>JANAVB010000194.1:20001434-20620091 GCA_029216955.1 Iris pallida
ATCATATCAAATGCAGCGGAACTTCTATTCCCTGAGCTCGCATACGAGCTCCTGGTATGTTTTTCTCAATTCACATGCATAACAAAAATAACTTCTCTTTATTAGTCCTTTGATATAGGACGGATACATTCGCACTAATAACTTTAAAGGAAGAATGACCGACACGCTGGTGGTGGAGTAGTAATTCGTCTTCTACACTGCGACGTGGAGCGTCCAGTTGTGCGTCTGCTACTAAAGATGCCAATGCTTTCCAGTCCGCCCGGTCCTGTCCAAGTACCACAGCCCCTTATGCCATGTGCCAGTCCCTAGTCGTCGTCCTGTCCCCTTCTCCTGAAAGTCACCGTGGAATGTCAAAGAAAAGTACAGTTGAGGTCAAGGATAATGGCACTAATAGATATAAGATTGACAGGAAGAGATGGAGCAGTAAGACATTGGTGAGAGTGAGGGAAGGGGTGCATGCGACAGTGCCTTTACCCATTACAGGTCTGGAGGTACATCAGCAGTCTGAATGCTCTCCGCGCCGTCGGGTAGGTGAGTATAGTCCTGGAACTCACCGCGGGATCCCGACATGGACGGAGATGTCCCAGAGTCCATAATCCAACCTGGCGTGATGGACAGATGCAAGAGCATGCACAGTATACCTGTGCTGGTTTAGGCAAAGCAAGTGATGTGATCCCCTGAGATAGATGACGTCCCAGGAGTAACTTGACTGTCGTCCGAACCCAGCTTCGTGCCTCGTAACCTCGCGATGAACTCCCTCTCAAGAGGGGTTATTTCAGCCAATTGATTGTCGCCCCCTTCTTCTGCCAGATTTTCTTTGTGTCCTCCAAAATAATTTTTCCTTCTACCAGCATACCCTCCTCTACCACCACGACGTCCTCCACGGCCTCGTCCGCGATCATTTGACTGACCTCGCAGGAGTTTTGGACAAAATCTAATGTAATGTCCCGAGTCATCACAGTTGTGGCAAACACCATCCGCAGAGGGAGGCTGATTGAAGACGGCAAGGGCAGACTTTTCAACAGCAGCTTGCTCCCCCTAGAAGTAGCCCTTGTTGGGCATCAACTTCAATCGAGCTTCTTCTTGTGCCATGGCAGCTATGGCTTCTTCTAAGGTTGGAAGTGTGGGTTGTGCGAATAGTACATTCCTTCTCTGCTCAAACACAGGGTTGAGCCCCTTCAAGAACTTCATCATCTGTTGCCGCGAAATATACGCTAGGAACGTCTGAAAATGCTTCGCAAACACCGGTTCGACTTGTGCATCTTCCATCCCAAGAGGATCATAGTGATCCAGATCAAACCAGTACTTCTTCAACAGGCTGCGTACTCAGAGATGGTACGTTCGTCTTGTGCCACCCTATCGAGTTATCCTGTAGTTGGAAGACCCGCATAGGGTTGTCGAGCCTGAGTACATATCCTTCAAAGTCCGTCAGATATCAGCAGCACCCTCCATTGCCTCTACATTATCTGAAACCCGGTCGGTCAAGGAGGCTGTCAACTACCTAGCCACTACGTTGTTGACAATCTCCCAAATAGCAAACTCCTTTGATGAGAGATCAGCGGACGCCTTGGTTTGGCCATTGACATAGCCAACCAACCACGTCCCTTCAACGTCTGTATCGCTACGTTCCTTCTAACTTCGTCTCCAGCTTATCCAACTTTCCCATTTTGTAGGGTGACGGATCCACATCAGTATGGCCACACTAGAGGTCACCTCGGTCAATCTCTTTGACAAGATATCATCAACCAAGGCCTTCATCTCTTGTGCTGTCAGTTTTTCAGCGATCGAATCCATGGCCTCTTCAACTGTATCTCTAGTCGTCGTCGTCGTCGGTTGCTAACTGCTAGTCGTCGTCTTCGTCGGCAGCTTCATCTTCTACTCTACGAATGCGCTATAAAGTGGCCAACACCGGCGTGCGCATGTAAAGTAAACACGTCAGGACACAGGAGAAAACACGATCATTCTCCGTGTAGATCTCGATGTGAAGATCGAGGAACAAATAAGACATTTGTTCATTCTAGACGGTGTAATCTAGGAACAGGGGGGCAAATAAAGCATTTGATATTCCTCTGTCTTCGAAATACACCTTTTTTTTTTCTTTTCTTTCTTCTTTTTTCTTTTTTTTTCTTTTTTTTCTTTTTTTCTTTTACAAAGGAAAAAAACTACATGTAAAGAAAAAACTGGAGCCGGGGGGATGTGCTTGAGCCGGGGGGGGGGGGCAGCCCGGTGGTGGGGGGGGGGGAACTTTTTTTTTTTTTTTGGGGGGGGGGGGGGGGGGAGGGGTGGATGGTTATGGCTCTGATACCATGTAGCAAATGAATAATGGATAATTTTATTGATGAGCTACTACTTGCTACTTATAGAGGTTCCAACTCCTCTTCATACTACATTTTCCAATGTGGGACTAAAATCCCTTATTGATTCTCAACAGTATTGTCAACCAATATTCAATCAACACCAAAAGATTGGGAGAGGAGAGAGACGGGGAAGCTAATTGAGAGAACAGAACGAGGCAGCAATAATAACAAGGCAAATCGAGAGAGGAGAGATAGGTCAGGGTTTCGTTAGGGGTTATTTGTTGCTTACGGGTTTAGCCCGTTTTGAAAATTAAATCAGACCAAAAACCACAAAATACCGTTGCAGATGGCCACTAGCTAACTTCTTGTTGCAATCATAGCACATCTTATGGCCGTCGTCAATAGTGACGTAGGCATTTGGAACATCAATTTCATTACCAACATGTCCAGGAAATGTTGATGTTGGTAACGAGATTGACGTTTACAATGTCTACACCACAATTGTAGACGCCCACAAGATACGCTATGATGGCAACAAGATGCTAGTTGATGGCCGTCTCCAGCTAAACTAACCTGGATTGGTGCGCAGGGAACTACCGACACATACAAAATGCTCGCTAGCCTGCTTAGACAACTCGCTCAATGATAAGATTCAAAAGCTCATGACCTTGCCAAGCTTGAAGGTCAGGATCAACTCCAACTTGCGCAGGCCCAAGACAGATATGCTCGCATGGACATTTGACTTTTGAACATATGAACGGCCTTTGATTTTTGAACTTTTGGAAAATTCTTTGTGGTTTTGTAATCAGCTTTATGGCTACTTTTGCAAGCGGTCCTTAACGGCTTTTAGAGTCGTCATTGTTTGGACCATGTAACTTTTCCTTTGTTGGTCGGGTGTATGTTTTGTTTCATTCTCATCCTTTTAAGACCTGCATATTGTTAAATATCATACTGTCGTTGGTTGTGGTTGTGACTTCATTTAAAGGCAAGATGTTGGTGTGCCCGGAGTTCTTAACCAACTTTAAGACTACAAGTTTACCGAGCATAGTGCGTGTATGGACATTTGAAAAGCAGATCTAGTTTTAAATATTTATATTAGCACATCTAGTTTTAAATATTTGTATTAGTCCAACATTTGGAAGCATAAAGAAAAATAGATAACAGTTGCTTTTCACATATAAACGGAACTATACAAACTGCCCAGGTGACAGTAACAAACAAATCAGGTGAGAATGGGCAGAGCATGCCTGTGCATCTGTTATCTGCCTGAGTGGAGAACCGCCACCAATGGAAGCATAGCCTTCTTTACTCTTGGGTGCCCTTGCAACCGAAATGAATTGTGCCAAAGGCTTCTGAAGAAAACGGAACATCCTAGGAAGCCGGATAATGTCCTGCAGTTTTGTCCGTTTAGTTCTTTACAGAAGTTCTACAAAGATATTTCAAAATCACCTAGAAGAAATACACAGAACTAAGGTAATTATCTTCTGAAGGCAACTTTAAGTCATTCATAGTCATGAGCATAAGCAAAGAAATTTACGAGCGACAAAGTAGAACTGTTGAAAATATCTTTTAAAGATAAAAATGATAATAATAACTATAATAGCCATAATGAGTGAATTGCTTCATGATTTCCTTTAAGACCATTAGAACAAATAGAAACTAATGCAGAATTCAAATGTAGTAGCTATATCATCAGCACATTAGTAAGTTAGGTAGACCAAGTTTCCACCAATAAATTACGCAGATGAAGTTTCATAAATTAATGAATACTAAAAAATATCCATCTCATAATGTAATTATCCAGGAATACTAATAAAAAATTCTCACACCGACAATAATTGTAGAACATAGTAGTAAACGAATAAAATATCTTGGTTTATTTACCGGGTCTGCGAAAAGATTAAACAAGAAAGGTTGCACATCGTCTAGGGTCTCTGGACCTCCAAGATTGAGAAGCAACACTCCAACCTTATCATTACCAGAAAGAACTGTCACAGGCACCTGTTTAGTTTCAGAGGTAATCAGTGCCTCGGAAACTGATGAATAGCTCTTGAACTGTCGTCTGTGAACGGCCGGAGGAGGATTACTCCATTCTGAGTAACACTTGCCAGCTAAGTGCTTCTTCACTTTGTCGAACCATCCCAAGCTTCCATTTGGCCACTAGAAAATTGGTTAAGCATCTGAGGTGAACATGCCGGTCGCAAAATAGACCTACGATCAATGAGTAGGAAACAATCAATTTTTCTATCCCTTCGTCACAATTCATTAATAGCTAGTAGTGTAAAAACTGGTCACGCTACGAATGGCTGGTTTAGCATTGCTAACTACTACAACAACAACAACACTATCATAGTCAAATGATATTCATCACACTAAGTTCTTATCTTTTTTTTTTTTTTTTTGTATTTTGCTTTTGCTTCTCTACATACAAACAACACGAGAAGAATGTCAAGAATCGATAAATAAATCTAAGCCAGTACCTTGTGGCCAAAGATGTCGATTGTGCGAAATTAGATGAGCCAAACTCCACGATCCCCATCTCGATTACACCTTCCCGGGTACTCGCCTGATGAGATGATGACAATCTTTCCCCTAACGGTAAAAGAAAAAATGTATATAAATTGTTGAGAAATCAATGTTAGAGATTACTCTACATAGGTAGATGGTCAAGTGTCTGGATCCAAATGATCAAAATAAGCTAGACCTTGTAAATCAAACTATTCTATACAACTAAGAATTGGCTCCAATTAAAAAAATTGGTTTCCATCAAACTCTTCATTATTTAAACAAGGGTCATTGAATCAAGAAGGGTCTTCTGATTTCAGTCTACTTGAGCTTGTAAATCAAGAAAAGAAACAATTAACTATCTTTGAAAAACTTTCCTAGTTCAAACAAACATTATAAATAAACATACTTCTGAACAATGTAAGAGGCAAATAATAGAAAAAAAAAAAAGGGAAAAAAAAAGGTTTGTTAGCTCCATAAACCAAACATTAAAATCTTGGTCATCATGACTTGTGTGTTCCATAAATAGAAAGTCTGGGTCAAGCAAAAGGTTTAAATCTGGCTAACCTAACAATATTTGTAACAAATGTTAGCTGAAAGGAACAAACAGTACAAAAATAAATATATTTTTATTTATTTATGATTTTGAATAATAAGTTGAAGGAAGGGGGGTGGAAAAGCTCACAGTGGGAGGGGGAGAAGGGAGTTGAGTGCCAACACCTCTATCCCCATTTGTGTTGAGCTGCAGAGGAAAAATATTAGGAAGTACACAAGTAACTCTCACACTCACACACACACACACACTGTGGATGGATTTTCTTTTCTTTTTTTCTTTTTCTTTTTTCTCTGTTTTTTCAAAGTTTTATTTATGGACAAAGTTTTATGAGGTGTGGATATTTTATCCAAAATGACTGGTGACTGGTAGTGGTAGGACTCGGACTCATCTTTGGTTGCTCATGAGCAGGGCCCACATGCCCAGCGAGGAGGTAGGTAGGTATGTATGTTTAGTGGTGCTAACGGGTGGGTAGTGCTAGTTTCGGATTCGGAACCGTTTATCCTAGTCCTAAGAGCATCCACAGTGGTAACACTCAAAACCATACTTCAAATCACTTCAAACCATACTCCAATAATTAATTTTGGAGTATTATCTTCATGTTGGTACACAATGGTATAGTCTAAATAAACACTCCAAATTGACAAGTGGCAACACTCCATTTATTTTCCTCCTTATTTTTCTTTCATAATTGACAAGTGCAACACTCCAAAAAAAAAGAATGAAAGAAAAAGTAAATATGGTGGGCCCGCAAGTAATATAGCTCAACTAGTGGACTCTCCAAATTTGGAGAGTCTCTTAGCTTTCTACCATTTTTCAAGTGTGGACAATAGTCCATTGGAGCCATCAAGTGCTACAAAATTTGGCTAAAGACCAAATATAGCACTTGAAATTAGTCCCACTGTGGATGCTCTAAGACACAGAGACCTACCATGTTTGGTTCGTAGGATCAGGATCTTGGAAGGAGAGAAAAAAAAAGTTTTTTTTTCTATATTTGGATGTCAAAGAAATAAGTAGGAAAGAAATTTAATTCCCAAGAGAAAAAAAAAGGAAAGAAAAATGATTCCCTCCACCAAGCTAAGGATTCACTTCCCTCGAAAAATTCACATCCCACCCATTTTTTGACTTTTCAGAACATAGAAAAAAAATGACTGGAATTTCAATTTTACAGAGGAAAAAAAAGAGCAAAGAATCGATTTGCTTTCCTCTCCTCGAACTAAACGATAGGCAGCGTAAGGGTGAGCCTTAGTTGATTTTGTACCAAAAATTGAACCGAATCGAATAAGATATTTGGTTTTGGTAAGGGCGAGCATTATTTGATTTTGGACCAAAAATTGATCGAAACCGAATAAATATTTGGTCCGGTTCGATTTTGAAATACAAAAAAAATTCGATTTTGGGTTTGGATTTGGGTTTCGGTCCAAAACCAAATAAGATTACACATGTACATATCCTCAAATTTATGCATATTTTACAATTAAAAATGTGTGTATTTTGAAAAGAATAATTCTATGTATATATTTTAAAGACATACTCTGCTAATTTAACAACCAGCCTAACTTTGAACCCAACTTCGAAATATAACAAACGTATATAAAAAATTGTAGTGTCCCGCTCCTAGCGGTTCACTAGTAAGGCTTGTGGCTTGGTTAACTCGGTCAGAATCGAGTATTGGGGAAACTTACCGTCGGCACCGAATCGATCACGGACAAGTGCATAAGAACCTTTCCAACTAATGGATTGGTTTCTCTTAAAATACGTCCAAGAGTTTTCTCTGGATGTTTTACTGCTGGTTTTGTTGCTTGATTTTGATGGATGCTTTTCTGAATGATTTTCGATGATTTGATTCTTGTCAGTTTTCATCGATTTGCATAGCATTCATTCTTGAGAATTCTGAGAGAAGAGAACATAACGAGACGGAGTATTAACCAAGTTTTTGGTGCCATTGCAGACTAACGCGTGACGGAAGGATAAGCGCGCAAGTGTTCCTCTCTCTCTCTCTCTCTCTCTCTCTCTCTCTCTCTCTCGCTCTCTCTCTGCGATTCTCTAATTTGGTGAGTGTGGATCTCTGTGGTGGTATTGTCCCTCTCGCTATTCCTTCATGCCAACTAAGTAATTGTCTTGCAACATCCGTTGATCGATATCAGTTGCTAATGCCACAGTCAATACCACTAAGAAGCTAGAGATTGAACATTGAACATTGAAAGAATTGATTACACTGTTAACAACATTGAGATTGTGCATGTCCCTTGGACATTGAATTGAGATGAATTGATGCCTATGATGATGAGATATAAATGTTGAGAATGAACATGTTGCCTAGTATTTAATATTCTATGCACACAATGTTTATCGAGTCGGACACACATTCGCATGACCATAAACGTACTTGTATACAAGGATTTTCCTCGAACGGTACCTACGGCGGTGGGATCGAGTCGGCCTAGGAGGGAATTAGTGCTTTGGTAGCACGGTATCAGAACCTTCATTCGGGCTCGCAACCTGGTGAATGGTCAACCGCATACCATAACGAAGTCCTATATGGCACGTCAAAATGGTGCACAAACACCAGTGGTCATGTTGTAAGGATGTATGCTAATCAATGTCTTATGCAGGGGCGGTAAGTATATTATTATTATCATGTATCTTGTGCAGGAAAGTTGGATTCGGTCGATGGTAAAGTAAACATGGTTTCATGAAATACCATGTTATTGAATTATGATTCACTCCAATGTTGCATGTTCCTAATAAGTTCATGATTTAAAAATGCTTGTCATTAATAAAATGTTGGTTTAGCTGAGTGGGCCAATGGGGCTCACCAGCGTATTGTTATAATGTGTTGACCCCTCCTCCACAGGTACTGAAGAAGGCTTGGGCACACATTGCAATTAAAGCTTTCTGAACTGCTGTTTCCTTTCAAGTTGTTTTTCCATAAAGACGTACAAAGTATTGCGAAGTTTTTAAAGATAGCTGCTTATATTTCAAAGTACTAAAGGGGCATGATGTATGGAATGGAAAGTTATTTCATGGCAGCCTATCAGTTGTACTTCTTTTCATGAATCAATGTAGCCGAAAAGGTATTTCAAATATTATCGAGAAAAATTGTATTCTGACTACAATTATCAATAAAATGAGTATTTCTTTTTCCTATATTGTGTCCTCAATGTTTATGAATTGTGGCTGGGTTTCAAAATGTTTCTAAATGACATAACAGTTTACGTTTTTGCCTTGTACAAGTGCAACACCAGACTTGTACGGCATCACGCCTTAGCGAGGACGGACGATTCGGTGCGAATCGAAGCGAGGACGAAAGATTATCCGAATCGGGGCGTAACAAGTTGGTATCAGAGCCATGTTTCAATTCCTCGAATTTCAAAACAAATATTTTCAAAAAGGAAGTCTTGATGCAAATTTACTCGATTGATGGTATCGATAGCGCTGGCATGAAATAATGTTCCATACAATAAGCCCATAAATATTTTATGAGTGCTAATGAAATTATTTCTTTGTTGTAGAATGACCAAAGGTGATAGCTCAAAGACAAATTCTTCGTCTGACCCAATTAAGAAACTGATTAAACAACTGGAGGCTCAGAGGAAGCAGAGCGAAGCTCAACATCGCGCGCTTTATGAGCAGCTTCAATATCAGTTTCAGGAGCAGCTAGATGCTCAACAAAAGCAAATGGATAATCTATCTCAGATTGTCACCAAGCTGGCGGCCGATTCCAATGTTTCTGCAAAGGCCGCAGCAACCGAGACCGTAGAAGTGCCGGCGGAGAAACCTGAAACGCCGACACGGAAGAGAACGAGCTTCAAGTTCTCTGACTTCAAGAACTGCGACCCGCCTGAATTTAACGGGAGAGCAGAGCCAGATGAGGTGATGGGCTTCTTGAACACACTAGAGGGCTACTTTCGAATGTTGGAGATACAAGGCAGTAAGAGGGTGGAGTGTGTAGTGCCCCGTCCCGCTCAGTCAATCGAAGGAATCGAAACGCCGACGGCGTTCGGACTTAGCCTTGCAACGGCTGCTTGAAGACATTGCTCGGTCGAGGCGATCGCACGCTCAGGTGGGATAGTTTCGGTGAACCTGCCTCGTCTTAGCCTTCACATAATAAATCGCATGTTTTCAACTTGCACAAGTAGGATTGATAATAAAAGAGACGAATTCACTTAGCTAAAGGGAATAATCCTGACGGGTCGAATTGAGTTAGAATATGGAAAGGTTCAACGGTCGGCTTAGAGTTGGTGCACGGCGTGCTTTGAAAATGGCACTCGATCCTTCGTCCTGTGGCTTGGGAGAAGAAAAGTTGGTTGAGTAGACGAAGTTATGATCGTAGCCTAAGTCATAGGCGTCGTCCGCATGAATGCTTCATAAAGCATACACGGCCCCGTCGTCCAAGGCTTGGCATGTCACGCCCCGATTCCGTAGAATCGATAGTCGTCCCTCGGGCGTGATGCCGTGCGAACCTAAGTTGCGATCGCACAAGGAATAGTCATAAGGTTATCCGAAACACAACATCAAGTTAGAGTACGCAGAGAAATTGAATGACATATTTGGAATAGAAATAGACTTTTTCATTGATGATAATAAAACTTTACATAGACTCCTTTACAATCATTGCCGCGCGGGCTACAACATAACTCGACTTACAAAATGAACGTTGATGAGATAGTCGTTCCATACATTACATTCCTTTTTACAAGCAAAAATTATTACACATTTCCACCTGCTATCGAGGCGAGTCGAGTCGTCATCTTCTTTTGGACCGAGTGCGGGTCTTCTTCAAAAGGAATCCAGAAACAAGCCTTTACACGCGGACGAGGCTTCAAAAGGGTTCACGTCGCCTTGAGCTTTTAGGTGGCACGCCCTTCGTGGTTCGGGATACTTGCATGGAGAGCGAGGATCAGTACATTACACTTTGTACTGGTGCGTGGCTATTTAAGTTCCAAGCTCTCATTTGGTTGAAGAGTTTATATGACTTAAAGTATGAATGTTTCTAACCATCCTAATGAATTTCAAACAAGCATATGACAAGCATAATGAAATTTACGTTAAAACTTACCAACGGCGGCCCGCGCCGCGCCTTATGAAACTTACCATGTTCTTTCCTGCAATTGTTATCATTTCCATACCAAGTGCAATATTTCGTGTGTTGGTCACTGGCTCCCAGAGCCATCGTGGACTCCTTTAGCTTTTGTTAGACGGGGTCCTTTCAGCGTGACTAGCAAGCCCCGCTGCAAGTCCTCGCCTAACCCGTGCCCAGTACAGCTAATTATTTGTTTCCCTTTGTGCCCGCAACGGTCCTGTGGCCTCGGGTTGCCGTACGGGGAAACGCTCACCTTGTCGACAAGTTGTCCATGACCGTGCAAAGACCATTTTTCTTCTTTTAGTTATTAAGACATAGCCTACATTCTCTTTAAAAACTCAATCATTTTATCGTGCCCGTGCCCTTGCATTCAATCTTTAATCCACAACAACACTATCGATTTACCAAAGAAGGGGTCAAGAAGAGAAGGGTCAGCCACTCACCTTGAGTTTACTTCGGCGAGAGAACTTGTTGGTCGCGCTAGACGTTGCCTACGCGATTACCTGAAATCGCACAAGCAACCGATTAGAATACTGCATTATTCAAGGAGTTCGATAGGAAATGCGAGTTCGAAATGCAAGCCATGAAAACCATCGAAAACATTCACGAAAACGCATTCAAAAAACAAAGCCAAAACCAACGCAAGCGGCGTGAAAAACAGAGCAACGGGAGGTCTCTCCCGACTCAGCCGCAAAGCCAATCCTCGAGGCGCAACCCGCTGAATATGGGACTTGGTTCCGAAGAAGACATTCCATAACGAGGAATGGATCTTAATTCAACCGTTCCCGTTCGATCGACTCGGCCGATCCCGACCTATCGGTCCCGACCGAATCGATAGCGACAGTGTTCCTTTCTCGCGTACCCCGTGGATAAGTACGGGGCACAATGTAGAGACGGGACACTACACCATAACCAACTAAGAAAAAGTTCCGTCCTCGAAACTTAAAATAGAACCTACCTCTATGAGAACAATGAAGGGAACTTCTCCTTCATTTCTGACTCAAGCTCCCACGTCGACTCCTCGACCTAATGGTTTCTCCAGAGGACGCGGACTAGAGGAATAGTATGGTTGCAGAGAAGTTTATCTTTGCGCTCCAAGATTTGCACCGGCTCTTCGACATATGATAAGTCCGCCTTCAGGTCCAGCTTACCCAAATCTACCACATGCCCCGGATCGTGCACGTACTTCCGCAATTGCGAGACGTGGAAGACGTTATGTACCTCTGACAATGCAGGCAGCAAGGCAATTTGGTAGTTACCGGGGCGACTCGCTTCAATATTTCGAATGGGCCAACAAATCTTGGGCTCAACTTTCCTTTCGCACCGAACCGGGAAACTCCACGCATAGGCATCACCTTTAGGAATACATGGTCGCCTACCGAGAACTCGAGGGGGCGTCGGTGCGTGTCGTCATAGCTTTTCTGCCGGCTTTGTGCTATCTTCAATATTTCTCGTATCAACTTGACCTTCTGCACAGTCTGCTCCACCAGCTCCGGACCAAGTATCTGCCGTTCCCCGACTTCATCCCAGCAAATGGACGATCTACACTTCCGGCCGTACAAAGCTTCATACGTCGCCATTTGGATGCTGGACTGATAAATGTTGTTGTATGCAAACTCGGCCAGCGGTAGATGGACGTCCCAACTTGACTTCAAGTCGATCGCACAGAGTCGTTACATGTCTTCGAGAATTTGGTTCACCCGCTCTGTTTGGCCGTCAGTCTGAGGATGATAAGCTGAGCTGAACTTCAACTTAGTCCCCAATGTTGAATGTAGACTACTCCAGAAGCGCGCTACGAACCGTCCATCCCGATCAGAGATGATAGAAATTGGGACCCCGTGCAGCCGAACTATTTTATCAAGGTATATCTGAGCAAGGCGGTCGACGCTCCAAGTAACTTTGATGGCGATAAAGTGCGCTGACTTGGTTTGTCGATCGACGATGACCCAGACGGCGTCGTTTCTCCGCGGCATCCTCGGCAAGCCAACAATGAAGTCCATAGTGATGTGATCCCACTTCCACTCTGGAATGGCTAGGTTCTGCATCTCCCCGTCCGGTCGCTGGTGCTCGGCTTTGACTTGCTGACAGGCCATACATTTTGACACAAAGAGCGCTACGTTCCTCTTCATGCCGTGCCACCAAAAGACAACGCGGAGGTCCTTATACATCTTGGTGCTGCTAGGATGCAAGGAATATTTTGCATAGTGTGCCTCCATCATTATCTCCTTTCTAAGTTCTACGTCGTCCGGTACGCATAGCCGTCCCTTCACGCGTAACACTCCCGACTCGTCCTCTGCAAAGTCGGACGCTTTTCCTGTCGATATCAGCTTCTGCATCTTCTCCAGGTAGGGGTCGTCCTTCTGTGCAGACTTGATCCTCTCCAGTAGGCTCGGTTTCACCCGCAGTTGCGCTAGTTTCACGTCTCTGAAACAAACTCGGAGTTCAATGCCCATTCCTTCCAAGTCACGCAGCAGTCAATCGTTGATGCATAACGAAGCTAAGTACTTCCGGCTCAGCGCATCTGCTACCATATTTTCCTTGCCCGACGTGTAGTCGATTGATAAGTCATAGTCTTTGATCAGCTCGAGCCATCGCCTCTGTCGCAAATTCAATTCTTTCTGGGTGAAGAGATACTTGAGGCTTTTGTGGTCCGTATAAATCCTGCACGCCACGCCATAGAGATAGTGACGCCACAGCTTTAATGCAAACACAATCGCCGCCAATTCTAGGTCATGCGTGGGGTAGTTCTTCTCGTGTGGCTTCAACTGCCGGGAAGCAAAAGATATCACCTTATTTCGCTGCATGTGCACACACCCCAAGCCCTGGCCAGAAGCATCGCTGAAGATTTGGAATCCCTCCGTCCCTTCAGGAAGAGCAAGTATCGGGACCGAAACGAGCCGTTGTTTGAGCTCCTGGAAGGAAGCTTCACAGTCGTTGTCACGCCCCGATCCCGCTAGGGTCGTCCGTCTTGCCTGGATCCCTGCGGGATCGATCGTCCTCGCTAAGGCGTGATGCCGTGCAAGCCTAAGTTGCTCTTGCACAAGGCCATGTACCTGCACAAAACAACTAGTCAAGCAAAAACACACGCACGCACCCATTAGTTAAGCAAAACACACGCACGCACCCATTGCAGAAAACCAAATATTGAACACAGAGATTTGAAATGAAAATACTCATTTTATTGATAGCTTGATTGGAATACAAGTACAAAGCTTTGCGAACTCAGATTTGCCTTATAATTTGGCTACATGATTTCTTTGAAACACTCTTTTGAAAATAGCCACAATGCCCATACATGATATCCCTTTATTACAAGCTGGAATTGAAAGACACCTTCAGAAGGAAAAGAAACTTGAAACTGGACTGGAATAAAAAGTAAACTTCGAGGCGATCCACGAGCTCTACTGGGCTAGACGAGCTTCGGTGCCTCACTTGAAATCCCCCTGTCCCCTTTTGCTTTCTGAAAAGGATGCCCACAACGTGGGTCAGCACACATCATGTACTGGCGAGCGGCTTTTGGCCGAACTCGCAAATCTCTGCACTAAATCAATATGTTGAGCTAACATTTACTAGTGATCTTTCTACTTGTCTAGGTTCTTTTTAACAATTCATAAGAACATGACAGTAGAATATATCATAAGCAACTTACCCTCGTCGGCAGTCATCCCTGCACAAAACCACGTTAGCACAATTTACATAATGAGTAATTCATGATTCATTCTTGCAGATATTGAAGTTGTCATTTGGGTCATGCAGGTGGACTATTCTACATGTTGGTCCATGGGTTTTCCCCATGATTAGCCGCTGTGACTCTTTGGTTCAGCTCGTCGCTAAGGACTCAGATCGACTCCCATTTTCACATGGAGGCCCTAATCTCTCCTAGGCCGAGCGGTTCCAGGTGCCCCCAGATACCACCCGAGAGACAAATGTTTCCTTGTATACAAGTTGTCCGAGACCAAATGCATGCTCTAGCCGTTCTATCAGATGAGACACATTTGGACTTATGCACAGGTATACGACACATTTGTTTCGTGCCTTCAGGTTCTTCTCAACACGTACAAGTTCGTCTGTACATGTCTATATTTTCAAGCATACTGATGACAAGCAGATGATCATTCTTATTTAGCAGATCGAGTAGCAACACATATTCATGCATTTGATTCAATTCAATTATCTTCTCTTATCTTTTGTGGATGTAGTATCGTTGATCATTGGGACAAGGCAACAGAGTAGACTAGAGATCATTTTTCTTAGGCGTACAGATCAATGTTTGTTCGGTTGAAGCAACTCACCGAGATGAATCTTAGTAGAGAGAAGGAGGGACTTCACGCGCCGTTCACGAACAATTCACGCGGCCTACAATGGCACCAACAGTTGATTAGCATACTTCGTCTCTTTCTCTCAAGATTCGGAATGAATGCGAAATACGATGAAAGCGAACAATGAAAACCAATCATCGAAAACCAACACGAAAACGCATTCATCAAAACCAAGCAGCAAAGAGAAAACATTCAGCAAAACTCTTGGATTCATTTTAATAGAAGCCAATCCATCAATTGGAAAGGTTCATTGCATTTCATCCGTGATCAATCGATACCGGCAAAGGTTTCACCAAGTACTCAGTTTATGACTGAGTCAACAAGCCGTAGGTATTACATAGTGGACCGCAAGGAGCGGGGCACTACATAATAACCCACCGAGAAAAAGTTTTGTCCTCAAAACTTAAGATACAAACTCACCTCCACTAGTGTTGCATTCTGGGTCAAGCAACGTGGAGAGATTGTAGACGCGCGCATTAGTCCGCTGCGACTGGTTCTGCGGATGGTCTCGAAGCGGCGGTGGGCCTGGCAGCTGCCCACGCTCTTCAGTGTCATCTTTATTCTGATCCGTTTTATTCTTTTTCGGGCAATACTTGACTGAATAGCCCTGTTGGCCACAACGAAAACAAGCGTTGTTAGCGGCACAACAGTCCTCCTTGACGTGCCCACTCTTGCCACAGTGACTGCAACTCTGACCATTCACATAGCGGCAGTCTTCTTTGACATGCCCTCGCCGACCGCAAAAACCGCATACAGGCTTGTTGTTTTGTTCCCCGTCAGTCTTTTTCTCTCCGTCATGATATCTCTTGGCGGGCTGATTCCGACTATTCTGTGCTTTATTGGACGCCTTCTTCAGCTGGAACTGTTCCACCTGTAGCGCCGCCTCAAAGGCTTGAGAATAGGACACAAATTCTCGATCCAGCACACTTAACTGGATGTCTTCATTCAGACCATCAACGAATCGATTTATGCGAGACTGTTCCGTGGGGAGCAAAGCAGCGGCAAAATTTGCCAACTTAGCAAAT
Source organism: Iris pallida (assembly GCA_029216955.1). Taxonomy (NCBI): domain Eukaryota; kingdom Viridiplantae; phylum Streptophyta; class Magnoliopsida; order Asparagales; family Iridaceae; genus Iris; species Iris pallida. The sequence continues at coordinate 20,017,220 of JANAVB010000194.1, forward strand.
TCATATTCATAGTCCTCCACGGACATATCCCCCTGTTTCAGTGTGATGAAGTCATCCTCCATCTTCTTGCTCATGGCTGGAGGCAGATATTGATCCAGAAACGCCTTCTTGAAGGAGGCCCATGAGATCTTCCCATTCCTAGCCGTTGCGAGTAGTGCCGGCTTCTTCGTCTTCCACCAATCCTTCGCCCATAGCCGTAGGAGAATAACGGCATAAACTACCTTTTTGCTACTTGGAACTCATATGAACGCGAATAGACTCTCCATTTTATCTATCCAGTCCATCACCTTGTCGGGTGACGTCCTGCTTTCAAATTCCGGAGGTTTCGCGTCCAAGAAGTCCTTTGGCCTAAAGACAGTGTGCCTTTGCGCTGGCTGGGGCTCATCACCCTCTACGGGCTCGATCTCGGGCGTTTCCGTTGGTTTAGTCGCTGCGGTGGTATCTTGATTTTTCGCAAGCGCCGTGACAAGCTAGGTCAAGGCATCCAACTGCTTTTGTTGGGCAGCCGCTCGGGCCTGGTGTATCTGATTTTGTTCCTTATTGTCCTGTCTCTGTAACTCTAACATTGCCATGATCCGTTCTACCGCATCGATCGAGCCAGATGGACGAGGAGGTGCCATTTCTCTACAAAATAGTGTAACTTCTATCAGTCTCATAAAATATTATGGACTTATTGTATGGGGTATTGGTTTTCATAACTCAAAATCGGGACATTTTTTGAAAGCCGTCAAAGTACTTTATATACTTTTTCAAAATCGATATTTGCAAGAGGCCAAGGACATAAAGCTGTGCTCTGATACCACTTTGTCACACCCCGATCCCGCTAGGGTCGTCCGTCTTGCCTGGATCCCTGCGGGATCGATCGTCCTCGCTAAGGCGTGATGTCGTGCAAGCCTAAGTTGCGCTTGCACAAGGCCATGTACCTGCACAAAACAACTAGTCAAGCAAAAACACACGCACGCACCCATTAGTTAAGCAAAACACACGCACGCACCCATTGCAGAAAACCAAATATTGAACACAGAGATTTGAAATAAAAATACTCATTTTATTGATAGCTTGATTGGAATACAAGTACAAAGCTTTGCGAACTCAGATTTGCCTTATAATTTGGCTACATGATTTCTTTGAAACACTCTTTTGAAAATAGCCACAATGCCCATACATGATATCCCTTTATTATAAGCTGGAATTGAAAGACACCTTCAGAAGGAAAAGAAACTTGAAACTGGACTGGAATAAAAAGTAAACTTCGAGGCGATCCACGAGCTCTACTGGGCTAGACGAGCTTCGGTGTCTCACTTGAAATCTCCCTATCTCCTTTTACTTTCTGAAAAGGATGCCCACAACGTGGGTCAGCACACATCATGTACTGGCGAGCGGCTTTTGGCCGAACTCGCAAATCTCTGCACTAAATCAATATGTTGAGCTAACATTTACTAGTGATCTTTCTACTTGTCTAGGTTCTTTTTAACAATTCATAAGAACATGATAGTAGAATATATCATAAGCAACTTACCCTCGCCGGCAGTCATCCCTGCACAAAACCACGTTAGCACAATTTGCATAATGAGTAATTCATGATTCATTCTTGCAGATATTGAAGTTGTCATTCGGGTCATGCAGGTGGACTATTCTACATGTTGGTCTATGGGTTTTCCCCATGATTAGCCGCTGTGACTCTTTGGTTCAGCTCGTCGCTAAGGACTCAGATCGACTCTCATTTTCACATGGAGGCCCTAATCTCTCCTAGGCCGAGCGGTTCCAGGTGCCCCCAGATACCACCCGAGAGACAAATGTTTCCTTGTATACAAGTTGTCCGAGACCAAATGCATGCTCTAGCCGTTCTATCAGATGAGACACATTTGGACTTATGCACAGGTATACGACACGTTTGTTTCGTGCCTTCAGGTTCTTCTCAACACGTACAAGTTCGTCTGTACATGTCTATATTTTCAAGCATACTGATGACAAGCAGATGATCATTCTTATTTAGCAGATCGAGTAGCAACACATATTCATGCATTTGATTCAATTCAATTATCTTCTCTTATCTTTTGTGGATGTAGTATCGTTGATCATTGGGACAAGGCAACAGAGTAGACTAGAGATCATTTTTCTTAGGCGTACAGATCAATGTTTGTTCGGTTGAAGCAACTCACCGAGATGAATCTTAGTAGAGGGAAGGAGGGACTTCACGTGCCATTCACGAACAATTCACGCGGCCTACAATGGCACCAACAGTTGATTAGCATACTTCGTCTCTTTATCTCAAGATTCGGAATGAATGCGAAATGTGATGAAAGCGAACAATGAAAACCAATCATCGAAAACCAACACGAAAACGCATTTATCAAAACCAAGCAGCAAAGAGAAAACATTCAGCAAAACTCTTGGATTCATTTCAATAGAAGCCAATCCATCAATTGGAAAGGTTCATTGCATTTCATCCGTGATCAATCGATACCGGCAAAGGTTTCACCAAGTACTCAGTTCATGACTGAGTCAATAAGCCGTAGGTATTACATAGTGGACCGCAAGGAGCGGGGCACTACAGTCGTCTGACCACTTGAATGCGACTCCTTTCTGGGTGAGGCGAGTCAACGGCGATACGATCTTCGCGAAGTCCTTCACGAAGCGTCGGTAGTATCCCGCCAAGCCTAGGAAGCTTCGAATTTTGCTAACCGATGCGGGCCATTTCCAATCAGCAACCGCCTCGACTTTCTTCGGATCGACTGCGATGCCCGCGGCGAAGATGATGTACCTAAGGAATGAGACGCTATTCAGCCAGAACTCGCACTTGCTCATCTTCGCGTACAACTGATTCTCTCGAAGGGTTTGGAGTACCGTCCCCAGATGCTCTGCATGTTGTGCTCGATCCTTTGAGTAGACGAGGATGTCATCGATGAAGACTACTACGAACTTGTCAACGAACGGACGGAACACCCGATTCATTAGATCCATGAAGACGGCAGGGGCGTTTGTCAGACCGAACGGCATTACCAAGAACTCGTAATGGCCATAACGAGTGCGGAAGGCAGACTTTGGCACATCATCTGGCTTGACTTTGAGTTGGTGATAACCCGATCGTAGATCAATCTTCGAAAACACCGTTGTACCCTGGAGCTAGTCGAACAAGTCGTCGATGCGGGGCATGGGGTATTTGTTTCGAACGGTGGCTTTATTCAATTCCCGATAGTCGATGCAGAGTCGCATCGATGCATCCTTCTTCTTCACGAATAGCACGGGCGCACCCTACGGCGAGACACTCGGACGGATAAACCCTCTGTCGAGCAATTTCTGAAGTTGTGCCTTCAATTCTTTCAATTCTGCAGGGGCCATTCTATACGGAGCCTTCGAGATCGGCCGGGTGTCGGGGAATGTGTCGATGGTGAACTCTATTTTTCGATCGGGCGGCATGTCGGGTAGCTCGTCCGGAAACACGTTTGGGAATTCTGCCACAACGTCGGTCTGACCCGCGTTTGCACCATCCTGTCGCATGTCTCGAACGGAAGCTAGGTAGCCTTCGCACCCGGAATGCAGCATCCGTCGAGCAGATATTGCGGAGATCACCATGCAGGTCGGCGACGCCTCACCACACGAGTAGCAGAATTCAGGCACTCCAGGTATGCGGAATGTGACTTTCTTTTCGGCGCAGTCTATGGTTGCGTTGCACGGCCCGAGCCAATCCATTCCCAGAATGATGTCGAAGTCCTTCATGTCTAGAACTATCGTGTCCAGACCAATCTTTTGACCGTCGATACAGATAATCTCGCCGGCGCAAGCTAAGTTTGTGAGAATTGGTGTGCCCGAAGGCGTGCTTACACTAAGGTCGAGATCTAATGATATTACAGGGAATTTGTGCTCGGCGGCAAAGTCTGTCGATATAAAACTATGTGAAGCGCCTGAATCAAATAACACATGAGCATGCACGTTATTGAATTTTAGTATACCTGACACTACCGTATCTGATGCCAGCGTTTCGTCTCGAGGCATGGCGTAGACGTGGCCCTGAGTGTTGGGGCGACGATCTTGGCCATTTTGCGGTACAGGTTGAGTGCGCGGAGGATGTCGAGGCGCCTGCCCTCGATTCTCTTGGCGATATTGTTGTGGTGGTGCGTTGCGAGTTAGTCTGGGGTTCGTGCAATCTCGAGCGAAGTGGCCCTTTTGTCCGCAAGTGTAACATTCAACATTACGGTAAAAGCAGTGACGTTCAAGGTGTTCAAGTCGCCCACAATTGGTGCACTTAAGTATCATTTTCTCACCCTTGTAGCTGCCGTTATTTGGACGCTTTGACACGTCGTTGTTGCCTCCCGTATGGCTAGGACGTTTGTGATTGGAGTGGCGCACAACGTCGTCAGCACCGGAAGGAAGCAGGTTCTCAAGACGGAGGGCGTGATTCAGAGTCTCGCCCACGGTCTTGTACTCCGGGACCCTGACATGCGCACCGATAGAGTGTCGCAGACCCACTTCGAACCGTCGCACACGGCACTCTTCAGTAGGCAAAAACTGGCCAGCAAACTTAGACAACTTGTTGAATTCTGCGGCGTACTGTTCCACTGTCCGACTCTCTTGCTTCAACTGTATGAATTTATTCTCCTTCGCTTGATGAACGGCTGACGGAAGGTACTGGACTTCAAACGCCTTGTGGAACGTGGCCCAAGAGATCGGCACGGTGGTATTGTCCGGTCGGATCGCTCGCTTGCGCACAGCCCACCAGTCGTGCGCGTTCAACCGTAGTTAAAGTTGTGCGCAGGCGACTTGCTTCGACTCTTCAATGCCGAGAAGCTCGAATTGGTCTTCCAGCTCTTCCAACCAGTCGATCGCCATGGAAGGGCCTTCGGTACCGCTGAAGGAAGTACGGCACGCCTTTTTGAATTCGGACACTTCAAAGTTGTACTTTTTCGGTTCCGCTGGTTGACGCTCGGGATCCTCCGTGTCGACTTCAATGGGTTGGATCACCGGTACGGTGACGGTAGGCGCAGTCGCAGAATTTTTGTTGGTCGCCATTGTCTGAACGATCTGCTGCAAGGTATCTAACTGCTTTTGTTGAAGTTTGGCATGTGCATCAAAGCGAGCTTCGAACTGGGCCTGTCATTCCTCTACCTGTTGATGCCAGTTCTCGGACTGGTTTCGCTGTGCCTCCATCATGTGCAGCATCCTTTCGATGGTATCGTTAGAAGGTTCGGCCCGCGGACGATGCGAACTGCTAGAGCCGCTTGAAGCGCTCTGTTCTTGCTCGGCCATGGGTTCCATCACTTCTGCGATACAAAGGCAAACGCATCAGTCACAAATTATTACGGACTCATTGTATGGAACAACTTATCTCATCGATGCGAGGTCAAAGGTTTTGGAACTCTAGACGCGAGGCCAAAGGATGTAGAGCCGTTCTCTGATACCATTATGTCATGTCCCGATTCCGTAGAATCGATAGTCGTCTTCCGGGCGTGATGCCGTGCGAACCTAAGTTGCGATCGCACAAGGCATAGTCATAAGGTTATCTGAAACACAACATCAAGTTAGAGTACGCAGAGAAATTGAATGACACATTTGGAATAGAAATAGACTTTTTCATTGATGATAATAAAACTTTACATAGACTCATTTACGATCATTGCCGCGCGGGCTACAACATGACTCGACTTACAAAATGAACGTCGATGAGATAGTCGTTCCATATATTACATCCCTTTTTACAAGCAAAAACTATTACACATTTCCACCTGCTATCGAGGCGAGTCGGGTCGTCATGTTCTTTTGGACTGAGTGCGGATCTTCTTCAAAAGGAATCCAGAAACAAGCCTTTACACGCGGACGAGGCTTCAAAAGGGTTCATGTCGCCTTGAGCTTTTAGGTGGCACACCCTTCGTGGTTCGGGGTACCTGTGTGGAGAGCGAGGATCAGTACATTACACTTTGTACTGGTGCGTGGCTATTTAAGTTCCAAGCTCTCATTTGGTTGAAGAGTTTATATGACTTAAAGTATGAATGTTTCTAACCATCCTAATGAATTTCAAACAAGCATATGACAAGCATAATGAAATTTTCGTTGAAACTTACCAACGGCGGCCCGCATCGCGCCTTATGAAACTTACCATGTTCTTCCCTGTCAATTGTTATCATTTCCATACCAAGTGCAATATTTCGTGTGTTGGTCACTGGCTCCCAGAGCCATCGTAGACTCCTCTAGCTTTTGTTAGACGGGGTCCTTTCAGCGTGAGTAGCGAGCCCCGCTGCAAGTCCTCGCCTAACCCGTGCCCAGCACCGCTAATTATTTGTTTCCCTTTGTGCCCGCAACGGTCCCGTGGCCTCGGGTTGCCGTGTGGGGAAACGCTCACCTTGTCGACAAGTTATCCATGACCGTGCAAAAACTATTTTTCTTCTTTTAGTTATTAAGACATGGCCTACATTCTCTTTAAAAACTCAATCATTTTACCGTGCCCGTGCCCTTGCATTTAATCTTTAATCCGCAACAACACTATCGATTTACCAAAGAAGGGGTCAAGAAGAGAAGGGTCAGCCACTCACCTTGAGTTTACTACAGCGAGAGAACTTGTTGGTCGCGCTAGACGTCGCCTACGCGATTACCTGAAATCACACAAGCAACCGATTAGAACACTGCATTATTCAAGGAGTTCGATAGAAAATGCGAGTTCAAAATGCAAGACATGAAAACCATCGAAAACATTCACGAAAACGCATTCAGAAAATAAAGCCAAAACCAACACAAGCGGCATAAAAAACAGAGCAATGGGAGGTCTCTCCCGACTCAGCCGCAGAGCCAATCCTCGTGGCGCAACCCGCTGAATATGGGACTTGGTTCTGAAGAAGACATTCCATAACGAGGAATGGATCTTAATTCAACCGTTCTCGTTCGATCGACTCGGCCGATCCCGACCTATCGGTCCCGATCGAATCGATAACGACAGTGTTCCTTTCTCGCGCACCCCGTGGACAAGTACGGGGTACGATGTAGGGACGAGGCACTACATGGCATAGCCTTGGCTTCCCCATGAGTTAAGTTGCGTTGAGCGGCTTGTGACCTAAGTCTAGGCACCCGAGTGACTTGGTCGTTCAAGTTGGATGCGTGCACGGCACGATCCGTTAAGGCAAAGCTTGACGCAGCCTTTGCTCGTTAAGTTGTTACGAAGTTAAGTTAGGCAGAGTTATGCCGGTCGACCTAAGACATTACAAGTACCGTCCTGCTCTTTCGCGGTTTGTCAAAGTTAAGTAGTCCCACGATCTCAAGGCCCGTCGACTTGGGCAGGCGTGTCGCGTAGAGCACGATTGGCTTAAGGCACGACGCACAGACTTAGTGTTTAAGGTAAGGACTACAATTGATTCAAAGTGAGTTTTGAGAAAGGACTATCAAATAGGCGTTCATGAATCGAACCAAATGATAGGGTAACAAGGAAAGAATGCTCGCGACCGTAGGTCGTCGAGGGGTCTCAAGGAAAGAATGCTCGCGACCGTGGGTCGTCGAGGGGTCTCAAGGATAGAAGTCTTGAATTTGGTTTTGATAGAGATGGTAATATTGGAAGAGGAATGACTGTGTGAGACGTCAATTTGTATCGAGTCTTGCATGGTCAAGGACAACTTGTACAAGGAAGAAAGGGTTTCCTCGGATCGATAACCTGGGGCCTCAAGACCGATCCGGCCTAGGAGGAAACAGGTATAGCTGTGACAGGTAGAGGCAACATGTATTCGGTGGACGCTCATCGGGGCTAGCTACTTGCGGTGATCGGACCATCGTATACGCCAGCTATAGTCCAGGATGGCTTGTGATGCCAGTGACCCGTGTTCATATAGATGTCGGCAAAATGGAGGCTATCCGCACGTATGCCTTTGGAATTGAGTTGAGTCGAAGGTGTATACAAGTTAGAACATGATGCTTGGGGCCTAAGATGTGGCTTCAACATAGGCGACATGCTTGGCACAGGGGTGTGGCGTTGAGTCGTAAGTCTTGGCATATAAGTTGTATTTGTTGGATCTGAGTTGTCTGAAGTTTAAGTCAAGAACCGCCGCAAGGCAAAGTGGGTCGACATAAGTTCAGAAGTCTTGATTGTGTCAGTTGGTGATAAAAATAGCAAGGGCCGCGAGGCGGCGACATGGTTAAGTCACATTGAGTGGCGAGGCACGGCACAATGAAGGAGGTAGCACGGTCACACAGAAATGGAGTCTCATCGTGTAGTTGTATTTATGATTTTGGGCTGAAAGGCAAACACGAATTGATAGGTTAACGTTGTTGGCACAAAAAGGGTCTAGAGGAAAGGTATGGGCTAACATTGTTGTTGCAAGCACGGGATGGTATTGAGGCAAAAAATAGGCCAAGACGTCGGTCCTAAAATAATCCTAAGGCAAGACTAGAAAGACAATTGATAAGAAGTGACTATGTTGTACAAAGTAAATCAAACGTGTTGGGTTTGTATGGGTGGGCGAGGAGCTCATTCCACCAGTACAGTTGAGTACTGACACCCATATAGTTTTCATGTGCAGGCACAGGTAGAAGCTCGTAGCACGGAGCTCGCTTGGATGCGGTACGGAGTTCCTTGGCGATTCGAAACGTGCGGTCGCATGGAGTAAAGACTTATACGGTACATAATGTATGGACGTCGACTTCCGAAGCTTTCGCTGGCTCAAGACTTGTAATTAAGAGATGAGAGAGAGCTGAGTGACTTGTATATAAGAAGAGTGAGCTTGAGAGACTTGTAATCTTGGCCTTGCTCCCATTGTAACCTTTGTTTCAATATCAATAAAATAGTGTTTTTAAATGACTTGTGTTTTGCTGCAAATTTTGCTGCTAATATTTAATGTCTCTGCATGGGACTTCTGTACGACGACCCATCGCAGCCGCTGGAATCGGCCGTTATGGAACTCGCCTTGCACGAGCGCAATCTAGGCTCGTGTGGCATCACGCCTTAGCGAGGACGATCGCTCCTACGGGAGCGGGACGTGACAGAGTGTACCGCTGTACAACTCCGTCTCAAGGCACAAAAATGGTAGATTTCGCAGAGACAGGCACTTTGCGGTAATAATTCGGGTACGAAGATATCTTGGGAGACCTTTAAGCAGGCTTTCATTGCACAATTAATTCCACCAGTTGTCCGTCAACAAAAAGAGAATGTGTTCGTAGCACTTCGATAGGGCAGTATGTCGGTGGATGATTTTGAAACTAAATTTTTAAAGAGAGTCGCATTCGCTGGGCACATGGTACCGAATGACGATGCCAAGCGAGAAAGATTCATACAAGGCTTGAATGAGGGCCTGCAGCGCGATGTGCTAAGTCGGAAGTGTACGTCATACATGGAGGCGTACGAAACTGCTCTCGAGATGGAGAAATTCCATCCACCTGCTAGTCGTGGGTCAACGCAAGGCAACCAAGGCAACAATAACTAGAAACGACCTTGGTCGGCAGGAAGAAATGACGCACCTAAGCGTCATAACACATGGGACAACAGGGGACCTCAGCAGTAGTTGCCACGTTGCAATAAATACAACAGATGGGGGTATAAAACTGAAGAATGTCGTGCTGGGTGTTTCAAATGTGGAGGTATAGGTCACAGGGCAGTTGACTGTAGAGGCAGAGGAGAGAATCAGTATCCTCCTCGTGGAAATAACAACAATTAGTATCGTGGAAATAACAACAATCAGAACCGGGGCCAATATAACAATCAGAATCGTGGCCAAGCGCCACCAGCCTTAACAGCACCAACCGGGAATGCACCGAATCAACAACAAGATGCGCAAGCAAGGGTTTATGCTTTGACTCAAGCAGAGGCCCAGACCGCAGAGAATGTAATTACAGGTATGTTGCTGTACAAAGGCACACCTGCAAGAGTACTTTTTGATTCTGGTGCTACTCATTGCATTATCTCGTCTGATTTTGCAACGGAAAATAAATTTTGTATGACTCAACTAAAGACAGCTTTATATGTTAGCACTCCTACGGGAGTAGATATGCCTGCAACTTTGATTTACAGGGACGACTACATTAAAATTAGAGGCAAGACTTTATTTCTGGACGTAATTGTACTCGACATCAAAGAGTATGATATCATCTTGGAAATGGACTGGCTCAGCGCCTGTCATGCAACAATCGACTGTACGGACAAGAGAGTTGTGTTTCGCCTACCCGAAGAAACGGAGTTCTCTTACTCATGCGGCTCGACGTTCCAAGGACCCATGGTAATATCGGCAGTTACAGCAAGGCACATGCTATACTCAGGGTGTGAGGGATTCCTCGCTTCTGTTCAAGACACTCGAATGAAGTGTGTAGGCTCGAATCAGACCGAAATTGTGGCAGAGTTCCCCGATGTGTTTTCGGACGAGATACCTGGAATGCCGTTGGATAGAGAAATTGAATTCACAATTGATAGATTTTTGGATACTCGCCCGATATCAAAGGCGCCGTACAGGATGGCTCCGGCAGAATTAAAGGAACTAAAGGTACAGCTACAAGAATTGTTAGACCGGTGATACATTCGCCCAAGTGTGTCTCCATGGGGAGCTCCAGTGCTATTTGTAAAGAAGAAGGATGGGACGATGCGGCTGTGCATCGATTACAGAGAACTGAATAAGGCAACCATCTGTAACAAGTATCCTTTGCCAAGGATAGATAATCTGTTTGATCAGCTACAAGGGCGACCGTGTTTTCATCTTCGTTCAGGATACCATCAGTTGAAGATCAGACCCGAAGATGTCCCTAAGTCAGCATTCTGTACGAGAAACAGACACTATGAGTTTTTGGTCATACCATTCGGTTTGACTAATGCTCTAACAGCCTTTATGGATCTAATGAATAGAATGTTTCGACCGTTCTTAGACAAGTTTGTTGTTGTGTTCATCGATGACATCTTGATCTACTCAAAGGACATGGAGACTCATGTCGGACACTTGAGAGAAGTACTTCAGACGCTGCGGGACAATCAGTTGTATGCAAAACTAAGCAAATACGAATTTTGCATGAACAACGTGTCGTTTCTAGGGCACGTTGTATCGGCAGAAGGTGTTGCCGTTGACCTAAAGAAGATTGAGGCAGTTGTAGACTGGAAGCAGCCTGCATCATCTAGTGAGATACAGAGTTTCCTTGGTTTAGCCGGGTACTATCGTAGGTTTGTGAAAGACTTTTTAAGAATCGCTTCGCCTTTGACTCGCCTCACTCAGAAGGGAGTCGTATTTAAGTAGACCGACGACTGTGAGAATAGTTTTCAAGAACTCAAGCAACGGCTCGTCACGTCTCTAATTTTAGCACTTCCGGAAGGCTTTGAGGGATTTCAGATCTACAGTGACGCATCGGGACTCGGTTTGGGATGTGTTCTTATCACGACCCGTACCCTGAAGAGGGACACGAGCACGTGGTTACGTCCAGCCTACGCCGCAGTATCGGCGGTAGAACGCTGTATTTAGGGTCTGTAAATACTACGACTAAAACAGATAAATGTACCTGTACAGTATATACTCTCCGAATGGAGGTGACATAGCAATACAGTCTCAAATCACATATATCAAACTAAGGTAGATAGCACGAAAAGGAAATATAATAGATAAAAGCAGGAAATAGTCCAAGATCCACACAACCAGAGCTATACACAAACATCCAGAGTCACGAAAAATATATCTAAGGTACTACAAACTGAAAGTGCTAGCTGGCTCGCAGGCCAGACAAACCTAACTAACTATACTACTCAGGGTGAGCAAAGTCTAGTGGCTCTACCAACAAGCTACTGTCTAAGTCTACTCCGTCAGACTCGACCCCATAGTAGGTCGGGCAATCAGCCTCAGAGTCATCTGTAATATATCAACGGTATCCTGTCAGAAAAATGAGCAAGTACAAACACCAACAGCAGTTCCATATGAATTGACAAATACTATAAGAGACAGCATAATGAAATACAAGACAAAGATATAGGCGACTTGGGAACCATTTGAAAACCGAGTTACAACCCTTGAACCAAACAAGGACCGGGGTTGTAACCCTTCTTTCAAATAGAACTTAGTCTAAAATCATTGTACAGTATAAAAGTAGGTAGAGCATATGAGTAATGGAATCATAGCATGGTGAGAAGTACAGAAAGTAAAGCTGAACTGGAATATAAGATACGACAATAAATGTAAAATGTGATTTGAATTATTACAGCGATATGTGATCGGCTAGGGAGTCATGGTGGGGTTATCCACTTGGCCCGACAATCCGCGGTAACCTCAACGGAGAGTCATGTCGGCCAACCTGGATAACCTGGCATGGGGTATCTGCTACACCCTACGTGAGGTGAGGGTGGCGCTAGCAAAATAGTGACATGGAGGCTTTGATCACATAACCCCTAATAATTTCCCCATCCCCGAATAGTATCATGTATCCGGACATAGCACATCATGACATAGATTCGAAAGCAGGTGATCAGCCCACTCCCAAATCGATATCTATATAAGTACATGAACATGGATATCACATACCAACATACCAAGGAAAATCTGGGAATAACATCTCATGACAGGATCCAACGTATACTAGTCCGTGAACCGTCGTGTCGGAAATCATGTAAGACACTACAACTGAATCAGATATAGTAGATATCAAGACAATGAAAACTATTAGTGAATGTACTCGCCTGTGGTCTTGAGCTGATAAGGTGAACAGACGCTCAGAGTAATCACAGACCTAAAATAAGATACTATGAGTCAAACATGGATTTATACTGAAAAGGAAACTAATATAAGCCATGAATGCAAGTCTAAGTCAAAACTAGTTCAATCTAAGTCAAACTGAGTCATACTAGGCCATACTGGCTCATACTAGGTCATACCAGGTCACTGGGAGTCAATCCAAGTCAAACTAGGTCGAACGGGGTCAAAGGTTGACTTACAGTTGACTTTTGGTCAAAAGTCAACTCTGGTCAACTCTGGTCAACACTGAGTCAACCCTGGGTCAACCCTAGGTCAAACAAGTCAAATGTTGACTAACAGTTGATTTATAGTCAACCAGTCAACTCTGGTTTGGTTTTGGTCAAATCTAGTCGCTTAAAGGCTAAGTTTGACTCTCGGTTGACTTTTGTTGACTTTTGGTCAATGTCACGCCCCAGAACCAGAATACTGGAAAGCGGGAGAGTACATAGCCAGCTACGTATACTGAAATAGAATACATCTCAATTATACGGTCACGACTGTCTAGATATGAGGGTTTACTACAAGCCAATGGTCTCTTATAGGTCAAGCCTATTGTCTCAATCTCAAGCAAGTAATATGATCACAAGATGTTTGACCACCAAATATACAATAAAAGGCATCCCAAATATTACATATCAGCTGATCATGAAGCTAGTCGTACAAAATGCTGGGACTAGCAAGAGTTAAGTCATGCATGATCAACCCTAGGATTTGTTAATCATGTTTACAGCCCGTAGGCAGACAGTAAGTAAAGTGCATCGAGCTAACAGGTGATCGTCGGCTAAACGCCTCAAAAGAATAACTTTACAATAGAGTAAGCGAAATAAAATAGAAAACCCACTCGTAGCCGGGTTCCTTCTAGTCGCTACCATCGGGCTGGAGGTTCGGAAGATCCTCGGGAGCTGCTCCGAAATCTGGCCACACAAAACCAGCTGGATCAAACCCCAGAAAGAGCAAGTGCCACAAAGGAGGCCACGAAATAAGAACAAAAGCCAGCATATCAGAACATAAGAAAAGAAATGGAAGAAGGTACAAGTAAATAAAGAGTGCAACAGGACAATAAACGACTAGTGACGTGGGACCATTCCGGGAGCCAGGTTACAATCCTTAAACCAGACAAGGACCGAGGTTGTAACCATTCGCCTGAACATCACTCTGTCTCTACCCATTTATTGTTAGAGATAAGTAAAACAAGCATGTACAAGAGTAGCCAGGTACAGGGACTAGACAAGACTTAGACAAGGCTGGTCTCCATCCATTCACAAGCGGCCAAGCAATTACTATGGCTTACTACTTAACTAACTAGGGTTATCACAAGCCTTAATTACTAACAAGAAGCAAGTGAGAAATTTCCAGTCCCAAGCCCTGCAGACCATCTAGTTATCCTTCCACGGGTTGAGAGTATGGTTGAGTACATCGCCCCGGAGACGATATACCCTTAGGTGACTTAGAGGGTTCAACACATGACAGTGCGCTGGAAATCTGCTCTACTCGTCGGCAAGCTACAAGTCCAATTAAGAGCGCCCAGATAACGAGATTGCCTGTGGCTGGAAATTTGCCATGAATTATAGTTTGATCTAGTCATTAGCCTAATCTATATTCAGTATGAATCCCTGACTGTGGGAACCAGGGAGTCACGTCCTAGACATGATGCAAGACAAGACAAGTGGATTGCACAAGCAAGCAAGCAGGAACACCCACGGTGTCAAGTTGATTATACGAGTCAAGTTAGCCGTCGCAACAGCATCAAGATAAATCATATCAGGGTACTTGTCAGGAGTGCGCCACGACGGGCCACTATCATGTCAGGTTGGTCATGTCAGGAGTGCACCACTATGGGTCACTGTCGTGTTATGCTAGTTCCTTGTCATACCATGCCATGTACAATAGTCATTCCAAACATATTAAGTAAAATCAAGTTCATGACAAAAGACGTAAGGATATAAAATGGGCGTAAAATATCTAATAAAATATCAATATACAGGGCTATAGAAGAGCCAAGCTTAAGGAAAAATAAAACCAAATCTCCATGATTGGACAGATTGCGCAAGGGTCCCTGGGGTCGGGTTGCGCAGGAGTCAAGTGCGCCAGGGGGCCAACTGTGCAGGAGTGAGCTGCGCAGAAGTCGGCTCGCGCTGAGCTGGTTGGCGCAGGGGTCAGATTGCGCATGAGTGAAGTGCGCGGGAGGGATGGCGCATGGGTCAGATTGTGCACGAGTCAAGTGCGCGAAAGGGATGGCACATGGGTCAGATTGTGCATGAGTGAAGTGCGCGGGAGGGATGGCGCATGGGTCAGATTGCGCATGAGTGAAGTGCGCGGGAGGGATGGCGCATGGGTCAGATTGCGCATGAGTGGACTGCGCATGAGCAGACTGCGCAAGAGTCCCTGCGCGCTGGGGTTGAGCGCAGCTCACCATGGGGCAAGCTGCGCGGTCGGCGCTGCGCTAAAGAGCGCAGGCCGAGAGGAGGATGCGCAGTCCAGCACTGCGCTAAAGAGCGCAGGCTGCAGTCTGCTACTCCAGGCCGAGAGGAACTCTTTAAGAACACCAAAGTTCAAATCTTCATATCTTGGTCAAATCAAAACCAAATCTAGATTTTTAAAAGTCTAACTTGAGTAAAATTGAATTCTCTTCCACATGGAAGCATCAAAACCCACAAAAATCCAACCAAAATAGATCAAAACCATGTAAATCCGAAAATAGTTAAAACCTAGATCTAGAACAATGGAGACTCCAAATCACAAAATGTCAAGCACTAATATTGATCACCATGGCCTAATCTAGCTAATGAACAAATAAAATGTGGTTCTCATGTGGTGGCAAGGTGCACTTGCCTATGGGTGGAGTGTTGTGTAGAGGAAGGAAGAAGAAGAAGAAGAAATTAATAGAGGAAAGTAATGAGGAGAGAGAGTGTTAGGTGGGGATAATAAAGAGGGTGGGTTGTGGTGGAATGAGGGTTGAACATAGGCTAAGGTGTTCCAATGCATGTTAAACCAAACCAAATCAAACCAATTCTCCTCCACAAAATAAACCAAGCCAGGTAAAACCTAATTACGAGAACCAAAATCTGCAAGTCAAGCCAATTACAAGTACATGCCAAAATTTGAGAAAATAAATACAGGTCTGAAATACATGCAAGCTTGACAAAATACGTATTCAGAATATGGGTGTTACAGTCAAAATGGTCAACCGACGTCAAAACTAGTCTAGGAGCACTATATTTGATCATTACCAACCAAGGGAATCAAGTTCTAACTCTATCTTAGACTCCAAACTCAAATACCCTATTCCTAGGTAAAACTTGCATTACCTTACCAAGGTAAATCCCGATACCTTGCCAAATACCAAGGAAACCCCGCTAATACCCAAGATACTAGCCTAGGCTCCTTAGGGTAGCTAGATACCAACCTATCTAAGGTTTACCTACCAAGAAAAATAGGTATCCTAGGTATCTAGGCTATGTTAGGATACATGGGTATTGGTTTACCCTATTACCTTACCTATATCATGAATTTCCCTCACAACACTCTCACACTCATCCACACCACTCACTCTCACATAATACACTCATATATATCACACTCATAGGCTTCTCTATAGGTTTCCTATTGGTTTATATATAGGCTATCTTATATGCCACTAGCTATACACTCTAGGCTCTCTCACACACACACACAAACTCACAATACACACACACACAAGGCTAAATCATGGACAGGTTTGTGAGAAAAAAGAGGATTGATTTTGAAGGCTAATAGGACAACCATGTAGGTTGCTTTGGTGGTGGTGTTAAGGATGGTTCAAGACTGAAATTTGAGGACAGCCATGTAGGCTAAATGGGACTGAATATTTGGACTGTCAAAGGGTGTATGTTGGGGACTTATTTCTGGACTGCAATGGACTGTTATGGAGGCAATTTGGGGACATGTATATGGGTTGTTTAATGGTGTGTAAACCCCCATAATTTATATTGATTTTTTTATAAATTAATTTTATTACGTATTTTATTAAGTTATGGTTTTAATTACTATTAAGTTATTAGTATAATTAAAGCATGTGTGTATATATACATTATTATATGTGTGCATGTTAATATTTCTATTAAATTAGGTGTATAATAAATTCTAGAATTTTTATGAAATTGTTGGTAATTTTTTAGGAGTTTATTGAATGCTTAATATATATATATATATATATATATATATATATATATATATATATAGTTTGTAAAAAAAAAATATGGGGAGGGGACCAACCCACGTGGGCGGTCCACCTCACCCGTACTCCCCCACAAATTCAAGTCCCATGCTAGCAGCTAGCAGCTGCTATAGTATATCACCCGACCCCACCTACCAAAGGGGATAGCTGCTATCGGAAACCCGAGTATCCCCTATTCCTATTTACATTCGGAACGGAACACAACAGTATTTAAACTGCTCGACAACCCGAAACCCTAACCCCTCTCTTAACCAAAAAAAAAAAACTTCTCGACCCCAAGGCCGCTGCCCTTCCTCCACACTCCGCGCTCACCGTTGGCCACCTACTCGCCGTCAACGACGTCGGGATCACTCGGAATCGACGGATAAACAGAGAATACTCTGTTTTCGAAGAACTCAGGTACCCGTTTTCAACTCCAAATATTTTTGATTCTATCCAACGAAAATTCGATCTATCGAATACTGTGCGTAGACAACATAACCCCCCTCAAAACCCTTTCTGGTAGAATCAAGCGAAACCCCATATATCGCTCGGTATTCGAACCCAAACTTTCCGAAAAACTGTCGAAACAGAACAGTTTCAGGGCAGTCCCAAACCCCTATTTGGAAGCCAAATTTTTGGCGATCCTTCGATTGTTTTGTAAAAATAATTGAACACGTTTGAAGACAACCTAACCACGATGGAAACGTAACTGGTAGATTACTATTTTGATTTATGTGTGTGTATTAAACCCATGTTGAACTTGTAAGAAAAACTGATTTCAAAATAATAAATTTCTGAAATTTTTGTCCGATACGACGTCGCCCCGACAAACCGGGCGACGTGGTCGCACGTTATACGCATCGAAAGGCGCGTATGGACGTTACGGACATGTGGGAACTGATGGAACTCAGTTTCGTCGCGTGTGTGCGACGAAATCAACGTGTATCCGTCGAGGTACCCCCGTATCGACATTTTGCAAACTTGTCCATAACTTCGTGTATAGTCATCGAATCGAGACAAAACTTGTGCCAACAGGTCCGGATCGAAATTCTGGTCCTGCAAGTCAAGTTTGGTTCGATTCTGAGAAGGTCAAATCGGAACCCAATTTTGGCGGGCTCGCGACCCACTCAAACGGGCGATTTTGTACACGACTCCTCGGAATCCAAAATTGGACATACCGTTGAGTTCCTCTCCTTAAACTGAAATCGTAGACATGTACTTTGACGACTTTAGAGACCGTAGACTTCAGCACGCATTTCGGTGCAAAGCGGGTCCAACGGCGGATATCGTTTTGACCCGAAATTACGATTTTGCCCCTGTTCCAGAATTTGACTTTTGGACAGGTGTTTTCTAGGTATATATTCTTCACCGAGACCGTTTTTGATGTTTGTTTCAGCGTTTGGAGTCATCTGTGATTTGTGAGTTTTGGTGCTGACGCTTGCTACTCTTGGACTTGCCACTTTTCACCACCAGGCAAGATACCTTGGCACCCTACTCTGTGATTATTATATGCTTATTTTTAGTATTGTTTCATGATATTTAAACTGCGCGTCTAAGTCACACTTGGGTGCAAGCGACTCTATCAGTCGTTTCTCTTACTTTATTTATTCTCTTGCATTGACTTAGTTTATTGACCACCCACTGATGTTGAGGTATTGGTATATCTCATATGGCCTTGACACTTGTTGTATCACGTGATATGTGTCACATATAGGACACGTTTCCGTGCAGTTGGCTGGCCACCGATGCGTACGGAGCGTACGACGGATAGGAGTAACTGCCAATAGTATTGCATGATTAGAAGACTTGGCAGTTATTAGAGGTTCATATCAGTCATGGAGATGATGATACTAGGCATTGGGTGGGGAGAACAATACCTGATGTATGGGCTTCTTTACACTTCCATGATTACCTGTGCGCTCCACCGGAGACGCAGGCTCCAGGCGCCCTCTGACGTTTCCCAGAGCGTTATGGACGTAGCCCCTTGCACATGGTGCCCTCTAACGTTTCCCGAGCGTTATGGACGTAGGCCCCTGGTACCCTCTATGGGAACTATGCCGATCCTATTTTCAGCCAGGGCTCATGCGTCGAAGGATTGTATCTCAACTGCATGTTCACAGTAGAATGGTCAGGAACCCGATTGCATGCATACATTTTTCTCTTATTATATTATCACAGTTTATTATGGCATGGTGTTTTCTTGTATCTTGCTATGTCCCCTGAGGACCTGGTTATCTCTCCAGGTTTAGACGAGTTTTCACAAGAGTACGGAGCGGCATTGGAGCTATCCTACATTGATGATGAGGCAGTGTCTTATGATTCCTAGTCTATTTCTTATCTGAGACAGTTGTAGACATTATTTTACATCTCTTTTTCTTTCTATTTGTGGAGGTCAGACTCCGATCTTGTGAGACTATTTTTTATAGCTGTTTGGAGTGAGTATGTTCACCCGGCTATCTTTTGATACTCATATTTATTTAGACTTCATTATCTTCTGTGTTGAGCTGTGATGAGATTAGATATGTTATTTTGGCCTATGATTTTTATTTACAGCTTATGTGCATTTATGAGGAATTCCATATATTGGAGTGTTCTTTGTATATGTGCAGCTGGCATGTTCACGTACTTGGTTCTATGTATTTTGGGGCTGGGGCGTTACATAGTGATATGGGGAACAGGTTTTAGGGGCTTTGTTGGGCAGTTAAGGGTTCTACTTAGGACTGTTTTTAGACATGATAGGACTGGTCTTGGGATGGGTCTTAGGGACAGTGAAATGGCTGATCTTTGGGCTGTGTTGGAGATACTATGGAGGACAATTTTAAGGCTGGGTTTAGACGGGTTTTAGGACAGCTGGTAGTTGAGTTTTTGGGGTAGTAAGGGACATGTTTGAACTGGGTTTAGGCACAGCATGTAAGGGGGTTTATGGAACAGCCATAGAGTGTCTAGGGAGGCTGTTATGTGGGGTAGGCTTGGGACAGTTGTAGGGACTAAAAGGGGACATAAATTTAGGAGTATTTGACAGCCAAAGATGGAGGTTAATGGACTGTTCTGTGGTTAAATATGACAGGCTTTAGGACAAGTTGGGACAGCCACTATAGGGTTAAAGGGGGCAGGTTAAGGTCCTGTTTTGGACAGCCAATATAGGAAATCTGGACATTAGTTTTGTAGTGCCCCGTTCCTACATCGTGCCCCGTACTTGTCCACGGGGTGCGCGAGAAAGGAACACTGTCGCTATTGATTCGGTCGGGACTGATAGATCGGGATCGACCGAGTCGATCGAACGGGAACGGTTGAATTAAGATCCATTCCTTGTTATGGAATGTCTTCTTCGAAACCAAGTCCCATATTCAGTGGGTTGCGCCTCGAGGATTGACTCTGCGACTGAGTCGGGAGAGACCTCCCGTTACTCGCTTTTCACGCCACTTGCGTTGGTTTTGGCTTTGTTTTCTGAATGAGTTTTCGTGAATATTTTCGATGGTTTTTATGGCTTGCATTTCGAACTCGTATTTCCTATCGAACTCCTTGAATAATGCAGTGTTCTAATCGGTTGCTTGTGCGATTTCAAGTAATCGCGTAGGCGACGTCTAGCGCGACCAACAAGTTCTCTCGCCGAAGTAAACTCAAGGTGAGTGGCTGACCCTTCTCTTCTCGACCCCTTCTTAGGTAAATCAATAGTGTTGTTGCGGATTAAAGATTGAATGCAAGGGCACGGGCACGGTAAAATGATTAAGTTTTTAAAGAGAATGTAGGCTATGTCTTAATAACTAAAAGAAGAAAAATGGTCTTTGTACGGTCATGGACAACTTGTCGACAAGGTAGAGTTTCCCCGCACGGCAACCCGGGGCCACGGGACCGTTGCGGCCAAGAAGGAAACATTCTCATAAGTTGTACTGGGCACAATGTTAGGCGAGGACTTGCAGCGGGGCTCGCTACTCGCGCTGAAAGGGCCTCGTCTAATAAAAGCAAAAAGGAGTCCACGATGGCTCTGGGAGCCAGTGACCAACACACGAAATATTGTACTTGGTATGGAAATGATAACAATTGACAGGAAAGAACATGGTAAGATTCATAAGGCGTGGCACGGGCCGCCGTGGGTAAGTTTCAACGTAAATTTTATTATGCTTGTCATATGCTTGTTTGAAATTCATTAGGATGGTTAGAAACATTCATACTCTAAGTCATATAAACTCTTCAACCAAATGAGAGCTTGGAACTTAAATAGCCACGCACCAGTACAAAGTGTAATGTACTGATCCTCGCTCTCCACGCAGGTACCCCGAACCACAAAGGGCGTGCCACCTGAAAGCTCAAGGCGAAGTGAACCCTTTTAAAGCCTCGTCCGCGTGTGAAGGCTTGTGTTTCTGGATTCCTTTTGAAGAAGATCCCGCACTCAGTCCAAAAGAAGATGACGACTCGAGTCGCCTCGATAGCAGGTGGAAAGTGTTATGTTTTTGCTTGTAAAAAGGGGATATAATGTATGGAACGACTATCTCATCGGCGTTCATTTTGTAAGTCGAGTCATGTTGTAGCCCGCGCGACAATGAATGTAATGAAGTCCATGTAAAGTTTTTATTATCAATGAGAAAGTATATTTCTTTTTCAAATGTGTCATTCAATTTCTCTGCGTACTCTAATTTGATGTTATGTTTTGCATAACCTTATGACTATGCCTTGTGCGATCGCAACTTAGGTTCGCACGGCATCACGCCCGGGGGACAACTATCGATTCTACGGAATCGGGGCGTGACATAATGGTATCAGAGCACGGCTTTACATCCTTTGGCCTCGCGTTTAGAGTTCCAAACCTTTGACCTCGCATCTATGAGATAAGTTGTTCCATATAATGAGTCCGTAATAATTTGTGATTGATGCGTTTGCCTTCGTATCGCAGAAGTGACGAAACCCACGGCCGAGCAAGAACAGAGCGCTTCAAGCGGCTCTAGTAGTTCGCATCGTCCGCGGGCCGGACCTTCTAATGATACCATCGAAAGGATGCTGCACATGATGGAGGCGCAGCGAAACCAGTCCAAGAATCGGCATCAACAGGTAGAGGAACGACAGGCCCAGTTCGAAGCTTGCTTTGACGCACATGCCAAATTTAACAAAAGCAGTTAGATACCCTGCAGCAGATCGTCCAGACAATGGCGGCCAACGGAAATTCTACGACTGCGCCTACCGTCACCGTGCCGGCGATCCAACCCATTAAAGTCGACACGGAGGATCCCGAGCGTCAACCAGTGTAATGCTTATTGTTCGTATTACGTATTTTGGTATACGTATACGTACTTTGACTCGTATTGCATGACACCTTACTTGGTTTATTTCGACATTTTCAATTGATTGGTTTATTCTTGGGTTGGTTCGGCTTGGCTTGGTTTGCTTGGTTCATCATGAACCAAAGGAAAACCCTTACCTACCACCACCATCTCCATTTATTAACCCCAACCACCTTTCTCTCTCTTCATTCAATCTTTTTCATTACTACTCTTCTTCTTCTTCTTCCTCACCGAACCCCACCATAGGCAAGTGCAACTTGCTTCTTGAGGGATCTTGATTTTTATTGTTCCATTCTTTTATTTACATGATTATAAACCTCTTTAGAACTTGGAGTTTTTAATTTTGATGGATAGATTCTTCTAGATCTACATTTTAACTTTGAGTTCATGGAGTTTTCTTGGTTTTGATCTACTAAAACTAGTTATTTTCGAAAACTAATAGTTCCATGAGCAAGAGCACGAAATTTCGTGTGAATTTGGTTTTTGATTCACCTCATTTCGAGTTAAAATGAAGTTTTTATGGCCAAAACAAGTTTTCTGAATTTTCATGTCGGCTGAAGAATCTGATTCTGGCGTAAAATGAAATTTTACGCAGGGAAGCTAGCGTAAAATCAAATTTTACGCAGGAAGGCTTGCGTAAAATGAAATTTTACGCAGAGAACCCTGAAATTGCGTAAATTACGCTGGATTGTATCCAGAATGTAATATTTTACGCAGGGAACCCTGGAATTGTGTAAATTACGCTGGATTGTATCCAGAATGTAATATTTTACGCAGGGAACCCTGAAATTGCGTAAATTACGCTGGATTGTATCCAGAATATAATATTTTACGCAGGGAACCCTGGAATTGCGTAAATTACGCTGGATATCATCCAGAATGTAATATTTTACTCAGAGAACCCTGAAATTGCGTATTTTACGCTGAATGGTGCCCAGAATGTAAAATTTTACGCTGGAACCCTTCTCTTTTACATATTTTACGCAGGATTGATTTTTTTGGCATAAAAAGTGCACAGAATGACTGTTTTTGCCAAATTAAGCTATTTTCTAGCCATAATTTCGAAAAACTTAAAACATGAAAGTTTTAGATCTTTGTCTTACCTTTCCGAATATCTCTGGAACACCTTAATTTGAGTTCGTATGTGGAAGTTATGCCCCGTCTCTCTGCGTCGCATGATTCTTCCACAACTCTTGCACCCTGTTTATATTTAGTTATTGCATACACGCTTATACCAGATTAATGTTAATTTTAAATAATGACATGACATGATAGTGACCCATCGTGGCGCACTCTTGACAGTGTATTTGTCATAATATATATCTCGAATGCGGTTGCGACGGCTAGCATGTCGTGACAGAATTGAGTGGTCTGGACACCGTGGGTGATTGTGTTTGTACAAAATAAACCAGTAATGTTTGCATCATGTCTAAGGCAGGGATCCCTGAGTACCACGGACAGGGATACCTACAGTAATTGACTAAGGCTAATAAACTAGAATAATTCAGTAGACATGAAGAGATTCCCAGCTACAGGCAATCCCGTTATCTGGGCGCATTAAGTGGACTTGTAGCCTACCGATGAGTAGGGCACATTTCCAGCACACAGTCACGTGTTGCATTCTCCATAAACGGACATTCGACCTGGATAACCGGATGGTCTGTAGGGCTTGTGGCTATTGGGATAATCTCATTGCATCTTGCTAGTAACTAGGCTTGTGATAACCCTAGTTAGTTAAAAGTATCAAGCCGTACTCTTGATTGGCCGTGATTGATTGGATGGAGTTTATCCCAGCTTAGTCTTGTCCCGATCCTGTACAAGATTGTGACACGACATGATTATTGATCCTTGCCTTAACAATAGCGATCGGGGGTCCAGTTCTGTTCAGGCGAAGGGTTACAACCCCGGTCCTTGTTTGGTTTAAGGGTTGTAACCTGGCTCCCGGAGCAGTTCTGTGTCCTCTCTTCGTTATTATATTAATTGCAACCCCATGCCACGCTCGTCATGTTTTACCTTACTGCAACGACATGATTAATTATTTATACTGGCCTTAACAATAAAGATCAGGGGTCCAGTTCTGTTCAGGCGAAGGGTTACAACCCCGGTCCTTGTTTGGTTTAAGGGTTGTAACCTGGCTTCCGGAGCAGTTCTGAGTCCTCCCTTCATTTATTGTCTTGTTACCTTACCATTAGTATTTAAGACGGGTTTCTATTCAGGTGAAGGGCTGCAACCCCGGTCCTTGTTTGGTTTAAGGGTTGTAGTCCGGCTGCTTGAATGGTTTCCTCGTACTCAATTTATTATTGTTATCTCTATTATTATTATGATCAGTTCTTTTATAAGCTCTCTTTAATTATTCTATTATGATGTGCTGGTTTTAGTTCCTATGTGAAGCCTCCTTTGTGGCACTTGCTCTTTCTGGGGTCTGACCCATCTGGTTTTGTATGGCCAGATATCGGAGCCGTCCTAGAGGATCTACCTAACCTCCAGCCAGATGGTGACCACCAGGCGTAACCCTGGCAACGAGTGGATTTCTTTTTGTCCTTCCACTTTATTGTAAAATTATTCTTTTGAGGCGTTTAGCCGACGAGCACGTGTTAGCTCGATTGCACCTTTACTTATTGTCTGCTTACGGGCTGTAACATGATTGACAGATCCTAGGGTTGATCATGTATGACTTAACTCTTGCTAGTCTTGACATTTTGTATGACTAGCTTCATGATCATCCAATATGTAATGTATGGGACGCCTTGCTATTATGTATTTGGTGCTCTGACATCTTGTAACTATTATTGCTTGCTTGAGATTGAGACAATAGGCATGTTCATGACCATAGGAGACTGTTGGCTTGTAGTTAAACCCTCATGTATCTAGACAGCCGTGACCGTATAGCGAGGTGGGTTGTACTTCATTATACGTAGCTGGCTATGTACGCCCCCGCTCTCCAGTATTCTAGTTCTGGGGCGTTACAACCAGCGGCACCGAAAAAGTACAACTTTGAAGTGTCCGAATTCAAGAAGACGTGTCGCACTTCCTTCAGCGGTACCGAGGGTCCTTCCATGGTAATCGACAGGTTGGAAGAGCTGGAAGATCACTTCGAGCTTCTCGGCATTAAAGAATCAAAGCAAGTCGCCTGCGCACAACTTTAACTACGGTTGAACGCGTACGACTGATGGGCCATGCGCAAGCGAGCGATCCGACCGGACAACAACACCGCGTCGATCTCTTGGGCCACGTTCCGTAAAGCTTTTGAAGTCCAGTACCTTTCGTCAGTCGTTCATCAAGCAAAGGAGAATAAATTCATGCAGTTGAAGCAAGGGAGCCGGACAGTGGAACAGTATGCCACGGAATTCAACAAGTTGTCTAAGTTTGCTGGTCAGTTTCTGCCTACTGAAGAGTGCCGTGTGCGACGGTTCGAAGTGGGTCTGCGACACTCTATCGGTACGCATGTCGGGGTCCCGGAGTAGAAGACCGTGGACGAGGCTCTGAATCACGCGCTCCGCCTTGAGAACCTGCATCCTTCCGGTGCTGACGACGTTGTGCGCCACTCCAATCACAAACGTCCTAGCTATACGGGAGGCAACAACTATGCGTCAAAGCATCCACACACTAGCAGCTACCAAGGCCGGAACCCGTTACCACGATACAGAAATTGCCACCAGCTTGGGCATACAGATGACCACTGCTTTGCCAAGACAGAGTGCTACGCTTGCGGGCAGAAGGGTCACCTTGCTCGAGATTGCCAGAATCCCCGACCGAATCGCAACGTACCACCACAACAATACCGCCAAGAGAATCGAGGGCAGGCACCCCGACCTCCTCCGCGCACTCAACCTGTACCACAAAATGGCCAAGATCGTCGCCCCAACACTCAGGGCCGCGTCTATGCCATGACTCGAGATGAAGCGCTGGCATCAGATACAGTAGTGTCGGGTATACTAAAATTCAATAACGTGCCTGCTCATGTGTTATTTGATTCAGGCGCTTCACATAGTTTTATATCGGCGGACTTTACCGCCGAGCACAAATTCCCTATAATATTATTAGATCTCGACCTTAGCGTAAGCACGCCTTCGGGCACACCAATTCTCACAAACTTAGCTTGCGCCGGCGGGATTATCTGTATCGGCGGTTAAAAGATCGGTCTAGATGTGATAGTTCTAGACATGAAGGACTTTGACATCATTCTAGGAATGGATTGGCTCGGGCCGTGCAACGCAACCATAGACTACGCTGAAAAGAAGGTCACATTCCGCATGCCTGGAGTGCCTGAATTCTGCTACTCGTGTGGTGAGGCGTCGCCGACCTGCATGGTGATCTCCGCAATATCTGCTCGACGGATGCTGCATTCCGGGTGCGAAGGCTATCTAGCTTCCGTTCGAGACATGCGACAGGATGGTACAAACGTGGGTCAGACCGACGTTGTAGAAGAATTCCCAGACGTGTTCCCGGATGAGCTACCCGGCATGCCGCCCGATCGAGAAATAGAGTTCACCATTGACACATTTCCCGACACCCGGCCGATCTCGAAGGCTCCGTACAGAATGGCCCCTGCAGAACTGAAGGAACTTAAGGCACAACTACAAGAATTACTCGACAGAGGGTTTATCCGTCCGAGTGTCTCGCCGTGGGGTGCGCCCGTGCTGTTCGTGAAGAAGAAGGATGGATCGATGCGACTCTGCATCGACTATCGAGAATTGAATAAAGCCACCGTCCGAAACAAATACCCTCTACCCCGCATCGACGACTTGTTCGACCAGCTCCAAGGTGCAACGGTGCTTTCGAAGATTGATCTATGATCGGGTTATCACCAACTCAAAGTCAAGCCAGATGACGTGCCGAAGTCCGCCTTCTGCACTCGTTATGGCCACTACGAGTTCTTGGTAATACCGTCCGGTCTGACAAACGCCTCTGCCGTCTTCATGGATCTAATGAATCGGGTGTTCCGTCCGTTCGTTGACAAGTTCGTAGTAGTCTTTATCGACGACATCCTCGTCTACTCGAAGGATAGAACGCAACATGCAGAGCATCTGCGGACGGTACTCCAAACCCTTCGAGAGAATCAGTTGTACGCGAAGATGAGCAAGTGCGAGTTCTGGCTGAACAGCGTCTCATTCTTTGGGCACATCATCTCCGCCGCGGGCATCGCAGTCGATCCGAAGAAAGTTGAGGCAGTTGTTGATTGGAAATGGCCCGCATCAGTTAGCGAAATTTGAAGCTTCCTAGGCTTGGCGGGTTACTACCGACGCTTCGTGAAGGACTTCGCGAAGATCGTATCGCCGTTGACTCGCCTCACCCAGAAAGGAGTCGCATTCAAGTGGTCAGACGACTGTGAAGCTTCCTTCCAGGAGCTCAAACAACGGCTCGTTTCAGCCCCGATACTTGCTCTTCCTGAAGGGACGGAGGGATTTCAAATCTTCAGCGATGCTTCTGGCCAGGGCTTGGGGTGTGTGCTCATGCAGCGGGATAAGGTGATATCTTTTGCTTCCCGGCAGTTGAAGCCGCACGAGAAGAACTACCCCACGTATGACCTAGAATTGGCGGCGATTGTGTTTGCGTTGAAGCTGTGGCGTCACAATCTCTATGGCGTGGCGTGCAGGATTTATACGGACCACAAAAGCCTCAAGTATCTCTTCACCCAGAAAGAACTGAATTTACGGCAGAGGCGATGGCTCGAACTAATCAAAGACTATGACTTATCAATCGACTACACACCGGGCAAGGGAAATTTGGTAGCGGATGCGCTGAGCCGAAAGTACTTAGCTTCGTTATGCATCAACGATCGACTGCTGCGTGACTTGGAAGGAATGGGCATTGAACTCCGAGTTCGTTTCAGAGACGTGAAACTAGCGCAACTGCGGGTGGAACCGAGCCTACTGGAGAGGATCAAGTCTGTACAGAAGGACAACCCATACCTGGAGAAGATGCGAAAGCTGATATCGACAGAAAAAGCGTCCGACTTTACAGAGGATGAGTCGGGAGTGTTGCGCGTGAAGGGACGGCTATACATACCGGACGACGTAGAACTTAGAAAGGAGATAATGTCGGAGGCATATTATGCAAAATATTCCTTGCATCCTGGCAGCACCAAGATGTATAAGGACCTCCGCGTTGTCTTTTGGTGGCACGACATGAAGAGGGACGTAGCGCTCTTTGTGTCAAAATGTATGGCCTATTAGCAAGTCAAAGCCGAGCACCAGCGATCGGGCGGAGAGATGCAGAACCTCGCCATCCCATAGTGGAAGTGGGATCATATCACTATGGACTTCGTTGTTGGCTTGCCAAGGACGCCGCGGGGAAACGACACCGTCTGGGTCATCGTCGATCGACTAACCAAGTCAGCGTACTTTATCGCCATCAAAGTTACTTGGAGCGTCGACCGCCTTGCTCAGATATACCTTGATGAAATAATTCGACTACACGGGATCCCAGTTTCTATCGTCTCCGATCGGGATGGACGGTTCGTAGCGCGCTTCTGGAGTAGTCTTCATTCAGCACTGGGGACCAAGTTGAAGTTCAGCTCAGCTTATCATCCTCAGACTGACGGCCAAACAGAGCGGGTGAACCAAATTCTCGATGACATGTTACGACTATGTGCGATCGACTTGAAGTCGAGTTGGGACGTCTATCTACCGCTGGCCGAGTTTGCATACAACAACATCTATCAGTCCAGCATCCAAATGGCGTCGTATGAAGCTTTGTACGGCCAAAAGTACAGATCGTCCATTTGCTGGGATGAAGTCGGGGAACGACAGATACTTAGTCCGGAGCTGGTGGAGCAGACCGTGCTGAAGGTCAAGTTAATACGAGAAAGATTGAAGACAGCACAAAGCCGGCAGAAAAGCTATGCCGACACGCACCGACGCCCCCTCGAGTTCTCGGAAGGCGACCATGTATTCTTGAAAGTTATGCCCATGCGGGGAGTTTCCAGGTTCGGTGCGAAGGGGAAATTGAGCCCAAGATTTGTTGGCCCGTTCGAAATATTGAAGCGAGTCGCCCTGGTAGCTTACCAAATTGCCTTGCCGCCTGCGTTGTCAGAGGTACATGACATCTTCCACGTATCACAATTGCGGAAGTACGTGCATGATCCGAGCCATATTGTAGATTTGGGTAAGCTGGACCTGAAGGCGGACTTGTCATATGTCGAAGAGCCGATGCAAATCTTAGAGCGCAAGGATAAACTTCTCCACAACCGTGCTATTCCCCTCGTCCGCGTCCTCTAGAGGAACCATTCGGTCGAAGAGTCGACGTGGGCGCTTGAGTCAGAAATAAAGGAAAAGTTTCCTTCATTGTTCTCGTAGAGGTAGGTTCTATTTTAAGTTTCGAGGACGAAACTTTTTCTTAGTTGGTTATTGTGTAGTGCCCCGTCCCTACATCGTGTCCCGTACTTGTCCACGGGGTGCGCGAGAAAGGAACACTGTCGCTATCGATTCGATCGGGACCGATAGATCGGGATCGACCGAGTCGATCGAACGGGAACGGTTGAATTAAGATCCATTCCTCGTTATAGAATGTCTTCTTCGGAACCAAGTCCCATATTCAGCAGGTTGCGCCTCGAGGATTGACTCTGCGGCTGAGTCGGGAGAGACCTCCCGTTGCTCTGCTTTTTATGCCGCTTGTGTTGGTTTTGGCTTTATTTTCTGAATGCGTTTTCGTGAATGTTTTCGATGGTTTTCATGGCTTGCATTTCGAACTCGCATTTCCTATCGAACTCTTTGAATAATGCAGTGTTCTAATCGGTTGCTTGTGCGATTTCAGGTAATCGCGTAGGCGACGTCTAGCGCGACCAACAATTTCTCTCGCCGAAGTAAACTCAAGGTGAGTGGCTGACCCTTCTCTTCTCGACCCCTTCTTAGGTAAATCGATAGTGTTGTTGCAGATTAAAGATTGAATGCAAGGGCACGGGCACGGTAAAATGATTGAGTTTTTAAAGAGAATGTAGGCTATATCTTAATAACTAAAAGAAGAAAAATGGTCTTTGCACGGTCATGGACAACTTGTCGACAAGGTAGAGTTTCCCCGCACGACAACCCGGGGCCACGGGACTGTTGTGGCCAAGAAGGAAATATTCTCATAAGCTGTGCTGGGCACAATGTTAGGCGAGAACTTGCAGCGGGGCTCGCTACTCGCGCTGAAAGGGCCTCGCCTAATAAAAGCAAAAAGGAGTCCACGATGGCTCTGGGAGCCAGTGACCAACACACGAAATATTGTACTTGGTATGGAAATGATAACAATTGACAGGGAAGAACATGGTAAGATTTATTAGGCGCGGCACGGGCCGCTGTGGGTAAGTTTCAACGTAAATTTTATTATGCTTGTCATATGCTTGTTTGAAATTCATTAGGATGGTTAGAAACATTCATACTCTAAGTCATATAAACTCTTCAACCAAATGAGAGCTTGGAACTTAAATAGCCACGCACCAGTACAAAGTATAATGTACTGATCCTCGCTCTCTACGCAGGTACCCCGAACCACGAAGGGCGTGCCACCTGAAAGCTCAAGGCGAAGTAAACCCTTTTGAAGCCTCGTCCGCGTGTGAAGGCTTGTGTTTCTGGATTTCTTTTGAAGAAGACCCCGCACTCAGTCCAAAAGAAGATGACGACTCGACTCGCCTCGATAGCAGGTGGAAAGTGTTATGTTTTTTGCTTGTAAAAAGGGGATGTAATATATGGAACGACTATCTCATCGGCGTTCATTTTGTAAGTCGAGTCATGTTGTAGCCCGTGCGACAATGAATGTAATAAAGTCCATGTAAAGTTTTTATTATCAATGAAAAAGTCTATTTCTATTTCAAATGTGTCATTCAATTTCTCTGCGTACTCTAATTTGATGTTGTGTTCGGATAACCTTATGACTATGCCTTGTGCGATCGCAACTTAGGTTCGCACGACATCACGCCCGGGGGACGACTATCGATTCTACGGAATCGGGGCGTGACAGGTTTCCCCCCTTCCATCCTCATGTCACTCACTCTATCAAACACATACATACACTACTCTTAGACAACACCCATCCTCCTCTCAACCAATCTCTCAAACACCTGCTATACTAACACATACAACTCAACTCTCAAACCCTCCAACACCCAACACATACACACTAGGCCGACCCTTGTATGCCCCCATCCAACATCAAGTATCATATTCCCACCATGACATATAACCATATGTATATATATAAACCAATATATATATATATATATATATATATATATATATATATATATATATATATATATATATATTATGATACATAGGAAACACTATTTCTAACACATAGTAAAATCTGGAATAAATATTAGAATAGCATCAAATCAATATACCAATAATTCCACAAGTGTCCAAATAGGGTTTTCCCCATTAGGACACGATCCTACTCCTAGGACACATCTACAAGTGTCCAAATAGACACGAAATGGACTCAAACTGACACAAAACCAAGGGGGTCATTCCTATGGGTTCAAAATAATCCTATATGCATGTTGGGATGGATTAGAGGAGAAATTATACATTCCGGAAGAGAGATTCAAAGGAAAAAAGCTTCCGACTCGACACCGACACGTACAGATTTCAAAAGGACACGAACGAGCTCCGAATCCTGCCAAACTTGGCTACCTCCTTCCTTTCATGGAGTAGAGAAGAAATGGAGAAGATTTGGTGGAAGAAGGAGTTGATTTGGTGGAAAAATCAATGGGTTTGCTCTCAAGAAATTTGGGGAAGAACATGAGAGAGAAAGGAATGGATAAAATGAAATGGAGAAGATGGTGACTCACACCTTATCCCCTCTAGAGGTGGCCGGCCATATGGGCTGTTTTGTCCTATTTGGAAATGTCTAAAAAGCCCCTCTCTAGTCTATGGGTTAATACATTGGTAAGGGGTTAAGTCGAGGTTAGTTTGGTCATTCCAATAACACTAATCGAAATTAAACCTAACCAAAATAATTATGTCTAGTCACTAACTAAAATACTAACATGTGGGCCATGGCTAACTAGTGTGTGGGTCCACTAGAGTCAAAACTAACCCGGGTCCCAGTTTCAAGTCGGATTGAGCTGAAATTCGAACCCGACTCAAATAACCCCAAAATAATACAATAAATAAATAAATAATTCCAAAAATATTCTAAAATGAAAAATGACAAAAATACTCCTGTTTCTGGAAATTGGGGGTGACAAATCTATCCACCTTAAAAATTTCGTCCTCGAAATTAAAACCAAACAATAGTAAAATCTCAAATTCACAACTCATGGCTAAAAATTTAAAATGATTAAAATCTCAAAAATCAAAACAGGAATTAAATAACTAAAATTATAAAATTTGAAATTACTCTCAATTAGATGCTATAAGTCTATCCACCTTAAAAGAATCATCCAAAAACTTAAAACAAAGTAAATACAGAAAATTCATAAAATTTGATAATCGTATGCGTCTGTCCAATAATCATGATACTCAGAATCTCCGTCATGCCAGTGAGCAAGGCTACGATAATCACAGAGTCCTCAACTACGGTACATACCTCTAGAATCATGGTATTTAAAATTTTTGCATTACCGCTAGCTTGGCAGCGAAAATCTTAAATTCCCACACCCGAGAAATACGTCTATAGTCTGACTATATGTCCTCACTCTGCCTGCCAGCATGACTCTAGAGGATTCTAAAATCTCATAATCGAGACGACCTAGCCCATACGACTTATCTCAGAAGAATATCACATCACAAGGACAAACTTTTCATCAAACAAACAAGGAACATATGGAATCGAATTTTCAAACAGTTTATAAGGAAGCAAATGCGGAATGAGATCGAAAGATTGGAACCTGTTATCTGCTCTGCCACTGCCTGAGTGGGCTCAACTGTCATGGCGAATGCACGCCCCTGCTGGCCTCCTTTAGCCTGCTGTACTCCGTCCTGGCCTCTTTGGATTCCACTAGCGTGGCAATCCCTCAGCTGGTGGTCAGGCGCCCCACAGTATAGGCAGACGCCCAACCTCTTTCTACAAGCCTCTCTGGTGTGCCCCGGCTTTCCGCAGAAGGTGCACTGTGTAGCCGGCCTCTGACCCTGACCCTGGTGCTGCTGGGCACGTGCCAGTGCCTGCTGAAACTGCGACTGAGGCTGCTGCTGCTGAAACTGCCTCTGCTGGAAATATGGATGCTTCGCTGGCCCTGCACTCGAACTAGCTCCAAGAGCGTCACTGCCCCTCTTCGGCTTAAGGCCGAAGTCCTCCTCTGCAATCTACGCCTCCATAAGGATCTGCTCGAAGGTCGCGTCACGTCTCTCAGAGGTGCGAGTGCGCACTGCATATATAAGGCCCCTCGGAACTTCCGGGCCTTGTACCCCTCATCCTGGCCCAAACTAGGTACAAACCTGCTCAGGCGGAAGAACTCCGCTGCATACTCGTCTACCGACGAGTTCCCCTGCACCAGACTGGCAAACTGTCCCTCCAAAGTTGTCAAGGCTACATCTGGATAGAACTTCTCCTTGAAGAGTTTTCTGATGTCCTTCCAAGACAATCCCCTCACTGACGCATGCAGATCCGTGCGGTACCAAGTCAGCATTATGTCGAAAAACTAGCTCACTGCAGAAGTCATCCACAGACCTCTCGGGACCTCTGCCAACTCCAGACTTCGCTGGACATCCTCTAGCCAGTCATCCGTGTAAAGGATACCCTCGGTACCCTTGAACTCCTATGGGTTCATCTTCCTGAAGTGGAGGTATGTACCGGGCCTCCCCTGACCCTGCTGCTGTACTGGTGCTCCCTGAACTGTAGCCGGTGCACCTCTCTCCACTGCTGCCATAGCTAGCTGATGCGAGTTCTCCATGGTCTGTCGCAGCACCTCTGCCTGACGGTGATGTGCCTCTGTCTGTGCTCTCTGTGTCTACAGCATCTGCTGCAGAAGGGCCATCATCCCCTGAGTATCTGTCGGTAACTGCAGCGGCGGTGGAAGAATGTCAGGGATGACCATGGACGGTCTCGCTGCTGGAGGTGGAAGACCTCCTGAAACCGTCGCTGCTGCTCCCGTCTGAACGGCAGGGACTGAGGTGGCAGCTCCCTGAACTGCAGCTCCCTCAGCTGAAGGTAGAAGACCTCCGGGTACTGCCGCTGCTACTCCTGCCTGAAGGGCAGGGACTAATGCTACTGCTCTCTCGACTGCTACTCCCGTAGCCGGAGGTGGAAGACCTCCCGGATCTAACCTCTCTGGAACTGTACTAGGTCCTGCCGCCTGAGAACGAGTCACCGTCATCCTGAAGATGAATTGAACCCAAGAGATCAATATGGCACATGATAAGATATTATCAAAGGAGGACAATTGAATTCAAATGCAAGAAGAGTTGTCATGGTAATCAAAAGATCAGAAATTTCCTAAAATGTGATTGAGTAACTCCTATCATACCCTAGATCCTACGTCCTAGTCGCAGGCTCGTAATTAGCACTCTAAGTCGAGCACCATTACGAGATCGCACTAATTGCGACTCAGACCTGCATGGGCCACCACAAAAATGTGTCACGACCCGCACCCTGAAGAGGGGCACGAGCACGTGGTTACGTCCAGCCTACGCCGCAGTATCGGCGGTAGAACGCTGTATTTAGGGTCTGTAAATACTACGACTAAAACAGATAAATGTACCTGTACAGTATATATTCTCCGAATGGAGGTGACATAGCAATACAGTCTCAAATCACATATATCAAACTAAGGTAGATAGCACGGAAAAGGAAATATAATAGATGAAAGCATGAAATAGTCCAAGATCCACACAACCAGAGCTATACACAAACATCCAGAGTCACATAAAATATATCTAAGGTACTACAAACTGAAAGTGCTAGCTGGCTCACAGGCCAGGCAAACCTAACTAACTATACTACTCAGGGTGAGCAAAGTCTAGTGGCTCTACCAACAAGCCACTGTCTAAGTCTACTCCGTCAGACTCGACCCCATAGTAGGTCGGACAATCAGCCTCAGAGTCATCTGTAATATATCAACGGTATCCTGTTAGGAAAATGAGCAAGTACAAACACCAACAGCAGTTCCATATGAATTGACAAATACTATAAGAGACAGCATAATGAAATACAAGACAAAGATATAGACGACTTGGAAACCATTTGAAAACCGAGTTACAACCCTTGAACCAAACAAGGACCGGGGTTGTAACCCTTCTTTCAAATAGAACTTAGTCTAAAATCATGGTACAGTTAAAAGCAGGTAGAGCATGTGAGTAATGGAATCATAGCATGGTGAGAAGTACAGAAAGTAAAACTGAACTGGAATATAAGATACGACAATAAATGTAAAATGTGATTTGAATTATTAGAGCGATATGTGATCGGCTAGGGAGTCATGGTGGGGTTATCCACTTGGCCCGGCAATCCGCGGTAACCTCAACGGAGAGTCATGCCGGCCAACCTGGATAACCTGGCATGGGGTATCTGCTACACCCTACGTGAGGTGAGGGTGGCGCTAGCAAAATAGTGACAGGGAGGCTTTGATCACATAATCCCTAATAATTCCCCCATCCCCGAATAGTATCATGGATCCGGATATGGCACATCATGACATGGATTCGAAAGCAAGTGATCATCCCACTCCCAAATCGATATCTATATAAGTACATGAACATGGATATCACATACCAACATACCAAGGAAAATCCGAGAATAACATCTCATGACAGGATCCAACGTATACTAGTCCGTGAACCGTCGTATCGGAAATCATGTAAGACACTACAACTGAATCGGATATAGTAGATAGCAAGACAATAAAAACTATCAGTGAATGTACTCGCCTGTGGTCCTGAGCTGATAAGGTGAACAGACGCTCAGAGTAATCACAGACCTAAAATAAGATACTATGAGTCAAACAGGACTTTATACTGAAAAGGAAACTAATATAAGACATGAATACAAGTCTAAGTCAAAACTAGGTCAATCTAAGTCAAACTGAGTCATACTAGGCCATACTGGCTCATACTAGGTCATAACAGGTCACTGGGAGTAAATCCAAGTCAAACTAGGTCGAACGGGGTCAAAGGTTGACTTACAGTTGACTTTTGGTCAAAAGTCAACTATGGTCAACACTGAGTCAACCCTGGGTCAACCCTACGTTAAATAAGTCAAATGTTGGCTAACAGTTGATTTTCAGTCAACTGGTCAACTCTGGTTTGGTTTTGGTCAAATCTAGTCGCTTAAAGGCTAAGTTTGACTCTCGATTAACTTTTGTTGACTTTTGGTCAAAATGGTCAACCGTCAAAACTAGTCTAGGAGCACTATATTTGATCATTACCAACCAAGGGAATCAAGTTCTAACTCTATCTTAGACTCCAAACTCAAATACCCTATTCCTAGGTAAAACTTGCATTACCTTACCAAGGTAAATCCCGATACCTTGTCCAATACCAAGGAAACCCCGCTAATACCCAAGATACTAGCCTAGGCTCCTTAGGGTAGCTAGATACCAACCTATCTAAGGTTTACCTACCAAGGAAAATAGGTATCCTAGGTATCTAGGCTATGTTAGGATACATGGGTATTGGTTTACCCTATTACCTTACCTATATCATGAATTTCCCTCACAACACTCTCACACTCATCCACACCACTCACTCTCATATAATACACTCATATATATCACACTCATAGGCTTCTCTATAGGTTTCCTATTGGTTTATATATATGCTATCCTATATGCCACTAGCTATACACTCTAGGCTCTCACACACACACACAAACTCACAATACACACACATACACACAAGGCTAAATCATGGACAGGTTTGTGGGGAAAAAGAGGACTGATTTTGAAGGCTAATAGGACAGCCATGTAGGTTGCTTTGGTGGTGGTGTTAAGGATGGTTCAAGACTGAAATTTGAGGACAGCCATGTAGGCTAAATGGGAGTGAATATTTGGACTGTCAAAGGGTGTATGTTGGGGACTGATTTCTGGACTGCAATGGACTATTATGGAGGCAATTTAGGGACAGGTATATGGGCTGTTTAATGGTGGTATGGGGGACAGGTTTTAGGGGCTTTGTTGGGATGTCAAGGGTTCTACTTAGGACTGATTTTAGACATGAAAGGACTGGTCTTGGGATGGATCTTAGGGACAGTGAAATGGCTGATCTTTGGGCTGTGTTGGAGATACTATGGGGGACAGTTTTAAGGCTGGGTTTAGACAGGTTTTAGGACAGCTAGTAGTTGAGTTTTTGGGGTGGTAAGGGACAGGTTTGAACTGGGTTTAGGCACAGCATGTAAGGGGGTTTATGGGACAGCCATAGAGTGTCTAGGGAGGCTGTTATGTGGGGTAGGCTTGGGACAGTTGTAGGGACTAAAAGGGGACAGAAATTTGGGAGTATTTGACAGCCAAAGATGGGGGTTAATGGACTGTTCTGTGGTTAAATAGGACAGGCTTTAGGACAAGTTGGGACAGCCACTATAGGGTTAAAGGGGGCAGGTTAAGGTCCTGTTTTGGACAGCCAATATAGGAAATCTCGACATTGGTTTCCCCCCTTCCATCCTCATGTCACTCACTCTATCAAACACATACACACACTACTCTTAGACAACACCCATCCTCCTCTCAACCAACCTCTCAAACACCTGCTATACTAACACATACAACTCAACTCTCAAACCGTCCAACACCCAACACATACACACTAGGCCGACCCTTGTATGCCCCTATCCAACATCAAGTATCATATTCCCACCATGACATATAACCATATATATAAACCAATATATATATATATATATATATATATATATATATATATCACCACATATATACAAATATATATATATCACCACATATATACAAATATAAATATTAGGAATATGATACATTATGATACATACGAAAAACTATTCCTAACACATAGTAAAATCTGGAATAAATATTAGAATAACATCAAATCAATATACCAATAATTTCACAAGTGTCCAAATAGGGTTTTCCCCATTAGGACACGATCCTACTCCTAGGACACATCTACAAGTGTCCAAATGGACACGAAATGGACTCAAATGGACACAAAACCAAGGGGGTCATTCCTACGGGTTCAAAATAATCCTATATGCATGTTGGGATGGATTAAAGGAGAGATTATACCTTCCGGGAGAGAGATTCAAAGGAAAAAGCTTCCGACTCGACACCGACACGTAGAGATTCCAAAAGGACACGAACGAGCTCCGAATCCTCCCAAACTTGGCTAGCTCCTTCCTTTCATGGAGTAGAGAAGAAATGGAGAAGATTTGGTGGAAGAAGGAGTTGATTTGGTGGAAAAATCAATGGGTTTGCTCTCTAGAAATTTGGAGAAGAACATGAGAGAGAAAGGAATGGATAAAATGAAATAGAGAAGATGGTGACTCACACCTTATCCCCTCTAGAGGTGGCCGGCCATATGGGTTGTTTTGTCCTATTTAGAAATGTCTAAAAAGCCCCTCTCTAGTCTATGGGTTAATACATTGGTAAGGGGTTAAGTCGAGGTTAGTTTGGTCATTCCAATAACACTAATCCAAATTAAACCTAACCAAAATAATTATGCCTAGTCACTAACTAATATACTAACATGTGGGCCATGGCTAACTAGTGTGTGGGTCCACTAGAGTCAAAACTACCCTGGGTCCCCGTTTCAAGTCGGATTGAGTTGAAATTCGAACCCGACTCAAATAACCCCAAAATAATACAATAAATAAATAAATAATTATAAAAATATTCTAAAATGAAAAATGACAAAAATACCCCTGTTTCTGGAAACTGGGGGTGACAGTTCTCATGCAACGTGGGAAGACAATATCATATGCGTCGAGACAACTCAAACATCATGAGAAGAATTACCCAACTCATGACTTATAACTGGCGACGATTGTGTTCGCGTTGAAATTGTGGCGACACTATCTCTATGGTGTGTCCTACGAGATCTTCACGGATCACAAAAGTCTGAAGTACATATTCACGCAGAAGGAATTGAATTTGAGACAGCGACGTTGGTTAGAATTGATCAAGGATTATGACTTGACAATTTCTTACACGTCGGGTAAAAAAAAATGTGGTAGCTGATGTCTTGAGTCGAAAATTTATTGGGACACTAGCAATAGCAAAAGAGGTACTACGGGATCTTGAAGAGATGGGCATCGAATTTAGGATCCGTCTACCGAATGTACAGTTGGCTCAGTTGCAGCTTGAGCCGAGTCTCCAGGGAAGAATTAAGATTGCTCAGATAGATGACCCGTTTCTGCAGAAGATACGCGAGTTGATTCTATCAGGAAAGGCGTCGGACTTTACAGTTGAAGATGACACTATTCGTGTCAAGGGAAGATTATGCGTCCCTAAGGACGAGGGTATCAGGAAGGAAATACTGACCGAGGGTCATTTTGCGAAGTATTCCTTGCATCCAGAAAGTACAAAAATGTACAAGGATCTGCGCTCAACATTTTGGTGGCATAGTATGAAGAAGGATGTGTCGCTATTCGTGTCACAATACTTAGATTGTCAGCGTGTGAAGGCCGAACATCAACGGCCAGGCAGAGAACTACAAAATTTGGCTATTCCACTGTAGAAGTGGGATAATATCTGTATGGACTTTATAGTTGGTTTGCCAAGAACTCAGAAGGGAAATGATACGATTTGGGTTATCGTGGATAGATTAACCAAGTTGGCTCATTTCATTCCAATAAAAATTACGTGGGGCGTAGAACGGTTGGCTCAGATCTACATAAATAAAATTGTCCGATTATATGGGGTGCCAGCTTCTATAGTGTCGGATAGAGACGGACGATTTTTGTCACAATTTTGGATAAGTCTGCACTCATCATTGGGCACAAAGTTGAATTTCGATACGGCATACCATCTGCAGACTGATGGTCAGACATAGAGAGTAAATCAGATTCTTGAAGATATGTTGAGATTGTGCGTGCTCGATTCAAAGACAAATTGGAAGGCATATCTCGCATTAGCAGAATTTGCCTATAATAATAGTTATCAGGCAAGTATCCAGATGGCCCCGTACGAATCCTTGTATGGATGAAAATGTCGATCACCGATATGCTGGGATGAAGTCGATGAACGGCAAGTACTCAGACCAGAACTTGTGGAACAGGCCATCGAGAGGGTTCGCTTAATTCGAGAAAGACTTAGAGTTGCTCAAAGTCGACAGAAGAGTTATACGGATGTATATCGTCGACCTTTGGAATTCACGGAGGGTGATCATGTCTTCTTGAAGGTCACACCCATGCGAGGTGTGATGCGGTTTGGGATGAAAGGAAAGCTAAGCCCGAGATTCGTTGGACCCTTCGAGATTTTGGAGAAGGTAGCATCAGTGGTTTATCGACTTGCACTACCTCCGGCTCTGGCTGATGTGCACGATGTCTTTCATGTGTCCCAACTGCGAAAGTACGTGCATGATCCAAGTCACGTAGTGAACTTTGATCAGTTGCAGCTGAGCGCTGACCTATCCTACACTGAAGAGCCTGTCCAGATTTTGGACAGGAAAGAAAGTTTTGCAAAATCTGTCATACCCCAGAACCAGAATACTGGAGATCAGGGACGAAACAAAGCCAGCTACATATATCAGAGTATGCCAATACCCCGAGATACGGTCAAAGCTGTCTGGAAGACAAGTGGGTGGACTCTAGCATGCCACTGACGACTCCTAAGGTAGAACAAATTCCAATCCAATCAACATAAGAAGCAATAAAGAGTAAATCATATATGAGATGGGTAAGGCGTCCCAAACACAAGTACATACATAATCATGAGAGCTAACATAATAAAAGATATATCAACTGACTATACAAAAGGTACGTAAATATACAACTAGCAGCTGTCCAGAATATACATCCACGCCGTACTAAGACGGAGGGAACAAAATCCAGAAACAAGGACTAACATATGTCCTTGGCTAATACACCACAAAATAAAAGTATAAGATAAAGTAGGAAATAAAGGTAACCCACTCGCTAATCCATGTCGGTCCTCTGAGTGCGAACCATCCGAAGGAGAAGACGGTAGATCCTCGTGATCAACTATGGAACATGGCCATGCAAAACCAGTGGGGTCAGACCCCAAATAGCAAGTACCACAAGGAAGGCTCGAGGTGAACGACAAAGCCCAACAACAACATAACAACATAATGACAAAAATAAATAAATATGGGTCGAGACTAGTGCGGTACCAATACACGTATCTCGAGAATATAAATGACAGAATGGAAATACTGAACCATATAGTAATAGAGAACAATAAGCCAATAAGCAACAAGGGACTTAGGAACTACTAGAAATCGGAGCCACAACCCTTAAACCAAACAAGGACCAGGGTTGCAAATCTTTTCCCTAGCAGAACTTAGCCTCTGACCACTCATCGATATAAGAGCATATAAAGTAACAAACAATCAAAAGTGCACGGCCAATCATTACCTACGGCTTGCTATCATTAACTAACTAGGGTTATCACATTCCTAATTACTAGTATGCAAGTTGAGGATTTTTGCAACTACCTGACTGCAGATATCCGGATGTCCAGGGGTACGAGTAGTACATCTATTGCCCAACAAGACTGCGGCAGATGAAACGTGTCTTGACTTGTAACATGAACAACCATATCATATACTTGTAAAAGAAAATATATAACTGACTGTGCCGCAACCCGGCACGAATGTGACTCGATCGTATATCAATACACACAAACTTGGTAGGTCATGGAGCCCTTGCCTAGCAGGGTTGAGCCATGCCTCATGGGGCCCTTGGAGCTCGGGGTTGGTAGTGCAAATTTCCTCCTACAATGATCTACTTGAATTTACTAGTCATTTATCTTATCATATTCATGTCAAGTTCTCAAGTCGTGGACACTCAAGAATTTCCTAAGATGACGTGTGTTATGTACGAGTAATTCGTAAGTTATCACTTACGAACATCCCCGTACTAACATCACGTGATACACGGAATAATACTTACACTCGATTGTCCAGTGCCACTATGCAATAGATTAACATTTAACAAGCTATATCCACGGTGTCAAGGAAGAACATGTACTCATATCTCGGGTCTAGAAATCAATGAGAAAATCAAGTCATGAGTGCGCTACTACGAGCCAATATCAAGAATCTGGACATAAAACAATACGTGAACACAAACACATGTCATGTATATATAGTATACAATCATGTTCTAACTATACAAGGTCATCTAATCATGTTAAGAGTCCATTACAATCGAGAAAATATCAAAAACGGTCAAAAATGGGCAAAAACAGCTCAAATCAGCCTAAAACGGCATACCGGCGGTATACTGCGGCATACCGGCGGTATTCCGGCCTAAAAAAGAAAGTTTTTGGTACAAAAATTGGCATACTGTCGGTATACCATTTTTTTTCCAAACAGCAACAAAATTCAAATTTTTGCCAAAACTTGTTTCGGCCATAAAAACTTCATTTTAAATCGAAATTCGGACTTTCGAAAGTCAAAATTGAATAGAATTGAATTTCCTACAACATGGAAGTATTAATTTTCACAAATTAAAATATTTGATAGATCAATACCTCAAAATACTCGAAAATCATATCTATAAACTCAGATCTATGCCATATTGTTGATCAAAACCAAAAGTGCTATATACTAAAGATGTTAACAATTTAGAGGAGCATATTATAGAACAATAAAACTTTAATTTCTATGGAAAATAAAATTTTAGCATGGTCATGTCACTTTTGAGCAAGATGTACTTGCCTAGGGTTAAGTTCCAAGCCTAATCTTCTACTCAACCACCAAGAGGGGTTCCGAAACCACACTCTAGGCCTCAAGGCCAAGCCTTCCTAAGCTTGAGGAAGAGAAAAGAGAGTGAAGTGTAAATGGAGAAGGAAATAAAAGGGAGGAGAGAGAAACTCAATGAATATATATAGAATGGGTGAATTAATCATGACCGTTGGATCGTGATCCATGTCACATTCTAGATCAATCCTAGCCATTGAAAGAAAACCAATTGTCTATTGGATAATAGAATGCATCTACACTATTCACGAAAATATCTAAACACTATTCATCAAAATATCCAAAACACTATTCATGAAAATATCGGAAACACTATTCACGAAAATATCTGAAATCGAAAATATCTAACATGTGAAAAATCTGTCAGGGCGGTATGCCATCGGTATACTCCGGCACACCGTCGGTATGCCGGCCAAGGAAAAAATCTATAATTTGGGAAAAAATTTAACGCATTCCGAAAACCAAGAAAATACGAAATACAATACAAAATACGTATCCGTATATAAATATCGATACTGTGAGACGAGTCTCACAAAATCAGACAGTATCCTTGGTCAACGTGCTATGGCAGAACCATGCTGTAGAGGAGTCGACGTGGGAACTAGAAGAGGAGATACGGATGAAATACCCCTCGCTGTTTGATAATTTTGAGGTAGAACTTTTGCTTTAAGTTTCGAGGACGAAACTTTTTTTAGTGGTATATTGTGTAGTGTCCCGCTCCTAGCGGTTCACTATGTAAGGCTTGTGGCTTGGTTAACTCGGTCGGAACCGAGTATTGGAGAAACTTACCGTCGGCAACGAATCGATCACGGACAAGTGCATAAGAACCTTTCCAACTAATGGTTTGGTTTCTCTTGAAATGCGTCCAAGAGTTTTCTCTGGATGTTTTGCTGCTGGTTTTGTTGCTTGGTTTTGATGGATGTTTTTCTAAATAATTTTCAATGATTTGATTCTTGCCCGTTTTCATCGATTTGCATAGCATTCATTCTTGAGAATTCTGAGAGAAGAGAACATAATGAGACGTAGTATTAACCAAGTTTTTGGTGCCATTGCAGACTGACGCGTGACGGAAGGCTAAGCGCGCAAGTGTTCCTCTCTCTCTCTCTCTCTCTCTCTGCGATTCTCTAATTTGGTGAGTGTGGATCTCTGTGGTGGTATTGTCCCTCTCGCTATTCCTTCATGCCAACTAAATAATTGTCTTGTAACATCTGTTGATCGATATCAGTTGCTAATGCCACAAGTCAATACCACTAAGAAGCTAGAGATTGAACATTGAACATTGAAAGAATTGATTACACTGTTAACAACATTGAGATTGTGTTTGTCCCTTGAACATATTGAATTAAGATGAATTGATGCCTATGATGATGAGATATGAAATGTTGAGAATGAACATGTTGCCTAGTATTTAATATTCTATGCACACAATGTTTATCGAGTCGGACACACATTCGCATGACCATAGACGTACTTGTATACAAGGATTTTCCTCGAACGGTACCTATAGCGGTGGGATCGAGTCGGCCTAGGAGGGAATTAGTGCTTTGGTAGCACGGTATCGGAACCTTCATTCGGGCTCGCAACCTGGTGAATGGTCAACCGCATACCATAACGAAGTCCTATATGGCATGTCGAAATGGTGCACAAACACCAGTGGTCATGTTGTAAGGATGTATGCTAATCAATGTCTTATGCAGGGGCGGTAAGTATATTATTATTATCCTGTATCTTGTGCCGGAAAGCTAGATTCGGCCGATGGTAAAGTAAACATGGTTTCATGAAATACCATGTTATTGAATTATGATTCACTCCAATGTTGCATGTTCCTAATAAGTTCATGATTTAAAAATGCTTGTCATTAATAAAATGTTGGTTTAGCTGAGTGGGCCAA
The DNA here is from genome assembly GCA_029216955.1 of Iris pallida. Lineage (NCBI taxonomy): Eukaryota > Viridiplantae > Streptophyta > Magnoliopsida > Asparagales > Iridaceae > Iris > Iris pallida. The sequence continues at coordinate 20,062,012 of JANAVB010000194.1, forward strand.
TGGGGCTCACCAGCGCATTGTTATAATGTGCTGACCCCTCCTCCACAGGTACTGGAGAAGGCTCGGACGCACATCGCAATTAAAGTTTTCTGAACTGTTGTTTCCTTTCAAGTTGTTTTTCCCTAAAGACGCACAAAGTATTGCGGAGTTTTCAAAGATAGCTGCTTATATTTCAAAGTACTAAAGGGGCATGATGTATGGAATGGAAAGTTATTTCATGGCAGCCCATCAGTTGTACTTCTTTTCATGAATCAATGTAGCCAAAAAGGCATTTCAAATATTATCAAGAAAAGTTGTATTTTGACTACAATTATCAATAAAATGAGTATTTCTTCTTCCTATATTGTGTCATCAATGTTTATGAATTGTGGCTGGGTTTCAAAATGTTTCTAAATGACATAACAGTGCACGTTCTTGCCTTGTACAAGTGCAACACCAGACTTGTACGGCATCACGCATTAGCGAGGACGAATGATTCGGTGCGAATCGAAGCGAGGACGAAAGATTCCCCGAATCGGGGCGTGACAAAAATTATATTTTTTTAATATAGTTTATCTACAATTCTAATTTGGACCCAGCTCATTAAATAATAAAAATAACTTAACCGTACAAACTAAACAGATTATCGATTTATTGGGTTTGGGCCATTTCGATTCAGTTGAAATTGAGTAAACCGAACATGCACCCCTAGCAGGGCCGGTCCTGGGGTAAGCCAGACAAGCCATCGGGCTTGGACAACCCCCCTTGGTTAGGACAATCCGTCAGGCCCCTAAGTCCCCACATCTCCGCCAATAGAGCCTTCACGGTCCACCAAAACTCCTCAATGTCAGTTGAACTAGCAATCCCCCAGGTCCATATTTTGTGTTCCTATTGGGAAGGCCTCGAGTAGCTCATGAGTCAGTAGTGGAACTCAGAATCCGAACTCCACGCCGCTGTCAAAATCGAAAATAATTCTAGAGTTGATTTTGTTTGATATATTTTTCTTAAATCAAGGGCAAGAGGCAACCAAATTTATGTCCGACTATGGCAACCCAACCTCATGGACTGACCCTGCCCCTAGGTAGTGGTTACCGCAAACTCGGGTTGGATCTGGGACAGTTTTGAGTTCTTCGCTATAGTCTACATAAAACTACGACTAAAATTATGTAGTTTGTGCTCTCTATTGTTAACTCCAATTCTTTGCATTGAGCTCATCTTTCACGTCATATAGGATATATGTGGACCATCACACACAGACTAAAACTGTGTTAGTCCCAGAACCGGACCCCCTACAGCTCTAAGTTTTGGGGTTTGCGACGCGTTAATCATTCCTGACCCAAACACAATCTGAACGCAAAAGTTTCATATAAAAAATGTCTGAACCCAGAAGCTCCTTAAAAACAAAGTATGATACCACAGGACCTGACCCATATCATACTCTAGTAGAATCCAACTCCAAAATATGCTCTCCAAGCGTGTCAGACCGTGTTGATGTGGCAGTCCCCCATTGACTCCAATGCCCCACTAGAGCCAATGGGGGACCCCCACTCGAGCGTGGTCTGACGCACGTGGTCCCCCCTCAGTTCAGCATGCAACACTGAAAATATATTGCCCACTCACAAGGATCAGGAAGGTGGCCTTTAAGCAAGCAAATAGCAAAATAAAATTCATATAAAAGCTCAATAATTGTAGCAATTGTTTCATCAGGATACGAATTACAGAATCACAGGATTTCGACTTTTCCATGCAGCACAACATATCTAAGCAATCCACTACACTTCAGAGGACTTTTCTCTTGAGTTACCATTAAAATTCTGAATTACAATTCAACCTCATCATTGATTCTCATCCTCACTACAAAATAGTAATTATGTTTACAAAACTTTATGACCATCGTCATCATCGTTGATAACACCACCAGAAAAAGGAAGATATTTCTTTCGCGTCTGCCACTTGTAGTTTTCATTAGAAACCAAAACCTGGCAATGAGGAGAAACAAGTGCAGAGACTAAGAAAACAGTGATAATGCACTTTGAGAAAAAGCTCGATGCGATAAAAAAAAAAATCCTAACCTGGGTTGCCCATTGGGTTCCCAGCAGCAACAGGCTCGGGCTCCTTGATATCCACCACCACCACATCTGATGTGAGGAAGGTCTTTGCGACGGATGCAGCATGTTCCAAGCAACATCTCACAACCTGTTGCGGAGCAAAGATTGATTCGAGAAATAGGCGAAATCCAGCAAATTGGTGAACAAGGTTATAGAGCACAAGACAAGAAAATGAGATGCAGTACAAGGACAACTCCTGCATGACTTGCACGGTTGCAGCGCCAGATCACAAAATCTTAGGCTGTGTTTGATTGAGCTTTTTTTCCATGGAAAATATTTCCATCACAAATTTTCCACCAATTGTAGTGTTTGATACCTTATATTTTCCATGAAATTATTTTCCAAAAAACTATCATTTTCCATATTTTCTTCTAAAATGGCGGAAAATGAAACTTGTCCAACCCAGAGGAAAATAACTATTTTCCGTGGAAAATAACGACAATCAAACACCCAAATTAAGTGTTCCATGGAAATTTTTTAAAATTCCATGGATTTTTTTCCTAGGAAAATAATTCCATGGAATTAATTTCTTTTCCATATATTTTCCACCTTGCAATCAAACACACCCTTAGACAAAGGATCACGAGCAGCATACCCACTAGAAGCTCATTTTGAAATAGTAGGAACCTGTCTACTCGATTACCTAAATTAAGTACACAGTTTACTAATAAGTCCCTGTACTAGTCAATTTGCAGAAAAACATGCCAATGATTGAATCATTCCTACAAGACAATAGTAAGCGAAAGTGACAATGTAGTTATAGCACAAAAGTAAACAGTCATGAAAGAAGAAACGTCCAAAACAAGCACATCAATCCAGGATCCAAAAAACATGGATTAGTTGCAAGGAAACCTAACATCACACTAATTAATAATCTATCAGCATTAGAAATCCTACTAGCAAGCATGCCAAGCATAATTTGTTGAGCGCATATATACACTGTTGTAAACAAAACTGGATTAACTGATTCGTTAAGAACTGTAAGATGACAAAGCTGGCTGGTAGTCTGAACAAGTAACCATTGAACTCTATCGTCTCATAGTTCTTTAACACTGTCATGACGATATGGAATTGAGTATTTACAGCAACCATTTAGGCTGGGTTTGGAATTGCTTATTGGAGCTGCTTATGCTTTTCTTTTTTATTGGAAAGCATTGCAAGGCTGTTTGGTAAGAACAGCTTATCAAAAAAAAAACTTTTGAAAAGTCAGTTCAATTTAGGGGCAGCTTTTGACAGCAGCCTCCCACCCGCAGTCAAAAGCTGCTTCCGTTGTGGCTTTTTGAAAAGCAACAGCAATCCCAAACAAATCCTTAGTTTCAACCAAATGGTACAAGCCTGTGGAGCTTTTACACATAAGAGAAAATAACAGAAAAATGCAATTTGACAATAGAAGGATCAAAATCATCAACAACAAAATAAAAGTTTATAAACAAATTAAAGATTCTCATTGCTATACACGTAACTGAGGCAAGCCATCAATGTGCATTAAGTTCACAGCAATTTAATATAGACCAACGGTTAAGGGTTGTCTAGGTTTTATATCTTCGTACAACTGTTAGTGATCGCTATTTATTTCTATAAAAAAGGGTATTCAAAGAAATAACTAAAGCTCATTCGAGACCAGAAAAACAATTCACTGAATTTGTAATGGGTGATATTGCCATCATTCTGGAGGGATGGACCATAAAAACTACAAACCTTGGTGGGATCAATTATTCCAGCAGCCATCAGATCTTCATAGTTACCAGTTGCTGCGTTGTAGCCATATTTAGGGTTGTCACTGGAAAGCACCTGAAGGAAAAAAGAAGAAGAAAATTGGGTATTGAGAACTAAAACTTGAATAAGATGCAGAATAAACATGGATGGTATAAAAATATGGAACTTCCTAGGAAAAAATAGCATACCTTCTCGGTGACAACACCTCCATTTACTCCAGCGTTCTTCGCAATCAAGTTTAATGGATAGCTCAGAGCCCTCTTCACAATCTCTGCTCCAACCTGCGATTTGCCCAACATCTAGTAAGAAGGATCTATAAGAGCATCATTAGTAGTTGGGACTCTCCAATGCAGTTTGGAGCCCAAAATTTCGGGGAAAAAAAAGGTAAATGTAGAATGAGTTGGGTTTGTATGAGAATAGTAGGAAATGATAAAGTGAGCTCCGGTCCCAAAAATTGTGTGGTCAAAAATTAATGTAGGAAAAAAATAATGTAAAATCTAGAATCTAGAAAATTGGGCTCCAATTGGGACTTACTATTCTACTAAATGAGTTCCTACAATCTAGAATGTAGAAATTGGGAGGCTCAACCTACAGCGCTCCCATGGGTGGGATGGGACCCAAAATCTAGAAATTGAAACTAGGGATGAGACTTACTATTCTACAAAATGAGCTCCTACATTTTGAATCTAGAATCTAGAATGCGTGATGGGCCTTACTAATGATGCTCTAACATCACCAGAACCGCACATTTGAGCAAACCATCATCTTAATGTGTATTTCTCTACGAAACTTCAAACATCATTTTTATAAAGGCATATGCTAATATATTCTTCGAGTTTTTAATCTAGAAGCCTATATCATAACTAAAATACGCAGAGCGAGAAAGATTGCATCCATCACCGACCTTCTGTTCATCGTTTTCTAGTGTGTCCTTGATGGCATCAACCTTTGCTGCAAGCCTTAGAAGGGCACAGCCGCCACCCACAACAATACCTTCTTCAACAGCAGCCTGGCCACAAGTGCAAACAGTTGAAAGAAAATATAATTTCACTAATACACGTAGCAGTACCAACAGAGCAAGGAACTTCCGTAACAAAAATTAGGGGCCAAGGGCTACCTTTGTAGCATTAAGTGCATCTTCAACTCTCAACTTCTTCTCTTTCAGCTCTGTCTCCGTTTGTGCTCCGACCTGACCAAATATGGAAGACACAAAATCAAACATCCTTCTCCCATCAACATGCAACTTGAGTTAAAAAAACGGTGAATCAAAGGCTAGTCACCTGAATCACAGCCACACCACCAGAGAGTTTTGCGATCCTTTCATTCAGTTTCTCCTTTTCATATTCCTGTTCGGCTGCCTAAATTGATAAACATGAAGACTCAGATGGGAGAATAGACCGATTTAAAATCTTAAGAATCCTTCAACATTTACACAAAGAAAACCTCAATTAGATTTTGAATCTGTGCCACCCGTTTAGCTACTAAGTCTTGAGTGCTCCCATCGGCAACAATGGTCGTTTTGTCTTTGGTTAACACAACTTTAGCCGCAGTGCCCAGGACTTCTTTGCCAGCTTTGTCCAAGGTAAGCCCAATCTCCTCTCTTATTACAGTCCCTGCATATGAAGGAAACAACAACTAGAATCTAAGCTGAACTAAAGAATGCTTTATGGCAAGAACCAAGGTTTGAAGTATCGGTATCGGAATCGGTATCGGAACATTCCTTTGAGTATCGGGATCGGCGGTATCGACAGTATCGGAGGTTTCGGTTCAGAGTATCGATTTTTTTGGTATCGAAAAACAAATAATTATTAATAAATTATTAACATTTTAGAAAATATATTTTATACATTTAGGCATAATTTTACTATTTTCAGTGATGTTTCTTAGTAGTTTTGAAATTGAATGAAATAGTAGTCACCCTTACTGAATGATTTACGTACGATAGATAAGTTTTCTTCTTTTACATGCTTTTATAACCTTTCTATGCTTTTACACCCTTGCTGATTGGTCTTTTTCGTTCAATTTTCTTTCCCGAATTGACCGGAAAAAAGACCCCTAATGTCAATATCAGTCAGTATCGGTCAATATTGGATCAGGACATGCCAAACCATATCGGTATCGGCCGTGTCGGATCGGTATCGGCCGATACTTTAAACCATGGCAAGAACATTATCTATATCAACTAAAGAAAAGAAACATGGTTAAAGTGTACTGGTTCAACCTCCAGTTAGTATTGCAATGTCATCAAGGTACTGGCTTTTGCGCTCTCCAAATCCAGGGGCCTTAAGAGCAGCAATCTTCAGAGCACCTCTTAGCTTATTTACGACAAGGGTGGCAAGGGCTTCTTGTTCAATATCTTCCGCAATTATCAAAATTGGATATCCACCACTTATTGCCTCTTCCAAAACATTGATCAGATCTCTTGCATTTGTTATTTTCTTGTCAACAAGAAGCAACTGACAGGGGGAAATTCACATTTGAGACAAATTTTGTAATCAAGCAGTACAACATGATTACTATTAAAAATGAAAAGAACTGACGAAAAACTTAGTTTCGACCACAAACCTTGCAGTTTTCATATTCAACCGACATTTTTTCACTGTCAGTTACAAAGTAGGGGGAGATGTAGCCACGATCAAATTGCATTCCCTCTACCACGTGCAGGCTACTTTCTGCGCTTTTTCCCTCCTCAAGTGTAACCACACCCTTCCTACCCACCTTACTCATGGCCTCAGCTATCATGTTTCCAATCTCATAGTTGTTTCCAGCACTGACTGCAGCTACATCTACAAGTTCACTGTCTTCAACCTGTACCCACCATATCAATCAGTGAAGTCCCATAAAGAAAATGTTAACCAAAACAGCAGTATACTAAGTCATGCAACATTAAAATATCGACACTGAATTAGAAGACAAATAATTCAACTTTCTTCTCTCTCTTTTTTTCAGAAGTACCTCTTTTGACATCAGCTTGAGCTCAGAAACTAAGGCTTTGATTGTTCTTTCTATACCACGAGTTAATTGAACAGGATTGGCACCTGCTGCAACCACCTAAAAACAATGACAAACATTACATAGCCCAGTATCAGTTGTTTTTCGAAAATAGCCTTTAACAATTATGTTACGGGAACAGACCTTGACTCCTTCAGTAATCAGGCCTTGAGCAAGAACAATAGAAGTTGTAGTGCCGTCGCCAGCCAAGTCATTCGTCTTTGAAGCAGCCTGCCTTACCAACTTAGCACCAATATTTTCAACAGGATCCTCTAACTCTATCTGTAAGTAAGAATATGAGTATCATTTTCCATTCACTAAATTGGAGAAATGAATGACATATCACAATTTGTAAACAGTAAATGCAGAACCATATTATAAATGTCAGAAAATATGGGGATCAATTGAATCACCATCTTGTCCAGAGATACATATAACCCAAAATATGAACATTGATGCAAATACTGATGTTACTTTCAAGTAGCAACTAAATCACATTTATAACCAAATTTTAGATAACTAACAGGAGTCAGGTCATAACATATCTGAATTCATATACTTTAAGGTATATGTAGATACACCCTTTCTCCTTTAGCAAAGATGAAGTGTGTCCCTCCTAGATACAATTCGCTTTCAGACAACAATTATATTGCACCTACAAATTAGAAAGCCTTGCAATAGCTACAATCAAAGTAGATAATTAAAGGGGGAAACCATTTTGGACTTATACCATGTAAATCATATGAAAGCAAAGGTGCCATTCAATCTCAACAACACATCACATTTACATAGTAGAAAGAAAAGCACAAAACTAATACCTAATAATCATCAAGCTCAAGATTCTACATGTAACCATTATTTTTATTTTTATTTTGAGATTAATGATAGGATCAAGAAGATCCCAGCCAATTTTTATCAATGTAAAGCATATACATGTAACCATTATTACAAGCTTATGATTTATTTAGCCTAGAAATATAATCACTGCAAATAAATAAATGTAACACTCTCTTTTATAAAATAATGCAAGCTTCTGTGTGTGTGGAACAACTTGCTACAAAAAGAACAAGATGAAAAAGAAGTATGGATACCACACAAAGCAGCTAGTGTACCTCTTTTGCCACTGTAACACCGTCATTGACAATCTTTGGGGAACCATACTTGCTCTCCAGAACAACGTTCCTGCCTTTCGGGCCAAGAGTAACCCCGACAACATCCGCGAGCTTGTTGACACCAGTCTAAAATAACAAGGAATAATATAAGTAGATAAGAAATGACCAGCATTATCAAACATGAAAATGACTGCGCTTGACCAAAAGGAAGAAGGAAGCGAGAAAAAGAGAGAAACAAACACCTACCTGCAACTTCCTAATGGCTGATCCATCCTTATTAAAGTGCAACTCTTTGGCCATTGCCCTGATTTTAAGATTGCATCGTTTCTGTAGGCACGAATTCTGCCTCCTTCGACACAAAGTAGCAGATATAGAAGCAAAAGAAGAAAACCGGGATAATTTATCAGAATCTAGGAGCTTCTTATCTGACGCAAGACCACTTGGAGCAGCAAAAGACATGGTGCTGATATAGGATGACATTTCCTGTTCAACATAGTTGGGATAAACGATATCAATGAAATTTGCTTTCTTTACATAAGGTCAATCAAACGTGCCATTGTCCATCTCATTTCTATGTGCTAGAGTACATTAAATAGTATGTTTTCCCTACTTCAGTCATTAAATAACTCGAGAACAAGTTTGAACTAAAATTTCACTCGCAAAGCAAAGCAGTTAAAAGTGAAAACACATTCATGTTGTCTTCTTTACTTCTTGGAGCCTATCTAACCAACTATAACCAAGAGGTTTCTTTGATTTTGTTTGATTAGTGAATGCACAAATCAATTCATGGTGACTGGAGAACCGTTTCCTACTCTCCATTGTGATGTCGTACATTCCAGACCAAAGGATTTTTTTTGAGATAAACCGTGGGAATAAATTCCACCCATGATAACTCGACAGTGATTAACGAAACAAATCCAAATAATAATAAAAAAATCTCCAAGACATAATGAAAGATAGGAAACAAGATCTACCTGCAAGTCAAGCTTGCACAGCTAGAAAGTAGAAACTATAGCAATTGTGGACCACGGACGGGTATCAATATCTTGAACCATCCTTCGTCATCGACTAGAAAACCCTGTTCTGAAAAGTCCATCATAGGAAAGAAAAGACGTCCAATTTGAAATAGTACAGGTATCAAAACATGGTCCGATAGATGTTTCCAAGTTTCTCTATCCAGACCAAAGAATTAATCATGTAATTCTACAAATTCGTTATGATCATATCCGAACCTTCTTCCGTCAGAATGGGGTGGCTATGGAGCATAAGAAAGGTCCATAAAAGAATTTAAAAAGTTCTTGTAACCTAGGTGTCCACCAGTTGCAAGTTGGTAAATTGGCTATGTAATTTAGGCTCATGCAGCCAAGGAGCGTCCTCCGAGTTACAGCGACATGGAATAGCAAATTTTGGAGTATTCAAGGTAGCCAAAGGCGTAAGACGCACTCGAGGTGCAAAGAGTCCATATCGTCCGAGGCGCAAGGCGCACTTAAGGTGTGCGCCCGAGCAAAGCGAGGCGCAAAACTAATAAATAATAAAATTGTAAATAAATAAATAAATTAATAATGTAAGAAATAAAACAAAATAATATATTAAAACCAACAAAAACATATTAAAACATAATCAAGTGACTAACATAGCAGTAGCAGTCAACAAAACTAACAATAGTTTGTATTCTTCCTACCACAATTTTAGTAAATTTTAGTTTTTCTAGTTCAATTGTAACCAACTTTGGCAACCATGAAAAGGACTATCTCCCTCCCACTTGTATGAGGTAAGGATTATTTTCATGCCTCAAAGTTTTTTGTATACATAAAAAAAACATAAGGCACGCCTAGGCACGCCTTTTATTGGTTGTGCCTTGCTGAAAGGCGCACCATGGGTGCTCCCGGAGAAAGGCATCTTGCCTAGTGAGGTGCGAGGCGCGCCATAGGCGTGCCTTTGACTACCATGGGAGTATTCATGTTGTGTCTCATCGTGTCCGACACAAAAAACACAACACATATTCCGAAGTGTCTGTGCTTCCTAGCGATAAGAGTGTCCAACAAAGAATTATGATGATACAATTTGCTATAGATGATTGCATTCGTCTCTTTCAACAGACCAAGCCAAAGTGTGAAAAAGGAATGGCATTCCCTTCACAAATTCCCTGACACAGGTTGTGGAGAAAAAGCAATATTTCTTCATTTGGGCATTAATCATTCAAGCACAAACTTGACAACAGTAAGTTAAACAAACTTCTTTATAAGGTTTCTGATCCCTACTTAGGCGTTTTTAAAATAAAACCACCACTCCCTTGTCAACAAAGATTGGATCTTTTCCACGAGATCAAGCACCATTACCAACCCAGCCAGCTTCACATAACAAAATTAACACAAAGTTTTTCCATGGCTGGTCAAAATTAGCTCTTTATTAACCAAAAAAACCTAATTTTCCATGGGGAAGGAGAATGGCACCTGAGAAATCGAGACTCCTCAGAATCTAGGGTTAGTGCTACGAAGCCTAGAGAGCGTAAAGATTGGAACTTTCTTTTCCTCCGGCGAGATTTGCAGAGAAGAATGAAGCGAGGGTTTTATAGAGTGAGGGTTTTGTTGAAATTTTTGGACTTCACTTATTTGTCGGGTTGTTTTGGTTGCATATCGGCCGATACGTTAAGTTTTGGCGGAAGAATCTAGAAAGCAAGGTTTGGGGAGAGGACTTTTTCTTTTTTCTTTTCTTTTTTTTCTTTATTTTTTTCTTTTTCTTTTTCTCCTTTTTTTTTTTCCTCTTTAGTATTATTTTGGAGTTTTCTTCTTTTTATTTATTTCTTTTGGATTTGGATTTGGATTTTCTTTTTCCTTTTTACATAAATGGAAATGTACTGAAATTTTGAAGTAAAAATATTTGTTTGGGTCCAACAAATGAAGGAGCCTCCTTTAACCAAATATAGCATTTTCAAGCAAACGTATAAATATTATAAGAGATATTTTAGCAAATGTTCTCATTCAAAATATATAAACTAATATATATTTTCACTATTTTGAAAAATTAAGAAATTTTTTTACTTTGTTAATAAACAGTTAAATCTAGATTAAAACAGTAGGAGTATATCTTTAATTTTTAATTATTTCGTTAAAAAAAGAAGGTATCTCTTAGTTTTTCAAATAGTGGAATTAGATACTAGTTTTTAATTTGAATGAGGACATTTGCTAAAATGTCCTATGCTATAATTAACTCAAACATTATTTATAATTAAGTAAATTGATAATAGAACTTTCTCAAGATACAAAATAGAGCAAATGTACTAATACATATTATTTGAATTACATGTTATCATTACTCAAATCTTATTCTTTGAGATATACGAGATATATAAATAGCCTAGATGATTAAATTAATTCTTGTTTAAAAAATAATAATCTATAGATATAAAGAAAGATTATGTATCAAATTAGTATTAGTTCTTTAAAGTATGAATGTTATGTATTGAAAAAATTCACTTATCATATCAGAATTATTTTGTACTCTCTTACCGAATTGAAACAATGAATAAAAACTAACAAAGTGTAATGATCATCACTTAGGATTTTCTTTACTTAAATCATATCTCGGTAACAACCATCTGAATTTGATGTCATGATAGAAATATATAATTTTGTATTTGTTTGCACAAAAATAAATACATGTTTTTCTATAATTTAACATGCTTTAGTTATAATATTATTAGCAGGATAACATATAAAAATATCCTTTATCCCAAGTCATATCCAATACTTCCAACATCATACTATATTATTATGTTTTAACAAATGAAATACAATAAAAAAAAGGTAAAATCTAGAATGAGACTTTTTTTAATGATTATATTTAATTATTAAAAATAATTATAATTTGTATAATACCAAGTGAGACTCATTCATGGTTATTCTTTGACTGAATTCATTTTTTTTTTCATCTATACGACAAAATTTGAAGAATATAATTATAATCAGGGAAATTCGTTTCGTATTCTTTCATATATCAACAAAAAATGCAAATGAAAAATATTCCATGGCAATAATTTTGTGATTTCTTAACACTGTATTATGATAGAGCATCAACAATTGAATGTAGAAATATAAAATAAACAAATATAAAAATAGAATGATGATATGTTTATGATGCGTTGGCATGAGAGAGAGAGAGAGAGCCTCAGGAGGAACTAGCTAAAGTATATTTCAAAGCTCAAAAGCTGTTGAGGTAGAGCAAAATAAATTAGGACACTATATATAAGTTTAAAAAAAACATTTTTCCAAGAGAAAACAATAATGATTTAATCTAAAAATAAATGACATTTATAAAGAATTTTTAATAAACAAGAAATTGATAAAATAATTTAAAAGCAAAACTTAATGTACATTGTAAGAATTGAACTCAATTGAAAGCAATCTTAATGTACAATTTAAGATTAAAATAATTTTCCACCATAGTAGGGGCTAGCCAAGGGGTAAAGGAAGGTCGGGATTTGAGCTGAGTTCTCAAACAAAATAATAATAATAATAATAATAATAATAATAATAATAATAAAATTGAATAATTTATTTGGAGTTATTCTTCTTTTCTTTTTAGTACTATTTGTCTAGTATTTTTTTTTTTAATTTGGATTGTTGAACAAGGGTATAAATATTCTAATGTTGTCCTCTTTACAATAAGCAAGACATGGGCTAAGCTAGGTCAAATAACTATACTTTGAAGAAGATTCAGCCTTGTTAGCACTTCGGCAAATGGAAAGAAAATCGGGACGACACAGATCGGTACAATACAAATAAAATACGTTAAAAAAATGGATCAACTATTCCACAAATAGAAATATTGAGGCTAGAAACGTCACAATATTAAACATGTTGTCAAATTTGATTAATTAAACAGGTTTCCATCACATTTTTTGTGCCAAATGTTTCAATAATTTATATGAAACACTGTTTAAAATTTCGCTGCTTAAAATTTGTGTACTGATTCGAATCTTTCAGAAGTACGGAAGTATTACACGTTTTTGAAAGATACGGAAGAATTTGCGTACAATGCGTTTTATTCGGATGATTGCTAACAAGACCATGAATCCATGAAATGAAGCATCATAATACATCTTGTAAGTGATACAAACATATAGATGGCATGTATGTAGGCTACAGAAGTTTTGTCATGTAAGTGATAAAAGACCATTTAATGTTGAGGATATTTGCAATCTTGTTCAGAAGTTTTATTCTCAATATTTCATTGTACAAAATATTCACTTTTTGATACGTTAATTGGGTCATTACCATAATGCTTGGAAACATCCGGAGGTGACAACCTAATATGATTTTTTCCAGCAAACTCAGTAAGCCTTCTTCATAGTTCTTTGCTCACTTTGGGAGGTAGTTTCCGTAAGTTGGTCGAAGTGATACACGATATCATTTTGTAATTCATCCCTTGTTGCCTCATCGTTAACTTCCTCGATTACTAATCCATCGATTGTGAGGGTCAACTCCAAGTATAAAATTATGCAGAACACAACAAACAATTACAAGGTCAACATGGGTGGAGAAAGAGTGGTGTTTTTTCGATCCTAGGATGCGGAAACGAATATTTTCAAGTGTACCAAAGGAACATTCAATTTTACTCCGCAGTTTGGAATGCCTTTGATTGAAAAGCTCCTCCGCATCACTAGGATGAGTCCCTTTGGTTTGTGATTGATGGTACCTAACACCATGATATAGGGCTATGAACCAAAGCATTATGGTATATCCAGCATCCACTAGATAGTACTTTCCTACATACATAGTTATAACACATTTGCAAGATTTGAAAAATTAAGTAACATGATGGTTTTCTTCTACTTATTCACAAAGGTAACACTAGGTAATACCTTGAATAACTTTAAGCCCATTTTGGGGTGGCCTAGAGAGGGCATCCTTTAAAACTGTAAAGTCACTAGCAGCCCCTTCCCAACCAGCTAAGATATAAGTGAACTTCTTGTTCAACGTAGCAGCAGGCTAATACATTTTGAGTTAGCGTATCTTCCCTACCCCTAAAACGGGGGGCCTCCGATAAAGACAATGTGGCTTGAATGTGGGTTCCATATATCAATCTGATACAATCCTACATTTTAATAAATTGTGTTAGTTCCTTTGAATATAGGAATTAGGTAACTAGCATTATTATGAATTAGGATTACCTAGAAATATTGAAACCATTGATATAGTTTTCTCTTATCTCAATTAGAGTCTTACAGCTAGGTTGCTTCATCACTAAATCACATATGGTAAATATAGCACCAAGCATGAGATTTTAAGTATCTGGAGATTGTTTCTCCAAAACGCACAAATTTAATTGTGCAAACTCTGTTCTTGGACTTGTGTCTTAACATATATAAGAAAAAAAAACAAGAAAAAAATTTAGGAGAAGAAACGAGATGTAAATTTAGGCAAAAACCGAAAAATAGTAGATCTAAAGGATCTAGAGTAGATAGTCTCAAAAAACACTTGATCTACATTATCGAGTAAGAGAAACTCATGGATCTGATGATTATGACTAAAAAACATAACATTAAAACAATCGATCTACACTACACCAAAAGAGTGATTTTCCAACACCCCCTTTTTTTTTTATCACCAACGGTTTTTTACCGTTACCGATTACTAACGGTTAAAAGTGTTAGAAACATAACAAAACCGTTAGTATAAATATTAAAAACTTAAATTTCATATTTATATTTAGTTTTTAAAGCTACTAACAGTATGCAACCGTTAGTAAATAAGTTAAACACTTTTTAATATTCAAACATGTGCCAATCACGTGAGTGAAAAAGTGTTAGAGGGGGGAACACTTTTTCATTCCCTTCTATTTTTCCCGTGAGGAGTATTTTTTTTTTTTTTTTTTTTTTTTGGGGGGGGGGGGGGGGGGGGGGGGGGGGGGGGGGGTTCCACGAGCCCTAGCCGGTAGCCTCTTTCTTCCGGGGAGCCGTGAGGAGTACTTTGGGAGAGGGGGGAGGTTCCACGAGCCCTAGCTAGCCTCTTTCTTCCCGCGAGCCCTAGCCTCTTTCTTCCCGTGAGGAGTATTTTGGGGGTCGGGGAGGTTCCACGAGCCCTAGCCTCTTTCTCCTTCTTCTAGTACAGGTACATATCATCGGATCCTTCTTGCCCTAAATTAAACCCTCAAGCCTTTAAAATCTCTTCTCCTTCTCTATTAATGCTTAAAATCTCATCTTCTCAAACCTTAGGACTCGTGGACGTCGGCTCTGTACAAAGCAAACCGCCGGTTGTGCACAAGAGGGCGGGTGGCTGCTTCTTCTTCTCCCGTGGAAAGGAACAACCGTTGGTTAGTAAAATCGTTACTCCATTCTGTACAAGATGGCTTCTTCTTTCTATAATTGGTTCTTTTTTTGTGAAAATAGTTCCATTTTGTTCTAAAAATCAAGAGAGATCCGATTGATTTTTTTTACTAAAAATGGGCGGTTGTGCACATGAGCACAAGAGGGCGGTTGTGCACACGAGCTCACCGACTGCTGTCAGTTTGATTTTTTTTTTACTAAAAACGGGTTCATTTTGTGTCCTGCAGCTGTTGGATTCGCAAGAAGAGGGATCCGAGACCAAGAAAGACTGGGTTTAGGTATTATTATTTACATCTTTATTTTATATTTTTGTTTGTGAGATTTTATATGATCTGATGTTTGTTTCTTTGTTCTGGATCTGGTGTTTGTTGCTTTATTTAGGTATTATTATGTTTTTTTGCTTTGTTAGGTATTATTATTTGCTCTATGATGATTTTGTTTGTATTCATTTATCGTTGATGAGATTTTATGAAACCAAGTTTTCCATGAAAGTAACAAATATGTGCAGTAGCTAACACAGAATTTGTTGAGGCTAGATTTCTCCTAGTCACAAAAATGTCCATTGCCATGGGTCAAAGTTCAGGATGCCACCATAGTATAAGCTTCTATAGTCGAACAATGCATAGCATTGGTTGCTCGCAGCACGTGGAGTCGAACAATACGTATCTGAACTGTTAGTTTTTTAACCGTATTCACCCTTATTTGTCTTAAGCATTGGTTGCTCGCAGCACGTGGAGTCGAACAATACGTGTCTGAACTGTTAGTTTTTTTAACCGTATTCACCATTATTTGTCTTAAACATAAACACAAAGGTAAATATCTATTATACGTTCTAATTTGGTTCTGCTCAATAAAATATTACAAGACTATATAACAATTTCTCACAATGTGTTTTGTATTACTTCTTATTGATTGAATGATTACAGCTTACAATAAATCTGTATGACCAATAATGAAGTAGGTGGTAGTATTCAAAAAGGTATTAAGGTAGGTCTTCATTGTTGTGTGACTTTCAACTAGGAAGCACAGGTACTCCAAAATTGGTGACCAATCCTATCATGTCACCATCTAAAAACATGATAGAAACACTGCAAATACACTAAAACATGCCAAACTCAGTGTCACCTCCGTATTGTTGAGACTGCATTGAGTTCTACTCCGTGCAACATAGGTTTCCAGTATATTAAAGCCCATTTACTAAGTAAGCAACAGTCGAAAAACTAAGAGAAGGTTCTAGGTAAATATTGTCATAGTGCAAGGTGACACACACACAGAGACATAACCAAGAATAATCTGTTCTCACTTGCCAAAGTAAAAGGTAAGCCGCTCGGTAAAACCAAAAGAACGTGTGTGTGCGTGTGCGCACGCGGGCCATGCACAAACACACCATATGTATAACCAAGAATAATATATTCTCACTTGCCAAGGTAAATGGTAACCTGCTTAGTAAAACCAAAAGAATGTATCGTCTGTGTCTGTGTTATGCTTAGAAATATTCTAGTCGGTGCATCAAGTGGTCTAGTTTCTTTGATTACTAAAACACATTCATTTGGCAACAGTCTAAAAATTAAGAAAATGTTCTAGGTAAACATTGTCGTAGTGCAAGGTGACAAAATGTTCTAGGTAAACATTATCGTAGTGCAAGGTGACACACACACACACACATAACCAAGAATAATTTGTTCTCACTTGCCAAAGTAAAAGGTAAGCCGCTCGGTAAAACCAAAAGAATGTATTGTCCTGTGTGTCTGTGTTATGCTTAGAAAATATTCTAGCCCGTGCATCAAGTAGACTAGTTTCTTTGATTACTAAAACACATTCATTCGGCAACTTATCATGCATAGATGATAGAACACCAATGTTCACACATAAAGTTTGTTCTTCACACTGAATGATACCAAAAGTCTATTAATCTAGCAGAAGAAGTACCATGGTTATGCCTATGAGAAACGAAGTGCGGCATATATAAATAGGGTGACCATAATACCTTGGACTGAGGCAGTGTTGTGGTACAGCATAGTTTCTATAGTAATAAAGGCTTTATTGTTTTTGTTTTGAATTATATAAGGAGAGGGTTCAGCTAAGCTTAAGCTCAAATCAATGTCACACATGTGGGCCAGTTCTAATTGTCAGGAGCATCATTCTTATTCTGTAGAGACCTCTATGAAAACTCGATATTTTTAGACATTTTCTAATAATGAATATTCTTTCCCATCAAGTCAACTTAAAATCTAGGTCATTTAGGGTAGATGGTTGAAGGTGGAACAGGAAATTTAATAATATGAGTTCAGACCTTTTCATTTCCATCCTATGATATGTAGAACAATTCCCACTAATAAATCTTCCATGTATCCATCCACCTACTAGTGACGCCAGTGTTTACCCTTGTGGCACTTGTTTCAACAGACAATCTTGTCATTTTTTATGTATGACAAAATATTTGTAAGATCATAAGTATCCTGCCCTATTTAGCAAATATACTCTTTAAGATTCCAACATGTATGCCTAATTTTGTATTTATTACATTTCTTAGTACACAAACAAAAAAATAGTTACATATAAATATTCATGTTAGTTATCCATAATTACAATAATACACATACATGTTTCCTCACATATGGATTTTTGATGGTGGAGGAGTCTGAAACCCAGTATCATTAAACATAGATCCCACAGGCCGCATGCTAAATATCCTTAGAATCAAGACGACCAAACCTAAGGCAGGGCATGGGCCTAGGTTTGGTTTATTCCTGGAGGCACACACAATTTCACTTGTCTTCAAACCGTTGTCTTGAAATTTTGCACCTTGTTTTGTCTTGAAACGAAGTTAGGTACAGAATAACTTGAATAAACCAAGACAGGAATAAACAAAATAAACTTGAATAAACTTATGACAAAATAAACTTGTGTGTGCAAAGTTTATGCTCAACTTGAATAAACTTGTAACTTATTTTGTCTTGAAATGAAGGTAGGTTTGGTTTGTCTTCAAACCAAGACAGGAATAAAAAAGGTGCACGGTTTGTCTTGAAATGAAGGTCTTCAAGGACATGTGTCTATGTAATTTGTCATATACTCGGCTTCATGATCTAATTTAATTATCTTAATCTTACTTTTTTATTAGGTTCACGGTTGAGAAAGGGGTAAACATGCTTGCTATTATGTCTTCAAGAGAGTGGATTAAAATCCACGCAGAAATAATGTCGAATATATAGAAGGTGTTCAATATTTCATGAACTTTGTGAAGAACCACTCTCCACCTGGGATCGGCACATGTCCATGTCCTTGTATGAAGTGCAAAAATTCGAACAGATTTATTTTTGAAAGAGTTGAGAAACACTTGATCGTGTTTGGTATGGATCCAACATATAATGACTGGTACTTTCATGGAGAGAGGAAAGACATGAACGTAGTGGTAGATCCTATGCCACAGGTTACTGAAGAGGATGAAATCCAAGAAGAACATTTTGAGGATGCCGGGGGTGGGCTCGAAAACTTTGTCGATGATGGTCATGGAGTACATGATATGGCCCAAGCTACTTGTGAAGGGAATCACGGTGAGCCCTCTGTAGTTTCTGGTAATCCATTTGTCCATGGTAATAAG
The DNA here is from genome assembly GCA_029216955.1 of Iris pallida. NCBI lineage: Eukaryota > Viridiplantae > Streptophyta > Magnoliopsida > Asparagales > Iridaceae > Iris > Iris pallida. The sequence continues at coordinate 20,080,846 of JANAVB010000194.1, forward strand.
TACCATGAATATAAGAGAAAAGCAAACGAGAAACTTTATCCTTCATGTGAAGATTGTCTTACAACTTTATGTGCAATTATAGAGCTTCATAACTTGAAGAAAGAGTTCAATTGGTCTGGAAATAGCGTGACTGAGTTGTTGAAGCGACTGAGACGGTGGCTTCCAAAGGGAAATACACTACCTGACAAGTACCCCGTGATGAAACAAATGCTAAAAGATTTGGGAATGAAGGCCAAGTGCATCCATGCTTGTGAGAATGATTGCATATTGTATTGGAAAGAAAATACGGATGAGGTAGAATGCCCTCGTTGTCAGACTCCCCGATTTAAAGTTAAGGAGACAAAGTCTGGAAAAATTATCACAAAACAACCAAGAAAGGTTTTGAGGCACTTTCCTCTAATTCCAAGATTAACTAGATTGTACACTATACCATGGATAGCTCGGCAAATGCAGTGGCACAAGGAAGCAAAAGCTTCTTGGCAATTCATGCGTCATCCTATCGATTCGGCTGAATGGAGATCTCTTAAAAGCAAGTGGCCAGAGATTTCTAGAGAGGGACGTAATGTTTGGCTTGGCATTTCTACCGATGGATTCAATCCACATGGAGTTCTTTCTAGTGGTTACAGTTGCTGGCCCCTCATACCTTATAATCTTCCACCCTCATTATGCATGAAATCACAGTTCCAGATGATGTGTTTGTAAATTCCTGGCCCGAAAGCCCCGAGTCAGGACATTGATATTTACTTAGAACCTCTTGTAGACGAGTTGAAGCAACTTTGGGCAGAAGGAGTGACAACATTTAATATGGACAAGGGGGAACTTTTCACCTTGAGAGCAATGTTATTGTGGGGAATTCATGATTTTCCAGCATTCAGTAACTTATCTGGTTGTGTGACACATGGTTACAAAGCATGTCCTATTTGTGCTATTGAGACAGAGTCTGAGCATGTTGCTAATAAGAATGTTTTCACAAAGTATAGGAGATTTTTGAAGGATGGGCACCCATATAGGGAAGTGAAACACGGATGGTACAAGGATGTAGAGCACAAGGAACCTCCAACACGACTGACAGGACCATCCCTTTTGGAGAGGCTTGATCGTATCAAATATGTACCAGGTAAAATAACGAAAGCTACTTCTAAGAAACGAATGGCAGTTGTAGCACCCAGTTTCCCAAATGAGTGTAATTTTGAAATTTCGTGTTTATAATTATTTTAATAATGATATTTAATTCATGATATAATTTTTGGTGATTTTAAATTATTTTAAAATTATTTAAATCAATGACTTGTGGTTTTGACGTTTTGCTAGTGAAACCCTAGAGACTGTTTGACCTAGAGCCTAACCATGTGATTATGATATTTTAATGTCATTTTTGGCCTAAGGATATTTTTACATTTGACCTCTTTGAATTATTTTGATATTATTTTATTATTTATGATATTGTTTTGGGGTTATTTGAGTCGAGTTCGAATTTCAACTCAATCCGACTTGAAACGGGGAGCCGGGGGTAGTTTGACTCTAGTGGGACCCACACACTAGTTAGGCATAGCCCACATGATATTAATTTTAGTCCACATGATAGAAATATTTTAGTTAGAGGTTAGACTAATTATTATGGATAAGGTTAGTGTGATTAGAGACTTTAGAATGACTAATTTAGCCCCAACCAATTAGCCCTTTCCTAATACTCATAGAATAGGTTAGTGGAGGCATTTTGAACCTTACCATAATAGGACAAATAGCCCCATATGGCCAGCCACTTTGGGAGAGGATAGGCTCAAGTTCATTTCATTAATCTCATCCACACTCTCTCTCTTGTTCTTCCCCAAATTCCTAGAGAGCAATCCCAAGCAACTTCTCCACTAAATCATTCCATTTCACCACCAAATCTTCTTCTTTCCTTCTCCATTCTAGCCAAGGAGGAAGCTACCCAAGTTTGGGAGGATTCGGAGCTCGTTCGTGTCCTTTTGGAATCTCTACGTGTCGGTGTCGCTCTGGAAAGGCTTTTCTTCGATTCGATCTACCGGGAGGTATAAATCCCTTCTCCTTTTCATTTCCTCATGCATATAGGTCTATTTTGAACCCATAGGAGTGACCCCATAGTTGTATCTCCATTTGTGTCCATTTCGTGTCCATTTGGAGGTCATAGGAGTGTCCTTTGTGTTGTGGTTGCGTCCATGTGGGAAAATCCCAAATTTGGACACACTATGTGTTGTTGTTATGTATAAATGAATTATTACATGTTTAATCTCATATTTTTGTATTGGAGATGTGTTCTATAGTGTCTCATATATATATATATTAGTGTTGAGAGTGAGTTCTTGATATATTATGTTATATACTTGTGTTCTTTTGTCTCAAACTACCTAAATCCGTCATGATTTTTATCCACGTTTTTAATTTTAGCCCTAACTTAGAAATGTCATAACTTCTAGCTCAAAGCTCGGTTTAATCTCTCATTTTTTTAAAAGAAGCGTATTGAAGTTAGCTTTCCAAAAACATGTATTAATAGGCCTAATTCTTTCTGTAACTTTCTGGAGAATTATTTGAGTGTCAGCTGTACGAAAGACAAACGTGTTCTCGGTGTTTTCGCGATTCCGGGAGTTTCCGGAAACGAAAATGCGATCCGTTTAAAGTTTCGAAAAGCTAACACATAGATCTATAACATACTTTAATCCTAAATTTTAATTCATGCTGAGATGGTACAGTATTGATTATTAGTAGGAGTTACTATTCGGCATATGCATTTTGTGCACCCTTGTGTGTAATATAATATTCTATTTGATTTTAACCCATGTTAATGTATATACATTATGTAATTAAATAGAGAATACAAGCATGAGTAAATGGTTAAATAAATGATGTATGAGGTGTAAGTATCATATCTAATGTAAGAATGTATAAGTATGGCTTGTAATGAATATATAGGTTCCATAGTATGTAATGTATGGTGCATATAGTGGTGCAAGAGAATAATGAATGATGAATGAATGCAAGCATGAATGTAATATAATAATAGATGTAATGTATGCAATATACAATTTAATGAGATGTAATGTTCTATTTTAACACAAATCCTATATTATCTCATGTACCCCCTTACACTATGTTGACACTATCACACTTGACACATTGTTCACTTACACTTTGACACTCTTTGATATGTATACACTATGTATATCCATTTAACCCTCACTTGCCCCTTTGCCATGTTCACATACGCACACATAGCCTCTTAAATAAGTATTTATGAATATAGTTAACTTAGCTATGTATGTATATTATATATATGTTAGCATATTGTGTTGTAATATATAAGTTTATATAACCATTTAAAATGCCATGATTATAGACCTAATGTTGAATACCAATATATGCATGTGTATATATGTGTAGACATATATAGCTTAAAGTAATATATTACCTAGTGTATATCCAATGTGAATTCTTGCCTATTTGAGTATTGAATAATTACATGCTATATAGAGTTGGGTGTATGTTGGCTTGTATAGCCTTGTATTGGTGTGTGCTTGCTAGGATAGTCTTGGTTAGGCCTAGTAGGACTTACTGGGTTAGGACATGACCTAGTTTGACTAGTGCAGTTGACCAGAGTTGACCAAGGGTTGACTTTGGCCTAGTTTGACCTAGATTCATGTAGAATGCATTGTAGTGCTTTATATTACCCTTCTGGATATGTTGTGACTTGTGCTGTTCTAATTAGGAGCCAGACACCTCTCCTCGGACAGTATCTTTACCTTGGACATTCAGATATCAGGCGAGTACATTCTCTGATCGTTTCATACTTGTCACGAATTATATTCTCGCTCTAGATTACTTTTACTTGATGCTGTCACGTTATCATCACGGATTGGTACTATACGGATCTCTTCTTGGGATGTTACCCCCTTAGCGGGCGCATCGGATACTTTATGACATGTGTTTCATGTACATCATGTATTCTTTGCTTCTGTGTTATTCATGTACACTCATGTTCTCTCATGTTCTTACATGTACGTTCATGTACTCTCATGTTCTTTCATGTACGCTCATGTTTCCTTATGTGTTTCTTGTATAACCAAAACATCATGTCCGTAACGTAACTTGAATAGATCCTTGTGTATTGATTGTGGGTAGGGGTGAGTATAAATGGTCATGTGATTTACCCATCATGTACACTCTGTTACTTTTCATGTTCATCATGTACAACCTAAGCCAATTACATGCCATCTCGTACTCTAAATCACTAGTCACTTACAGTTCTTACTTATCATGTATATATATTTCCAGTTAGCAAATATCTCTCCTGTTTTCATGTACATCTTCTTACAGCGTTTCATGTATCTTATTCTATTGCCTGCTTTATATTTCCTGACATGATATGAACTACATGAGATGTATTGTGCTCGCTCCTGTCCTGACTGGACCCGTTGATAAATTTTACAGATGGCCTGGGATTGCCTGCTAGCCTAGAGGAGACACAGTAGAGGTTGTTTAGATAGTTATTTTATTTTGTCGGGAGCTGTATTTACTTGTGGATTACTGTATTTGAGTTTTGAGATGTACTTCTGGGTTTATGTATCTTAGACACTTAGACTTCTATCTCCTGTATCTCTTTTGGATTTCATGTTTTATCTATCTTTCATTATGCTCTACCTTAGATGTGATTGAGTTTACATTCTGCTATGTCACCCCCATTCGGGGAGTATAAACTGCTTAGCCTTATACTGTTAGATGCATGAGACCTAGGACAGTGTTCTACCGACGACACTGCGGCGTAGGCTGGGCGTTGTTACGTTCTCGTGCCCTAACTCTAGGGTGCGGGTCGTGACACGTTTTTAGTGGTGGCCCATGCAGGTCGAGTTTATGTAGTGGTATTCGAACTTGAGTACCACTACAGCCTGCAGTAGGAATATGATATATCTTGAAGGTACTCAATCACAGTTAGAAACCCTTGAGAGATTCCCAGAACGACCCTTGAGAATCTTATTTTAACTTCGATTTGAGAACTTTTTTTCCCTTGATTTGATTTATTTTTACTTACTGTTGTTAAATTTGATTTTGATGGATTATGGTTGAATTTGAGTTGTATTCATTGATTTTGATGAATGATTGTCGAATTTTGAATCTTGATGATAGCTGTTGCATTCGAGTTGTATTTTTATGGATTTTTGTTCATTTTGAATTTTGAAGTTCGTTGATAAATTTGATTTGATTTATGGGTATTCATTGTTGATTTAATTTAATTTTTTTGACAAGATGAAATTATATGGACTAGGTCATCTATGTTATGGAATCTAGTCTTCTATAGTCACATTAGCCAGCATGGTGAGGACATATAGTCTGACTCTGGATATATTTCTCGGATGTAGGAATTTAAGGTTTTTGCAGACAAGCTAGCGGTACCGCAAAAATGTTAAATACCATGATTCTAGAGGTATGTGCATAAGTCAAGGACTCTGTGATTATCGTAGCCTTGCTTACTAGTATGACGGGGATTTATAGTACCATGATTTTGGATAGACGCATATGATTATCAGATTGTACCTTAAATATTTTCAAGCATGTTTTCTCTACTTTGATGCAGTCCTTCAAAAAGAATTATTATTTGTTTTGCTTTGTTTTGCTTCTAATTATTTAACTTAGGAGTAGCTTGTGTAACTTCTTGCTATGAGTTTCTTCTTAATACAATGAATCGATGATTTTGCTAGACTTTATCTTGGATTTGATATTTAGCTCTGGTTTCAAAATGGTTCCTTCTTTTAGGTATATAAGCAAACAGCTTTTATCGTTATTTCCTTCTTGCTATTATTCTAGTATTGAATAATAATAATAAAACTGCCTTGATTTCGTCAATAACCTATTTTGCGATCTTGGTAGGAATCTAAATGTTGGTCTTAACGTAGAATTAATTTTTTTTTGGGACATGAGAATATATGAGTATATTTACATAGTGGACACTTGCCTGATACGTATACATGCTACACTTGATTTTCTACCTATCTAAATACATATTAATATGTTGTTAATGTTAAAATTTTCAAAACCCCAATATTTCTGGTTTTCTGCTTTTCCAGTTTAAATTCGTAATTTAAATATAAATATCATGTTATTAGTTTTGTCTACATAACTGCACATGTATGATATCTGCAGAGTTTCAATTTTTAGAGAAATTGGTTAAGTTATGTTAAAATTTTAAAATCTGAGACTACATTATGTTAATATTACACTGGTTTAAATGTTAGCTTATTTTCAGATTTTGTATGTAAATGCTGAACTAAAATTGGGTTTAACCTTTCAATACTAAGCTATAACCCTGTACAAGGACACACACACCCCCTAACTTAGTATACGCTGTCATGTAACCTAACCTTTCCTCTCTATGTTATGATCACATACTTGTATAGATATATATGGAGCTTAGGCATACATGTTATAATATATGTATATACATAACTAAATCTCTACCTCTTATAGATGTTTATGGTTAGCCATGCATGTTATGATTAAATAGGTTGTGTATTGTAGGTTGTTAACCCATATGCAATGAGTAGTGTAACAGGATAGCTCATATACGATTTCATGTATATTTCACATACACCCATACACACACAAACCACATAACATTACATAATGCTAGTTTTTCCTCTCTAACGCTCTCTCTGTATATATATATATATATATATATATATATATATATATATATATATATATATATTGTGATTTGGATTTCAATGCAAGTGATTTTCAATTCCTTAATTTTTGAATTTGATTTTCTATACCCTTTTTCAGATAATTGGTAGTTGTCTTTATTTTGTTTTGATAAGTACCAGATTCATATAGGATGGTAGACCGCCTTACAGTTTTGATGGTTTGTTGTTTCTGTAACTTCTCTAGTTTAGCACCCTAGATTGCTTGTATGTTTTGATACCCTATGACCGTTTCGGTTAGCATGACTAGTATACCTAGATGAGACTTTCACTACCACCGTATGCCATGACCCTGTATGTCGTCCTTTTGATCACATGATTTGTTTTAATTTGGGACTTTGATTGTGGGGGTTTGACCTAGAGGGAGTATGGACATTTTAATTTCGAGGACGAAATTTTTCTAAGGTGGGTAGAGTTGCAGCACCCTGTTTCCCAAATGAGGGTAATTTTAAAATTTCGTATTTATAATTATTTTAATAATGATATTTAATTCATGATATATTTTTTGGTGATTTTAAATCATTTTAAAATTATTTAAATCAATGACTTGTGGTTTTAACGTTTTGCTAGTGAAACCCTAGAGACTGTTTGACCTAGAGCCTAACCATGTGATTATGATATTTTAATATCATTTTTGGCCTAAGGATATTTTTGCATTTGACCTCTTTGAATTATTTTGATATTATTTTATTATTTATGATATTGTTTTGGGGTTATTTGAGTCAGGTTCGAATTTCAACTCAATCCGACTTGAAACGGGGAGGCGGGGGTAGTTTGACTCTAGTGGGACCCACACACTAGTTAGGCATGGCCCACATGATATTAATTTTAGTCCACATGATAGAAATATTTTAGTTAGAGGTTAGACTAATTATTATGGATAAGGTTAGTGTGATTAGAGACTTTAGAATGACTAATTTAGCCCCAACCAATTAGCCCTTTCCTAATACTCATAGAATAGGTTAGTGGGGGCATTTTGAACCTTACCATAATAGGACAAATAGCTCCATATGGCCAGCCACTTTGGGAGAGGATAGGCTCAAGTTCATTTCATTATTCTCATCCACACTCTCTCTCTCTCTTGTTCTTCCCCAAATTCCTAGAGAGCAATCCCTAGCAATTTCTCCACCAAATCATTCCATTTTACCACTAAATCTTCTTCTTTCCTTCTCCATTCTAGCCAAGGAGGAAGCTACCCAAGTTTGGGAGGATTCGGAGCTCGTTCGTGTCCTTTTGGAATCTCTACGTGTCGATGTCGCTCCGGGAAGGCTTTTCTTCGATTCGATCTACCGGGAGGTATAAATCCCTTCTCCTTTTCATTTCCACATGCATATAGGTCTATTTTGAATCCATAGGAATGACCCCATAATTGTATCTCCATTTGTGTCCATTTCGTGTCCATTTGGAGGTCATAGGAGTGTCCTTTGTGTTGTGGTTGCGTCCATGTGGGAAAATCCTAAATTTGGACACTATGTGTTGTTGTTATGTATGAATGAATTATTACATGTTTAATCTCATATTTTTGTATTGGAGATGTGTTCTATAGTGTCTCATATATATATATATTAGTGTAGAGAGTGAGTTCTTGATATATTATGTTATATACTTGTGTTCTTTTGTCTCAAACTACCTAAATCCGTCATAATTTTTATCCACGTTTTTAATTTCAGCCCTAACTTAGAAATGTCATAACTTCTAGCTCAAAGTTCGGTTTAATCTCTCGTTTTTTTTAAAAAGAAGCATATTGAAGTTAGCTTTCCAAAAACATGTATTAATAGGCCTAATTCTTTCTGTAACTTTCTGAAGAATTATTTGAGTGTCAGCTGTACGAAAGACAAACGCGTTCTCGGTGTTTTCGCGATTCCGGGAGTTTCCGGAAACGAAAACGCGATCCGTTTAAAGTTTCGGAAAGCTAACACATAGATCTATAACATACTTTAATGATAAATTTTAATTCATGCTGAGATGGTACAGTATTGATTATTAGTAGGAGTTACTATTCGGCATATGTATTTTGTGCACCCTTGTGTGTAATATAATGTTCTATTTGATTTTAACCCATGTTAATGTATATACATTATGTAATTAAATGGATAATACAAGCATAAGTAAATGGTTAAATAAATGATGTATGAGGTGTAAGTATCCTATCTAATGTAAGAATGTATAAGTATGGCTTGTAATGAATATATAGGTTCCATAGTATGTAATGTATGGTGCATATAGTAGTACAAGAGAATAATGAATGATGAATGAATGCAAGCATGAATATAATATAAAAATAGATGTAATGTATGCAATATACAAGTTAATGAGATGTAATGTTCTATTTTAACACAAATCCTATATTACCTCATGTACCCCCTTACACTATGTTGACACTATCACACTTGACACATTGTTCACTTACACTTTGACACTCTTTGATATGTATACACTATGTATGCCCATTTAACCCTCACTTGCCCCTTTGCCATGTTCACATACGCACACATAGCCTCTTAAATAAGTATTTATGAATATAGTTAACTTAGCTATGTATGTATATTATATATATGTTAGCATATTGTGTTGTAATATATAAGTTTATATAACCATTTGAAATGCCATGATTATAGACCTAATGTTGAATACCAATATATGCATGTGTATATATGTGTAGACATATATAGCTTAAAGTAATATATTACCTAGTGTATATCCAATGTGAATTCTTGCCTATTTGAGTATTGAATAATTACATGCTATATAGAGTTGGGTGTATGTTGGCTTGTATAGCCTTGTATTGATGTGTGCTTGCTAGGATAGTCTTGGTTAGGCCTAGTAAGACTTACTGGGTTAGGACATGACCTCGTTTGACTAGTGCAGTTGACCAGAGTTGACCAAGGGTTGACTTTGGCCTAGTTTGACCTAGATTCATGTAGAATGCATTGTAGTGCTTTATATTACCCTTCTGGATATGTTGTGACTTGTGCTGTTCTAATTAGGAGCCAAACACCTCTCCTCGGACAGTATCTTTACCTTGGACATTCATATATCAGGTGAGTACATTCTCTGATCGTTTCATACTTGTCACGAATTATATTCTCGCTCTAGATTACTTTTACTTGATGCTGTCACGTTATCATCACGGATTGGTACTATACGGATCTCTTCTTGGGATGTTACCCCCTTAGCGGGCGCATCAGATACTTTATGACATGTGTTTCATGTACATCATGTATTCCTTGCTTCTGTGTTATTCATGTACACTCATGTTCTTACATGTACGTTCATGTACTCTCATGTTCTTTCATGTACGCTCATGTTTTCTTATGTGTTTCTTGTATAACCAAAACATCATGTCCGTAACGTAACTTGAATAGATCCTTGTGTATTGATTGTGGGTAGGGGTGAGTATAAATGGTCAAGTGATTTACCTATTATGTACACTCTGTTACTTTTTATGTTCATCATGTACAACCTAAGCCAATTATATGCCATCTCGTACTCTAAATCACTAGTCACTTACAGTTCTTACTTATCATGTATATATATTTCCAGTTAGCAAATATCTCTCCTGTTTTCATGTACATCTTCTTACAGCGTTTCATGTATCTTATTCTATTGCCTGCTTTATATTTCCTGACATGATATGAACTGCATGAGATGTATTGTGCTCGCTCCTGTCCTGACTGGACCTGTTGATAAATTTTACAGATGGCCTGGGATTGCCTGCTAGCCTAGAGGAGACACAGTAGAGGTTGTTTAGATAGTTATTTCATTTTGTCGGGAGTTGTATTTACTTGTGGATTACTGTATTTGAGTTTTGAGATGTACTTCTGGATTTATGTATCTTAGACACTTAGACTTCTATCTCCTGTATCTCTTTTGGATTTTATTTTTTATCTATCTTCCATTATGCTCTACCTTAGATGTGATTGAGTTTACATTCTGCTATGTCACCCCCATTCGGGGGGTATAAACTGCTTAGCCTTATACTGTTAGATGCATGCGACCTAGGACAACGTTCTACCGTCGACACTGCGGCGTAGGCTGGGCGTTGTTATGTTCTCGTGCCCTAACTCTAGGGTGCGGGTAGTGACACATTTTTAGTGGTGGCCCATGCAGGTCGAGTTTATGTAGTGGTATTCGAACTTGAGTACCACTACAGCCTGCAGTAGGAATATGATATATCTTGAAGGTACTCAATCACAGTTAGAAACCCTTGAGAGATTTCCAGAACGACCCTTGAGAATCTTATTTTAACTTCGATTTGAGAACTCTTTTTTCCCTTGATTTGATTTATTTTTACTTACTGTTGTTAAATTTGATTTTGATGGATTATGGTCGAATTTGAGTTGTATTCATTGATTTTGATGAATGATTGTCGAATTTTGAATCTTGATGATAGCTGTTGCATTCGAGTTGTATTTTGATGGATTTTTGTTCATTTTGAATTTTGAAGTTCGTTGATAAATTTGATTTGATTTATGGGTATTCATTGTTGATTTAATTTAATTTTTTTTGACAAGATGAAATTATATGGGCTAGGTCATCTATGTTATGGAATCTAGTCTTCTATAGTCACATTAGCCAGCATGGTGAGGACATATAGTCTGACTCTGGATATTTTTCTCGGGTGTGGGAATTTAAGGTTTTTGCAGACAAGCTAGCGGCACCGCAAAAATGTTAAATACCATGATTCTAGAGGTATGTGCATAAGTCAAGGACTCTGTGATTATCGTAGCCTTGCTTACTAGTATGACGGGGATTTAGAGTACCATGATTTTGGATAGACGCATATGATTATCAGATTGTAACTTAAATATTTTCAAGCATATTTTCTCTACTTTGATGCAGTCCTTCAAAAAGAATTATTATTTGTTTTGCTTTGTTTTGCTTCTAATTATTTAACTTAGGAGTAGCTTGTGTAACTTCTTGCTATGAGTTTCTTCTTAATACAATGAATCGATAATTTTGCTAGACTTTATCTTGGATTTGATATTTAGCTCTGGTTTCAAAATGGTTCCTTCTTTTAGGCATATAAGCAAACAGCTTTTATCGTTATTTCCTTCTTGCTATTATTCCAGTATTGAATAATAATAATAAAACTGTCTTGATTTCTTCAATCACCTATTTTGCGATCTTGGTAGGAATCTAAATGTTGGTCTTAACGTAGAATTAATTTTTTTTTGGGACATGAGAATATATGAGTATATTTACATAGTGGACACTTGCCTGATACGTATGCATGCTACACTTGATTTTCTACCTATCTAAATACATATTAATATGTTGTTAATGTTAAAATTTTCAAAACCCCAATATTTCTGGTTTTCTGCTTTTTCAGTTTAAATTCGCAATTTAAATATAAATATCATGTTATTAGTTTTGTCTACATAACTGCACATGTATGATATCTGCAGAGTTTCAATTTTTAGAAAAATTGGTTAAGTTATGTTAAATTTGTAAAATCTGAGACTGCATTATGTTAATATTACACTGGTTTAAATGTTAGCTTATTTTCAGATTTTGTATGTAAATGCTGAACTAAAATTGGGTTTAACCTTTCAATACTAAGCTATAACCCTGTACAAGGACACACACACCCCCTAACTTAGTATACGCTGTCATGTAACCTAACCTTTCCTCTCTATGTTATGATCACATGCTTGTATAGATATATATGGAGCTTAGGCATACATGTTATAATATATGTATATACATAACTAAATCTCTACCTCTTATAGATGTTTATGGTTAGCCATGCATGTTATGATTAAATAGGTTGTGTATTGTAGGTTGTTAACCCATATGCAATGAGTAGTGTAACAGGATAGCTCATATACAATTTTATGTATATTTCACATACACCCATACACACACAAACCACATAACATTACATAATGCTAGTTTTTCCTCTCTAACGCTCTCTCTCTCTCTCTATATATATATATATATATATATATATATATATATATATATATATATATATATATATATATATATATTGTGATTTGGATTTCAATGCAAGTGATTTTCAATTCCTTAATTTTTGAATTTGATTTTCTGTACCCTTTTTCAGATAATTGGTAGTTGCCTTTATTTTGTTTTGATAAGTACCAAATTCATATAGGATGGTAGACCGCCTTACAGTTTTGATGGTTTGTTATTTCTGTAACTTCTCTAGTTTAGCACCCTAGATTGCTTGTATGTTTTGATACCCTATGACCGTTTCGGTTAGCATGACTAGTATACCTAGATGAGACTTTCACTGCCACCGTATGCCATGACCCTGTATGTCGTCCTTTTGATCACATGATTTGTTTTAATCTGGGACTTTGATTGTGGGGGTTTGACCTAGAGGGAGTATGGACATTTTAATTTCGAGGACGAAATTTTTCTAAGGTGGGTAGAGTTGTAGCACCCAGTTTCCCAAATGAGGGTAATTTTGAAATTTCGTGTTTATAATTATTTTAATAATGATATTTAATTCATGATATAATTTTTGGTGATTTTAAATCATTTTAAAATTATTTAAATCAATGACTTGTGGTTTTGACGTTTTGCTAGTGAAACCCTAGAGACTGTTTGACCTAGAGCCTAACCATGTGATATATGATATTTTAATGTCATTTTTGGCCTAAGGATATTTTTGCATTTGACCTCTTTGAATTATTTTGATATTATTTTATTATTTATGATATTGTTTTGGGGTTATTTGAGTCGGGTTCGAATTTCAACTCAATCCTACTTGAAACGGGGACCCGGGGGTAGTTTGACTCTAGTGGGACCCACACACTAGTTAGGCATGGCCCACATGATATTAATTTTAGTCTACATGATAGAAATATTTTAGTTAGAGGTTAGACTAATTATTATGGATAAGGTTAGTGTGATTAGAGACTTTAGAATGACTAATTTAGCCCCAACCAATTAGCCCTTTCCTGTAGTGCCCCGTCCCGCAAAGTCAATCGGAGGAATCGAAACGCCGACGGCGTTCGGCCTTAGCCTTGCAACGGCTTGCTCGGAGACATCGCTCAGGTGGGGTAGTTTCGGTGAACTCTCCTCATCTTTGCCTTCACATAATAAATCGTGTTTTCAACTTGCACAAGTTAGGCTTGATAATAAAAGCTACGCATCCACATAGCTAAGGGAATAATCCCGACGGTTTGAATCGCGTTAGAACATGGAAAACGTCCCACTGTCGGCTTAGAGTTGGTGCACGGCGTGCTTTAAAAATGACACTCGGTCCTTCGTCCCGTGGCTTGGGAGAAGGAAAGTTGGTTTTCGGTGCAAAAGCTGAGAGTTAGCCTAAGTCACAGGCGTCACCCGTACAAATGCTTGCTAAAGCATGCACGGTCCTGTCCCGCAAGGCTTGGCATAGCCTTTGCTCGTCCCTTGGGTTAAGTTGTAGGCTTGAGTGAGTTAGGCAAAGTTATGCCGGTCGACCTAAGTTATTCTACGTGTTGTCCCGCTCATTCTGCGGTTGTCAAGATAAATAGTCCCACGACCCCAAGGCCCGTCATAGGAAGTATGACTTGGGCGATAGCGTTGCGTAGAACACGAGTCGGTTTAAGGCACGAGCCACGGTTGGTTCAGTATGAGAGTTAGCCACGGTCGGTCGGTACTTATGGAAACACGTTATGTTAAAGTCAAGTTGGAAGGCTATGCAGTAGCCGTTCCCTGAGTTCAAAGAACGTTAAGTCTAAGCGATGGTTAGTCGCCGAGAGGAAATATGTCGGGACTGTGGTTCAGTCGTCGAGGCAACCCTGGTTTGGGGCTCTGCAAAAGAAGTGTGAAAAGAGGAAAGAGTAAAGCAAAGGAACTAAGTGATGATGATGAGACCATGCATTACGTTAAGTCTAGAAGTTAGCGTAGGCGCGTGGTCATGGACAACTTGTCGACAAGGACGATGGTTTCTTCGAGCGGCAACCCGGGGCCACGGGACCGACTCGGCCTAGGAAGAAATAGGGTATAGCCGAGCTGGGTATGAAGCAAACGGTAGGTCGGGGACTTGCATCGAGGATCGTAACCGGCGGTACAAGGGTCCCGAATGCCAGGCTATGTCCACTATGGCTAGTCAATGCCAGTGACCTTTCATATAGATGTGTCGGCATGGGCGGCAATCCGCGTAGGTGCCTTTGGATTGAGTTGAATATGTATGAGTTAGAAAGACACAATGTCTGAGCCTAAGATTTGGCTACAGCGAAGGCGGCGTGCTTCGGCACGAGAGGCGGCGTCGAGTGTTAAGTTGTTGGCATAGAGTTGCATGAGTTAGGCTCGAGTTGTTGCGAGTTAAGTCGAGAAGGGCCGTAGGGCTAGTTGTGTGAAGTTACGTTGAGTTGCTGGGCACGACCTCGAAATATGAGGCACGGCCGCGTTGTCACAACACAAGTATAGGCAAGACTAAGCAAGGAGGTGTTGCCTCAGAGTTATCGATGCACGAATCGAGTTCATGGCACGACCGAGTCATTACGTCCCAGAGTTTGGCACGAAAGATAAGTATAAGTCGGTGCGTCGACAATGCAAGCACGAGAAAGGTCTAGAGGCAAGGAAATGGAGTCCTTCGTGTAGTTGCATCTCTGATTTGGCCGTAAGGCGAACACGACCTGATAGGTTAACGTTGCTGGCACGAGAAGTGGTCTAGAGACAAGGTATGAGTTAACGTTGACATTGCAAGCACGGGATGGTTCTGATACACAAGTTGCGCTAAGGAGCTGGTCCTAAAACTGATCCCAAGGTAAGAATAGAAAGACAATCGAAAAAGGGTTTATGTTGCACAAAGTAAATGAAACGTGTAGGTTTTGTATGGGTGGGCGAGGAGCTCACTCCACCAGTACAGTGGTACTGACACCCACACAGTGTTTCATGTGCAGGCACAGGTAGAAGCTCGTGGCACGGAGCTCGCTTGGATGCGTCGAGGCATGAAGTTCCTTGGCGATTCGAAGCGTGCGGCCGCATGGATTCGAAGACTTATACGGGACATAATGTATGGACATCGTCTTCCGAAGCTTCCGCTGGATTCCAGTATTGTATCGAGAGATGAGAGAGAGCAGAGTGACTTGTAAAGGAGAGAAAAGTGAGCACGAGAAACATTGTAATTTGGCCTTGCGCCCACAGATGTAATCTTGTATTCAATATCAATAAGAGAGATTCTTTTGAATGACTTGTGTTCATGTGTTCTTCTTTAATTCCGCTGCTATAAATCAATGTCTCTGCACGGGACTTCTGTGCGACGACCCCGTCGCAGCCGCTGTAATCGGCCGTTATGGAACCCGCCTTGCACGAGCGCAATTTAGGCTCGTGCGGCATCACGCCTTAGCGAGGACGATCGCTCCTACGGGAGCGGGGCGTGACATAGTGGTATCAGAGCACGGCTTTACGTCCTTGGACCGTCAATTAAATTCTTTAACTTCGATGTTTTCGCAAAACTCTGTTACTTTCGCAAGTTGTTATCGTTGGTGCGCTCTCTCTCAAATGTCCCTCGGCATGTCCATACAATAAGTCTAAATATTTTCAAAAGCTCGTACAAGCGTTCAATCTAACGCATCGGTAGGCCGTTGCCAAATGCGTCGATAAGGCCTTTGTGCCGAACGTTGCAAACTTGACTCGATAGAAAACATGTGCTAATGTTAGAAAAGTCGCACGTATGCCTAATTAGTCCAACGTCGATCTTAGCAATGGATCATGAAAACTCGGAATATAGTCCGCACGGGATAGCCATGCGCACGGCCTTTTGGCTAAGTTGTGTTTCGCGTTGCGCACCTCGACCTTTTGGTGCAAACGAGTCACGAGCGATATTAAGTATCGTTCGGTCGGGAATGGAGATGCACTTAGAGGGTCTATCGATAGGAACGCTATCGGACTAACGCTTAGGCGTACACGGAAGATTGATTTAGATTTTGAGGAAATAGTGCGAATGACTTAGTGCGTCGATACGACGCGAGCGACTACGCTAGTGATTCGTCGAACGAATCTGAAGGATGTCTTAGCGCATGACGTGAACGTGATTGAGGACTAGATCTTATGGCTTGAATCCGAGTGGTGTATATGATAGGTTCGGAGAAGAATAAGAATGAGTGTCGACGACTAGTCGAGTGGCTCGAACCCGAGTGGTGTATGGTTTGTCTTGGAAATTGTTCGAGTGAATATTGAGGATTACGAGTATGTCGGCGAGGCGATGCGATCGCACAAAGCCTTAGAACGCGTCACGTTTAGTCAGTCGTGACTTCGAATGTTCCGAACGAGCATCTTGTTCGGACAACTTGTGAATGAGCAACGCGGGTTAAAAAATGACTTGGAACGATGAATGAAAATGATTGGTCTTGATCGAGGAAACTTAGAGGATCGTGCGTGCGATATCGGATTGATGCAACTGAATTATAACTTGAGTTTTGAATAACGATCTTGAAACGAGCTTGAGGAAAAGCGACTGAACTTGATCTTGAGTATCGAGAAAATTGAGGATTTTCCAACTCGGACAATGGCATCAGTCGCACGACTCAAAATTGGTTGCGAAAGAAGATCGTCAGGTTACGCATATCGTCGATGGTATTGAGGCGTATCAAAGATCGATATGCGATAACTCGGGGGTACTCTGACTCGGCGAATGACGATCGTGCAAATGTCATTGTTCCGATGGATGCTATACTCGGGATATTAAAACGTGTTGAGGAAAAGATAAACTTGGCTCAAGGATTTTCTGGTGGAACGAATGTCGAACGGACTATCAAATTGAGATCTAGGCTTGGATGAAAATGAAACGTTTGGATTTGCTTCGTCGATAACCCCAACGTCGACATTCTTGTCTTATGCGAGCGCAACCCCAGCCTCGCACATGCGTCACGCCGATTAGGGCTATCACTCCGCGTGAGCGCTGGTATGGTGATTCATACAGCAGGGGTGATCGGCACTTGCATGGCGTGGCAATTGGTATGCTTCGACTTGTGGTTTGACGCGAAGATAGACTCGAGATTGAATTGGTGTGCTTGTCGATTGAACTTGAGGATTGAGTAGGTCCAATCCGCGTATCGAGAATGAATGAGTCTAAACTCAAACAAGAGTTACGCTCCGATGAGAACGATTATTCCGCGGGAGCGTTGCATGGTGATTCATGAACCACCACGGATTATCGGACTCGCGTGAGATCGGGGTGCAACGTATTGTCGAGCTAGATGACCTCGTGATCGAATACATGAATTGGTTAGAATTGGTGATTAAACGAATTTGAATTCTGTGCAACGAACGCATTGATGCGAATTAGGTGATCGTGCTCGATGTTTAGAAATCTGAGTGACGCGAGCTTGGGTAGAAAACCCCGTATGATCGACTTTGGTTTGACCCTAGGATTGGGGTCAGTGTTGGCATTATTGTTGGGGAACTATGATTCCAATCCTGACATTGACTTAGCCTCGCAAAAGATTGGCCTAGCGGTTAGGCGAGACGCCTGTTTCAAGTGTTAGCAATCGAAAGGATTGATCTTGAGGATTGGAATGGATAGATGGCGTGGATCACAAATATAGAAAACCCTGCTCACGAGACTCGGCTGACATGCATATATTTCAGGGACGCTTGGGTATGTGCACGATACGACTCGAGTGAGAATGACAAATTCTCTATCATGCAGCTTGGCTGAATGCATGTATTTTGGGGACGCTTGGAATGCGTGCACGATCCAACCAAGTGATACGTTGAGTTCGAGTACGACTTGGGGAATGAGAGTGTCGAGATCTTGAAATCGTGTTAAAGGAAAGATTGATGATAGTGCGAGCGTGGCTCGGAATCGAAGGAACGCGTAGGTGTGTGCGTACGATTAAGTCTTGGCCAATAGAAAAGGATAGGATGACTTGCCTTCAGGAAAGTCTCGAGGACGAGACTTGTTCTGAGTGGTGTATGTTGTAGTGTCCCGTCCCGCAAAGTCAATCGGAGGAATCGAAACGCCGACGGCGTTCGGCCTTAGCCTTGCAACGGCTTGCTCGGAGACATCGCTCAGGTGGGGTAGTTTCGGTGAACTCTCCTCATCTTTGCCTTCACATAATAAATCGTGTTTTCAACTTGCACAAGTTAGGCTTGATAATAAAAGCTACGCATCCACATAGCTAAGGGAATAATCCCGACGGTTTGAATCGAGTTAGAACATGGAAAACGTCCCACTGTCGGCTTAGAGTTGGTGCACGGCGTGCTTTAAAAATGACACTCGGTCCTTCGTCCCGTGGCTTGGGAGAAAGAAAGTTGGTTTTCGGTGCAAAAGCTGAGAGTTAGCCTAAGTCACAGGCGTCACCCGTACAAATGCTTGCTAAAGCATGCACGGTCCTGTCCCGCAAGGCTTGGCATAGCCTTTGCTCGTCCCTTGGGTTAAGTTGTAGGCTTGAGTGAGTTAGGCAAAGTTATGCCGGTCGACCTAAGTTATTCTACGTGTTGTCCCACTCATTCTGCGGTTGTCAAGATAAATAGTCCCACGACCCCAAGGCCCGTCATAGGAAGTATGACTTGGGCGATAGCGTTGCGTAGAACACGAGTCGGTTTAAGGCACGAGCCACGGTTGGTTCAGTATGAGAGTTAGCCACGGTCGGTCGGTACTTATGGAAACATGTTATGTTCAAGTCAAGTTGGAAGGCTATGCAGTAGCCGTTCCCTGAGTTCAAAGAACGTTAAGTCTAAGCGATGGTTAGTCGCCGAGAGGAAATATATCGGGACTGTGGTTCAGTCGCCGAGGCAACCCTGGTTTGGGGCTCTGCAAAAGAAGTGTGAAAAGATGAAAGAGTAAAGCAAAGGAACTAAGTGATGATGATGAGACCATGCATTACGTTAAGTCTAGAAGTTAGCGTAGGCGCGTGGTCATGGACAACTTGTCGACAAGGGCAATGGTTTATTCGAGCGGCAACCCGGGGCCACGGGACCGACTCGGCCTAGGAAGAAACAGGGTATAGCCGAGCTGGGTATGAAGTAACCGGTAGGTCGGGGACTTGCATCGAGGATCGCAACCGACGGTGCAAGGGTCCCGAATGCCAGGCTATGTCCACTATGGCTAGTCAATGCCAGTGACCTTTCATATAGATGTGTCGGCACGGGCGGCAATCCGCGTGGGTGCCTTTGGATTGAGTTGAATATGTATGAGTTAGAAAGACACAATGTCTGAGCCTAAGATTTGGCTACAGCGAAGGCGGCGTGCTTCGGCACGAGAGGCGGCGTCGAGTGTTAAGTTGTTGGCATAGAGTTGCATGAGTTAGGCTCGAGTTGTTGCGAGTTAAGTCGAGAAGGGCCGTAGGGCTAGTTGTGTGAAGTTACGTTGAGTTGCTGGGCACGACCTCGAAATATGAGGCACGGCCGCGTTGTCACAACACAAGTATAGGCAAGACTAAGCGAGGAGGCGTTGCCTCAGAGTTATCGATGCACGAATCGAGTTCATGGCACGACCGAGTCGTTACGTCCCAGAGTTTGGCACGAAAGATAAGTATAAGTCGGTGCGTCGACAATGCAAGCACGAGAAAGGTCTAGAGGCAAGGAAATGGAGTCCTTCGTGTAGTTGCATCTCTGATTTGGCCGTAAGGCGAACACGACCTGATAGGTTAACGTTGCTGGCACGAGAAGTGGTCTAGAGACAAGGTATAAGTTAACGTTGACATTGCAAGCACGGGATGGTTCTGATACACAAGTTGCGCTAAGGAGCTGGTCCTAAAACTGATCCTAAGGCAAGAATAGAAAGACAATCGAAAAAGGGTTTATGTTGCACAAAGTAAATAAAACGTGTAGGTTTTGTATGGGTGGGCGAGGAGCTCACTCCACCAGTACAGTGGTACTGACACCCACACAGTATTTCATGTGCAGGCACAGGTAGAAGCTCGTGGCACGGAGCTCGCTTGGATGCGTCGAGGCATGAAGTTCCTTGGCGATTCGAAGCGTGCGGCCGCATGGATTCGAAGACTTATACGGGACATAATGTATGGACATCGCCTTCCGAAGCTTCCGCTGGATTCCAGTATTGTATCGAGAGATGAGAGAGAGCAGAGTGACTTATAAAGGAGAGAAAAGTGAGCACGAGAGACATTGTAATTTGGCCTTGCGCCCACAGATGTAATCTTGTATTCAATATCAATAAAAGAGATTCTTTTGAATGACTTGTGTTCATGTGTTCTTCTTTAATTCCGCTGCTATAAATCAATGTCTCTGCACGGGACTTCTGTGCGACGACCCCGTCGCAGCAGCTGTAATCGGCCGTTATGGAACCCGCCTTGCACGAGCGCAATTTAGGCTCGTGCGGCATCACGCCTTAGCGAGGACGATCGCTCCTACGGGAGCGGGGCGTGACATTTCCTAATACTCATAGAATAGGTTAGTGGGGGCATTTTGAACCTTACCATAATAGGACAAATAGCTCCATATGGCCAGCCACTTTGGGAGAGGATAGGCTCAAGTTCATTTCATTATTCTCATCCACACTCTCTCTCTTGTTCTTTCCCAAATTCCTAGAGAGCAATCCCTAGCAATTTCTCCACCAAATCATTCCATTTCACCACCAAATCTTCTTCTTTCTTTCTCCATTCTAGCCAAGAAGAAAGCTACCCAAGTTTGGGAGGATTCGGAGCTCGTTCGTGTCCTTTTGGAATCTCTACGTGTCGGTGTCGCTCCGAGAAGGCTTTTCTTCGATTCGATCTACCAGGAGGTATAAATCCCTTCTCCTTTTCATTTTCTCATGCATATAGGTCTATTTTGAACCCATAGGAATGACCCCATAGTTGTATCTCCATTTGTGTCCATTTCGTGTCCATTTGGAGGTCATAGGAGTGTCCTTTGTGTTGTGGTTGCGTCCATGTGGAAAAATCCCAAATTTGGACACTATGTGTTGTTGTTATGTATGAATGAATTATTACATGTTTAATCTCATATTTTTGTATTGGAGATGTGTTCTATAGTGTCTCATATATATATATTAGTGTAGAGAGTGAGTTCTTGATATATTATGTTATATACTTGTGTTCTTTTGTCTCAAACTACCTAAATCCGTCATGATTTTTATCCACGTTTTTAATTTCAGCCCTAACTTAGAAATGTCATAACTTCTAGCTCAAAGCTCGGTTTAATCTCTCGTTTTTTTAAAAGAAGCGTATTGAAGTTAGCTTTCCAAAAACATGTATTAATAGGCCTAATTCTTTCTGTAACTTTCTGGAGAATTATTTGAGTGTCAGCTGTACGAAAGACAAACGCGTTCTCGGTGTTTTCGCGATTTCGGGAGTTTCCGGAAACGAAAACGCGATCCGTTTAAAGTTTCAGAAAGCTAACACATAGATCTATAACATACTTTAATCCTAAATTTTAATTCATGCTGAGATGGTACAGTATTGATTATTAGTAGGAGTTACTATTCGGCATATGCATTTTGTGCACCCTTGTGTGTAATATAATGTTCTATTTGATTTTAACCCATGTTAATGTATATACATTATGTAATTAAATAGAGAATACAAGCATGAGTAAATGGTTAAATAAATGATGTATAAGGTGTAAGTATCCTATCTAATGTAAGAATGTATAAGTATGACTTGTAATGAATATATAGGTTCCATAGTATGTAATGTATGGTGCATATAGTGGTGCAAGAGAATAATAAATGATGAATGAATGCAAGCATGAATGTAATGTAAAAATAGATGTAATATATGCAATATACAAGTTAATGAGATGTAATGTTCTATTTTAACACAAATCCTATATTACCTCATGTACCCCCTTACACTATATTGACACTATCACACTTGACACATTGTTCACTTACACTTTGACACTCTTTGATATGTATACACTATGTATGCCCATTTAACCCTCACTTGCCCCTTTACCATGTTCACATACGCTCACATAGCCTCTTAAATAAGTATTTATGAATATAGTTAACTTAGCTATGTATGTATATTATATATACGTTAGCATATTGTGTTGTAATATATAAGTTTATATAACCATTTGAAATGTCATGATTATAGACCTAATGTTGAATACCAATATATGCATGTGTATATATGTGTAGACATATATAGCTTAAAGGAATATATTACCTAGTGTATATCCAATGTGAATTTTTGCCTATTTGAGTATTGAATAATTACATGCTATATAGAGTTGGGTGTATGTTGGCTTGTATAGCCTTGTATTAATGTGTGCTTGCTAGGATAGTCTTGGTTAGGCCTAGTAAGACTTACTGGGTTAGGACATGACCTAGTTTGATTAGTGCAGTTGACCAGAGTTGACCAAGGGCTGACTTTGGCCTAGTTTGACCTAGATTCATGTAGAATGCATTGTAGTGCTTTATATTACCCTTCTGGATATGTTGTGACTTGTGCTGTTCTAATTAGGAGCCAGACACCTCTCCTCGGACAGTATCTTTACCTTGGACATTCAGATATCAGGCGAGTACATTCTCTGATCGTTTCATACTTGTCACGAATTATATTCTCGCTCTAGATTACTTTTACTTGATGCTGTCACGTTATCATCACGGATTGGTACTATACGGATCTCTTCTTGGGATGTTACCCCCTTAGCGGGCGCATCGGATACTTTATGACATGTGTTTCATGTACATCATGTATTCCTTGCTTCTGTATTATTCATGTACACTCATATTCTCTCATGTTCTTACATGTACGTTCATGTACTCTCATGTTCTTTCATGTACGCTCATATTTCCTTATGTGTTTCTTGTATAACCAAAATATCATGTCCGTAACGTAACTTGAATAGATCCTTGTGTATTGATTGTGGGTAGGGGTGAGTATAAATGGTCATGTGATTTATCCATCATGTACACTCTGTTACTTTTCATGTTCATCATGTACAACCTAAGCCAATTACATGCCATCTCGTACTCTAAATCACTAGTCACTTACAGTTCTTACTTATCATGTATATATATTTCCAGTTAGCAAATATCTCTTCTGTTTTCATGTACATCTTCTTACAGCATTTCATGTATCTTATTCTATTGCCTGCTTTATATTTTCTGACATGATATGAACTGCATGAGATGTATTGTGCTCGCTCCTGTCCTGACTGGACCTGTTGATAAATTTTACAGATGGCCTGGGATTGCCTGCTAGCCTAGAGGAGACACAGTAGAGGTTGTTTAGATAGTTATTTCATTTTGTCGGGAGTTGTATTTACTTGTGGATTACTGTATTTGAGTTTTGAGATGTACTTCTGGGTTTATGTATCTTAGACACTTAGACTTCTATCTCATGTATCTCTTTTGGATTTCATGTTTTATCTATCTTCTATTATGCTCTACCTTAGATGTGATTGAGTTTACATTCTGCTATGTCACCCCCATTCGGGGAGTATAAACTGCTTAGCCTTATACTGTTAGATGCATGAGACCTAGGACAGCGTTCTACCACCGACACTGCGACGTAGGCTGGGCGTTGTTACGTTCTCGTGTCCTAACTCTAGGGTGCGGGTCGTGACAGCAGTTGAGGTAGACGGCAGTGAAGATTGCACTGCAAATGAGGATAACAATGAAGGAAGACCAGCGTGGTATAAGAAGTCGATTCTTTTTGATTTAGAGTACTGGAGTGGTCATAAAGTACGACATACTATTGATGTGATGCACACCGAGAAGAATGTGGCTGAACATTTTATTAACTTAATGTTTGATAAAGGAAAATAATCTTCTAAGTATGCACTGGATAAAGCTCAGAAGCTACAATTTTGTCAAGTTTTAAAAGATATAAAGCTTCCATCATGCCTTGCAACTAATTTGGACAGCCTTGTAAGTGTTCAACCACCAAGTTTGCATATTAAGAAGTCATATGACTATCATGTCATTATCCAATATTTGCTTCCAGTTATGGTTCAACATGCATATCCAAAGTATCGTGAGTTAAAACGAGCTATTTTGCAAGTAAGCTTGTACTTCAACATATTGTGCTCGAAGGTCTTAGTTCGAGAGCATGTCCAAGCTGCGAAAGATATGATTGCTGAGGCATTATGCGTGTTGGCACATTATTTTCCACCACACTTCTTCGATATTAGTATTCACTTAATGGTGCATCTAGCCGACCAAGCTTTACTTTGCGGACCTACGGGATATATATGGATGTATCCATTTGAAAGGTGATATATTCATCTCATATATTATTATTTCTTGCTAATTTATTAACACTATAAAATTTTTAACAAGTGCATTTTATATTTGAGTTAAGGGCTATGAAAGAGTGTAAAAATATACCAAGCAACAAACGTTATGTGGAAGGGTCAATTTCGGAGGCATATCTTGTTTCAGAATCTGTTAGATATGCTATGGAATATATGCCAAATCCGCATGATGGTAATCATAGTTCTAGTCAAGCACTCTTTTTAGATGAGAATTGTGATGATATATACGAGCGCTCCATTCTTGAGGGTAAAACTATCAAGTTATCTGGTGTACAACGCATACAAATTCGGAGATGGATACTCTTCAGGATAAATATACCAGAACGAGATGAATATTACAGGTGTGATATTCTTTCATTTTTTTAAAACTACATAATGTGTATTTTGATTTCTGTTTATACAACCAATTTTTTTGAATTTGTAGTATGTATCGCTCATCCTTGGAAGATGGCCCTCGTGGTAAAAGAAGAGGTACCATTAAGACAGAAGTTGTGGTACAATCTGAATTTATCGATTGGTTACACAAAAAGGTGGGTAACACTTATTTTTGAGAGCATAGGTATATGTTGTGGCTTTGGTTAATGTATTTGTAATACAGCTGCTGGAAGAAAAATGCATGAACTCATTATTGTAGTGGTATGTTAGTGGGCCAAAGTGGGAAGCCAAAACTCATATGAAGTATAGGGTGAATGGTTATATATTCTCTCCTCAGCACTATGACGATACTCTTTCAACACAAGACAGTGGTGTTTGCATGGATGCGATTACTACATTTGTCTCAAGTGCAAAAGATATGAACCCGATCGATGACGACATTATTTGGTATGGTATTATCAAAGAGATTATAGAGGTTGATTATTATGAATTCTAACATGTAGTGTTCTATTGTGATTGGGTGAATATTGGGGACAAGGCCAACGGCTGTAAGTTGTGTCCAGACTCTAACTTGTTAATGGTGAATCTAAAGAAGCTCAAGAGTGCTGATGGAGAATATGATGAGCCGGCCATTCTTTCATCCGAAGCGAGTCAAGTTTTTTATATAAGAGATGCTCAAAATCCCGATTGGTATATTGTTCGACGCTTTCCAAAGCGTATGACTGATTCTATTGATGATTATGACTTTCCAACAAGTTTCCAGTCCATTTCAAAAGAGCAACCTAACTTGGCGCCACTATTAAAATGTATTGAACCCAAATAGATTATGAAAGCAATGGCTTGTAATTTGAAAACAATGGTTTGTATTGATGGTTTTTAATATTTGCTCATTTGCTATGATGTCATATTTTTATTTTGCTTCATTTGCACATTTGATGAGATCTTGATTTCAACTTGCTTCATTTGCTTAACTGAGTTGTAGCTAATTAAATTTCTTCATTTGCTTCCAATGATGGAACAACATCCTATTGGTTTTTGGCTGAACTCAATATTTTTGACGATTTTGTATCAGTCCCTAACTGATTTTTGGGTATTTGGAACATATTACTATTGCTGTTGTTAAATAACAGATTACTATTGCTGTTGTTTTTGACTGAACTCAATATTTTTGACTGATTTTGTATCAGTCCCTAACCAATTTTTGGGTATTTGGAATAGCATTGTCTTTAAATGAGGTTGAATGAAGGTCAAGAAGAATTTGTTGAATTGTGAGATGCAAGATGAAAAGTAAAATGATTCATACATTGAGTCAAGTTGTTCAGGTCCCATGTGGGATCTCTCTTTCTAAAATAAAGGCTCGTAGGTTCATCACGAATGGGAATAACAAATACTGAAATGCTCCCAGCATAGGAGCCTATAGTTTCATTGATTCATTCTCGTTCTTGTTGGAGATGCATGTACATCTTCTCAGGGTAATAGGATTTACTAGTCCAATTACTCAATAAGGTTATTGAGTCATGGCTGAAAAGGTTAAAGCTTGCTATTTTGCTGATGAGCTGCTGCATAACTTGGTAAGCACCAAATGTAGGGGCCCCACCCACACCATCCCTCATCGAGAAACAAAGAAATATATAGTATATATTTCTGGGACCCCACTCCAGCCCTGTCCCACCCCACCCTCCAGAAAAAGGTCAGGACATTGGTGAACCAAACTATAGTTAAGATAATATTTATATGACAGAGGGCATCTAATAATATTCCTTGGGTTCAGGTATTGAGAAGTTGGGAGCCTTTATATACATCATGGTTTGCGGCATCAGTATCAGAATTGGTAAAAAACCTTCTTAACTTTTGGGGTGGTTTCGGTGATTGGTTTTGGTAGTTTCGGTATCGGCCGATACTGCAAACTATGATATACATACACTTGCACATAATTCTTCTCCATACATGCGCATAAGTCCAATGTTCGGAAGATAAATAATGTAAATAACATTTGAAGAAAGAATAAGATTTAAGCAAAAAGCAGTTAGAAAATGAACTCTTGTTAAATTAATATTGTATTTCATTTATACGAGGTGACAAACAATCTATACTGACTTTCACTATGAACATATGTCATTGTCACTCATCATTTTCCTTTAGTTTGGCAAGTCAGAAAGTATATTCAAATCATAAGATTGTAATTAATTGAGTATTGTTAGGATATCTATAGAAAAGAAGTATTGGATTCCATGGAATGTAGTTCAGAATTTGGGAATTCTTGGTATTAGGATTCTTCACAGAAAGAATCTTTGGGCTGTTGTATGGCTACTGTTACTAGTATCAGGAAGAGTCCATAACAGGAACACTGGCCACAATGAGGAATGAGGTGACAATAAACAGTTGCTAAATAATTTAAACAAGAAGCAATAATATAGACAATCAGAAATGATTACTTAGTACCATGATCAACAAGGCTCTGCACTACAATAGGATGTAGGAAGGTTCAAATGCATGCATACTAACTCCCATTTCAGGAGAAGGCTGTTTCCTTGACATATCATCAACATCCAAGCCTTCTCCAACCATAACGGGGATGCCTATGAAGCATAAGACAGATCAATAAAGGAGTTGAAGTTTTTTGTTTTTTGTTTTGACTGGCTGCCAACCCGAACCCTCTATGCTGGTACCAAATTCCTGGCCAAGGTCGCTAAGAGCATCAGAGGGCCGTGCCTTAAAACTTAGGCGGTAAGCTGGCAGGTAGGTCGCCCTACCTCTTGGATATAAAATTAAAGTTCATGCAACCAAGGAGCAACCTTCAAGTTCTCCTAGACTATAAGAGTGTCTAGACGAAAAGGTAAGATGGTACAAATTTGTCATAGTGAATTGCATTCATCTCTATGACACATTAAGTTGTGCTTTTGGGAAAGCACAAGATGTCATATTTTCATTTTGCTTCATTTGCACATTTGATGAGATCTTGATTTCAACTTGCTTCATTTGCTTAACTGAGTTGTAGCTAATTAAATTGCTTCATTTGCTTCCAATGATGGAACAACACCTATTGTTTTTTGACTGAACTCAATATTTTTGACTGATTTTGTATCAGTCCCTAACTGATTTTTGGGTATTTGGAACAGATTACTATTGTTGTTGTTGTTGTTAAATAACTATTGCTGTTGTTAAATAACAAATTACTATTGCTGTTGTTTTTGACTGAACTCAATATTTTTGACTGATTTTGTATCAGTCCCTAACCAATTTTTGGGTATTTGGAATAGCAACTATTACTATTGCTGTTGTTAAATAACTTCCCTTTTCCACTACAAAGTACAAATCTTGCTTTTGGGAAAGCATAAGACAATGCTAATAAGAACTGTATTTAAAGAGAACTTATATTATTGTTTCAGTGGTAATGCAATAAATTAATAACTTTCTTTTCAAAAGGTTTGTCAGCATTAAAACCTTTAGTCAATTCAAACATGCATAGAAAACATAATAAGAGCTCTGTAGGAATGCATTTCATTTTTGCTATTTGTCTTATATTCTTCCTCCAGTTGGCTTTTCAAATTATATGGCAAGGCCCTCTCTCAAATTTACACGATGTTGATTGAATTTTCAATGTGCACCCTCTTTTCATGTTTCTCATCCCTTGAGCACTATATATGTTACTTAAGACAAGGCACACCCTTACTTCCTGAGGAGCCTAAATATAGTTATGACTTTCATTTGCAAATTTGATGAGATAAATCACCACATGCTTCGTTTGCTTCAGTTGCTCATCTGGTACTGGTAGTTGCTCATTGCTATTACTCGCAGGCAGTTCTTGTTACATAACGTTTCTTTTTTAATCTTTTTTCCATCTATTAGTTCAAGAAGGTAGCAGGACAGCTTGTTTCACGGAATGTCATCCAATCCTAGTGCTACTGCTGGTGCTGGTGCATCCATAGGTACAAAAAATACACAAGAAGCGGATGCTATACCTACACCAAATGGCAAAAAGTACTCGATTGTTGTTGATTTAGATGGTGCTAAGGGCAGAGATGCAGCCAAATGTATTTCTCGGAGTGGTATCCTAATTCGTGCTCAAATTCCAATTGGGTATGAAGAGTGGAGGCAAGTAGATGACTTCTACAAGGATAATCTATGGAATGAGCTCATGGTATTTTTCAAATTCAACATGTTTATATATATGTTTAAACTTCTTTTTATGTTTTGACTCTAATTACTGATTTGTGTTTTGTTTGTATTGGACAGAAAGAGTTTGAGATGAATGTGGACCCCAAGTTTGCTCGGCCTATACTGGAAAAAAAATTTCCGCAATATTTTAGAACAATAAAGTCCACCATGCGCACAAAATATCTGAAAATTAATGGACAACCTATACCCAAACGTGTTGCCCTTGAAAACCGTCCTGATGATATTGATAAAATCTGGTGGGAGAAGTTTGTAGACATTGAGTATAGTGATAAAAAGAAGGAGCAATGCAAGAAGAATGCTGAAAATAAGGCCAAAAATCCTATCACTCACACTTTGGGACGAAAATCTTATTCTAGAATGTATGAAGAAATGGTGCGTAACTTGTTTTTCACAAATGACAATCAAGTATTGAGTTTATTATATGTCATTAATAATGATTCTGCACGTAGGCAAAGGAAAATCCAGAAGGAAAGATTTCATGGGTAGAGGCTTGGAAAAGGGCACACACGAAAAGAAAAACTGGAGAGGTGCTTCCATGTGCGGCGGAAAAATATGTAAGTACTATTTTTTTCAACCATATGACCACGAAATAACTTGCACCTGTGCCTTGCCCTCCCAGGCGTTTATTATTTAATGTTTGTTTCCTTCTATGGCTGCTTCTTTTGTTTCCTTTGCTGGTACCCCATATAGGCAATATTTCCCATAAAATTTTCCTTTACCTGTGCGCAAGATGTAGAATGTTAAGGAGATATGCATAAATTTCCCATAAACTAGTTATAATCTAAAATTGTCTTAGGTGTTTGGACATATGCAATGCAAAACCATTAGATGCTTACTCCAGTGAGGAAAACTGATAAGGAAAACTGACAGATGATTGTTATTCACATGCTTAAATTTATGTTATTTTGATGTAATTAAGCCTATAATTAAAGTTTTAATTGTTATAAACATTCTATTTATTTTAATGACGTCTCTAGATTGCATACTTGGACCACATCCTAAAAGTCCTCTTCTTTTCATGTGCATAACATTTTAGAAGTACCTTAGAACTGCCCTGCATCCTGGAGTTTGATAGGTCCAACGTGTTTTAGGAAAACATGCAACAAAAAAACCCCACAAAAATCCTTTATCTTTAAATTTGTGGTTCCCTAATATGAATTCTTTGTTTCCAATTCAGCCTATTATTTAACGAAAGTTGTTTGCATTGTTTTCTCTAAGAGGCTTGCCACTATTGCATCTCAATAATATTTTTGTATGTTTTATCAAGTGCATTTGGAGACCCAGATATTATTCATTTTGATGACTCCGGGGATTCTGTTAGGGATTTGGCGGTCATAACCGAGGAACTTTGACTGAAGCTATTAGTTTCAATATATTGTCATGGAACAGATATCTGAAGATGCAATTGTTAAAGCTTGCACATTTTGCACAGCAATTGTTGTTATTATTTTTACTCTGGTTTCTTAAATTAGTGTCTTAGAACAGATCTTTGAAGTAGATGCAACTGTCACTTAGCATGATTATACATTTGCACAACTATTACTTTAATTTTGTTGTGACTGGTTGCTTCTACTGCTTTTTTAGTGATTGGTTTGTTCCCATGATTATGTATGATTCCATGAAACTGTAAAAATGACAATACTCTGAGCCTTACAGGCATTCATGTCCAAACATGAGAAGGGAAGGGAAAGGGAAATGTTAGTAAAATTCATTTTGATCCATGGGAATTGGCATGCTGCATAGATTTTCTCTTTCTCCACTATTTCCAACTAGATTATTCTAGAGTTACATTTTATTTTGAATCATCAATTTGAAGTTCAGCCCCCTCCCCCTTTTTTGTTGCATCAATCACTTCACTTGTGTATCCACCTTAGTATTTTACTTTATTTGAAGTTGCTATATCTCAAACTTGAATGTTGTCAAAATGTGGGCATAAATTGTAAGAATTATGTTGTTAGTCAAAGTTTGACCCATATGTAATTTATATTGTAGTAAGAATTAGTTGGTAGTAATGGAAGTCTATTGTAAGAAGCTGCTAAAATATATGTGTACAAGAAACTGATGGGAATCAAATTAACTCATGGGTATATGTTAAAGTGGATCACATTTCAACTTCCTGACATCTTTTTGAGGAATAGTCTTCTTGCTTCTTTAAAAACTCATTGAGATTTATATCAGTGGCGTAGTAGGTTCTCTTTCATTTCAGTGGTTTCATGTGCTTTCTCCACAAAAGCATTCGTTTTCTGATGATGACAATGTGTTGCAGCGGGAAGTTTTTCCAATGACTTTAATTTTTATCACATCAAAATATTATGTTAGGTGAAATATCTTTTGAAATATTTCTGATCACATAACCTGTTAAGCTATTAAACAGTGGAAGTTAACCTTTGTGTGGATTATGAAAGAAATAATTGCACACCTGAAGTCTATATTCCCACTACCAAAAAAACCAACTTTAGCGACGGCCAGATCCGTCGCTTATCAGTCGGTAACATAAATTACCGACGTAATGGCGACGGATATTTGATGAAAATGGCCGTCGGGAAAAACGTCGTCGCTAAAAAATGTCCGTCGCTAAGCCGTCGGACAAATAATTATCCGACGGACTAGCGACTGGTTAGCGACGGTTGTCTTTCACCTACTTAGCGACGGATTAGCGACATGTTCCCGTCGGTTTACATGCCATATAATATTAAAATATCCGTCGCTAATCCGTCGTCAATAGGTCGGTAAAAGCGTATCAGAAAGGTTCCTGATACGCAAAATCAGTCGCTATTCCGTCGCCATTCCGTCGTTAACCTCGATGTTATAGCGACGTATTAGCGACGGGTAGGTCGTCGGCCTGGTTCTGGAAAGCTTCCATATTTCCAGAACCATGTCGACGGATAATTGGTCGCTCATCCGTCGCTAGTCCGTCGTCATCCTCGACCGATTAGCGACGGATTAGCGACCAACTATCCGTCGCTAAGTCTCTGGAAACCTACCATATTTCCAGAACCATGTCGACGGATTCGCCGTCGCTAGGTAGTCGCTCTTCCGTCGGTAACTGCAAAATATTTTATATCACCCAGTTAGCGACGGATATTCCGTCGCTCTTCCGTCGGTAACTGCAAAATATTTTATATCACCCAGTTAGCGACGGATATTCCGTCGCTCTTCCGTCGGTAACTGCAAATATTTATATAATCCGTCGCTAGTTAGTCGCTAGTCCGTCGCTAAATGTAACATCAATTAAAAAAAATTACAGAAACATTCTATTTCCTTTTCGTAAATATTACACATTCATAATATCCAATATCCAAACATCCATGTACGATCAACAAATATCCAAATATCCATCCAAACATCCATGTACGATCAACAAATATCCAAATATCCAAATTCATGATATCCAATATCAAATATCCAATAACAAATATCCAAATATCCAAATTCATAATATCCAAATATCCAAATTCATAATATCAAAAAACAGTACAAATATCATTTTCCCGGAGATGGATTGCGTGGTCGTCTCGGCGCCGCCTCGGCTCTGCGGATGTACTCTTCCACCATGTACGCCGGCACCTGGGACAACACATGCTCTGGAAGCGTGCGAAGCTGCTCTGCCGACATCATGTCCATGAGCCCAATGAGCGCAGTATCCGGTACCAGGCGGACCTCGGCATTACGGTCAAATGAATAACGTCCAGGGTCGGAAGGACCGGCAACCGCAGTAGACGTACCGGGAGCAGACGGATCTGGACCGGGAGCAGAAGGACGCGGAAGGCGCTCCAGCACATCCGACATTAGACTCCGCATTTCCGACATATCGGAGGTGAGAGTCGCAAGCTGCTTCCTCATATCGTCCGACGGGGGCGCAGGAGGAGGCGGGGGCGGTGGATATCTCGGAGTCGCGCCCTGCAACGACGCCGCCAGGGAACCTACGCCGTAGACGCGCCCTTTATTAAAGCCGCCGACAGACTCTACGAACACGTCGTCGTAGCGAGCGGCCATAGAAGAGGGCGTCTGGGTGGGCGTCGTTTCGCCGACAACCTCGGCAGGGGGCTCAATCTGACTAAGGGCCTCACGATATGCAGCCTATCCAATGAATGTGTTTATACTATAAGTTTTCCTAAGTTATAATCTAAATCCTATGTTTCCCTAAGTTATAATTTGAATCCTACGTTCACCTAATTAAGTTAACAATAATTATATTTCTAATATAAATCTCATAAACGTAATTACTTACATCAGTCGCCTGGGCCCTCGCGTCGACGAAGCTCCCGTCTGCCCGCCTCTTGTGTGTATGCAGGAATACATCGTAGGCGGTGACCGACTCCGGCTCTCTCCCCTCCTTTACCGCCCGTTGTGCCTGCATACGAAATAGACGTCGAATTTAATTAACTACGTATATTAATAGTACCGAATTTAATAGTGAAATGAATTTGCGGTATCTCACCAAATCTGCACGCGTCGCTGCGTGGGCCCTTGAACCTCCCGTATGCAGACCAGCGGCCTGTCTGCTCGCCTTCGCTTTCTCTGATTTCTCCCTGTACTGAGCAGTATTCATCTTATCCAACATCTGCTCGTAGTACTCCTCCCGGAGCCACTTCTTCCTCGAATGCGCCGTACGAACGTCGTACACCGCATCCCGTATCTTCTTCCCGGCGGCGGCTTTGTAGGCCTTGCGAATCAACTCCTCGCGATGGGGGGGCCACCAGAACGTCGTCTGACATACAAATTAAATTATCACGTAATTAAAAAATTAGTGGATTAAAGAATAATTAATAATTAACCAAAAGATATATATATACCTTCATCTCCTCGAGCCAGACGTACTGCATGTTCTGAGGCACCTCAGAAAAATTGAGGTAGGGGCCATGGTAGTTTTTCCGGATAATTTGCCCGAGTATCCGGGCAGCATCATACGGGAAAAACCTACAAAGAAGCAAAGACTGGATTATTAACTTGAATAAATGAAACAAATTTAATAAATTAACTTAAATTTACTTACGTATCACCCGCGGGCCATAGCTCTCGTCGGTTCTCGCCTATCGGCCTCTCTGGAGGCGTCGGAGGATCCGCGGGTCCGCGGATGTACTCACCGGTAGCAGGATGAAGCTGAATCCGGGGGTACTCCGGAGCCCACCCTGCAGTAACTGATGGTGTACCCGCTGGTGCATCCGGGGGCGGAACGGATCCGCTAGCGGATGGAGTCTCAGGCCTCGATGAAGATGAAGGTAGCGCCTCGGCAGATCGACGGCGGGAAGAGTCTGTGGCCGGGCTCTCCAGGTCGGGATCGGAGGACTCTATATCCGGGGAATGTGGAAGGCGACCACGACCGCTACCACCACGACCGCTACCATCACGTCCACGGCCAGTGCCGCTACCACCACGACCGCTACCATCACGTCCACGGCCAGTGCCGCTACCACCACGCCCACCACGGCCAGTACCGCCACCACCAGCACCACTACCATCACGTCCACGGCTACTGCCAGCAGCACGAGTGGTAGTGACCATGACCTGTAAGGAGCAGACATAAATATAATTAACAATATAGAAGTATAAATGAATATAAAACTGAACTAAAATATATATACCAGCAGCAGGGCGGCGAGTGCCGTCAAGACAATGAGAACTAAGAGTGCCATCTGTAAAAAGAAAATAATACAATAAGTAGATGATCGAACGACAAAAACATAAACTGAAATAAGAATGTGTCCGTCTAAACTGAATTCACTAAGTTGTAAGTGCTTCTAATATATACCGATATTTAATCTAATCATCGTTATCGTCCTCGTCCTCATCGTCATCGTCATCGTTCTCATCCTCATTCTCATCGTCGACTTCATCTATATCATCATCCTCATCGTCGACTTCATCTGTATCATCATCCTCATCCTCATCCTCATCCTCTTCTTCTTCTTCTTCTTCTTCTTCTTCTTCTTCTTCTACTTCTTCTTCAGGCTCAATACTTGGGACAAGACGCCTCTTTCTCCCCTGGTTGACAGCTAAGTCTTGTATATCAACCTCTTCCTCCCCTCTATTTTCCTCAGCATGAGGTATATCGACATCTTCCACGTCCATGGTATCCGACTGTTGTCCCATGTATTGGGGCTTCTCGATCTGGTCCTCTTGGTATGCTGGGTCTCCAACGTTGAATGTATTTCTAGATTTAATCTTGCATACTGCCCACCAGTCAAATCGATCTCTACGACGCCTTGGGTAGCTTGTATAGTAGACTTGAACAGCCTGACTTGCTATCGCAAACGTGTCGGACCCTCTATACCTCCTGCGATGATTTATATCGACGAATCCAAATTGTTTATCGATTCTCCAACCGATATTTGGTCTCATATCGAACCACTCACATTTGAACATCACAATATGCATATCATATGGGGCACTATATTGTAAATCTACAATCTCCCGAAGCACTCCATAATAGTCAAAGTCCGGCTCGTCGTCATAGATGGTGCCTCTTATGCAAACACCAGAATTCTTGGTATCGAAGCCGTCATTGAGAAATTCGGCATTTATAGCATGCTGAGTTGACTTAAACTTGAAGCCATTAACGACATAGCCTGACAAAGTCTTTGCATGCTTCTTCGGTCCCAATGCCAAATAACGAATGCTCTCATTTATGAGTGTTGTTTCAGGTAATAAAACCTGTAAACATGTATTGATAATTTAAATATTTTAGCCAAAACGACAGACTTCACACCACAGAACAGTGAACACAAAGAATAAATCATAACCCGAGCCTCCCCCTTGGCCAAATAATCCATCAAACCCTCTCCAATTCACATGGCACAGCCCACACATATATAACAGTATATTAGCAACATTATAGACTAATTACAATTGAAAATGGAGTGAGAACCCTGCCCCCATTCCCGACCCCCCCCCCCCCCCGACCCCCCTGCCCCCATTCAACACCCCCCCGACCCCCCTGCCCTCTCCACCCCCCACCCCCCGACCCCCCTGCCCCCATTCAACACCCCCCCCGACCCCCCTGCCCTCTCCACCCCCCACCCCCCCGACCCCCCTGCCCCCATTCCCCACCCCCCCGACCCCCCGACCCTCATTCCCCACCCCCCCACCCCCTGCCCCCATTCCCCACACCCCCCCGACCCCCTGACCCCATTCACCACACCCCCCGCCCTCTCCACCCCCCGCGAAGTCGACCCCCCCCCACTCCCCCCCCCTCCGGCCCCAAAACACAAAATTAGAGAAAATTAGAGAGAGAGAGAGAGAGAGAGAGAGAGAGAGAGAGAGACCTGGTAGAGAGAGAGAGAGAGCCGCGAGAGAGAGAGAGAGAGCCGCACGCGAGAGAGGGAGAGCCGCGAGAGAGAGAGAGAGAGTTTTGGGGGGAATGAAAAATTCCCCCCCCGTCGGTTCAATTTAAGTTAGGGCACAGAATTAGCGACGGAATAGCGACGGAATAAATTAGTCGCTAAACCGTCGCCAATTAAAAGGTGTTTTCCGACGGCTATATCCGTCGCTAGGTAGTCGCCAAAGTTCCCGCCAATGTTATAAAGATTTTGCCGCCAACATTTGCGACGAATAAGCGACGAAAAATAATCCGTCGCTAATGTTCGTCGACTTAGCGACGGAAACCCGACAAATTTTTACATTTAAAATTGAAAAAAATTATGTTGTGTTGTCTGTCGCTAATCCGTCG
Organism: Iris pallida; assembly: GCA_029216955.1. NCBI lineage: Eukaryota > Viridiplantae > Streptophyta > Magnoliopsida > Asparagales > Iridaceae > Iris > Iris pallida. The sequence goes on from JANAVB010000194.1 coordinate 20,117,911, forward strand.
CTAAGATGTCGGAAATTGTCGCTATTAGCGACGGAATCCGTCCGTCGCTAAAAGTCCGTCGGTAAAGTGGGGTATTTTAGTAGTGTCCTTTTGTATTAGTTTGCTGAGACGTGTCATTAGTGATACAGTGATACGTGTTTTAATTTGCTTGTGTAACAATTTCAGAACAATATCTGTTAGTTAGTACTTGCAAACCTGTTACATATCTCTAGTTCATCTTTTTGGATTATGATGATCAATTAATAGCAAACTACGTATTTCTTTATTATTTATACATTCTGTCTACTGTTTAATCACATTTACCCAAAAGGAGAAGCTTTGCATTCGTTAGGAGAAGCTTTGCATTCGTCAATCTTTCGAATTTTGTAGTGTCTGTGGCTCTTGTTAAGATTCACCTATTCATATCACAGCAATTTTTCCAATTCGTATTGCTGTATTTTTTTTTTTGAAATAACTATACTAATGTTTAGACCTCTAGTGTTTTGGTGGTCTTGACGTATTTCAGTATTTGAAGAGTTGCATCCCAGTGATACCTCAAGAGATTCTCCATGAACTTGTTGGCCAGACAACCAACAAAAGAAATGTCAGATCAAGTAATAGTCATGTAGATGAGCTTCCCAACAAGTAATCTGTATTGCGACTTGTCTGCAACATCCCGATCATCATCAGGCCTTAGATTTAGGTTTTGTTCCATAGGAGTATCAACATGTTTAGAACCCGGTAACCCAGTTTCCTGCAATAAATCCATTCTGTACAGAATTATGTAGTAAAGTGCATCCATCTCCTCAATCATAATGGAAAAATAACTTTTTGAATTAGATTCTACTTAGCATTTTTTATTTCGTCTGATACTAGTTGAGTTGGAAAATTTAATCAATAGTTCGTCAATTTTGATGGGCTTTATCTTTGGATAATTTAAAGGTACGCTCTCTTAAGATTTTCATTCTTCTTCTACTATATTGTGCAAAGATCTGTGATATGTCAATTTGACACCGATTCAGTTGTTACTAGATTCAACTTGGTTGTCCTTCTCCTACATGTGTCTATAGTGCTGATGCAACCTAAATTCAGTTGATGCTCGATTTAGCTTTGATTCTCTGCCAAAACTAGCTAATACAATGTTGTTCTTCGCTAAATCCTCTGTATAATGCTCATATCAACGCACATTTAATATGGCCTCATTGTTTTTCTGTTTGATATTATCGTATTATATTAATTTATAGTGGGCATTTTAGTGTGTGCAGTCAATACTTATTTTTTGAATTTTGTCTGTATTATATTAATTTGGACTGAACGTCACTTTCTTATCATGAAAATGCAGGCTCTAATTGAAGCCGCAGAAGAGAGGCAAAAATTACAAGCAAGAGATGGTAGCGATGGTATTGTAAGCTTAGAAGAATTTGAGAGTGATCCGATTGCTGAAGTTTTTGGGCCAGAAAGAAAGAAGATGTTGGAGTGGGTGGGGTTCCCAACCTATGTGGAGAAGACCCCGGAGTGCGACGAGCGCCGTTCATATGTCGAAGAAGCTCGGGGAGGAGACGGGGGCTGCTGCTGGAGCTGCAGGAGCTGCTGGAAGCAGGGGGGCCGAGTTCGGGCCGAACTCTGTCCCAGGTAGAGTTCTGGCCGAACTCTGCCTCCCCATTCCAGAATGTTGCTGACCAGTGCTATTTGCTCGACACAGAGTTCTGGCCGAACTCTGTGTCGTCGGGGCTGAAGCGGGATTCTGGGTGATTTTTCACCACTGGATCTAATCCAACGGTCCAGGTTTGTTGCGGGATTAGGGAGTTAAGTTGGAATTTTCAAACCCTAATCCCATACGTAACATATTGTAGAACACATAAGAAGAGAGAGAGAGGAAGGAGGCAAGAGTGCCATTGCAACTTTGGGAGAGAAGACGGAAGATTGAAGGTCGTTTTCGAAGGAGATCACGTTCGGGTAATCTCTACTCGTCGTTCTTGCTCTTCGTAACCTTGTAATCATTGTTCTTGCTTCTAAGTGTTGTGGGGATCCAATTTGGATCGGGAGGAGTTTGTAGAGGGTGTAATTCTTCTATTCCATTAGTGGAGGCTTCTCAGGGTTGGACTCCGATCGTCCCGTGGTTTTTTCCCGCAAGGGTTTTCCACGTCAAAAATTCTCTGTGTCTGCGTGATTGTGTTTAGTGTTTTGGTTTGTGCGTTGTTTGTTCGGTTCTCTCGCAGGTACTCTCTAGTTTGGGAAAATGTTTCCGCATTTCTTTCCCAACAGAGTGGTATCAGAGCCAGGTTCTGGAATTCAGAAGGATGTCAGGAGTTGACAGAAAACTAGAGAGGAGAGATGGACGCGAAGCTGGTACGCATGGTGAACCTGAACGGCACCAACTATCACTATTGGCGGAGCAAGATAAAAGATTTGTTGTTTGTCAAGAAGCTGTATCTGCCCGTATTTGCATACGAGAAGCCCAGTGATAAATCCGAGGAGGACTGGAAATTCGAGCATATATAGGTGTGCGGATACATCAGGCAGTTCGTTGACGAGAACGTGTACAACCACGTTGCCAATATTGAGCACGCGAAGACGTTGTGGGACAAGCTGAAATCTTTGTACGCGAAGAAGACCGGGATAAACAAGTTGTTCCTGATCCGGACGATGATGGGTCTGCGGTACAAAGATGGGGCGTCTATCACGGATCACTTGAGTAATTTCTAGGGCGTGGTTGACCAGCTGTCTTCGATGGGAGTCAAGTTCGACGACGAAGTTCAGGGACTATAGCTGCTGTGTACATTGCCAGACTCGTGGGAGACCGTACGAGTATATATGATCGCTTCTGCTCCAGAGGGCGTGGTCAGTCTGGAGTTTTCCAAGAGCGGGGTGCTGAATGAAGAGATGCGGAGACGTTCTCAGGGCACTTCATCCACATCCCACCACTCAGAGGCATTGGTTTCAGAGAGCCGCGGGAGGGACAAAAGTAGGGCTCCAGGTGGTGGCAAAGACAAGAGCAGGGGGAAGTCCAAAGGTCGGTACAAGGACTCAGAGTGTTACTATTGTGGTAAGAAGGGCCACATCAAGCGGAATTGTTTCGCTTAGAAGAGAAAGAAGAAGGGCGACAAGGAAAAGCAAGACGAAAACACTACAGCGGCGGCCTCGATACATGGAGGCGATGTGATCGTCGTCGGTATTGAGGTCATTACAAACCTCGCCTGCGATGACAATTCTTGGCTGGTGGACTCAGGAGCTTCAGCACATGTATCTCACAATAGGGCACTATTTGCCACTTACACTACAGGCGACTGTGGAGTGTTGAAGATGGGCAATGGAGATGTGTCGAAGGCGGTTGCCGTTGGAGATGTGCATTTGAGAACAAAGACGGGTGCAGTTCTTGTTCTCAAGGATGTTCGTCATGTCCCTGATATCCGTTTCAACCTGGTGTCGGTTGGAAGGTTGGATGACGAGGGATTCTTCAGTCTCTTCGGGAACAGTCAGTGGAAGCTTTCCAGAGGTTCGATGGTGATTGCCAGAGGAAGCAAGAAGTCCGGACTCTACTATATGGAGGGGAGCGCACAGGGAGCACATGAGGTGAACGCAGTCAGTGATACGTCTACTGAGTTGTGGCACAGGCGGCTCGGCCATATCAGCGAGAATGGGATGAGCTACTTGGTGAACAGGAAGGTGATTCCAGGGCTTAAGTCTACAAAGTTGGAGAAGTGCACGCATTGTTTAGCTGGAAAGCAAAATATGGTATCTTTCCAAAGTCACCCAAGTTCAAGGAAGCCGGCGTTGCTCGAGTTGATTCACTCGGATGTCTGCGGTCCTATGAAGGTAAAATCTATTGGTGGTGCTTCTTACTTTATAACTTTTATTGATGACTGTTCCAGGAAGGTTTTGGTCTATGCCTTAAAGACCAAGGATCAGGTGCTGCCTACTTTCAAAGAGTTTCAGGCCTCTGTTGAAAGAGAGACGGGCAAGAAGTTGTTGTGTGTTCGGTCCGACAACGGCGGCGAATACATTGGCCCCTTTGATGCTTATTGCAGAGAGAAGGGGATATGACACCCGAAGACTCCGCCCAAGATACCTCAGCTCAATGGTGTAGCGGAGCGCATGAACAGGACACTGATGGAGCGGGTGCGGTGTTTGCTGTCAGAAGCAAACTTGCCGGGCAGTTATTGGGGTGAGGCTCTTCTCACAGCTGCTTATATTATTAATTTGTCTTCTAGTGCTCCTTTGCAGGATGATGTGCCTGACAAAGTATGGTACGACAAAGAGCCGTCATACAATCACCTGCGGGCGTTTGGTTGTAAGGCCTTTGTGCATGTACCGAAATATGAGAGGACCAAACTTGAGCCGAAGACGAGGCGATGCGTCTTTGTCGGCTATGGTCAGGATGAGTTTGGCTATAGACTCTACGACCCAGTGGAAAGAAAGCTCTACAGAAGCAGGGACGTGGTGTTCGTCGAGGATCAAACCATGGCCAACACTCAGGATTCCGAGACGCCTTCTGAGGCTGAGGAATTGCCTGAGTTAGAGTCATTTTGCTTCGAGCAGTTTCCAGAGGACATCACAGAGGATCCCATTATGGGGGAGCCAGTACATGGAGTTGCTCCCAACCTTGATCATCAGCCTGCTGATGGTGGTCAGGATGTCCCTCAGGAGGATGAGCATACCGGGGAGGCAGTTCCTGAAGGGGAGAGGGCTGTTGGTATACAGCCAGCACCAGTGGCTCCACTGAGAAGGAGCGACAGAGATCGTCGACCATCTACGAGATACTCACCGAGTGAGTATGTGCTACTGACTGAAGGGGGAGAGCCCGAAAGTTTTGCAGAGGCTATGGAAGACGAACACAGGCAGGAGTGGTTGGAGGCTATGCAGGAGGAGATGAGTTCCTTGCACACTAATTCCACTTATGAGCTGGTACAGTTTCTAAAGGGCAAGAAGGCTTTGAAGAATCGATGGGTGTTTAGAGTGAAGCAGACGGATGATGCTACTCGCCCTCGATACAAAGCGAGGCTGGTAGTTAAAGGCTACGGTCAGCGGAAAGGCGTAGATTATGATGAGATCTTTTCGCCTGTTGTCAAGCATTCGTCTATTCAGGTGGTGCTAGCATTAGCAGCCAGTCTCGACTTGGAGGTCGAGCAGATGGATGTGAAGACGGCATTCCTCCACGGTGATCTTGAGGAGGAGTTGTACATGGAGCAGTCTGAGGGATTCTGTGAGAAGGGCAAGTCACATTTGGTCTGCCGATTGAGGAAGAGCTTGTATGGTCTGAAGCAGGCTCCGAGGCAGTGGTACAGGAAGTTTGAGTCGTTTATGGGGGAGCATGGCTATGCACGGACGATGTCGGACCATTGTGCATTTGTGAGGTATTTTGTCGATGATGATTTCATCATTTTATTGCTCTATATAGATGATATGCTATTAGTGGGTCGGAATGCCACTAGGATAGCGGAGCTGAAGCACCAACTGGGCATGACCTTCTCTATGAAGGATTTGGGCGCAATGAAGACTATTCTTGGGATGGAGATCAGCCGAGAGAGAGAGTCCAAGCTGCTACATTTGTCCCAAAAGAAGTATATTCACCGGGTACTTCAGCGTTTCGGTATGGACGGGTCGAAGAAAGTGAGTTGCCCCCTTGCGGCTCACTTTAAGTTCACTGAGGAGCAGTGTCCATCTATCGAGGACGAAAAGGAAGATATGTGTAGTGACCCGCTCCGCCCTAGCGGAACGTCGATTCCAAACGGCGAGTGCAACGACTCAAAACGAGCCGTCGACCCGAAGAGTTGCTTCGACCCGATGAAGTATCGATGCGAATCGATGCAAGACTTATAATGGCTCGTCAAAGATGAATCCAGACTTAGACTTTCAAAGGCACGCTCGGAGTATCGCTCGGCCGATGCGAACATCGCTAAGGTGGGTGGCTCCGATGAACCCGTCTGTGCTTAGCCTAGACACATAACAATGCGGACACTATCACGAGAATCGCTAGGCGATAACACCCTGCATGCTAATAAATGATTCAACGCACCTAGCTAAGGGAATAATCCCATCTTGCATGCTTGTTTAGAACATGGAAAAGAACTTGGAATTTATAGAAATGCTCGCACCGCGCTCTACGCTCGTGCTAAGGCACAAGCTCACGTTCATGTCCCTTATACGTTCAAACAATGAAACAATGAATGGTTTACAACAATGAAACGGGAAGGCTATAAACATAGTCGCTCCGAGTAGAGTTTTAGCAACATTGGAAGGCTATGGGACCGATGGGTCGCCAAGGCGACTCCCACACTGGGAGTTGCATAATGCGTGAAAGATTGAATCAACGAATAAATGAATGAATACAGGAATGACTCTATGTACATACGAATAATTGAAAGAATAACATGAAAAGAAAGAATACATGAAAGAATAAGACATGGAAGACGCTAGCGACAGGTGTGACGGGCACGTGCAACGGGGCTCGCTACCCGCGCTGTACGGACGCCAACCTGGTCGTTAACGCATTATGGCTAAGGGTTAGCCTTCGGCTCGGAGATAGCCGCTAAGTAAAAGACAAGATAATACGAAATGGTCGTGGACAAACGGCACGGGCGATGGGGGGGTAAACCGTGGCCGTCATGTGGAAGGATTCTGCGGCACGGGCGTTGGAGGGGTAAACCGTGGCCGGCCTAGGCAGAATCAATACCGGGCTTACGGGCTGCTTGGGTGCGGGCTTGGGCACCAAGAGGCGTAAGTGCAGGGTATATTCAAGAGACTTAACGGGGTGTACCAGCCATCACCCTACGCTAAGTTGAGAATTACCACAGGGGAATGTCCTAAATGGCTTGTAAAGCCAGCGACCCGTGCATGTAGATTAAGTGGACTATGCTGGTGGCAATCTACGTGCAAGTTCTTGTATTGAAATCAAAGTAGTCTAAGTAAACTAAATGAAGTGTCTCCAGAACATGCTTGAAATATAACATCCTGAACATGAACATGCCCGAAATATAACACTCTTGAACATGCTTGAAATATAACATCCTGATCATGAACATGCCCGAAATATAACACTCAGAACATGCTTGAAATGTAACATGCTGAACATGCTCTATATGTAACACTCCTGAACATGCTTGAATGAAATATCCGGAACATGCTTGAATTGTAACACTCTAAAACGTGCCTACGACGTGCTAGAACATGCCCACGACGCACTAGAACCCGAGACATGGACACACACTCGATATTGAATGCGTACATGAATCGTGTTATGTTATTATACATGAATTGTTGTTTAACTTGGTTTACCTTGAACAGGGAAGGCCGGACGGTAAGTATGGGTAAGTCATGCATGTATTTTCATGCGACACTTGAGTTCGGTAACACGAGATAGGCTATGCAATATGCTATGAAACTGATCTTAAGGCAAGATTAGAAAGACAATGAATGATAGAGATGCACAAAAGTAAATGGAACGTGTTTGGTAATGGTGGCATTGTGGGCGAGCTAGCCTCTCCACCAGTGCATAACAATGTACTGATAACCCCACAGTCTGTTTGCAGGATAGCAGGAGACGCCGGCGGGTGCAGAGCTTCCATCGAACGCGTCAAGGCGCGGAGCCAACTCTGGGGCCTTGGAGCGTTGCAAGAAGCTGAAGCACCCTATACAGGACATAATGTATCGGAACATCGCCATGAATCATTCCATGTTGTAAGCCACTTGGCACGCCTTTTATGTTTCAGAGAGAGAGAGCTTGAGCGATTTGTAATATCGGCCTAGTGCCGCTTGTAAACTTCTTGAAAATCAATAAAGAGTTTGGATTCGCTTCTACTTGTGTTCATTTTACTTCCGCTGCAAATGGGGACACTCTGTGCGACTCTGTGGCCTAGACTCAAATCGGCCGTTTCTGGACTTGGCCTTGCACGGGCGCAACCTAGGCCCGTGCGGCATCACGCCTTAGCGAGGACGATCGCTCCTACGGGAGCGGGGCGTGACAATATGGAGCGGGTTCCATATGCTTCAGCTGTAGGGAGCCTTATATTATGTATGCTATGGTGTTTACGAGGCCAGACATCGCTCATGCAGTTGGCACTGTTAGCAGGTATCTTTCAAATCCTGGAAGGGTACATTGGAGTACGGTCAAGTGGATTCTACGATACCTTCAGGGCACTGCCGATTGGAGACTTTCTTTTGGTGGTGACGAGCCGAAGCTGGTTGGGTATACCGACGCTGATATGGCTGGAGATGTAGACATGAGGCGATCGACTTTGGGCTATGTGATAATGTTTGTCGGAGGAGCGGTGTCGTGGCAGTCGCGATTGCAGAAGTGTGTTTCCTTGTCGACGACGGAGGCGGAATATATTGCGGCGACGGAGGCTTGCAAGGAGCTGTTATGGATGAAGAAGCTGCTGCAGGAAATGGGACTGAAGCAAGAGCAGTATACTTTGCTTTACGACAGTCAGAGTGCGATTCACCTTGTGAAGAATCAGACGTTTCATAGCCGGTCCAAGCACATCGAGACTCGGTATCATTGGTTACGGGATGTGGTTGAGAAGAAGGACGCGGAGCTTGAGAAGGTTCATACAGATGACAACGGAGCTGATATGTTCACGAAGATTCTACCAAGGGGGAAGTTCGAGTACTGCAGGCGGATCGTCGGGATGACGACATCCTTCCCATAGTTGTGAAGGGGGAGATTTGTTGGAGTGGGTGGGGTTCCCAACCTATGTGGAGAAGACCCCGGAGTACGACGAGCACCGTTCGTATGTCGAAGAAGCTCGGGGAGGAGACGGGGGCTGCTGCTGGAGCTGCAGGAGCTGCTGGAAGCAGGGGGGCCGAGTTCGGGCCGAACTCTGCCCCAGGCAGAGTTCTGGCCGAACTCTGCCTCCCCATTCCAGAATGTTGCCGACTAGTGCTGTTTGCCCGACACAGAGTTCTGGCCGAACTCTGTGTCGTCGGGGCTGAAGCGGGATTTTGGGTGATTTTTCACCACTGGATCTAATCCAACGGTCCAGGTTTGTTGCGGGATTAGGGAGTTAAGTTGGGATTTCCAAATCCTAATCCCATACGTAACATATTGTAGAACACATAAGAAGAGAGAGAGGAAGGAGGCAAGAGTGCCATTACAACTTTGGGAGAGAAGACGGAGGATTGAAGGTCGTTTTCGAAGAAGATCGTGTTCGGATAATCTCTACTCGTCGTTCTTGCTCTTCGTAACCTTGTAATCATTGTTCTTGCTTCTAAGTGTTGTGGGGATACGATTTGGATCGGGAGGAGTTCGTAGAGGGTGTAATTCTTCTATTCCATTAGTGGAGGCTTCTCAGGGTTGGACTCCGATCGTCCCATGGTTTTTTTCCGCAAGGGTTTTCCACGTCAAAAATTCTCTGTGTCTGTGTGATTGTGTTTGGTATTTTGGTTTGTGCGTTGTTTTCTCGGTTCTCTCGCAGGTACTCTCTAGTTTGGGGAAAGGTTTCCGCGTTTCTTTCCCAACAGAAGAGTTATTGTCGTGCAGTCAGCTCTACCTCCTCCGTGAAGCAAGTCAAAATGACACATGCTACTAAAGCAATAGCAAGTCAAAAAGACGTTCAAGATTTGCGTTCGTGGAAAATGGAAATACAAAATCAAGTGACTGATGCTATCAATTCAATGACTGCTTCAATGAATGCTGCTTTTATGAATATGCAACAGAATATGCTACAAAATATGAATATGCAACAAAATCAATACGGAGGCAATGTGACCCCAAGGACGGAAGTAGCCTCCAACACACAGCAGAGTCAAGCTGCAGTTGGTAGTCCTGACGTCCCAACCAACAATGTTGCTAGCCCTAACATCCCGACCAACAACGTTGGTTCGTCTTACAAAGGAAAGAAATATGTTATGTTGCTTTCACGAGATTTAAAGGAGGTGGATAAGGGATATCTAGCAACACGCGCCATTTGTCATCAAAGAAAAGTGGTACAAGATGGAGAAAGTGTCGTTTGGGTGACTGAGGTAATAGATCCGGAAGCACCGATATTTGAGGGTCCACAAGATGGAAATTACAAACTTTGTGATATAGCCGATGGAGGCTTTGTGATTTGGCCAAAGTATCGTTTGCGAAATATGTAGTATTTTTTAAACTTTTGACTGATCTATTGAACTTTATGTTATGTAGAATGTTGATATATTTTCAAGTACAATCAAGTTACATGAACTTAAATTTTCTTTGACAAATGTAGTGTTTAATTGAAATGAGTTATTTATTTGATGGTGTATATCGTGATTGGTAATCTTGAATTTGAATTACAGGATTTTGGCAATAAAATAAATATCAAGTTGCTTGCAATGTGCTACATCTTTTGCCATAATCATTTACAGAAAATTAATGTTTCCAACACTGTTTTACTGTTAGGAAAATCACTTTCCTAACAGTTTTTAACTGTTAGAAATGAAAATTATATTGCTAGAACGGTGAATTTGCCAATGGTATATTACCGTTAGTATATTTAATTTGCCAACACTTTGTTGGCGTTAGGAAATTATGGTTACTAACGATTTTTCACCGTTAGTAACAAAACTTTAGTCACGGTAAAAACCATTAACAAAATTAATTTGCCAACGGTAGGAAAGTGTTGGTAAATTAACATTACTAACGGAAATAACCGTTAGTGAAGTTGAATTTCCTAACGGAAAAAACCGTTAGGAAATCTGGATTTCCTAACGGTTATAAGCGTTAGGAAAAGCGTCAGTAAAATTACTAACGCCCAGGTACCAACGGTAAAAAACCGTTAGCAATATTTTTCCTAACGCGTATAGTCGTTAGGAAATGCCAGTTTTGGTGTAGTTTAATAACCAAGAAAGAAAATGAGAAGACACAAAATGTGCATGTAGGCAAAATGAAAAACAGAAAATAGTAGATCTAAAAAAACCTACCATACACACTATCAAGAAATAGTAGATCTATCCTTATTTGTTGTAGATCTAAAGAATCCACGCTTTTACAATGACAAAAAATGAAGGAAAAGAGAGATTATCGTTACTGCTATTTTTGCTCAGTTTGAGATCCGATTCAGTCATCAATTCTCCGTCGTGTTCGTCCCAAGTCCCGTCGATGCTTCACGACGTCCAAAGTACTATCCTTTAACACACCTCGAATCAAGGATGGAACCCCAACATATACCTCTATAATACTTGATGTAAATTTGGTAGAACTGCGAAAATCTCCACAAGTTTGCAACTTCTCGAAAATCTGGATTGTTATGAGAAATGTATTAATATAAAATGCTATATCCAAACTTCCGTTGTGGGTGTGATTATTTAGGATATGTCCCTTCTCAATCTCAACCTCCTCCACATCCAGGAGCACAAAGCTTACTTAGGAACATAGTCGAGGTTCTTCATGTTTGCTCACGACATGGCTCTACCTCTATATATCTTCTTGTAATATCGATGGTGAAGTTAGGTCCCTTTAAAATGGATTCATGTTCACCTCTGTTGAAGTCCACCACAGGGTTTTCATCAATTCTCAATCTCGCTAGAGTATTTACACAATAGGCAAACATTTTAAGGATCAATTCCAAATGGGTGTCTAGAAGCTATTTTCACCATTTGTGTGTTTCCATGAACTATACAAACCCCAAGAAGAGCACCTCAGATTTTAGCATCTGGTATGATTGGCATATTTTTCATGATCTCACAATAGCCTTCTCAACATGTCCATGAGGGGTATGGACAAATCGAGACAGGGAACATGCAACTAATTTATGTGATTCTTGGATGAACTCGAGTTATAAAGGCATACAAAACCATATATATCATCTCAATGGAGGTAAGAGTGCTCTATGCTCTATGAGTCCATCTAACATTAGCCCGCCAATATCGTACCACAACTTCAGTGAAGTTTAATGAACTCGGGTCACAAAAGGAACATACCTCCAGAGCAACTACCAGTAGTCTCCACAAGAGCAACTCCCTCCTTTAAAATGGTGAGAGCGGTTAGAATATTTCACAATGATGATCTATCTTTATGTAATCCTTGAAATAAAATTTGGTAGCATTGTGAGAGTCTCCACAAACCCGCAAAGGGAGGTACTCCATGAGGTAGTTACAAGTCTTTGAAGAAGGCGGCAAATTTCGGAGATTTGGGTGCCTAGAAAGTCTTGAATCTTGTAATTCTTTCAAGGAGTGATAATGAGGTATCTAGGTCTCTTAACTTAATCTTACGCATTAATAATATTCTTCCAAATAACTTCTGTTATAGAATTAATTCAAGACTTTATTGTTTGCAATGGAGTTCTAGTGGTTAATGTTCTACAAGAAACTCAAAAAAAAGTCTATAAATCTTTGAAGCTGACAGTAGTACTAAAATTAGGATGCATTAATCAAATATATTGTCTAGTGTGCATGATGCACAGTGCAAGTGGGAGTGGGCCATGGGTATACTTTATATTTCTCTCGTATAATAGCTTTATTAAAGCTCCAACTATCCCAAGTTGCTCCGAGTACAGTTTCAATGGCGAAATTTTAGCTACAACAAAGTCCACAAGTTTCTTATACATTTTCATGAATGTGCATGTATAGTACTTCAATATGTTTTAATTGCCATTATATATGACCTTCAAGTTCTCTTATATGTTGCCATTGTTTTGATACCATGTCTCTCTGTAATGAAATATGGAATTAGGGATGGCAATGTTCCCCCAACCCTATATTTGCACCAAATCTAAATTGGATACTGAAATCCTATATTTGAACAATTATGAAATTATAGCCATTAATTTGAACAAGGAATTCTGATCAGAATATATATATATATTTTTTTTTTTTTTCATAATATATATCTATATATATATTATGAAATTATATATATTCTGATCAGAATATATATATATATATATATATATATATATATATATATATATATATATATGCTTGTAGATTCACTGGGTCCGGTTTATATATAGATATGTTAATATATTCTCAGGTTTATTAAATTAGTGAGTTTGAAAATTGGATTTCCCAAATTTGAACGCTGATATTGAGATGTATTGAAAATATATAATCTGATGATATGGGTTTAGAAAACTAATTTGCTGAATTTGACTCGGTACAACTACTTATAATATCGATATAATCTTTTTTTGGATATTGTTTCTTAGAGTAAACGAATCATGAATTTGACTCGGTATAAGAAAGATTTAAGTAACCTAAATCATTATCTATGTAAAATTTATATTTAATATTCCTGACGACGTCCTCGTCTCGCGGATCTTGGTAAGGCTTCCGGCGAGATCCGTACCCGTGGTTCGATTGGTGTGTAAATCTTGGTACTCTGTTGACGAAGAGTCCACGTTTCATCCTCAGCCATGCCCGTCAAGCCCGCAAAAGAATCGTGTTCGGGTCCATCGATTCCACAGGTAAGTCCACTTTGTACAATGTTGGTCTCGACGATTTGTACACCAGTCCTAGCGAGAGCTCCAAAAGAAGCAAAAGGAGAGCAATGGTAGAGATAGGGGCTCTAAATCTTCCAATGAAGCTGATGGAGTATGCCGGCGGAATTTCTAAGCTTAGCTTGTCAGCTTCCTACGACGGGCTGTTGTGCTTTGACTTTGCGGGACATCGCAACAAGAGGACTGGTTTCATTGTTTGTAACCCATTGACCAAGGAGTGGCTTAATATTCCTCGAAATTTGAGTAACGATGGCGACGACGACTTACTTATTGCCTTCTACTTCCACGCTTCGACAAGAGAGTATAGATTGCTGCGACGGTATGAAACTGACGACGACACAGATTATGGTTATGATTATGATTATGAAAACATAGTGTACAATGTTGGATATGAAGTGTTCAGTATCGACCGCGGATCGAATAGAGGAGCTTGGAGACCTATTAATGGCCCTTCTGGTACGCGCCTCCGGCAATCACACATCTCTGTGCTGCATGGGAATGTCTATTTTCTATCTGAAGATAATTGGAATTGTGTAGTAGCGTTCGATACGATTGACGAGAAATTCAGAAAGATGTCCCTCCCTCCACTGCATCCACAAGATCACCACCTCAACTAACTTCTGGTAGATTTGGGAGGAAGTTTGTTTCTGATAGAGGTGGGAGAAAGTTTGGGTTTGTGCCAGACTTACTCGGATCCTCGTTGGAGCGAGATGGACATATGGTGTTTGAAAGACTACACCAAAGAGGAATGGGTCAAGCAGTACACGGTTTCGGTAGGGGACTTGAGTGGTTCAGTCTACAGACATTCCAAATGGTGCACTCCTTTGGCCATTTGTGAGGATGGGAAGGAGCTTCTCCTAAAATATGATGGTTGTTTTGCTCTCTATAACTTCGAGTCGAGGACTTTCAAGAAGAGAAGAGCCAACAAGTTGAGGGAATATACTTGGGTGCCTCACATTGAAAGTCTTGTATCTTGTAAATCTAATTCTTTGAGGAAGTGACCTTCATTTTGATTTAATTTGAACTATTTTTTTTCTCTTAATTTGAACTCTTTTTTCTTCTATTGTTGTTGTAGTTGTGAAAATCGCTTCTACTGTTGTTTAGTTCACTTGGTTATCATTTATTTGTTCACTAAAACGTCAGATCAGTTCATAATAGAAATAAAAAACAAACAAACATGTCTTCTGGACCTCCTACCAACTTGAAGGGAAGTTGGTTTTAATTTGGATTCGATTTTGGATTCGATATATATTGTTGTCTAGCGTGCATGGTGCGCAGTGCACATGGGACTCTATCAAAATATCTCAAGTTACTACAAAAAAGTCCACAAAGTTTCTTACATTTTCATGAATGTGCATGCATGTAGGTAGTACTTCAACATGTTTAAATTGCCATTATATCCGACCTTCAAGTTTTTCTATATGTTGCCATTGTCTTGATACCATGTCTCTCTGTATAATGAAGTATGGAATTGGTTGTCATCGATTTGCACCAAATCTAAAGGATACTGAAATTCTATATTTGAACAATTATTAAATTGTAGCCATTAATTTGAATAAGGACTATATATATATATATATATATATATATATATATATATATATATATATATATATATATATATATATATATATATATATGCTTGTAGATTCACAGGGTTTCTAGATTAATATGTTGATATATTCTCAAGTTTATTAAATTAATGAGTTGAAATTGGATTTCCCAAATTTAAACATTTACATTGAGATGGATTGAAAATATATAATCTGATGATATGGGTTTAGAAGACTAATTTGCTGACTTTGACTCGGTATAACTACTTCAAAATATCAATACATCGGAGTATATATATATATATATAAAATGGATTGAAAATATATAATCTGATACTATGGGTTTAGAAGACTAATTTGCTGATTTTGACTCGGTATAACTACTTCAAAATATCAATACATCGGAGTATATATATATATATATATATATATATATATATATATATATATATATATATATATATATATATATATATATATATATATATATATATATATGCTTGTAGATTTACAGGGTTTCTAGATTAATATGTTGATATATTCTCAGGTTTATTAAATTAATGAGTTGAAATTGGATTTCCCAAATTTAAACATTGATATTGAGATGGATTGAAAATATATAACCTGATCATATGGGTTTAGAAAATTAATTTGTTGATTTTGACTCGGTCTAACTACTTCAAAATATCAATACAATCTTTTTTTGGATATTGTTTGTTAGAGTAAACGAATCATGAAATTGACTTGGTATAAATGAATTTGACTTGGTAAAAAAAGAGATTTATAGTAACCTAAATCACGAATTTAAATTTAACTCAAATTTAACCATTATTTAAATAAATATGTAATATAAAATTTACATCCTAGTCTAATCTTAATGTGATGCATACTTTAAAACTATTCATGTTAAAAATAATTCAAATATGATCTAATTAGTAAAATCAAATGGTCAAATTAATGCAATCTAGTTAGTTTTGATCTAATTTAAATATAATTTAAATTAATTATAAAAGTAACAACTATATTTAATCTAATCATAATCCATTATCTATGTGAAATACGCTTATCCTCCCTTTGCCTTCTATCCTTTAATTGATTGATTGATTGACTTCTCCCTTTGGCTTCTCCCAACCATTGATGAAAAGAGTCAGAAAATCAAGCGAACCCGAAAGACCAGCAAAGAGACAGAGCAATGATGTCATTAGTAGTATTCCTGACGAAGCAAAGAGACAGAGACAGAACAATGGCATTAGTAGTATTCCTGACGACGTCCTCGTCTTGCGGATCTTCGTAAGGCTTCCGGCGAGCTCCGTACCTGTTGTTCGATTGGTGAGTAAATCTTGGTACTCGTTGACGAAGAGTCCATGTTTCATCCTCAGTCATGCAGGTCAAGCCCGCAAAAATATCGTGTTGGAGTCCATCGATTCCAAAGGAAAGTCCAATTTGTACAATGTTAGTCTCGACGATTTGTACATTAGTCTTAACGAGAGCGCCAAAAGAAGCCAAAGGAGAGCAATGGTAGAGATAGAGATTCTAAATCTTCCAATGAAGTTGATGGAATATATTGGTGGAATTTCTAAGCTTAGCTTGTCAGCTTCCTGTGACGGGCTGTTGTGCTTTGATTTTGCGGGACATCGCAAGCGGAGGAGGAATGGCTACATTGTCTGTAACCCATTGACCAAGGAGTGGCTTAACGTTTCCAAGGAGTGGCTTAGCGTTCCCCGGAATTTGAGTAATAATGTCGACGACGGCTTAATTATTGCCTTCTACTTCCACGCTTCAACAGGAGAGTATAGATTGCTGCGACGGTTTGAAACTGACGACGATATCGGATATGAAGTGTTCAGTATCGGCAGATCAAGTAGAGCTTGGAGGCCTATTAATGACTCTTTTGGTACGCGTCTCCGGCAATCACGTATCCCTGTGCTGCATGGGAATGTCTATTTTATATCCGAAGATGATTGGGATTGCGTAGTAGCGTTCGATACAAATAACGAGAAATTCAGAAAGATGTCCCTCCCTCCACTGCATCCACAAGAGCACCACAATGATGAACTTCTGGTAGATTCGGGAGAAAGTTTGTTTCTGATAGAGGTGGGAGGAAGTTTGGGTTTGTGCCAGACTTATTCAGATCCTCATTGGAGCGAGATGGACATATGGTGTTTAAAAGACTACACCAAAGAGGAATGGATCAAACAGTACACGATTTCTGTGGGGGACTTGAGTAGTTCAGTCGACAGACATCCCAATTGGTGCACTCCTTTGGCCATTTGCGAGGATGGGAAGGAGCTTCTGCTAAAATATGATGGTTATTTCGCTCTCTATAACTTCGAGTCGAGGACTTTCAAGAAGAGAAGAGCCAACAAGTTGAGGGAATATACTTGGATGCCTCACGTTGAAAGCCTTGTATCTTGTAATTCTGTTCTTTGAGGAAGTGATAATAGGCTATCATGAACTTCATTTTGATTTAATTTGAACTCTCTTTTTTTTTTTTCTCTCTTCTTTCTAATCCTGTGTGCTTTATTAAGTTTTCATCTTTTAATCAGTCTTTCATACATAGAAATTGATTTGGCACTTGTTGGCCCTAGCATAGTTTGCAGGAAAAAAAACACCAATTAGCAAGGGGAACAAGCATAGTAAGGTTATGAAGGGTCACTATTGTTTCATTCAATTTCAAAACTATTAAGAAACAACAATAAACTACTTAAAATTATGGCTAAATATATAAAATATTTTTTTTTTCTAAATTTTTTGTTTTATGATAACAAAAAATCCGGCACTATACTTATTCGGATACTCCGAACCTTGGGTTCTAGACAACAACTTGAAGATTTCTTCACCATAACCTACCAAAAGGGAAGTAAAATTAAGACTTGACCATAGGCTCGTTTGAGACTCGGTGTTCATTCCCAAAATCTAAGTTTTGAGGTAAAAGTTGGTTTTAATTTGGATTTGGTTTCGTTCGATTTTTTTAAAAAAAGAAAATCAAGTTTTTTTATTTCCTTCTACTTATCATACGATTATATTAGATCACCTTATATTAAATTAAATTTTATTTAAATCTGGTTAGCTTTTAAAGTATAGATTAGTTGATTAGATTGAATTCAAATCTTTGGATTCAAGTACACCGTACACAATTTAAATTTAATTAAATATTAAATTATACACTATAAATATATCCATCATCTCCACATCAATTTGGTGTGAGACTTCCAATATAGTAACATATATTTCTCTAAGGATTTAAATGAGATTGAAGCCCCCTCATATATAGAGCTAGATACAATTATATAGAATATTATTCGCATTTCCTCTCATATATAAGAGCATCCACAGTTGGGGACACTCCAAAAACTTACTTCAAATTATTGAAAAAATACGCAATCTCAGCCGCACATCATTTGATATAAATGTTTCAGATTTAAATGCATACCAAATTTATGTAGATGGAAGTCAAATTTGACATGCATCTGCATTAATAGTAAGTTGTACTAATTAGTGGAATATTTAATTTGGTATGCATGTTAATTATTACAATTACTCTATCAAATTTGAGCCATTTATTTCAAATGATGTGCTGCTGAGATTATTATTTTTTAATGTCAAATTATATATATATATATATATATATATATATATATATATATATATATATATATATATATATATATATATATATATATATATATAAAGAATATGTTTCTTAGAGTGTTTGGGACCTTTGGGTAGTATTAAACAAATCATATATTTGACTCGGTAAAAGAAAGGGTTGTTTAATTCCTCCGAAGATTTCAATAACCTAAATCATGAATTTAAAATTAATCATTATTTAAATAAACATGTAACATAAAATTTACATCTCACTGTAATCATTATGGGATGCATATTTTAAAACTAGTCAAATTAAAATTAAATATTTAGACTTTAGGTCTCAAATAAGTTCTAAAATTTGTGTTTGGGTATCCATATTATACATAATTAGTGTTTAGTTCTCAAAAGTGTCACTAATGTCTCAAAAGTGTCACCAAAGGGTCACTAATTATTTTTTGTGACACTTTTGAGACCAAATACTAATTATGTAAAATATGGAGACCCTAACACAAAATTCAGAACTTATTTGAGACCCAAAAGACTAAATATCCCTAAAATTAATTCAAATATGATCTAATTAGCAAACAACCAGGTGATCAAATGTAATCTAGTTTCGATTAAATTAAATGTAATTTAAACTACAATTTAAAATTACAAAAATAGGATCCGTTTGCCTCCTTCTCCCCTTCAATTGATTGATAGATACAACAGAGATGAAGAGAGTCAGAAGATCAGGCGGGGAGATGACAAACAAATCCGAAAGACCAGCAAAGAGACAATTATGCAATGGCATTAATAGTAGTATTCCTTACGAAGCAAAGAGACAACTATGCAATAGCATTAGTAGTATTCCTGACGACGTCCTGGTCTCGTTGATCTTCGTAAGGCTTCCCGCGAGATCCGTACTTGCTGTTCGATTGGTGTGTAAATCTTGGTATTAGTTGACGAAGAGACCATGTTTCATCCTCAGTCATGCCCGTCGAGCCCGTACAAATGTTGTGTTTGAGTACATAAAGCATCTCACTTTGAACCATCTCACCGAGAGCGCCATCGCAAGGGAGAGAGTGGTTGCGAACGAGAGTCAAGATGCAGTGATAGCAAGCGAGGCTCTAGATCTTCCAAGCAAGCTGCTCGAGTATGTCGGCAGAGATTCTGAGCTTAGATTGTCAGCTTCCTGCGACGGGCTGTTATGCTTTGATGTTCGAATTTATGACAGGAGGATCGGCTACGTTGTGTGTAACCCAGTGACCAAGGACTGGCTTAATGTTCCTCAGAGCTCGAGTAATGTTTACCGCGGCTTCATTATTGCCTTCTACTTCCACTCTTCAACAGGAGAGTATAGATTGCTGCGACAGTACTTTGAACTAGGCACTAGACATGAAGCGTTTGGATATGAAGTGTTCTCTATTGGAGGATCAAATAGAGCTTGGAGACCTATTCATGCCTCTTACAGCATCTCCTCTTCTCGAATCTCCTCCTTGCTCCGGGATTCACACATCTTCCTCCATGGAAGTATTCATTTTCTGTATCTCACATATGATTGTGATTGTATATTAGCATTCGATACGAATAAAGAGAAATTCAGAAAAATGTCCCTCCCTCCTCGACTGCATCTACAACGACATCACTGTAGTAACAATTTGATAGAGATGGAAGGACGTTTGGGTTTGTGGCAAACAAATGAAGATTCGAGCGAGATGCACATATGGTGTTTGAAAGACTACACCGAGGAGGAATGGGTCAAACAGTACACAGTTTCAGTAGACTGTTTCAGTAGGGGACTTGAGTAATCCAGTCTATGGATATTCCACATGGTGCACTCCTTTGGTCATTTGGGAGGATGGGAAGAAGGAGCTTCTGCTAAGATATGCTCACGGTCGTTTTGGTCGTTTTGCACTCTATAACTTGGAGTCCAAGACTTTCAGTAAGACGGAGATCAACAACTTGAGGCACCAATATCCTAGTAGGAAGTGGGTGCCATAGAAAGTCTTGTACCTTGTAATTCTTTGAAGGTGTGATAGGGATGCATATATCTCAGTTAACATATAATCTTAATTATACATTAGTTAATAATAGTCTTCTTCCAAATAACTTTTGTTATAGAGTTGAATTCAAACTTTTTATTGTTTGCAATGGATCGAGTTCTAGTTCTATATATATTGAAGTTGATAGATAGTGCTGAGAATTAGGATGCATTAATCTTTTGAGTTGCATCGATCAATCATTCTGGTTAACTTCAAGTTTTAATTGCCATTGACTATATGAAGTATGGAATTGGTTGTGGTTATGAATTCCCAAATTTAAAAGATACAAAAATTCTAGACTTGAACAATGACATTACAGCCATTTGAATAAGGAAACTCTAGATGTGTATATATGGATGTGAGAATCCTGATCATAATATATGCTTGTATATATATATATATATATATATATATATATATATATATATATATATATATATATATATATATATATATATATATATATATATATATATATTAACTTCTAAATAGATATGTTTAAATATTCTCGGGTTTATTAAACTAATCAAGTTAAAAATAATTCAAATATGATCTAATTAGTAAAACCAAATGATGAAACGTAATCTAGTTTCAATCAAAATTAAATATAATTTAAATAAGCAAATTTAAAATTACAACTGTATTTAATCAAACTATTTTCGATTATCTATATATATGAAATATAATATAACTAAATTTAATCTGATTACAATCCATTATCCTCCCTTTTGCTTTCTACCCTTTAATTGTGGCTTATAAAGAAACCTTATAGTTCCTTAATTATATATAGAGTTTAATTTATATATAGAGTTTAATTTAAAATTTGTGTAATTGGGGCAACGACGTTATTATTGGTTTCTACTTTCGCTCTTCAACATGAAAGTATAGACAGTACTACTCTTCTGAAAGAGTCACAGGAGCATATGAAGTGTTCGGTATCGAAAGATCAAATAGAGCTTTGAGACATATCAATGCCTCTTCCGTTATCTCCTCGGCTCTTTATCGATCACATATCTCTGTGCACGAAAGTATTCATTTCATGTGTGTATAGTAGCATTCGACACAAATACCGAGAAATTCAGAAAAATGTCCATCGCTGGACTACATCGACGTGGTTACCTTAACGATCTAATAGAGATGGGAGGAAATTTGGGTCTGTGCCAAACAAATGCAAATCGTTATTTGGACGAAATGGACGTATGGTGTTTGAAAGACTACAACAAAGAGGAATGGGTCAAACAGTACACAGTTTCACTGCAGGACATAAGAATGTGTACTCCTTTGGCCATTTGGGAGGATCAGGAGGAGCTTCTGCTAAAATTTAATCATTGTTGACTTGTGCTCTATAACATGGATTCTAGGACTTTCGAGAAGGAAGAGATCAAACCTACCTATGGAAGTGGGTGCCTCACATAGAAAGCCTTGTATCTTGTAATTCTGTGAAGAACATGAAGTATCTTTGTTAACTTGTAATTCCGGCCCAAGTATTTCTTTGAAGAACTTCATTTTGATTTTGAACACATTTTTTAAAAATTGCTTTATTATGTTTTTGAGATAGAAGGTTCATGGAATGTGATCTTGAAAGCACCCACAGTGATCTCTTTGCATTCAAATTTCACACAAGGCATGCCCTTCTGAATCAAATAGTGATTCATTATTAATAAAAAAGAAAAAGAAAACAAAAACCCTCTCCTGACCCATTTCCTTTTCCCCCTCACACGTTCACACCTCTTCCCCCATATCCCTCTCTACCACACAAGCTAACAACTAACAGCACTATCACCTCACCATCACTCAACTTACTCCCCCCACTTCTCCTCTTATCCCCCCATCTATTCTCTCCACAACTCAACTCACCCGAGGCTCGACGCTGTCGCTGTTCCGAATGGCCGCCGCGCTGTCGTGTCCAGAGAGATGTTCCAAGACTCTCCGAGCCAGTGACGACGCGCCGATCCGAGTCGAAGGCCACCCTACGGATTCCGACATCAAACTTCTGGTGTAATTCACAATCCGATTAGTCATAGCATCTCGTAGTCGTAGTCCGTGATGACCGGTCTCGATCCCATTACGGGATTCGAATATTTGACATTATGTGTGCAGATACGTGGAACGATCCCTGGATCGTTTTTACGGTTTCGTACTCGGAACATTGTCCAGTTAGATATTTAATCTGTGGTTGATGTCGGAATTGGGATTGTTTCTGTGAGTTTTGATATGGTAGTTGGTTTTGATTGTTTATGTGACTTCTATAGTCCGATTTTGGATTGGTACTATAGTTTTGACACATAAATTGATTTTGTGGTTTTTGATATATAATTAGTTCTTAAAAAAAATCTGTTCACATAATGGTGTGTTTTACAATATATATATATATATATATATATATATATATATATATATATATATATATATACTATTGTTATTTTTGAAAACCTGGTCGTTACCATTCCAGATATACATATTTTACATTTACTGGTTCATTTATGTTTGGCGTATTTGAGGCTTATTGTATCCACCTTGGCGACGACTGAAATGGTCGAATGAGCTGTTAGCAAAATGCAAACGCTACTGGTTATTTTCGTACATTGAGGCGTAAGCTATTAGCAATGTGTGATTGTGTGACCAAGGCTGAGACTCTGTTTGTCCATACCTTGCGACTTTAGTTTATTTAGATTTTGTAGAACTGGTTACTTGGCAAGGTGCAGGACACTCGTGACTTCTGACTGGGCCGTTCCCAGCTTGTAGAAGATTGCCTGTAGTGTAGTTTAGGAATTTTTTTATTCATTTTTTATAAATGTGTGGTAAGGGCATAAGCCTTTTTTTTTCTTTATTTCTCTGAGCTATGTATTGTGTAGCTTAGGAATAGCCTAGCTCTTTTCCTACATTTATGTTGATATTATCGCGTGCTAGTTATCTATAATTGAAACCGAAAACATTATTTCTAAAAAGAAAAATAAAGTTTTCTCACATTAATTAGAATGCCTTAATTTCAAGTTTTAATAAAATATAGTTTTATATATATTATTAAATACAAGTTTTTCCATAAATTGTGTTGCCTACTCTTTCCAAACAAAGTAAGAAAATTGACTCTTTATACAAGTTGAAAATAACGTAACAACGTTAGAGTAAATTAATCGTTAGTGTAATTATTAATCAAAAATTACCTAGGACCAATATTAGAGATTGCAACTAGAACATCTAGAAATGGTTATATTGGAACTGAGACGTCCATTTAATTAAATGCAGGGTTTCGAGAACTATACTGAGATCCTCCTCCCCGCTATCTTTCTTTTACAAAACTCAAGGCAAGTACCCTTCCATATTTATTATATTTTAATCAATACTTGTTTTATTGTATTTGACACATTGCACTACGGAGTTCTCCTCTTGAATTCAATTATTGACTCTGGGTATGGGGAGTAACGTAGTACTTGTGACCAAAGTCCCCTTAGAATTATTGTGTATAGCTGAAGCCACACTTGCACGTGTGCCGAAGTCGGATTGTATGCTAGAATACAAACTGAATCTACCAACCGGTCATAAGTAGCTACCTATTCAAATTCACAATTGCTTCATTGCATCAATATTTCAAATTGTTCCTGGAAATTAAATATTTAAATTGTTTTATTGCATCAAAAATATTTCAACTGTTTTCATATATGCTAAATTCATTTATTGCTTAAAATGCTGAAAATTACAATTGTGTACTTGTTCATTTCTGACTGAAACCCAATTTTTCAATATAGGCAAGTTTGAGGACGAAGAGCTATTCTTTAATAGCTAATATGATCATGTTTTGTACCATGAGGAGACCCTGGAACCCAGGAGAACATTGTCCCGAAGGCACCTGAGTTAGTTACTTAGATAGCTGAAGTTATTTATTCCCTGCTTTAGCAAATCCTTTTTTCATAACAACATTTGAAGTTTGTAATATTTACTTTTATGTTCAGCACTTCCTTAGAAACTTGCAAGCTAGTCTGGTTTGAATGAAAAGTTCTAATTTTTTCGTAAATTTAGATGTTGTGACTTGGAGATCCACTATTGATCAGACAGTTTACTACCGTCATCTCATTACGGTGTAGGCTAGGCATGATCTGACTTGACCTAAACATCTTGGAATCGAGTCGTGACAGATTTGGATGTAATCACTGAAAAATCATTCTCATCTTTAAAGCCTACATAGTTCTTTCTTCTTAATGAGAGTAGTATACTCAAATACTCCAAGAAAAAAAAAATGACGACAACATCTCATTGCTAATCTAAGCAATCAAATTACCCTTTTTATTTTCAGACTTTCTTCATCTTTTGCCAAGAGCTTCATTTTCCTCTTTATTCAAAACTTGAGAGTCCACTAGTTCTAAAGACATTACTATCCAACATAAACTGAAGAAATCATTTCTTACTTTGACCATACATATAATTTGCTTTTCATATCATTGACTTAGAATATATATATATATATATATATATATATATATATATATATATATATATATATTGGACTTTCCATATGTTGTATTTCTAATATATTGTAAGCCTATATATGATTGTTTTTCATATATTGAACTTCCCATATATCGGATTTCCAATATATAGTAAGTCTATTGGATTTTCATATCTTTGAATTGGACCAAATCCAAAAACGCTAAGAGCAACGTGAAACAACAAGAATCTAAACCTACTAAACGTTCACCCTATTGCAAATTTGGAGAGGGCTTTGGCATGGATGGAAGATGACGACCGAAGGTTCATGAGTTGCTCTGGGGTGATTCGTTTTTAGTCCTCCTGGGCTTGGCCACCTTCCAGGAATCACCCACTCCCGTGACTTAAAACAAGATCGGGTTGTAAATAGGGGTGTCAACGGATGCTTATCGGTACGGACAGGACAATATCCGCATCCGTATCTGATTTTTTTTGGTAGTATCCGAATCTGGTCCGATATTCGAACGAACATTTCTTTTGACACTTCGAATCCGTATTCGTCTAGTTTAACGGATATCTGATAATATCCGATCTGCTTAGCTAAAAAATTCGAATACTATTATTCGAATATCCGAAATCCGAAATAATAAAAATTTAGTTATTATCCAAATATCCGAAAACCAAATTCAATTGCTCTATTTGAGCCCTTTCGTATTCTGTTAAAAATTCCAAGAAAGTTCAATTGACTTGATCCACATATTGCTCTATTTGAGTCCTTTCATCTTATTTGGAAAATCATCTCTATTAATTAATATATATTATATTGTAATATGTATAAAATTTTGGATATGTGAATTCGATATCCGAATCTGAGATCTGAAATTTGTAATTTAAAGTCGGATCCGATATTAACGAATTCGAATATCTTAATATCCGAATTCGTATCCGAAAAAAGATAATATCCGAAAAAATTTCGGATATCTGAATCCGATATCCGAAATTTTGAATAATATTCGAAAGTTCGGATATGGAATCGAATCGGATTCGAATTTTCGACTATCCATTGACAGGTCTAGTTGTAAACATGTAGATCCTTGGGGATGCAAAAAATGAAGGGTCCCCCATATATATATATATATATATATATATATATATATATATATATATATATATATATATATATATATATATATGAAGCAATGGATAATTGTGGCGAACTTGTCTCCACTGGGGCTCGAACTCCCGACCACTTGGGCCGCATGCATCTTTCTTAACCACTAGGCTAGATGTCATTTGCAAAAATTCTAAATGTATATATATATATATATATATATATATATATATATATATATATATATATATATATATATATATATATATATATATATATATATATATATATATATATATATATATATATATGATTGTATTAAAAAAATGATTGTATTTTCATATATTGGACTTCCTTATAGGACTGTAAAACGATTCAAACAATTTGTGTTCGCCTCGCGTTCGGCTTGGACCAAGTTCGGGCCGAAGCTCATTCGTGGACAGGTCGATACAGAGCCCATATATGGATTACAATACATGGTAAGCCTATATATGATACGATTTCCATATCTTTGGCCTTGAACATATATTAGAAAAGTTCACATTTAGGTATGAGATACGTTGATGTGGGCTTAACAAAAGTTGTTGAATATAAGTTCAACACCAAAGTTTTGTAGAGTGTTTTTTCTTTTATTATTTTTGTGATAGACAGTTCTTGAGAACAAGAGAAATTTAGGATAAAGAGTTGAAGAGTTGGGTGGAAAAATTTAGGATTTGAACTTTTCATTTAAGAAGTATGAAATTATATATATATATATATATATATATATATATATATATATATATATATATATATATATATATATAGGAAAACTTGATGGTGAAACTTTTGAATTACTAAAGTACCCTTTAGTATTTTATAAACATGATATTATTATATCAACTTGCATGTCATTTATGTTTAACAATAAAGTTTACATGCTATAATTTTTTTTCTTCCATATAACTCTTCATTTTTCATAATTAGTAATAAATTTTTTTATCCTTACAATTTTTCAAAGGTTATCATTCTCAATAGAAAATTAAAAATAAAATAAAATTCGTACTTCGAATTTCTTGGCATTGTAAAAAGAAAGCGCACACACATGAAAAAAACGGAAAGACAATAGTTGATCTTATAATATTTTAATTAAAATACATGCAAAGCACTAGACTAGTATATATATATATATATATATATATATATATATATATATATATATATATATATATATATATATATATATATATATATATAGTCGGTATTCAGGTTCTTTGGGTAACCCGACACATGAACCTGTCACGACCCGATCCCAATATTCTGGGTCTAGTCGGATCATGCCCAGCCTGCACCGTGGTGAGACGGCGGCAGTAAGCTGTTCCATTGCAGGTATTCACAACAACACAAGTACATTTGTCACAACTGTTCTATTCGGAATTGAAACTTTATTTGATAAAAAAAATTCAGAGATACAACTGGAAGGAAAATGCTGAAAATAAAACTACAAACTCCAAATAAAAGAAAGATGCAGGAAAGGGAAACTATCTAAGCATCAGGTTCAGTAGTCCCAGGATCAGCGTCCTCCAGAGACGGCTCTGGTACCGTCGCAGGGTAGAGAACCGGGTCAAAATAGCTATTATAGTATAGCTCATCATCCTCAGTGTTACCTAAAATGTTGTCTCCAGTCAGGAGGGAGCAAAGTACAATTCATGCTAATTAAACAGTTAAATAAGAAATAGAATCATGCAGTTCTAAACAGTTTTAAAACAGGTTTGTTACAGTAGAAATCAGTGATTTGAATAGGTAATGACATATGACCGGCTTGGGTTTGTTACAGTAATGGATAAGGGGTTTTGTTACAGTATGGTCATAATCATTACGCTATTCCCCAATCCCCAGTAGTTACAGTAGTTACAGTACAGTACTCTCGGTGAGAGTTTCGTGTTTGAGACGTGGTTTAGACATGCAGTAAAACGATTAAATAAATAACTGTAAACTAACACAAACTATACTTGCCTCAGGAAAATGACTGGAGAGATGAGTTGGTACCGAGGAGGAACGTCAGGTACGACTTCGAGTTCCTACAGTTGAGAACTCGATTTAGAATCCTGAATAACCAGACTAAGTGTGCTAGTTGCAATCTCTAGTAGTCATGTCCTAGTTAGGTTTTAAGTTGTATTAATCTACAGCTAACGTTTACGTCGCAACTACGTGCGTTTGATTTAGCCGGTTAATTGGATTATTTGGAAATATTAACAAGAATCAATTAACTTTGGAAAACTTTGTGCCTTTGTAATATATCTATAAAAATATAATTTCTTTTAATGATAAATCATGAACTAGTTATTTTCTAATTTTCATCCATTTAATTAATTCTCAATTAATTATAGACGAGAACAGATTACGTTCTAACTACGATTTAAACGTCTAATCAAAACCACCCAAGATCACATCCACCCAGAAAGAAAGTAAAATCTACGCTACACAATACAAGGGCACAGCTAACATCCTAGAGTGGGCTTATGCCCTGTACAATTATTTTTTTTACATCAAATAAGAGAAAAATGATTTAATTACTAAATAAAGTGCAGTAAATAAATAACTATATTAAATAGCCTAAATATTAAATAAAATAATTTAAAATAAATGCTAAGAGTCTCAGACTCGGTCCATCATCAAAATCCAGCTAATACCACAACGCCCGGTCGGACCGGTGCGTTTGCATTTCGCCGGGGCCCACAGACCGGTACGGTCGTCGCCCGAAAAATTCAGTTTTAAATTCATTTCCGAAAACCAATTTTGAAATCAATTAAATATAGTTTTGTAAAAATTTGGGCAGCACTTCCTCTATTTCGGGACAAACCCAAAACTGGAAAATGCGCCACGAAAAACCTGCAAATATTTCCAACCCAAAATAATCCACAGAATATATCCACCAAAATAATCCCAAGCCACAGAAAATAATTCCAACTCCACCGAATAATTCCCGAAAAGTCCGGGAATCTCGTAATCCAACCAAATCACACCAAAGCAACACAGGAAAATAATCTAACGCAGCTAAACGATAATATACGCAGCTAACCGGATTCCCGAGAGGGAACCGGGGGACCGATCTATCATCATGGACTCTACGGAAGGGACGAACTACTATGATTATCCAGAAATTACCAGATTCCGTTGGCGGGGAGCCGCGGGAAAAACTCGGGAAAATATCCGAAACTAAGTTCGGCAGCAGGTCGAAGATCCCGAACAGCGGGAGGGTCCGCGGACAGCGGGAAACGCCGGCGGGAACAGCAAAAGACCGCGGACAGCGGCTCGGGTCACGGCTGCGACAGCGGACAGCGACGGGGAGGGGTCGCTGGACAGCAGCGGGGCAGCGGATGGCCGCGGGAAACGCCGACAGGGTCAGCTGGACGGCGGGGAAACCGCCGGGAAAGGCTCGTCGGGCGGCTCTGGCCGCGGGGTGGCTGGCAGCGCGGGCGAGCGCGGCCGGGGCGGTTGGCAGCGCCTCGCCGGAACGCTGGAGGGGCGCGGGGAGGAACTCCGCGGGGCTAGGGCAGCGGCGGGGAGATCCGCCGGGGCTCGCTGACGCGGGTGGGGTCGCAGCTCGGGGAGGGGGAGCACGCGCGGAGGCGCGGTGGCGGTGCGGTGGCGGATGCCGCGGAGGCTAGGACAGTGGCGGGGTCGCGGCTCGGGGAGGGGGAGCACGCGCGCGGAGAAGCTCGCGGAGGGGATCGCCGGCCTCGGGGGAAAAACTCGCCGGAAGGCTCGGGGAGGCTAGCCGCGGGAGGCGGAGCGAGCTCGGAAAGGGTCGGGGAAAAAGGGTTTCTCCAGGAAGAAAGGTGAGAGAGAGAGAGTGTGAGGAGAATAGAGTTGAGAATGGGTTTCTTTGAGAGTAAAGAGTGAGTAAGTGGGTTCTGTTGATGTACGGGAAAGGTGGGGAGATCCAGAACGTGGGGAAGAGGGAGTGAGGGGAAAAAGAGGTTATTCTTTTGTGTGGTGAGGAGCAAAACGAGGGGAGGAGAAATAGGAGTTGGTTTACCAATTCTTGTGCAGAAAAGTTGCTGGTCCTACGGGACCAGCTACATTTTATATATATATATATATATATTTTTTATATAATTCTTTGGTTATTAAACCCATCAGAAATTAGAAAAGAAGGGAAAAGAGATTGGGTTCAGGCTCGAACTCGGGTCTGGGTCGAAAACAAAAGCCATGTTATAAATTTTTTTTGAAATCATTTCTCACTCAAAGATATTTAATAATTATAATAATAGTAATAATTTGAAAACGTTTAATTTAACAATACGAAAATTTTAATTAAACAATCTAGCTACCGAATGCTGGGTTTCACAATCTTCCCTCCTTAGAAAATTTCGTCCTCGAAATTTAAAGTAAGGATAGGAGAAAAACAAACGGCTACGGGTACTACGCCCGTAACTCAGGTCCAACAATAAAAATTTTCAAGGCAGTCGTGGATGAGACGGTTTAGGGACAAGTTTTATGATATCATCCACGCAGAAAAATACAAAAGCGAACCAAAGTACACGAGGTTGATCAGACCATCATGCACCGGTCCTGATTAGACAATACATTAGTGGGTGCACCCAATAAAATATCGTCATGATCAAGCTTGATAAAGAGATAGCTTGCAAAACTAGGCTAACTTCGTCAGCATCAGTCAAGTTTAGAACGAAAAGATAAGAAAATAA
The DNA here is from genome assembly GCA_029216955.1 of Iris pallida. Lineage (NCBI taxonomy): Eukaryota > Viridiplantae > Streptophyta > Magnoliopsida > Asparagales > Iridaceae > Iris > Iris pallida. Next base: position 20,148,679 of record JANAVB010000194.1, read on the forward strand.
GTGATGGCTCGAATTCTGATCTTCTTCTTACCTCTGACTAGGCTTGCAACTGGTTTCTCTGGCACTGAAAGGTTAAGTCCAAACTTGATCTCTGAATTATCCAAATTGTGACTCGAATCCGAAATGTAGCATCTGAGCTGTGACGTAGAAGATGTTGCACACTCTCAAGATTAGCTGGTAGAGCTAACTGGTACGCTACTTCCAACATGTCTTAAACTTCAAGTGGCCTGATGTATCTGGCCTCAATTTCCGGGTCCGTCAAAACTGATTGTTCCTCTGGTAGGAAAAACTTCACCAAATGCAATTTGGTCTTCCCAAGACCTACCAAATTCCGAGACGCAACATCTCAAACGTCTTCAAGCGTCTGGACTGACCTATCTGATTGCTTGTCCCGCGGTACTCCGTGAATCCGGTAGATGTGCTTCCCGTACAATTGCTGCCCACTTTCTAGTGGATAAACCAACTTGAAGGAGAATAAAGTGTGCCGACTTAGTCAGTCGGTTTATAATAATCCAATTGGTGCCCTTCCCTCCTTGGGAACAAGACAATCCTTACTCAAAGTTCATTGTTATATGCTTCTACTTCCACTCCGAATTGTCCAGCGGCTTCAACAAGCTTGTTGTCCTCTTGCTAAATTCCTCATGTTGACAAATTCACATCTAATCCCATACCTGGAATTGTCCTTCTTTATTCCATAACACCAATCAATGGAGGCATATTCCGATTCATCTTATTATCTCCTGAATTTATGGAATACTGCGACTGGTGCATTTCTTTCATCAACTCGTTCCTCTGTTTATCAGCCGATACGCAAAGTCCCGCACCATTCTTCAGAGTTCCAATGCTGATTAATTTAGAAGCCCTCAAGTGTTCCTGCCAACACTTGATCTCTAAGCCTGCAAAGTGCCTCGTTTTGAAACTACGTTCTCTTGACTTTTATCCCTCAGCCTCGAACTTCATTAATACTGAATCATCATCCAGCTTCGTCCTTCTATCTCCAGGTAGTATAACCTCCAGTCCAAATTTCTCGATGTCTTCTAGCAGGTGCAAGTCCTTGGTTAAGAACTTCGCCATCAGTATCGTCCAAGTGCATCAGCGAACACATTAGCCTTACCTGAATGGTACTGCAGGTTGATGTCGTAATCCTTCCTCTGCTTCAGCCATCTTCTTAGTCTAACATTCAGCCCTTTCTAAGTGAAGACATATTTCAGACTCTTGTAGTCCGTTTATATTTCACTCCCTTTCCATAAAAATTATGCTTCCAAAGCTTCAAAGTAAAGATAATTGCAGCAATTCAAATTAGGTGTGGGATGATTCTTCTCATGAGTCTGTAGTTGCCTACATGTGTAAGCAATTACTTTCCCATGTTGTTGAAGAACGCAACACAGTCCTTTTCCAGAGGCATTACCGTAAATTGAGAACCCACCGGTTCCTGCGGGTAGCGCAAGGATTGGTGTAGTGGTAAGTCTCTTCTTCAGCTCCTCAATGCCGCCTGGCAAACTTTCGTTCAGATGAACTCTTCATTCTTCCAAGTGAGCTTCGTCATCGGCTCAGCAATTTTGGCGAAATCCTTTACGAACTTCTGATAGTAGCCGGCCAAGTTCAAGAAACTTCCGAATTGAACTTGGGGTATACCACTCTTCAACAACAGCTATCTTTTATCGAAATTTATTCTCTTGAGAACATGGCCAAAAGTCCACCTTGTCAAAAATCCACGTTCAGATAACTTACCATAAAACTTCTTTTTCCTCAAAGTTTCCAAAACTTCCTCAGGTGTTCTTCATGCTCTTCTTCAGTCTTCAGAATGTTATCTATGGAGATGATGAACCGATTCAAATACTCATAAAAACTATGTTCATGAGGTTCATGAACACAGCAGGAGCATTGGTCAGTCCAACGTCATGACCAAAGAAAACTACCCATACTTGGTGTTTAAACGTCGTCTTGGAAATGTCCTCTTTCCTGATTTTGATTTGCTGGTAGTCAAATCTTAAGTCAAACTTCGAAACACCTATCTCCACATAACCAGATCAAACAGATCCTCGATCCGGGCAGAGAGCATTGTCCTTTAGTGTCTGGTAATCGATGCACATCCGTTGTTTCATCCTTCTGGAGCACCAACAAGATAGGTACTCCCTAAGGTGAAGTTCCACTCTGAATAAATCCTAGTGCCTTCATTGATCTGGTCCTTCATCTTCTTGGCCACCTTCGGGTTGACTCTGTACCATCCTTTAGAAATAGGGAAAGAGCCAGGGACTAGGTCAAGGGTGAATCCTATATCTAGATTTGGAATAATTCGGGGAGACTATCAGGAAAACATCTGCCATAAGGGTGTAACAAAAACTTCTATCCCTGTGGAGAATTACAGCAAAACTCTTATGATTGATCTAAGGACATCCAAAATATGATGCTATACAGCGGTTCTAGATACTATTCCTCATGGTTCTGGCTCTTGTATGAGCAGTCTCCAACGGCTTCCTTTTCTATGAACCTCGAGTATGCATCATGCCTCATTGTAAGGGCAGGGTCTGCTGGATAGGAAGAGGGTCCCTAGGTTGTGGCCTAACAGGTGTTGCTGGATTATAAGCTCTGGTTTGATGGAAAGATAAGGGCAGTCCTTTACCCGATGTTCAGCAGATCCATATGCCAAACATTGTCCCAAACTCTTACGGCAACTAACGGCCTGATGACCAGGCCTCTTGCAGTAGTTACAAGCCCATAGCTTCTTACGACAAGGCTGCCGAAAAGTAGAGTACTTGATGGGACCCAAATATCTTCTAGATTCAGGGGTATTCCTTCCTAGGACAAAAGTTCTGCTCTAACTTGGTTGGGGATAACTAGGCTACATCATGACGTTCTTTATGTCTTCTCTCGTGATATTCTTCTGTTCCTGCTGGGCTTCATCTTGAGCTTTCTGGAACTCCATGATTTCTCGAAATAGGGCAACCATTTGGAAGATGATTGCAGGTACTGGTGGAGCAACAAAATGAATAATCCACCAGGGAATGCAACTCAGTTGGAGATGAGGTATGAGTCGCCAGTGTAGGAAAAACTTCACTGGGTACACTATGGGAACGGTCAAACAGCCGCGGGGGAAAAACCCTGGGCTTGGTTGAGGAGATGGGGTATGATCCGGAGATGTCACCTCATCGCCAGCAGGATTTGGTCAATGGTCATTCTCTGGAAGGTTTAGGACGCACATACATAAGCAAGGTAGCCTACCGGTCTATAATCAAGCAAAAATATTTACTTATATATGAATCGGACCTATGTCGTGACAAATCAATGTTCTAGTGTTCTAATTGTTTTTAGGTATGTTTTCCTAAGTTGTTTGTTGTGAGACCTGCATGGGCCACCACTGAAAACATGTCACGACACGATCCCAATATTCTGGGTCTAGTCGGATCATGCCCAGCCTGCACCGTGGTGAGACGGCGGCAGTAAGCTGTTCCATTGCAGGTATTCACAACAACACAAGTACATTTGTCACAACTGTTCTATTCGGAATTGAAACTTTATTTGATAAAAAAAAATTCAGAGATACAACTGGAAGGGAATGCTGAAATAAAACTACAAACTCCAAATAAAAGAAAGATGCAGGAAAGGGAAACTATCTAAGCATCAGGTTCAGTAGTCCAAGGATCAGCGTCCTCCAGAGACGGCTCTGGTACCGTCACAGGGTAGAGAACCAGGTCAAAATAGCTATTATAGTATAGCTCATCATCCTCAGTGTTACCTAAAATGTTGTCTCCAGTCAGGAGGGAGCAAAGTACAATTCATGCTAATTAAACAGTTAAATAAGAAATAGAATCATGCAGTTCTAAATAGTTTTAAAACAGGTTTGTTACAGTAGAAATCAGTAATTTGAATAGGTAATGACATATGACCGGCTTGGGTTTGTTACAGTAATGGATAAGGGGTTTTGTTACAGTATGGTCATAATCATTACGCTATTCCCCAATCCCCAGTAGTTACAGTAGTTACAGTACAGTACTCTCGGTGAGAGTTTCGTGTTTGAGACGTGGTTTAGACATGCAGTAAAACGATTAAATAAATAACTGTAAACTAACACAAACTATACTTGCCTCAGGAAAATGACTGGAGAGATGAGTTGGTACCGAGGAGGAACGTCAGGTACGACTTCGAGTTCCTACAGTTGAGAACTCGATTTAGAATCCTGAATAACCAGACTAAGTGTGCTAGTTGCAATCTCTAGTAGTCATGTCCTAGTCAGGTTTTAAGTTGTATTAATCTACAGCTAACGTTTACGTCGCAACTACGTGCGTTTGATTTAGCCGGTTAATTGGATTATTTGGAAATATTAACAAGAATCAATTAACTTTGGAAAACTTTGTGCCTTTGTAATATATCTATAAAAATATAATTTCTTTTAATGATAAATCATGAACTAGTTATTTTCTAATTTTCATCCATTTAATTAATTCTCAATTAATTATAGACGAGAACAGATTACGTTCTAACTACGATTTAAACGTCTAATCAAAACCACCCAAGATCACATCCACCCAGAAAGAAAGTAAAATCTACGCTACACAATACAAGGGCACAGCTAACATCCTAGAGTGGGCTTATGCCCTGTACAATTATTTTTTTTACATCAAATAAGAGAAAAATGATTTAATTACTAAATAAAGTGCAGTAAATAAATAACTATATTAAATAGCCTAAATATTAAATAAAATAATTTAAAATAAATGCTAAGAGTCTCAGACTCGGTCCATCATCAAAATCCAGCTAATACCACAACGCCCGGTCGGACCGGTGCGTTTGCATTTCGCCGGGGCCCACAGACCGGTACGGTCGTCGCCCGAAAAATTCAGTTTTAAATTCATTTCCGAAAACCAATTTTGAAATCAATTAAATATAGTTTTGTAAAAATTTGGGCAGCACTTCCTCTATTTCGGGACAAACCCAAAACTGGGAAATGCGCCACGAAAAACCTGCAAATATTTCCAACCCAAAATAATCCACAGAATATATCCACCAAAATAATCCCAAGCCACAGAAAATAATTCCAACTCCACCGAATAATTCCCGAAAAGTCCGGGAATCTCGTAATCCAACCAAATCACACCAAAGCAACACAGGAAAATAATCTAACGCAGCTAAACGATAATATACGCAGCTAACCGGATTCCCGAGAGGGAACCGGGGGACCGATCTATCATCATGGACTCTACGGAAGGGACGAACTACTATGATTATCCAGAAATTACCAGATTCCGTTGGCGGGGAGCCGCGGGAAAAACTCGGGAAAATATCCGAAACTAAGTTCGGCAGCAGGTCGAAGATCCCGAACAGCGGGAGGGTCCGCGGACAGCGGGAAACGCCGACGGGAACAGCAAAAGACCGCGGACAGCGGCTCGGGTCACGGCTGCGACAGCGGACAGCGACGGGGAGGGGTCGCTGGACAGCAGCGGGGCAGCGGATGGCCGCGGGAAACGCCGACAGGGTCAGCTGGACGGCGGGGAAACCGCCGGGAAAGGCTCGTCGGGCGGCTCTGGCCGCGGGGTGGCTGGCAGCGCGGGCGAGCGCGGCCGGGGTGGTTGGCAGCGCCTCGCCAGAACGCTGGAGGGGCGCGGGGAGGAACTCCGCGGGGCTAGGGCAGCGGCGGGGAGATCCGCCAGGGCTCGCTGACGCGGGCGGGGTCGCAGCTCGGGGAGGGGGAGCACGCGCGGAGGCACGGTGGCGGTGCGGTGGCGGATGCCGCGGAGGCTAGGACAGTGGCGGGGTCGCGGCTCGGGGAGGGGGAGCACGCGCGCGGAGAAGCTCGCGGAGGGGATCGCCGGCCTCGGGGGAAAAACTCGCCGGAAGGCTCGGGGAGGCTAGCCGCGGGAGGCGGAGCGAGCTCGGAAAGGGTCGGGGAAAAAGGGTTTCTCCAGGAAGAAAGGTGAGAGAGAGAGAGTGTGAGGAGAATAGAGTTGAGAATGGGTTTCTTTGAGAGTAAAGAGTGAGTAAGTGGGTTCTGTTGATGTACGGGAAAGGTGGGGAGATCCAGAACGTGGGGAAGAGGGAGTGAGGGGAAAAAGAGGTTATTCTTTTGTGTGGTGAGGAGCAAAACGAGGGGAGGAGAAATAGGAGTTGGTTTACCAATTCTTGTGCAGAAAAGTTGCTGGTCCTACGGGACCAGCTACATTATATATATATATATATATATATATATTTTTTTTTTTATATAATTCTTTGGTTATTAAACCCATCAGAAATTAGAAAAGAAGGGAAAAGAGATTGGGTTCAGGCTCGAACTCGGGTCTGGGTCGAAAACAAAAGCCATGTTATAAATTTTTTTTGAAATCATTTCTCACTCAAAGATATTTAATAATTATAATAATAGTAATAATTTGAAAACGTTTAATTTAACAATACGAAAATTTTAATTAAACAATCTAGCTACCGAATGCTGGGTTTCACAGAACCCGAGACAACCTGATTTTTGATCGGATTCAAATATAACCCAAATTCGAGCCCGAACTCGAATATCTTCAATCATAACTTAATCCATTAACAGGTTTATCCGATCGGGCTCGAGCTTAGCCCATCCGAGCTGCACCCCCAAGTATTTAGAATATGTCCCTTCTCAATCTCAAATTCGAGCAACTGCTGGACATACACCAATCAAAGGAGAACACAAAGTGGATCCCTCCGCCATCGGGGTTTGTCAAAATTAGTGTTGACGGTGCGGTATCATTTTCTCGTCTGGCCGTTGCTGCAGTCGCTAGAGATGATAAAGGAGGATTCATTGCAGCCAATTCAGTTGTACTGGAAGACTTACACACATATGGTGATGATCGAGCGTTATTAGCTAAGATTCTAGCGGTTCGCCAAGGAACCTTTCTTGCTAGCAAATTGCAGGCAGGTAATATGATTATCGAGGGAGATTCTTTCATTGCCTACAGAATTTTCAATGGGGATGACAATCTCATCCCATGGAGACTCAGAGATCAAGTTCAGAGCTCCCGGGAAGAGATCCGCGGGATGAACATTAGTGTGCAGTTTGACTTCACCCGTCGGGAAGGGAACATGGTAGCCCATTCACTAGCCGTGCATTCTTTGCACAATGACTCCAATTATGAGGAGCATATTATTCCTGATTGTATTTCTCATTTTTTAGCATCTGAGGCCATCGCCCCAAGTTGAGTGCAATAAAATTTCGGTTTCCTCAACAAAAAAATATAATAACTCCTCCGCCTTCCGGAGAACAAAGCTGACTCAGAAGTGCGGTAAACTAATGTTTTTTGTTCAGGTTCCCATTATATACTATGTTGGATATAGTTCTACATTGCCAGACACGGTATGGTACGGACAAGATGATATATGGACACGGCGATATTTTAATTTGTTAGAAAAAATCATGGCACGATAGGTTTCAATCCGGGGTAAACTAAAATCTTAGCTCCACCCTTATATGTCGCCATTGTCTTGATAACATATCTATCTGTAATTGTCATAGATTCCCATGGATGAATTCCCAAATTTAAACGAGACAATGAAATTCTAGATTTGAACAATAACATTACAGCCGTATAAGGAAACTCTAGATTTGCATGGATATGTGAATCCTGATCAAAACATATATAGATATAAGAAAGAAATATTTTTGACATATATAGATATAAAAAAGAAATATTTAGTGAGGTAACGACGTGAGCCTGCAATCCCGATCAAGAGAGGCAACGATGGAAGAAATTGAGGTGATCATCAAGAGTGCAAGCCCGATCAAGACTCCAGGACCTGATGGCTTTAATGTTGCTTTTTATAAACTCCATTGGGGAGAATTGAAGCATCAAGTTTTACATGTAGTGAGAGACTTCTTCAACACCGGGCGGCTAATTAAAGAAATTAATCAGGGCGCGACCGAGCTCGGAGACTTTCGCCCGATATCATGCTGTAATTTTCTTTACAAAATTATTACTCATGTTATGTGTAATAGAATGCAGAAAATTATGCAGAGCTTAATATCGGAGAATCAATCTGCTTTTATAAAAGGGAGATCCATCGCAAAAAACTGTTTAGTAGCTCATGAGCTGGTGCGTGAGTTTAACAAGCACGGAGGACAAAAATGATGCATTAAACTCGATCTGAGAAAGGCATATGATATGGTTAACAGGGGCTTTGTGTGTCACGTGCTTCGCAGTTTTGGGTTTGAAGATTGGTGGGTCGAGAGAATCAGAGAATGTATCACAACTCCTACATTCTCTATTCTTGTTCAAGGCCAACCGTGTGGATTCTTTGGAAGTAATTGGGGTATTCGACAGGGGGATCCACTATCTCCGTACCTGTTTGCCATTGTGATAGAATTTTTCTCCTGCTTGATGGACCTTGTTGTTCATTCCAAACAAATCTATCTATTTACTCGCGCTGTCAGCCTTTAATTTCTCATTTAATTTACGCTGATGACCTACTTGTGTTCATTTCTGAAAGATCCATCAACTCTCTGAACATAGTATTCGAGGATTTTGTTGGGGTGTCAGGACTGAAGCTGAATAGAGAGAAGAGCCAAATTTATCTAAGCAGGGATTGCTCGGAGAAAGAGAAGTGGTCGAGCATGCTTCAAATTGGGTTGGGCCAGCTGCCGATAAAGTATCTTGGACTTCCTTTATCAACTCAATACGCTCGAGATACAGATTGTCAAGGTCTCGTCCAATATGTTCAATTAAGATAGGAGGGGTGGCAAGCACAGGTTCTATTATTTGGTTGAAGAATTGAACTTATTCGCTCGGTAAATTACGCTATTGCTAGTTATTGGTTGCAAGCTATCTTTATTCCAGATAGAACTATCAAAAGATAGACAGTTTGTGTGCCAATTTTCTTTGGGGGGGGGGGGGGGGGGGGGGGGGGGGGGGATTACTATATATGGGCGCTGGCATACTAATCTCCGAGCGGTGGGACAGTGGCTTGATTCAGAGATTAGCTCCATTCCTATATATGGCGATTTAAAGGAAGATAGATGGGTTTGGGAAGGCACGTCGGGTGCATCTCCGACGTCAAAGTTGATATACGAAAAGGTTCGCAATAAAGGGCCGAGGAAGATGAAGCTTTCTTTATACAAATCTATTCGGGACCGATTGCTTACGAAGGAAAGACTGTCGCGGATTGGGGTCTCCATCCCAAATCAAGCCGGTGTATTATGCGGCCGCGGGATAGAGAATAGGAACCATCTATTCTTCGCTTGCCCCATTTCAAGCCAGGTATGGCGTCATGCTCGGAGTAGGATGGGCTTAATGGCAGGAGTGCGGATATACTCCCTGACATATTCGAGGAGATTAAAAGTTTAAAGAATCAAGGAAGAGAAATATTCGACAAAGTACGCATTCGATTACTGTCATCCGTATGGCACGTATGGAGAGAAAGAAATAGGCGGGTGTTTGAAGGAACGACAATGTCTATCAACGGCATTATCAATAACATAGAGGCGGATGTAGTGAGTATGGGCTGAGATTAGAGAGTTCACTGTGGTGTAATTTGTGTATTTGGACCCTTTTATATCAATGAAGTACCCTGTCTTCAAAATTATATATATATATATATATATATATATATATATATATATATATATATATATATTCTCAGGTTTATTAAATTAGTGAGTTGAAATTGGATTTCTCAACTTTAAACACTGATATTGAGATGCATTAAAAATATATAATCTGATCATAAGGGTTTAGTAAACTAACTTGCTGAATCTGATCATATTAAAGGAATCATATATTTGACTCGGTAAAAAAAAGATTATTTAATTACTCCGAAGATTTCAATAACCAGAATCATGAATTTAAGTTTAACCATTATTTAGATAAACACGGAACATAACAATTTACATCCCAGTCCAATCATAATGGGATGCATATTTTAAAACTAGTCAGATTAAACAATTCAAATATGATCTAATTAGCAAAATCAGATGATCAAATGTAATCTAGTTTTGATCTAAATTAAATGTAATTTGAGCTAATCGAAATTAAAATTACAACTATATTTAATCCAATTATATATACGGAATATAATTACAACTATAGATAGGATAGTTTCCTTAATTAGTTTTTTTTTTTTATATATAATATAAAAGATATATTTATCCTCCCTTTGCCTTCCACCCTTCAATTGATTGATAGATACAACACAGAAGAAAGAGATGAAGAGAGTCAGGAAATCAGACGGCAGCGAGATGACAAGCAAACCCGATAGACCAGCAAAGAGACGATTATGCAATGGCATTAGCAGTATTTCCGACGACCTCCTCGTCTCGCAGATCTTCGTAAGGCTTCCGGCGAGATCCGTAGTTGCTGTTCGATTGGTGTGTAGATCTTGGTATTTGTTGACAATGAGTCCAAGTTTCATCCGCAGTCATGTCCGTCGAGCCGGCACAAATATTGTGTTCGAGTACGTAAAGCATTCCACTTCGTACCACGTGAGTCTCGCCGTCGCAAGGAGGAGAGCGGTCGAGAACGAGGCTCTAGATCTTCCAAGTGAGCTACTGGACGGGACTCTAGATCTTCCAAGTAAGTTGCTGGAGTATGTTGGCAGAGATTCTGAGCTTAGATTGTCGGCTTCATGCGACGGGCTGTTATGCTTTGATGTACCAAGCTTGTCCTGCGACGGACAACCCTTTGGGAGGAGGAGGATGATGAGGAGGATCGGTTACGTTGTGTGTAACCCGGTGACCAAGGGCTGGCTTCATGTTCCTGTAAGAAATTTGAGTTATGGTTGCTACGGCTCCATTATCGCCTTCTACTTTCACTCTTCGACAGGAGAGTACAGATTGCTGCGACAGTACTATGAAATAGGCACCAGAGATGAAGTGTTTGGATATGAAGTGTTCTCTATTAATGGAGGATCAAACGGAGCTTGGAGACCTATTGGTGCCTCTTCTGGAATCTCCTCCTTGCTCCGGGATTCTCACATCTTCCTGCGTGGAAGTACTCATTTTCTGTCCCTCACATACAATTGTGATTGTGTAGTAGCATTCGATACGAATACCGAGAAATTCAGAAAGATATCCCTCCCTCCTCGACTGCATCTACAACGACGTTACGACGACTATGATCTGATAGAGATGGAAGGATGTTTGGGTTTCTGGCGAACAAATGAAGATTCGAGCGAGATGGACATATGGTGTTTGAAAGACTATGCCAAGGAGGAATGGGTCAAGCAGTACACGGTTCCGATAGGGGACTTGAGCAATCCAGTCGATGGATATTACACATTGTGCACTCCTCTGATCGTTTGGGGGGATGGAAAGGAGCTTCTGCTAAAATATGCTCATGGTCATTTGGTTCGTTTTGCGCTCTATAACTTTGAGTCCATGACTTTGAGGAAGACGGGGATCAACAACTTGAGGCACTATCCTAGGAAGTGGGTGCCTCACATAGAAAGCCTTGCATCTTGTAGTTCTTTGAAGAACATGAAGTATCTCTGTTAGCTTGTAATTCCGGTCCAAGTATCCCAAGTTGCTCTGAGTTCTTACATCTTATTTTTGCAGAACCATATTCTTGCAGCAGGGATTTAATATGAATGGCATTGGTCAAATTATATTTTTCTTTAATTTTTAAGTAGAGTATAATTGATTTCTTATATTCCCCTATTTAATTTTTAGAGAAGAAGATGGTTATATTTTTGCAAGCTCGAGATAGCAACTTGTGTTTCTCAGTTGATGAGAATATTTTTCTACGTCCAGCTGCAATGTCAACTTGTTTGCTGGAATCAGACGAGACTATTTTGTTCATCTTTTTGCCGAGAGTTTCAATTTCTTCTTCATTCAAAACTTGAGAGTCCACTAGTTCTAAAGACATTAATTGGATTTTCATGTCATTGACTTAGAGCATATATAACTTTCACTATATAATGAGACATGCCTCCAAGGGGGCTCGAACCTGCGCCACGGCGCCGGGGTGCTCCACTGTTCCCAACAAGCGCCGGGGTGCTTTCACTATACTAATTTAGTTTTCTGAATTATCCGTTTTTAAATTATACTAATTTAAAAAAATTTAGAAAACTCTTCTTTTAGAAAAAAAAATTCAATTTTTTTTTTATGTTTTTGTTTTCATTTTTATAGTTTTTTTTTTTTTTGAAAACATATAAAATAAATTGGTTTTTTTAATCCAAACCAGCCCGGCCGGTCCAAACCTGAACCGACCTGGCCCAAGTTCGGTTCAGCCTGGCCCATTGTAAACCGGGTCATGGGTCCGGGATGGGTTCGGGATTCGCTGACCCTTGTTGGCTCGGACCTCTCCGTCTCCCAAACCGGGCTGAGCCCGACCCGACCCATGCCCGGTCAAACCCGGTCAAAATCGGGTTCGGGTCGGCCCAACCCAGCCGAATTAACACCATGATCTAGACTTGGATATTGAGATTGAGACTAGCTTTGGTTTATGCATTTCCTATTTCACATCTCTTTCTTAGCATTTGTGATTGAATATTTGATTCATATTGGATTCACATCCTTATTGCAAAATTGTGAATATATAAGATATTGTATGCCAATGACCCATATCCTAGTTGTAATGTTAAGACATACGTCCGGATGGTCATGAGATCGATTTCCAGTAGGAACCTTTGATATATACTTTGCAGTTAACATCATTAACAAACAAAAGTTTAGTTGCAAGTGTACCTTCGTCGATCATTGAAAAAATATAAAAAATGATAGATTTTTTGAAAATAATTTCATAAAAAATATATGCTATCAAACACTACAATTGGTGAAAAACTTGTGATGGAAATATTTTTCCATGGAAAAAAAAACTCAATCAAGCAGACAATGTGTGGGTAGTATGAAACGAATCATATATTTGACTCGTTAAAAAAGGCTTATTTAATTTTTCCGAAAATTTTCACCAACCTAATTCATGAATTTAAATTTAACCACTATTTAGATAAACATGTAATATAACATTTACATCCCAGTCTTATCCTAATGTGATGCATATTCTAAAACTAATCGAATTAAAAATAATTCAAATATGATCCAATTAGCAAAATCAAACGTAATCTGGTTTCGATCTAAATTAAATATAATTTAAACTAATCAAATCTAAAATTACAACTATATTTAATCTAATTATAATCTGCTTTCTATACGGAATATCTAGACAGGAAAGATTCATTAGTTTTTTCTATAAAAGATATATTTATCCTCCCTTTGCTTTCTATCCTTCAATTGATTGATAGATACAACAGAGACGAAAGAGATGAAGGGAGCAAGAAAATTAGACGGCGGCGAGATGACAACCAACTGCGAAAGATCAGCAAAGAGACAATTATGCAATGGCATTAGTAGTATTCCTGACGACGTCCTCGTCTCGTTGATCTTTTAAAGGTTTCCGGCGAGATCCGTACTTGACGTTCGATCGGTGTGTAAGTCTTGGTTTCTGTTGACAACGAGCCCATGTTTCATCCTCGGTAATACCCGTCGAGCCCGCACAAATATTGTGTTTGGGTCCGGAAACTACTCCACCTTGTACCGTGTTAGCCTCAAAGTGAGCGCCAACGCAAGGAGGAGAATGATAGAGAGCGAGACGGGTCTTCCAAGTAAGCTGTTGGAGTATGTTGGCAGTGATTCTAGGTTTAAATTGTCAGCTTCCTGCGATGGGCTGCTATGCTTTGAATCTGTGGCTAGGAGGAGGATCGGTTACATTGTGTGTAACCCAGTGACCAAGGACTGGCTTATTGTTCCTTGGAACTCGCATAATGGTTTCTACGGCTTCATTAGTGGCTTCTATCTCCACTCTTCAACATGAGAGTATAGATTGCTGCAACACTACTTTGAAACAGGAACACGTGCTAGATATGAAAACGGTGGATTCGGAGTGTTCAGTATCGGAGGATCAAATGGAGCTTGGAGGCCTATTCATGCCTCTTCTGGTATCTCCTCCTTGTCGCTCATGCCTTCACGTATCTTTCTGTGTGGGAGTATCCATTTTCTGTCCTTTCCAGATTGTGATTTTAGAGTTGAATTTGATACAAATACTGAAAACTTCAGAAAAATACCCATCCCTCCTCGACTGCATCTACATCGTTACAATAATGGTACTCTGATAGAGATGGGAGGAGGCTTGGGTTTGTGGCAACTAAATGCAAATTCGAACAATATAGACATATGGTGTTTGAAAGGCTACCCCAAAGAGGAGGAATGGGTCAAACAGTACACAGTCTCAGTCTATGGACATTTATGCACTCCTTTGGCCATTTGGGATGATGTGAAGGAGCTTCTGCTAAAATGTGATAACAGTGGATTTGCGCTCTATAACTTGGAATCTAAGACTTTTAGGAAGACAAGGATCGACAACTTTAGGCACTATCCTCTGATTTGGGCACCTCACATAGAAAGCCTTGTGTCTTGTAATTCTTTGAAGAACATGAGGTATCTCTGTTAACTTGTAATTCCAGCCCAAGTATCTCAAGTTGCTCTGATTTGTTACATCTTAAGAGGTGGAGTTTTAGTTGCCACGGGCTAACATGAACTTCATTTTGATTTAATTTGAGCACTTTTTTATATATAAAAATCTTGTGTGCTTCATTATGTTTTTGCGATGGAAACTCCATGGAATTTGATCTTTAAAGCATGAAATTTCACTCAATACACATGTCATTCCGAGTTTCAATTCAAATAGTGATGCATTAATATTGTGTGGCATTGGGTTTGAATAATATTCTTACTTTTCACTGTGCCATAATATCTACTTATAATAGAGATGGCTGCAATGGATCAAATAGTACACTATTTTAGTAAATAACATAAGGACTTTATTGTTTGCAATGGACTTCTAGTGATTAATGTTGGATTTTTCTAAGGGCACCACACTAATTACTTTGGGCTATCCCAAAATTTTTACAAGAAATTACAAGTTTGCCATCAAAATTTTTTACTTGGGGCTAGCCCAATTTTTTCCAGCAAGTAGGACTGCCAACATGCTGGCAGTCCTAACATATACTGGCAGTCCTAACATGTGTTAGGACTGCCAACTTACTGGCAGTCCTAGGACTGCCAGCATGTTGGCATGTGTTAGGACTGCCAACAAGTTGGCAGTCCTCGGAGAAGAAGAAGAAGCAGCAGCAGCACCTACATCCATCCATTCATCCATGTCTCCTCCTCTCTCCTCCTCCTCCTCCTCCTCCTTGCTCCTCCTCCTCCTCCGCCCCCTCCGATTCTCCACCGCCGTCGCCTCCTCCCTGCTCCTCCTCCTCCGGCCCCGTCCTCTGTCCCTCCGCTCCTCCACCGCCGCCGACCTCGACTTCACGCACGTTATCCACTCCCGCTACCCCTCCGCTGGAGCAAGGAGGAGGAGGAGGAGGAGAAGCAAGGAGGAGGAGGGAGGAGGAGGAGGAGGAGCAAGGAGGAGGAGGAGGAGAGAGGAGAGAGGAGAGAGGAGAGAGAGAAAACTCTAATATTGGGCTGCTCCCAAGTAATTTTCGGGACGTCTCCAGTAAAAGTTCCTCAAACCTGGGCTGTCCCCTAGTAAAATGACGCCCCCAGTAAATCTTGTGGTGCCCATAGAAATTGCCTTAATGTTCTACATGAAATTCGCAAAGAAATGTGTGATGAGTTTCTATGTGAAGAGTAAGTTCCCCTAAGGGTGAAGAGAAAGCAAAGTTTGATGAGAGAGACAATCTCATATATTTAGAATTTTAATGAACTCAATTTACAAAAGGAACAAACCTTCATAAACGCCATCCCTATAGAAGATGAACCTCTTTTGATCTCTCTCTGTAATCCTTGATATAAATCATGAAAATCTGGATTGTTCTGGACAGTGTACTAATATCAAATGCTATATCAAACTTTTCACACTGTGGGTATGAGTATTCATGATATGTCACAAGCGGACTCAGGAACATAGCCGAGGCTCTTCATGTTTGTATGTATCTTCTTATAGTTGCATCGAGGGTGAAGTTGGGTAATTCTCAGTCCCGCTAGACTATTAACACAGTAGACAAACATTTCAAGGATCAATTCCAAATGGGTGTCTGGAATCTAATTCCGCCATTTCTGCGTTTCCACGAACTGTCCATGAGTCCCGATGTCATCTAGAGTAAGCAAACATCGAGCAGGGGAACATGCAACTCATTTATGTGATACATGGATGAATTCGAGTTACAAAGGCATACATAATCATAAATCTCATCTCAACGGAGGTAAGAGTACTCTATGCTCTATAAGTCCATCTAACATTAGGCCACCAATATCGTACCACAATTTCAGTGAAGTTTAATGAACTCGGGTTACAAAAGGAACATACCTTTAGGGCGACTACCAGTAGTTTCGCAAGAGAAACACCCTGCTTTAAAACGGTGAAAGCGGTTAGAATCTTTCACGATGAACTCTCCTTTTCTGTAATCCTTGAAATAAGTTCTCTATAATTGTGACACTTCCCACAAATCTGCAAGTTCTTGGAAATCTGGATAGGAGTTCTCCATGAGGTACTTATGACCTTTTGAAGAAGAGAGGCAGATTTCAGAGATTTGGGTGCCTCTCATAGAAAACCTTTTCTTGTAATTATGTGAAGAAGTGATAATAAGGTATTTAGATCTGCTAACTTGATCTTACGCATTAATTGTCTTCTTCCAAATAACTTTTGTTGCAGAATTAGCTCTCTACTTTATTGTTTGCATGGAATTCTAGTGATTAATCTTCTACAAGAAACCATAAAAGTCTTGAAATATTTGAAGTTGATAGTATTCAAAATTAGGATGCATTGTCCAGTGTGCAGGACGTCTCGGAGTCTGATGCTCGGACTCAGTGTGGTGGATCAGGGGCGGTCGTTGCGGGGCGATCCCTGTCAATGTAGTCATCGAGGCTGCAGGTGTCGGTTTGAGTGAGCTAGTTTCATCCTCCCTGTGGGACATAGGTAGTGTTACTCCGCAGGTCAGTAGTTTCAGCTCAGGGTTGGAGGGGATGGATCCCTCCGCCCGAGCTATCATCAGTATTCTCGATTCTGGAGTGGAGCACCTAACCCCTTCCTTCCGAGCTGTCATCCGATCTCACTTACTAGCGGATCGCGGACCAAGCGTCTCCCCTACAAACAAGGAGAACAATCTGCAGTTGTCCGAGAAGCAAGAAGTTGATGTCGCGAAGTCCATGAAGACTAAAAACTCTAACATAGTTGTTCCTCAGTTACTCATGACTCTTTGGCCTTCCTCTTCCCGACCCAAATCAGTCAAACTCAGGATAGAATACATGTTTTTTGCTTGTTTCATTTCATTGTTGATGGTCGTACTAGTACGCCTTTCTTCTCGTCTTTAGTGTCTTGTAACCCGTCTGCTTTCATTAAATAAAATTGTTTTGTTTAATATATATATATATATATATATATATATATATATATATATATATATATTAAAGAAGGTAATTTTATTTAATGAATCTCAACTAGTTTACAATGGGCTATGCACTAGGCCATAATCCCAGTCAAAAATTTTACATCGAATTCAATATTGTGGCAAATGCCAATCTGCCCAGTAACAGTGTTCTCGAAGATGCGGTTGTTTCTCTCACGCCAAACGTGCCATACTGCAAAGGCCAATCTAACACAAGCTTCTTTGAACCAAGCCGAACCTTTGCGCCTATTCCCGATAATCCTTCTCATTATATATGTCACCTCCGGGTTGCCCCCTCCTTGTAATTGGAGTTTTCTCTCTTGAACCATCCATATCCAACGAGTGAACGTGCATTCAAAGAACAGGTGACCCATTGTTTCTGGGTGTTGGCAGCAAAATACGCACCCCAGATTAGCAATCAGAATGCCGAACTGCGTAAGCCTATCCTTAGTGAATATGCGGCCAAGCAAAAACCACTTCCAACGACGCCAATGCCTTTAAAAGGGAAGAAATAGAACAGTATCCAACGTTTCGATTTCCTTCACCGTTTCACATTTTCAGTAGTCATTGTGCACTTACTGTCCTCTTATTCATTTCCACTTCCACCAAGTACCGCAGAAGTTTTTCCGTTTCAATCTACCAAAACGACATATAAAAATTATGAAAAGGAAAGAGAGCGCAATAATAAAAGAAATAAATCCTTCTTATAGACAACCCCTATCAACGCACAAATACCTGGGATAACTGTGCAGACTCATCGGATTCAGGATGGAGGAGCAGCTACATTTTAGAAAGGTTTGTTAAGACGAGAATTGTTTATACAGTTGCATGTTAAAGTAGGAAAATTTTAGTTTGCATTTATTACAGTCTCAAAGTGATGAGAAAAGATTTAACAGAAAAACTTGTTTCCTGATAAAAAAATGGTGGCAAATATTCAAACAAGGCATATTGGGAATCTCTGAGCTACAAAACCTTTCCCCCACAGGCCAATTGGCCTTGAGTCTCACTCTTATTCTAACTGATTACTTACTAGGTCCAACTGGACTCTAACTAATACCTTGAGATACTCTATATTAACTAACACACTAATTTACTTAGACACACGCCCTAGGATACCTACCATAGTCCATTTGACTTATCTGATACTTAACTGACAATCACACATTCCTTATTTGTACACACACTCTAATACATATACACTTGACACTTGAAACCCTTTTCACTAATCCCAACTGAATATTTGATTTGGTTTCCTATCACTATTAGACACTCACACTCTATCCCTAGTGATACTGAACTCTAAACTCTCACTGTACCCTCTGATATACCCCCATCTGGACATGGATACCAGGATATCCTAAACCTTAATAATGCACTCAAAACTCTAACACGTAACTCTAAAACCAACTAATACAAACTAATACATTAATATCTTCAGATACATCACTCAAGGAAGCCTATAGACTCTGACACCACTAACCTATTCTCTGATACACACATGAAAACCCCCCAATCTCTGACACATTGCATTACACTCACACAAGCCTATTGACTCTTGACACCTAATCCACACTCACACATCTCTACAGCCCTTGCCCGACCCCTCATCACACTGCATACTGCAGTAGCCAAACCTGACCCCAAGGCTAAGCCCATGGCCAAGCTTAAATGGCCAAGTCGAGCCACAAACCACTGCTGTATGTCCTGCAGATAGCCTCCACTTGCATTCAAGGCAATTAGCCAAGTGGCCTAAGAGCCAAGGTTTCCAACTGCCAGGTCAATGGAGTCATCATACTATGTGTTTATGTTGAGAATCAATAAGGGACTTTTAGTCCCACATCGGAATATGTTATATGTAGAGGAGCTAGACTCCCTATAAGTAGTGAAGTAGTCCATCAATAAAATTATCCAACCATTATTTTCTACATGGTATCAGAGCCATAACTCTCCCTCTCTCTCTCCACAAAAAAAAAAAAATTCTCTCTAGCAGACCCCCCCTAGCCGACCCCCCCTCCCCCCCACCCGACCAGAACCTCCACCCCCCCTCCCGGCGCCCGACCACAGCAGCACCCCCCCTCCCAACCCCCCCACCCGACCAGAACCCCAACTCCCCGCCGACCCCCCCTCCCGACCAGAACCCCCCCCCGCCGACCCCCCCGACCCCCCCCCCCCCCCACCGGTCGACCATAGCAGACCCTCCCCCTCCCGACCCCCCCACCCGATCAGAACCCCCCCCCCCCCCGCCGACCCCCCCCCCGACCCCATCAAACCCTAACCCTAACCCTAGATTTTTGCCATGGATACCCTAACCCTAGACCTAGCAGCCCCATCAAACCCTAACCCTAGCTTTTAACAAAAAAAAAATGGCGTATTTCGAATAGAGACGGCTGTCAAATCTTTATTTGCACCAACTCTGTTCCGTGCTTACGCCGTTTGGAACTAACAAATGATTTATTTGTTATTCCTTTTTCACATCGGGAACTTTGCAGAGACTGATCATGTCTTCTCTGGTGTCCTGACGTGTTCGCTTTACCCGGTGCTGGCCAAGTTAGTAGCGCATTAGTAAAGTCTCTGGCGTTGAAGAAGACGACGTCGACGACGAAGACGACGAAGACGTTGGGTCAGTTGCAGCCTCCGACGACGAAGAAGATGACGAATTGAGTTCACAGTTGAAGACGCCATGGATTCGATCAGTGGCAAACTGACGGCCGATGAGATGAAGGCCTTGGTTGATGATATCTTATCCAAGAGATTAACTGAGGTAACCCCACGTGTGATCCATACTGATGTGGATCCGTCGCCTTACAAAATGGGGAAGCTGGAGAAACTGGAGACGAAGTTGGAAGGAACTTCCAACTACTTGAAGTGGTCGCGGCAGGCGATGCGGACACTGAAGGGACGTGGCTTGGTTGGCTATGTCACTGGCCAAGCCAAGGCGCCAGCCGATCACTCCACCAAGGAGTTTGCTGTGTGGGAGATTGTCAACAACGTTGTGGCTGGGTGGTTGACTGTCTCTTTAACCGACCAGGTGTCGGGCAATGTCGAGGCTATGGAGGCTGCTGCTGATATATGGCAGACTCTCAAAGATATGTACTCCGGCTCCGGCAACCCTATGCGAGTCTTTCAACTGCAAGATGAACTCGATAGGGTGGCCCAAGACGACCGTACCATCTCTGAGTACGCGGCCCTGTTGAAGAAGTATTGGTCTGATCTGGATCATTATGATCCTCTTGGGATGGAAGATGCACAAGTCGAACCAGCCTTCGCAAAGTACTTTCAGACGTTCCTGGCTTATATTTCCCGGTAGCGTATGATGAAATTCCTGAAGGGACTACACCCTGTCTTTGAGCAGCGACGGAATATCCTCCTTTCCTAACCCACGCTCCCGACCTTGGAAGAAGCTATAGCTGTCATGACACAGGAAGAAGCTCGACTGAAGTTGATGCCCAACAAGGGCTCCTTCCAGGGGGAGCCAGCCGCGGTTGAAAAGTCTGCCCTTGCTGCCTTCAATCAACCTCCATCTATGGGTGGTGTTTGTCACAATTGTGGTGACTTCGGACATTACATTCGATTTTGTCCAAAACCCTTGCGCAATCAGTCTACTGATCGAGGACGGGGTCGTGGAGGCCGGCGTGGTGGTAGAGGAGGCTATGCCGGTAGAAGGGGCGGACACAAAGCAAATCTGGCGGAGGAAGGGGGAGCGAATCAACTGGCTGCCATAACCCCGCTTGAGCGGGAGTTCCTTGAGAAGTTGAGAGGCACAAAGCTGGGTTCGGTCGACTGTCCTGGGGCGTCTTCATCCTCAGGAGATCACCTCACTTGCTTTGTCCAAACCAGCACCGATGATTCTGCACGTGCTCTTGCCTCTATCCATCAGTCAGGATGGATTATGGACTCTGGGGCATCTCGCCATGTCACGGGGTCCCGTGATGCGTTTCAGGGATATACTCACCTACCATTGCCGGAGAGTATTCAGACCGCTGATGGTACATCCAGACCTGTAGTGGGTACAGGCACTGTCGCATGCACCCCTTCCATCACTCTAACCAATGTCTTACATGCTCCATCTTTTCCTGTCAATCTTTTATCCATTAGTGCCATTATACTTGATCTTAACTGTACTGTTTCCTTTGACATTCCTAAGGTGACTTTTCAGGAGAAGGGGACAGGACGACGACTTGGGACTGGCACATGGCATAAGGGGCTGTGGTATTTAGACAGGACTGGACTGGACAAAGCATTGGCATCCTTGGTAGCGGCCGCACCACCAGAAGCTTCCTGTCACAGTGTTGAAGCCGACTTGCTACTCCACCACCAGCGTGTCGGTCATTCCTCTTTTCAAGTTCTTAGTCGAATGTATCCGTCCTTATATCAAAGGGCTGATAAAGAGAAGTTATTTTGTGATGCTTGTGAGTTGGAAAAACATACCAGAAGCTCGTATGTAAGCTCGGGGAATAGGAGTTCAGCTGCTTTTGACATGATACATTCGGATGTATGGGGCCCTTGTCCTACAATCGGAATTAACGGTTTTCGATGGTTCGTCACCTTCATTGACTGTTATACCCGCGTGACGTGGGTCTACCTTCTGAAGAATAAAAGTGACGTCCTTGAGGCTTTTCGGGACTTTTATCGCCGGGTGAAAACACAATATGGCGCTAAAATTAAGTGTTTCCGGTCTGACAATGGGACGGAGTATACTAATAAGCAGGTTGCTGAGTATTTTTCCACCCATGGAATACTACATCAAACTTCATGTGCTTATACTCCGGCACAAAATGGTGTGGCTGAACGAAAGAACAGACACCTGCTGGAAGTCGCACGGACGATGATGCTGGCTATGAATGTCCCGAAGCACTTATGGGGGCAGGCTATTTTGACGGCCTCGTATCTCATCAACAGAATACCATCTCAAGTATTGGACTGGAAGACACCATTGGAGATGCTTACTGGGGCAACTACATACACTGTTCCACCAAAAGTTTTTGGATGTATGTGCTTTGTCCAAGATAATCGGCCTAGCGTTGGCAAACTGGATCCTAGAGCAGTTAAATGTGTCTTTGTCGGTTACACGGCGACTCATAAGGGATATGCCTGTTGGAGTCCAGTCGAGCGGAAGATGTTTGTCAGCATGGACGTTACATTCAGAGAACTCGAACCATACTATGGTTCGGATGAAGGTTCAGCATTTGGTGACACATCTAACACAGGTGGTGTTCGATGTGAGGGGGAGATAATAAGCCCAAATGTGGTCGTCGGATCGGTTCCGTGTCCGGTTGTAGAAAACTGGACGAAAGGGGGAGAGCACAGTGACTCAGATACAGATGAAGAAGAAGAAGATACATATATTACGCAGGGGGAGCAACAGACAAGGGAAAAGGAGCTCCAAGTCTACAGAAGGAGACAACAGAAGTCCAGTACTGTGCCTATGCCGTGCCCTGTGCCTACTGTACCAGGTCCCTCGTCTACTCCTGCTCCAACTCCTGAAGATGTTGCCCCCGCACTGAATCACTCGGATTCTGATGCGGATCTCTCCGACTCGGATGGTATGATCTCTCCACCACCTATTGCTCCCTTAAGGAGATCTTCTCGCATCAATGCGGGTAAGGCTCCTGCTCGTTTTGATGATTACGAACATGACATTGCCAACTTCTTGTCTTATTCTAACATTTCTTCGAATTATCGAGCCTTCATTGCATCGTTAGACTCTACTTTGTTGCCCAAGTGTTGGCAGGAAGCAAAGAAAGATCCAAGGTGGAAAGCTGCAATGATGGAAGAACTTGGGGCACTGGAGAAAAATAAGACATGGGAGCTGGTTCCATTACCCAAAAGGAAAAAAGCTGTGGGATGCAAATGGGTGTACACGGTGAAAGAGACGCCAGAAGGAAAGGTCGAGCGATACAAGGCGAGATTGGTTGCAAAAGGATTCACACAGTCATATGGCATAGACTATGATGAGACGTTTGCCCCAGTAGCAAAAATGAGCACTGTGAGAACTCTGGTCTCCATTGCAGCAAACTATGGATGGAAGCTGTACCAGCTGGATGTGAAGAATGCCTTTCTTCATGGGGACATGCAAGAAGAAGTATACATGGAGCTCCCGCCAGGATGCTACGCGACGGAATCAAACGGAGGGACGTCACAAGGAAAGGTGTGTAAGCTGAAGAAGTCGCTATACGGGCTCAAGCAATCTCCTCGAGCCTGGTTTGACAGATTTAGAAAGGCTGTTACAGGCATGGGATACCGTCAAACAAATGCAGATCATACGGTCTTCCTCCAGCATGCAAGAGGCCATATCACTATACTTGCTGTATATGTGGATGATATAGTGATCACAGGTGATGATGAAGTCGAGATCACTAAGCTGAAGTCAAAACTCGCGAAGGAGTTTGAGGTGAAGGATTTAGGAGCGATGAGGTACTTTCTAGGTATCGAGGTGTGTGAAGGCGAACAAGGAATTGTTCTCTCACAGAGAAAATACGTACTAGATCTGCTGAAGGAGACAGGGATGCTAGGATGCAAAGCAGCAGTCACTCCAATTGACCAGAAGTGCAAGTTGGGAGCAGAAGCAGGAGAGCCAGTTGATCGTGAAAGATATCAACGACTTGTAGGAAGATTGATTTATCTGGGGCACACTCGCCCTGATATCTCATTTGCGGTGAGTGTGGTGAGTCGCTACATGCATGATCCAAGAAAGGGTCATATGGAAGCAGTATTTCAGAGCTTGAGATATCTGAAAGGAACGCCGGGAAAGGGGCTATGGTTCAAGAAGAATGGACGCATAGAAGTTGAGGGATACTGTGATGCAGACTGGGTGAGCTGCATAGACGACAGAAGGTCTACCATGGGATACTGTGTTTTTGTAGGAGGAAATCTGGTCTCATGGAGAAGCAAGAAACAGTCAGTGGTAGCACGGTCGACAGCTGAAGCAGAATACAGAGCAATGGCTCTGGGAGTGTCCGAGTTGCTGTGGGTGAAAGCATTGCTGACAGAGTTGCAGCTGGATAAGGGAGCACCATTGCGTCTTCTGAGCGATAGTCAAGCTGCAATCAGTATAGCTAACAATCCAGTTCAGCACGACAGAACGAAGCACATCGAGATTGATCGATTCTTCATCAAGGAGAAGCTGGAACAAGGGATACTGAAGATTGACCATGTCCGCTCAGAAGAACAAGTTGCAGACTGTCTGACTAAGGGTCTTAGCTCATTAAGTCTGTCAAAGTTATGTAACAAGATGGGGATGATCAATATCTATCGCCCATCTTGAGGGGGAGTGTTGAGAATCAATAAGGGACTTTTAGTCCCACATCGGAATATGTTATATGTAGAGGAGCTAGACTCCCTATAAGTAGTGAAGTAGTCCATCAATAAAATTATCCAACCATTATTTTCTACAGTTTACTTCTTATAATATATCTTAGAAACGGACGAAAAATAACTCTGATAAGCGGTTTGTAAGTATATAATATGATTATTACTTCTCTTGCAGCTTACGAGGGGTCAAATGCTTACAGTTCCAGCGTACCTAGTGAACAAACTGGATGAAACCCGGGTTCAGTCCTCAGTGTCTTTCGAGACAAGGCAGTTTGTGTCGGATAGCCAATGCGGTCCGCTTGCTTGCCGCTTTAGGGTTCGCTCTCTTGGTTGAAGTGATTGTCGACACGGTAGAAGCTAGTGTGTCCTCTAATGTGGCTATAAAAGACATGCTTGGAGCTGAGTTCTATGTTCAGACAGTAGAGAGGGAGGTCCAGAGGAGGCTCTCTCTGATGAAGAGAAGTTGAGAAGTTGATTGTATGTAGAACTTCCAGTACAGGTACCCTTTAAGAAACAGATGTTTTGTGCTAGTCTTAAGAAGAGAGTTGCTGGAAAACTCAAATTTTCATGTGCTAAAAATACCCCCATTGTTTGGTTTCTACAAATTTTGCAATATTTGAAACATTCTGGATGCTTGAATCGTGGTAACACTCCCATAACAAAAACTTACAAGATTTCTCCCATCTACTGAAGGATTTACTATCTGCAGTCAAAAGCCTGGCCATACTGTTTGCAACAACATTTATTGCAAGTTCTTCCCATGTTGATGGTTGAAACCTGAATCTTATGTTGCAATTTATGGTATGCATGCTTTTACATTGATATGGATTCAGATTGTTCAATTTTTGAAGTTCAAGATGCTCTATACTGTAAATAGTGTTAGGTTCCGATTTTTCTTTTTTTTTTTCACATGAAGTTCTTTCCAGGTCCAGTGTCCACTTTGCCTATTCAAATTTGGAATTGATTGTACTCTTGGAGCAGATAAGGGTACAAAATTTGCAGCCATTGCTCGATAGAATTGAAACGCTCCGCTAGATTTAACAGACAGAACATGGGTGATGCTAGATTTATTTACTTGAACTACAATGATTACTGCTGAAGAATCATTTGTCATGACCACCAATATCTGATACATACATCAATATCTGATACATACAAACCCTCATGCAAAGGCCAAGGACCCACACTTGCCACATTGCCGCTGCTGTATAAAGACTTGCTGCTGCTGCATGAAGCCTTCCTGCTGCTGCTGCATAAAGCCTTGCTGTTGCTGCTGCATAAAGCCTGGGCATTGCCCTGGCTTGAACACAAAGGCCTATGGCCTTTGCTCTCACTCACTAATACAAGAGTGATCACTAACACATATCTCTGATACTAAGACTCAACTGACACTAGACACTAGAGCAAGTGGTGATTAGAACTTGTGAAAAATCTTCACAAATTAGGATGGTACTGAGCAACATGGTGAAAACAAAAAAATAGAGGAAATAAATCATGATATTTTATAGAACAAATAAGGGATATTTATGAATTTTTAAACAAAACTCCTCAATCTCCCTCGGGGGTTAAAAAAATGGACAAAAGAGGGTGAAATAAACCCCCACTTAACCCTCTATAACCCTCCCTCATAAACCCCACCCTCAAACCAAGCATGGTTTTATTTTTCCCTCACTTAACTTTCCCTCACTTAACCCTCTTAATCCTCAATCCAAGCAGACCCTAAGTGCCTTGTCAAATAAACTTGTAAAAGTAGGTTTCATAAGCAACTACTAAGAAAGTTCATACAATCTACTACACCAATGATGATATGAATTCAACTACTATGTTCTTCAATAATTGCGTGCGCATAAAACCACTCAAACCTTAACTCAGAATCTTGTTTGTTTCGAATGAGTGGTACGAAAACAATTTTTTTTCCGAAAGAATGAGATCGATAATTTACCTTAGATTTCCGCTGGATTTCGCCAGTAGAGTCATGCTCCTCCAGTTTCTTACCCTTGAGCTTAATTTCCTACAAGAAGTTGTGGCGGTGTATAAAAATTGGTGGAAAACAAAAAGTAAAGCAGATGATGAAAGGGAGGAAGGGAGCTTACTGGAAGAATGCGGCACAACTGTTTTCTACAGAGTTCTATCACCACTTGCTCGGTAGTTGATCTATGCTCTTCTTTTGTTAGGAGGGGCGCTCCTGTAAAGTATAGTAAATATTTAGATACACGGGAACCAAAAACCAGTGAACAAATTGGTAAACACGGAGCATAAACGAAGAACTACCTTTACTTGACCTATAACCAGGTGTATATTCCGCAAGATCGCGGCACCACTCACATACCCAGCCTTTAAGCATGGAGGAGATGATGGATGAACCTCCCACATAATCATCAAGAGCATCGATCTCGGACACGCAGAGTCGGCACACCATATCTTGCTTCGTTTGGAGGTTTGACTCCATGGTGGATGAACCTCCCTCAGTTGATGTTGGTGTTGTTGGTGTTGCTCATGCTGCTGCTAATTGATCGAAAGAACGTGCTTTGCTCATCTAAATAAAATTGATGCAATTATAATAGGCATAAATAAGAGAGATCGAAATTGCTACCCCTTAAGCTGAAGATAGATAAGGTCACTTCAAATGAAAATATATAAGGTGGTTACCTTTGTTGGTGTGTTTTGGGAGCAACTGAGACTGTTTCCATAACCCCTTCTCCGCCTATAACAAGAAATGGGATCAAAATAAAATTAGGGGTTTCCAACAATAATCGACCAAGATTAATAGGAACAATATAAATATGATCGATCATCCAATAACAAAAAGGACGCGGCTATCCGCACCCTATGAGTTGCTTAGCACACCCCAAAATTAAAAAAAAAAAATCCCTATCCTACCCCTCCCTCTCCCCCTGAGCTGCTTAGCATACCCCACCCCCCTCCCCACCCCTTCCTCTACCGACCCTCCTCCTCCTCCTCCTCCCGTCGACCCTCTGCCTCCTCCACCCGACCCCCTGCTCCCCTCCCGACCCTCCTCCTCCTCCTCCCGACCCTCCTCCTCCTCCTCCACCCGACCCCTTGCTCCCCTCCCGACCCTCCTCCTCCTCCACCCGACCCCTTGCTCCCCTCCCGACCCTCCTCCTCCTCCCGCCGACCCTCCTCCTCCTCCTCTTTCTTCTCTTCCTCCTCCTCCTCCACCCGACCCCCTGTTCCCCACCTGATCCCCCTGCTCCCCTCCCGACCCTCCTCCTCCTCCCGCCGACCTTCCTCCTCCTCCTCTGTTGATGAAAGAGAGAGGGACTCCTGGAGAAAACCCTAACCTAATATTGAGAGATAAGATAAATCTAATAGATACTTTACAATTCTGATGTTGAACATCAAATACCTTTTTTGAACATATTGGGATGAGATTCAACAAAGAATTATGATGCTACAATTTGCTATAGATGATTGCATTCCTGTCTTTCAACAGATCAAGCCAAAGTGTGAAAAAGGAATGGCATTCCCTTCACAAATTCCCTGGCAGAGGTTGTGGAGAAAAAAGCAATATTTCTTCATTTAGGCATTAATCATTCAAGCACAAACTTGACAACAGTAACTTCTTTACTTAGGCTTTTTTTATAAAAATAAAACCACCACTCCCTTCTTGTCAACAAAGATCGAATCTTTTCCACAAGATCAAGCACCATTACCAACCCAGCCAACTTCACATAACAAAATTAACACAAATTTTTCCATGGCTGGTCAAAATTAGCTCTTTATTAACCCAAAAAAAACCCTAAAATTTCCATGGGGAAGGAGAATGGCACCTAGAGATCGTAAAGATTGGAACTTTCTTTTCCTCCGGCGAGATTTGGAGAGAATAATGAAGCGAGGGTTTTATAGAGATTTGGTTGTCATAGATGTGCACCAAATCTAAATTGGATACCGAAATCCTGTATTTGAACAATTATGAAATTATAAAACTAATCGTGTTGGAGTCCATCGATTCCAAAGGTAAGTCCGCTTTGTACAATGTTAGTCTCGACGATTTGTACGTTAGCCTTAACGAGAGCGCCAAAAGAAGCCAAAGGAGAGCAATAGTAGAGATAGAGGCTCTAAATCTTCCAATGAAGCTGATGGAGTATGCTGGCAGAATTTCTAAGCTTAGCTTGTCAGCTTTCTGCGATGGGCTGTTGTGCTTTGATTTTGTGGGACATCCAAACAGGAGGCCTGGTTACAACCCATTGACCAAGGAGTGGCTTAATGTTCCTCGAAATTTGGGTAAAGATGTCGACGACGACTTCTACTTCCACGCTTCAACAGGAGAGTATAGATTGCTGCGACGGTATGAAACTGACGACGACACATTATGATTATGATTATGAAAACATAGTATACAATGTTGGATATGAAGTGTTCAGTGTCGACCGCGGATCGAATAGAGGAGCTTGGAGACCTGTGGATGGCCCTTCTGGTATGCGTCTTCGTCAATCACATATCTCTGTGCTCCATGGGAATGTTTATTTTCTATCCGAAGATGATTGGGGTTGTGTAGTAGCATTCGATACGAATAACGAAAAATTCAGAAAGATGTCCCTCCCTCCACTCCATCCACAAGATCACCACCTCAACGAACTTCTGGTAGATTTGGGAGGAAATTTGTTTCTGATAGAGATGGGAGGAAGTTTGGGTTTGTGCCAGACTTACTCCGATCCTCGTTGGAGCGAGATGGACATATGGTGTTTAAAAGACTACACCAAAGAGGAATGGGTCAAACAGTACATAGTTTCGGTAGGGGACTTGAGTGGTTCAGTCGACACACATCCCAAATGGTGTACTCCTTTGGCCATTTCGGAGGATGGGAAGAAGCTTCTGCTAAAGTATGACGGTCATTTTGCTCTCTATAACTTCAAGTCGAGGACTTTCAAGAAGAGAAGAACCAATAAGTTGAGGGAATATACTTGGGTGCCTCACATTGAAAGCCTTGTACCTTGTACTTCTATTCTAACGTGAACTTCACTTTGATTTAATTTGAACTTGTTGTGGACAATTAGCTCAACCTCTCAATATATATCAATATATGTATATCAATATATATATATCAATCTATCTACAAGCTATCCCAACCTCTCTTTATATAAGAAGAGAGAGGTTGGGAGTTACATAATGAAAGGTCACTTAGGAGTTACAAAGTGAAGAGTCATGAGTTACAAAATGAAGAGTCACCATGATTCACCATGATGAGATGAGTTACAACACTCCCCCTTGGCTCTTCACAAACTCTGCTTGTAAACACCTCTGAGCTTCTTTGTCTGTCTGTAGCTTGCAGATTCAAAAATGATCACCTACTTGTGCCTCGATAAAACCTTGCCAAAGAAAATCCAGTGGGAAAAAACTTTGGTCGAAGGACAAAAGAGTACACACAGGTCAGTATGATGGGGGTAAACTAACCATTGCAAAGATGCCTCGTCAAAACCTTGTCAGGGAAAACCCAGTGAGAAAAAACCGCTGATCGAAGGACAAAAGAGTACACGATGGTTTAGAAGTATACACTGGATACTCCCCCTGATCACAATAGTCCTTAGTGAATAAGAGATTTGAAATCTGTCTCGTTAAAAACCTTGCCAAGGAAAACCCAATGGGAAAAAACTTAGTCTAAAGGAAAAAGAGTACACAAGCATACATCAGGATGCTCCCCTTTTCACTCGTACTCGACAGGGCGCGAGATATACGCACAACAGGGCGTTTGGAGGCGCTCGTTGGGGCGCTCCCCCTCACATGCACACAACAGGGTACAGAAAACATGTTTCACTCAGGCTAGCTCTGAAAGCTTCCTAAGTCCAATCGCTCTGACATGTTTCTGGAACGAGTGTTTTGGCAGTGACTTGGTGAACAAGTCTGCGCAGTTATTCTCTGTGAGCACCCTGAATTTCGGGTTGAATTTTTTCATTTTATCTTATTTTTCTGATTATTTGGTTTTGATAAATATTTTATTTTATTTATTTATCTGTAAGTGTACTCTTTCATGCCATTGATATTTGGAGTATCAGGGATGTTCAACTCTGGAAATCTTCTTCATGAGTTTTGGAGTGGACAAGATTACCTTCATGACGGTATATAGTGTCCCATCCAAACTTGTTCCCTTGTGCTCTTTTTGCTTCGCTGAACTTCGGGTCGATTTAGGCCATTTGAGTATTATTTATTTTCCCACTCTTTTCCTTGATCATTTTTAGCGCGTTACCATGACTTTTAATTTTGGAGCGCAAGATCTGTCAGTTTCTTGAAACCAACTTCTCATGCTTGATCTACTCGAGACGCTCGTCACCCATGACTTTCGTGTCCCACTCAGACACGTCATTTTGTGCTCCATTTGATTCGCACAACTTTCTCGACACGTGATCCGATTTTATTTCACTCCACGGCGTCACATTCATCTTCCAACTTGATTTGTGGGTCCCCTGTCGACCAAAACCTGTCCGCCCCAATTATGGACATTGCCCACATTGAGCCTACTATCTGTCCGCCACTTGTGTCCCATTTATTGGAATCCCCATGTGCTACTTATTTCTCCATGATCATCGACGCCTATTTTAATTCAATTTTCGCACAATGTCCAGTTTTGACCCAATCCGGCCCCACCGAGTCCAGTCCAGCTCCATGATTTTCTCCATCATGACACCCTCGTATTTTCTTGCCTAAAAGTATCAAGTACCCATTTTGCCTATTTTTCTATATTTGATAGAAATTTTACATTGATTTTTAATCCATGGAATGACCAACTTTTCCTTATTTAATCCTAGCCCTTGAATTCCTAAATAAATCATCACCATCCATTTTCCTCCACTCCACACTCTCACAGCCAACCTAATGTGCCGGCCCTAACTCCCAAAATTGCTTTCTCTCTCTCTCATTAATGGCACAACTTCATCTCTCCTTCTCTCTCTTACTTTTCCATGCAACTATTCCCACAACAACTCACACAACTTCATCAACAACACAAACCATGCAAACTTCTCACAGAGCTTCCCCGACCTCACCCCATGGCCGAGCTCGGCCTTCACCTCCTCCTCCACACACAGAGCTCAGCCCATCCTCCCCCTTCCTCTTCAACCTCACGACACCACCACCATCCTTCCTTCTCTCCACCTAGCATCCCGCGACCACCACCCTCATTACCATGTCGACCTCCTCCTCCACGCCATGCCCGACCATCCCCTGGCCGCCCATGGTCGGACGATCCGGTCACCCTGGCCGAGCCCGCGCCTCCAGCTCCTCCTTCCTCCTCCTTCTCCTCCATTGAAACCCCCGCGCCACCTCACCGTGAGCCCCGCCGCCTCGCTGCCCGCCGTGGTCGGCCGTCGCGCCGCCACGAGAGCAGCAGCATCGCTCCCAGCAGCAGCACGCAGCGCATATCCGCGCACGCGTGCGAGCGCAGGCGCCGCCGCCGAGCCGGCCACGCATCGCCGTGGCTCCGGCGAACCACCTCCCTGGGCGCGCCCCACCCTAGGCTGCCTTCTCCTGGCGGCCAACGTCCTCCGGGACGCGCCGTCGAGGCGATTCGTGCGTTTTGAACGACGTCCCGTCGTGACGCGCGCGGGATCGAGTTCGTTTTGATGCTCCGTCGCAGCGACTTCGCGCATATTTTCCCGGAGATCCGACCGTTGGATCGGCGATTTCTTTGCTCCGTCGCAATCTCGGTATATCCACCTTCATTCCTGTCAATTTTCGTCCGTTAATTTTATCGTTTGATACATCAAAACCGGCCACCAAGTACCGTTTAAATTGTATTAAATTTGGACAGTTTCGCGGGGCCAACTTCGTCAGCTTGTATCTCCACCACCGCAGCTCCGTTTGGCGTGCTACTAGTTCCGATGCGAAGCTGGTATAACCCTCTTGCTACCCCTTCAGTTTTGTTTCATTGTGAGCTTGTTTTATTGGTTGAATTCGACGCCAAAGTTGGTCGTTCGAATTCATAATTTCCAACTTGTAAAATTCTATTTTTGAACACGGGACTCCAGATTTCATTTCTGACACCACCATTAGAATTGTGGCGTCGTTTTGGCATGTTTTCATATAAAATTTGTTAGATTTGGAGAACGTGGGCCCTGGCACGTTTTTCGGTGCAAAGTGGGTCCCACATTCTGGGTCAACGGGTCATTTTGAGATCGGCTCATCGGAATCCAATTCCGGAGATACCGTTGAGTTCGTATCATCATTCTGGACTCGTTGACAGGTAGTTTGCTAAGTTTTGAGAACTTTGGCTCCGGCACGTATTTCCGTGCAAACCGGAATTCCAAGTTCTGGTCAACGGGCCAAATTAAGATCGGGTCAACGGAATCCAATTCTGGAGATACCGTTGGGTTCGTATCGACATTCTGGTTTCGTGGACATATAATTTGTTATATTTTATTGACTTATTTTCTTGCATGTTTTTCGGTGCAAAATAGCTCCGACACGGACACCATTTTGACCCAAAATTACCTTTTTGCCCTTGTATCCAAATTGGACCATTGGGTAGGCTATCCTAGCTAATTTGACCATTCTGGACACGTTGGCGATGTTCATTTCATCGTCCGACAATGTTTGTTGATAATTTCTCTGAGTTTAACCTTTTTATAATTAATTAATAATTAATTCACATAATGTTCGTATTTCGGGATTAGTACAACGAAACTGAGATCAGTCAATTCCAGTGATCTCATATCGCTGAAATTGACAAGTTGGATACGTGGATCACTATAATAAGATTATCAACCTTACCGATAATCTTCTTATCTCGATTTGTGTGTCGTAAGTTTCGACGTACAAATAACGAAGTACACTTTATATTGGACTAGAATTGACCTTGTTTGACCACAGTTGACCAGTTGACCCAAAGTCAACTGTAAGTCAACACTTGACCTAGTTTGACTAGATTATTGACCGGAGTCGACCTAGAGTTGTTTTGACTTAGAAGAACCTAGAATAATGTAGATTGATTATAGAGATTCATTTATTTACAACTTAAACACCTTGTAACCTGTGTTGCTTTAAATAGGACTCTGTGGCTTCAGTGGGACCCCCTATACTTATCAGCTGTTCAGGTTATCGAGGCGAGTACATTCTCTGATTATTTCATATCCTGCTTAGAATTATTTCCTGCAGTAGATTACTTTACTTGTACTGTCACGTTGGTCACACGGATTGGTACTATATGGATCCTTTCTTGAGATGTTATCCTTAGGGAGCATCGGGTACTCTATGTTCTGTGCGTTTCACTTTCATAGCGTATCATATGCTTCTTGGTTCTTTGATCACTTACGACATGTACCCTCATGATCGTAGAGTCTTCCTGGAATCTTATACTGTTGGGTTATCCCCAGAATCCCCATTTTTTTGAGACTTACACTGTTGGGTTATCCCCAGAATCCCCATTTTTATGGGACTTACACTGTTGGGTTATCCCCAGAATCCCCATGTTTATGGGACTTACACTGTTGGGTTACCCCCAGAATCCCCATTTTTATGGGACTACTATGTATCACCTTCGGGGTCTACCACCCTTCGGGGGCTTATCACCTTCGGGGTCTATCACCTTTGGGGTCTGTTACATAGCATCATATAACATAACCTGGCTGGATCCTTGTGTATTGATCGAGGGTACGGGGGAGTATTACATGTTCATATTGTACTCTGACTCACTAGTCACTGCTAGTTCCCTATTTATAGTAGATATTTCTATTACAGATCTCTCTCTGTTTACATACAGTAATCTTTCAGTACTTGTATCTTACTTTACTGCATGATTACATTTTCTAACCTGCTATGAACTGTTGAGATGTATTGTGCTCGCTCCAGTCCTGACTGGACCTGTTGATAAATTTTACAGATAGCCTGGAGGTGCCTGCTAGCCTAGAGGAGACACATTAGAGGTTGTTTAGGTAGTTATTTTATTTTGTCTGGAGTTGTATTTACTTTGTGGATTACTGTCACGCCCCGATTCCGTCGAATCGATAGTCGTCCCCCGGGCGTGATGCCGTGCGAACCTAATTTGCGATCGCACAAGGCCAAGTCATAAGGTAATCCGAGACACGAGATCTAAGAGAGTACGCAGACAAATTGATACACACAATAAGTAAAGAAAACTTGATCTTTATTGATAATGAACATCTTTTACAGACTCCGATACAAGACTCTTTGCCACACGGGCTACAACATGACTCGATTACAAAAGAGTGCCGATGAGATAGCCGTTCCATACATTGCACACATCCCTCAATATACACAAGTACTCCATTGACCTGGATGGGAGGGACGCTGAGTCATTTTCCTTGGACTGTCGAGAGCCTTCAAAAGTGGAGTCGCAGAGTAAGTCTTCGACGCACGACCGAAGCTTCAAAAGTTACGAACGTCGCCGAGCTAGCTGGCGCGTCCTTCCTGGTTCGCGGGACCTGTAAAGAGCGAGGATCAGCACGAAACACATGTACTGGCGAATGGCTAATTAAATCCAAGCTCTGTATTTGATTCAAGAAGTTTCGTAAACATGTTAGCTAGCTATTTCAATGATCTTTCTAACCATCCTGTACGATTTGCATGTTAACATGTTTTGAGGCAAGCATATGAACTTGTATATTACTAAGCAACTATCATGTTCATCCCGTGTCCCGTGCACCTGTTAAGCAGTGGAAGGGGTATGAAGGCCACTGGCAATGTCAAGCCATCGCGGACTATAGCATTTGGTTAGACGACGCCCCTTTCGCGTCGGGTAGCGAGCCCTGTGCGAAAGTGCCCGCATAACTCGCGCCGATGAAGGGTTGGCGCTGCTACACTCGTTCCTCCCGGGCCGAATCGGTCCCTTGGCCCAGGCAACCGTTCGAAGAAACTTCATCTTGTCGACAAGTTGTCCAATGACCAATTTCTTTTAGACTTAGTTGTATCGTTGCGATAAACGTTAATCGATTCATTCATTGTTTTGCATAGGCTAAGTAGATTTGTATAAGAAACACGTTTTCCATTTTCAAAACCGGCAGTTTGATAGCAAGTGTTTCGTGAAGAATCGTGCCCCAATTTCTCTGATTCTACACTATTATGACAAGCATTTATTTACTTCACATATTAAGTTTTGAAGTAGAGGGACGAGACGAAGGAGGTCAGCCACTCGCCTTAGTCTTTGCTTCAAGCGAGCGACCGGTTGGCTGCGCTGACGTCGCCTACGCGATCACCTGCAATCGCATAAGCAACTGATTAGAACACTGTATAATTCAAGGATATTCGATATGAATGCGAAGCTCGAAACGAATCACGAAAACCCATCGAAAACATTTACGAAAAACGCATTCACGAAATCCAAAGCCAAAGCCAAATCAAGTGCGGCATGAAAACCAGAGCAACGGGAGGTCTCTCCCGACTCAGCCGCAGAGCCAATCCTCGAGGCGCAACCCGCTGAATATGGGACTTGGTTCCGAAGAAGCCATTCCATAACGTGGAATGGATCTTAATTCAACCGTTCCCGTTCGATCGACTCGGCCGATTCCGACCTATCGGTCCCGACCGAATCGATAGCGACAGTGTTCCTTTCTCGCGCACCCCGTGGACGGAGACGGGGCACGATGTAGGGACGGGGCACTACACCATAACCAACTAATAAAAAGTTTCGTCCTCGAAACTTAAAGATGAAACCTACCTCTACGAGAACAATGAAGGGAATTTATCCTTCATCTCCGATTCAAGCTCCCACGTCGACTCTTCGATCGAGTGGTTCTTCCAGAGGACGCGAACGAGAGGGATCGCTCGATTTCGCAGCAGCTTATCCTTACGTTCTAAGATTTGAACTGGCTCTTCGACGTAGGATAAGTCTGACTTTAGCTCCAGCTGGCCAAAATCTACCACGTGGCTAGGGTCGTGCACGTACTTCCGCAACTGAGAGACGTGGAAGACGTTGTGTACACCATCAAGCGCCGGCGGTAGGGCAATTTTGTAGGCCACTGGCGCGACCCGTTCAAGTATTTTGAACGGCCCAACGAATCTCGGACTCAACTTTCCTTTCGCGCCGAACCGAGTAACTCCCCGCATGGGCGACACTTTGAGAAATACGTGATCGCCTACTAGAAACTCGAGCGGTCGACGATGAATGTCTGCATAGCTTTTCTGACGACTCTGCGCGGTCTTTAATCTTTCCCGGATGAGCTTGACCTTTTCCACAGTCTGTTCCACCAGCTCCGGGCCGAGTATCTGCCGTTCCCCGACTTCATCCCAGCAAATGGGCGATCTGCACTTCCGGCCGTACAAAGCTTCAGACGGCGCCATTTGGATGCTGGATTGGTAGCTATTGTTGTATGCAAATTCCGTCAGCGGTAGGTGGACGTCCCAACTTGATTTGAAGTCAATTGCGCAGAGCCGTAGCATGTCTTCGAGAATCTGGTTGACGCGCTACGTTTGGCCGTCGGTCTGTGGATGGTAAGCTGAGCTGAACTGCAACTTGGTTCCCAGCGCCGACTGAAGGCTACTCCAGAATCGCGACATGAATCGTGAATTCCGATCAGAGACGATGGATACTGGAACTCCGTGCAGCCGAACTATCTCGTCAAGATAAATCTGTGCCAGGCGATCAACGCTCCAAGTAACTTTGATGGCGATAAAGTGCGCTGACTTGGTTAATCGATCGACGATGACCCAGATGGCGTCGTTCCCCCGTGGTGTCTTCGGCAGGCCAACAATAAAATCCATAGTGACATGATCCCACTTCCACTCGGGAATAGCGAGGTTCTGTATCTCCCCGCCCGGTCGCTGATGCTCAGCTTTTACCTGCTGACAGGCCATGCATTGCGACACGAAGAGCGCCACATCTCTCTTCATCCCGTTCCACCAAAAGGCCGTGCGGAGGTTGTTAGCACCCTGAAATTCGGGTTGATTTTTTTTCATTTTATTTATTTTCTGATTGTTTTGTGTCATTAAATATTTCATTCTATTTATTTATCTGTTAGTGTACTTTTTCATGCCATTGATAATTGGAGTATCAGGGATGTTCAACTCTGGAAATCTTCTTCACGGGTTTTGGAGTGGACACGATTACCTTCACGACGGTATATAGTGTCCCATCCAAACTTGTTCTCTTGTGCTCTTTCTGCTTCGCTGAACTTCGGATCGGTTTAGACCATTTGATTGATATTTATTTTTCCCATTTTTTTTTCTTGATCATTTTCAGCGCGTTACCATGACATTTAAATTGGGAGCGCCAGACCAGTCATTTCCTTGAAACCAACTCCTCATTGATGATCTACTCGAGACTCTCGTCACCCAAGACCTTCGTTTCCCACTCATTCATGTCATTTTGGGCTCCATTTGATTCGCACAACTTTTCCGACGCGTGACCCGATTTTATTTCATGCCACGGCGTCGCATTCATTTTCCAACTTGATTTGTGGGTCCCCTGTCGACCAAAACCTGTCCGCCCCAATTATGGACATGGCCCACTTTGAGCCTACTACCCGTCCGCCACTTGTGTCCCATTTATTGGAATCCCCATGTGCTACTTATTTACACATGATCATCAACGTCTAATTATAATTCTATTTTTGCACGATGTCCGATTTTGATCCAATCCGGCTCCACCGAGTCCAGTCCAGCTCCATGATTTTCTCCATCATGACACCCTCATAATTCTTGCCCAAAAATATCAGATATCCATTTACCCATTTTTCCTATATTTAATAGAATTTTTGTTGAATTAAATTCTCATTGGAACAACCTATTTTCTCTATTTAATTCCTAGCCTTTGGATTGTTCAAACTAATCCTATCCATTAAATTCCCTACATTCATTACTCCCCAACACCCTACAGCCACATGGCCGGCCCTAAAAAAAATTGGAAAGCAACTTTTCTATCTCTCTCTCTTATCCTCTCTCTTTCTCTCTCTCCACATTTAATGTTATCATCCTTTTCTCTCTCTCTCACTAGTCTCATCTCCAACACAAATTACTACAACAGCACCTACAAACCCGACCACACCACACGCCACCTTCTTCCTCCTCTGGCCATGGCCGGACCACCCCGACCTCCCCTGGCCGTCGGCCATGGCGCCACCACAGCAGCCATCACCTTCTCTCTATCACTTCTCCTCCTCCTTACTCATCTCCTCCTCGTCCTCCTTCAAAATCGCACGCCACCGCCACCTATCCATCTGGCCGTCGGCCATGGCGCCACCACCACCTCGCCAGGCCGCGCCCCGCCGGACCAAGCGCAGCCCCGCCGCGCCGCCACGAGCAGTGACGCGCGCTGCCATGCAACAGCAGCAGCAGTGCGCCACTTGCGCGTGCGCGCGAACGGCCTGCCGCGCCGCCGCCGGCCGCCCACCGGCGTGGCCGACCCCCGCCGTGGGTAGCCCCCTCTGGCCGCACCCCAAGCTGCCTTCCCCTGGCGGCCAACGTCCTCCGGGACGCGCCGTCGAGGCGATTCGTGCGTTTTGAACGACGTCCCGTCGTGACGCGCGCGGAGTCGAGTCCGTTTTGGCGCTCCGTCGCAGCGACTTCGTGCACGATTTCCCGGAGATCCGACCGTTGGATCGGCGATTTCTTCTCTCCGTCGTAATCTCGGTATATCCACCTTCGCTCATGTCAATTTTCGTCCGTTAATTTTATCGTTTGATACATGAAAACCGGCCACCAAGTTGACCGTTTAAATTGTATTAAATTTGGACAGTTTTGCGGGGCCAACTTCGTCAGCTTGTATCTCCTCCACCGCAGCTCCGTTTGGCGTGCTACCAGTTCCGGTGCGAAGCTGGTATAACCCTCTTGCTACCCCTTCAGTTTCATTTCATTGTGAGCTTGTTTAATTGGTTGAATTCGACGCCAAAGTTGGTCGTCCGAATTCATAATTTCCAACTTGTAAAATTCTATTTTTGAACACGGGACTCCAGATTTCATTTCTGACACCACCATTAGACTTGTGGCGTCGTTCTGGCATGTTTTCATATAAAATTTGTTAGATTTGGAGAACGTGGGCCCGGGCACGTTTTTCGGTGCAAAGCGGGTCCCACATTCTGGATCAACGTGACTTTTTGACGTCGGCTCATCGGAATCCAATTCCGGAGATACCGTTGAGTTCATATCGTCATTCCGGACTCGTTGACATATAATTTTCTAGGTTTTGGTGGACATTGGGTCTGACACGCATTTCGGTGCAAGTCGGATACCAATATCCGGGTCAACGGGTCATTTTGAGTTCGGCTCATCGGAATCCAATTTCGGAGATACCGTTGAGTTCGTATCATCATTCTGGACTCGTTGACAGGTAGTTTGCTGAGTTTTGAGGACTTTGGCCCCGGCACGCATTTCCGTGCAAACCGGAATTCCAAGTTCTGGTCAACGGGCCAAAATGAGATCGGGACAACGGAATCCAATTCTGGAGATACCGTTGGGTTCGTATCGACATTCTGGTTGCATGGACATATAATTTGTTATATTTTATAGACTTGTTTTCTTGCACGTTTTTCGGTGCAAAACGGCTCCGACACGGACACCGTTTTGATCCAAAATTACCTTTTTGCCCTTGTGTCCAAATTGGACCGTTGGGTAGGCTATCCTAGCTAATTTGACCATTCTGGACACGTTGGCGATGTTCATTTCATCGTCCGACAATGTTTGTTGATAATTTCTCTAAGTTTAACCTTTTTATAATTAATTAATAATTAATTCATATAATGTTCGTATTTCGGGATTAGTACAACGAAACTGAGATCAGCCAATTCCAGTGATCTCACATCGCTGAAATTGACAAGTTGGACACGTGGATCACTATAATAAGATTATCAGCCTTACCGATAATCTTTTCATCTCGATTTACGCGTCGTAAGTTTCAACGTACGAATAACGAAGTACACTTTATATTAGACTAGAATTGACCCAGTTTGACCAGAGTTGACCAGTTGACCCAAAGTCAACTGTAAGTCAACGCTTGACCTAGTTTGACTAGATTATTGACCGGAGTTGACCTAGAGTTAATTTGACTTAGAAGAACCTAGAATAATATAGATTGCCTGTAGGGATTCATTTATTTAACTTAAACACATTGTAACCTGTGTTGCTTTAAATAGGACTCTGTGGCTTCAGTGGGACCTCCTATACTTATCAGCTGTTCAGGTTATCGAGGCGAGTACATTCTCTAATCATTTTATATCCTGCTTAGAATTATTTCCTGCAGTAGATTACTTTACTTGTACTGTCACGTTGGTCACACGGATTGGTACTATATGGATCTCTACATGCGATGTTATCCCCCTCGGGAGCATCGGGTACATTATGCTTGTGCGTTTCACTTACATCATGTACTCCTGTGCTTTCATTACATGTACACTCCTGTGAATCTTGTACTCTCATGTTCACGGAGCCCCATGTATACTATCATGTGCACCCTATATGGGCCCCCATGTGATATCCTGTGTAATAACATAACCTGTTTAGATCTTTGTGTATTGATTGGGGATACGGGGGTGTGCTAGTAGTCGTGTGAACAATTCCTT
Source organism: Iris pallida (assembly GCA_029216955.1). Lineage (NCBI taxonomy): Eukaryota > Viridiplantae > Streptophyta > Magnoliopsida > Asparagales > Iridaceae > Iris > Iris pallida. Next base: position 20,189,784 of record JANAVB010000194.1, read on the forward strand.
GTAGTGTAGATTCCTGTGCACCTCGACATCCTGTGCAAATCTGTCCTGTTCACATGTGCTATCTCGTACTCTGACTCACTAGCCACTGTTAGTTCTCTATGTATAGTAGATATTTATATTACAGTTCTCTTCCTGTTTACATACAGTATTTCTTCAGTACCTGTATCTTACTTTACTGCATGTTATATGTTTTCTAACCTGCTATGATCTGTTGAGATGTACTGTGCTCGCTCCAGTCCTGACTGGACCTGTTGATAAATTTTACAGATAGCCTGGAGGTGCCTGCTAGCCTAGAGGAGACACAGTAGGGTTTATTTAGGTAGTTATTTCTTTTTGTCTGGAGTTGTATTTACCTTGTGGATTACTGTATCTTTATTTGAGTTTTGAGATGTACTTCTGGGTTCATGTATCTTAGACACTTAGACTTCTATCTCCCGTATTTATTTTGGATTTCATGTTTTATCTATTCTTATCATGCTCTACCTTAGATGTGATTGAGTTGTATCTGCTATGTCACCCCCATTCGGGGAGTATAAACTGCTTAGCTTTATATTGTTAGATGTTGCGACCTAGGACAGCGTTCTACCGCCGACATTGCGGCGTAGGCTGGGCGTCGTTACGTTCTCGTGCCCTAACTCTAGGGTGCGGGTCGTGACACGTTTTTAGTGGTGGCCCATGCAGGTCGAGACTAAAGTGTAGTGGTATTCGAACTTGAGTACCACTACAGCCTGCACTAGGAATAGGATATATTTTGAAGGTACTCAATCACAGATAGGAACCCTTGAGAGATTTCCGGGACGACCCTGGAGAATCTTATTTAACTTCGATTTGAAAACTCTATTTTTCCCTTGATTTAATTTATTTTACTTTTGTTGTTAAATTTGATTTTTACGGATTATTGTTGAATTTGAGTTTGTATTTATTTTGATGGAAGATTTTCGAATTTTAAATTTTGATGATAGCTGTTGCATTCGAGTTTGTATTTTGATGGATTGTGTTCACTTTTGAATTTTGATGTTCGTTAATAAATTTTGATTTGATTTTTGAGTATTTATTGTTGATTTAATTTGATTTTTGGCAAGATGAAATTATATGGGCTAGGTCATCTATGTTATGGAATCTAGTCTTCTATTGTCACATTAGCCAGCATGATGAGGACATATAGTCTGACTCTGGATATATTTCTTGGGTGTGGGAATTTAAGGTTTTCGCAGCCAAGCATGCGGCACCGCGAAAATGTTAAATACCATGATTCTAGAGATATGTGCATATGTCAAGGGCTCTGTGATTATCGTAGTCTTGCTTACTAGTATGACGAGGATTTAGAGTACCATGATTTTGGATAGACGCATATGATTATCGGATTGCACCTTAAAATATTTTGAACATGTTTTCTCTACCTTTTTTTTTTCTCAGTCATTCAAAAAAGAAAAAGAAAAAAGAATTATTGTTTGTTGTTTTGCCTAGTTTCTTGTCATTTAACTTAAGAGTATGTTTAGTTGTTTTCATAAACCTTTGTGTAGCTTCTTGTTAGGAGTTTTTCATAATACCATGAATCGATGATTTTGCTAGACTTTATCTTGAATTTGATATTTAGCTCTGGATTTCAAAATCGTTCCTTCTTTAAACCGATAAGCAAAAATAGATTTCATTGTTATTCCTTCTTGCTATTATTCTTGTATTAAATAATAATGATAATAAAACTGTCTTGATTTCGTCAATCACCTCACCTGCTTGCAATCTTGGTAGGAATCTAAATGTTAGTCTTAACGTAGAATTAAATTTTTATTGGGACATGAGAATATGTATGTGAATATATATATCAGACACTTGCCTAACACGTATGCATGCTACACTTGATTCTCACATATCTAGATACTATTAATATGTTGCTTGATGCTAAATTTTCAAAACCACAATATTTATGGTTTCCTGTTTTTCCAGTTAAAGTCGTAATTTAAATATAAATTTCATGTTATTATTTAGGTTTACATCACTGCACATGTATGTTATACATAGAGTTTCAATTCAAAAAAAAATTGGTTAAGTTATGTTAAAATTGTAAAATCTGAGACTTCTGTGCATGTTAACCCTTGATGCTGAATTTTCGAATGTTAGTTCAAATTGCTGTTTTATTTCCTTAAATGTAATATTGAGCTACCTTGTGGGAAGTAGGATATAAATTTAAGTTTCATATTCTTACATGCTAGTTGTGATAAACATTGAGTTGGTTTTGATGTGTAATTTCTCCAAAATCCTTAAAACTGAATACATGTTAACATTTTTATATTGATTTCCATGTTTAGTTAATTTCAGATTTAACATGTAATATTAAACTGTATGCGTAGGTAAATATATTGATAGTATGTTAGGGTTTCTTTCTATCATGTTAGCATGCGTTAGGATATTGGGAGCGTTGAGATTTGTTGTGATATTCCAAACCCAAAAATCTGAGACCGCATTATGTTCATATTTTCCATGGTTTGAATGCTAGCTTGTTTTAGATTTTGTATGTAAATGCTGAACTAAAACTGGATTTAACCTTTTAATACTAAGCTATAACCCTATACAAGGACACACACACACACGTCTACTATCTAACTGTATGAACATGCCCCCATACACATGATGCTAGTTTTCCCTCTCTAACGCTCTCTCTATATTATATATTGTGATTGGATTTCAATGTAATCGACTTTCGTTAATTTAACTTGTGATTTTGATTTTCTTGGGATAATACTTTTTCAAATGATTGGTAGTTACCTTCCTTTATTTTATTTTTTTATGAGTACCAGTTTTCATATGGGGTGGTAGACAACCTTATAGTTTTGATGGTTGTTGTTTCTGTATCTTCCTATTTTAGCACCCTGGATTGCTTGTGTGGTTGATACCCTATGACCGTTAGTTAGCATGACTAGTAAACCTAGATGAGACTTCACTGTCACCGTATACCATGACCCTGTATGCCGTTCTTTTTTTTTTTTTTTGATGGTATGTTTATTTAAGTTCTGGGACTTTGATTTTTGGGGGTTTGACCTAGGGGGAGTAGGGATATTTTAATTTCGAGGACGAAATTTTTATAAGGTGGGTAGGATGTTAGCACCCTGAAATTCGGGTTGATTTTTTTTCATTTTATTTATTTTCTGATTGTTTTGTGTCATTAAATATTTCATTCTATTTATTTATCTGTTAGTGTACTTTTTCATGCCATTGATAATTGGAGTATCAGGGATGTTCAACTCTGGAAATCTTCTTCACGGGTTTTGGAGTGGACACGATTACCTTCACGACGGTATATAGTGTCCCATCCAAACTTGTTCTCTTGTGCTCTTTCTGCTTCGCTGAACTTCGGGTCGGTTTAGACCATTTGATTGATATTTATTTTTCCTACTTTTTTTCCTTGATCATTTTCAGCGCGTTACCATGACATTTAAATTGGGAGCGCCAGACCAGTCATTTCCTTGAAACCAACTCCTCATTGATGATCTACTCGAGACTCTCGTCACCCATGACCTTCGTTTCCCACTCATTCATGTCATTTTGGGCTCCATTTGATTCGCACAACTTTTCCGACGCATGACCCGATTTTATTTTATGCCACGGCGTCACATTCATTTTCCAACTTGATTTGTGGGTCCCCTGTCGACCAAAACCTGTCCGCCCCAATTATGGACATGGCCCACTTTGAGCCTACTACCCGTCCGCCACTTGTGTCCCATTTATTGGAATCCCCATGTGCTACTTATTTACACATGATCATCAACGTCTAATTATAATTCTATTTTTGCACGATGTCCGATTTTGATCCAATCCGGCTCCACCGAGTCCAGTCCAGCTCCATGATTTTCTCCATCAAGACACCCTCATAATTCTTGCCCAAAAATATCAGATATCCATTTACCCATTTTTCCTATATTTAATAGAATTTTTGTTGAATTAAATTCTCATTGGAACAACCTATTTTCTCTATTTAATTCCTAGCCTTTGGATTGTTCAAACTAATCCTATCCATTAAATTCCCTACATTCATTACTCCCCAACACCCTACAGCCACATGGCCGGCCCTAAAAAAATTGGAAAGCAACTTTTCTATCTCTCTCTCTTATCCTCTCTCTTTCTCTCTCTCCACATTTAATGTTATCATCCTTTTCTCTCTCTCTCACTAGTCTCATCTCCAACACAAATTACTACAACAGCACCTACAAACCCGACCACACCACACGCCACCTTCTTCCTCCTCTGGCCATGGCCGGACCACCCCGACCTCCCCTGGCCGTCGACCATGGCGCCACTACAGCAGCCATCACCTTCTCTCCATCACTTCTCCTCCTCCTTACTCATCTCCTCCTCGTCCTCCTTCAAAACCGCACGCCACCGCCACCTATCCATCTGGCCGTCGGCCATGGCGCCACCACCACCTTGCTAGGCCGCGCCCCGCCGGACCAAGCGCAGCCCCGCCGCGCCGCCACGAGCAGTGACGCGCGCTGCCATGCAACAGCAGCAGCAGTGCGCCACTTGCGCGTGCGCGCGAACGGCCTGCCGCGCCGCCGCCGGCCGCCCACCGGCGTGGCCGACCCCCGCCGTGGGTAGCCCCCTCTGGCCGCACCCCAAGCTGCCTTCCCCTGGCGGCCAACGTCCTCCGGGACGCGCCGTCGAGGCGATTCGTGCGTTTTGAACGACGTCCCGTCGTGACGCGCGCGGAGTCGAGTCCGTTTTGGCGCTCCGTCGCAGCGACTTCGCGCACGATTTCCCGGAGATCCGACCGTTGGATCGGCGATTTCTTCTCTCCGTCGTAATCTCGGTATATCCACCTTCGCTCATGTCAATTTTCGTCCGTTAATTTTATCGTTTGATACATGAAAACCGGCCACCAAGTTGACCGTTTAAATTGTATTAAATTTGGACAGTTTCGCGGGGCCAACTTCGTCAGCTTGTATCTCCTCCACCGCAGCTCCGTTTGGCGTGCTACCAGTTCCGGTGCGAAGCTGGTATAACCCTCTTGCTACCTCTTCAGTTTTATTTCATTGTGAGCTTGTTTGACTGGTTGAATTCGACGCCAAAGTTGGTCGTCCGAATTCGTAATTTCCAACTTGTAAAATTCCATTTTTGAACACGGGACTCCAGATTTCATTTCTGACACCACCATTAGACTTGTGGCATCGTTCTGGCATGTTTTCATATAAAATTTGTTAGATTTGGAGAACGTGGGCCCGGGCACGTTTTTCGGTGCAAAGCGGGTCCCACATTCTAGATCAACGGGACTTTTTGACGCCGGCTCATCGGAATCCAATTCCGGAGATACCGTTGAGTTCGTATCGTCATTCTGGACTCGTTGACATATAATTTGCTAGGTTTTGGTGGACATTGGGTCTGGCACGCATTTCGGTGCAAGTCGGATACCAATATCCGGGTCAACGGGTCATTTTGAGTTCGGCTCATCGGAATCCAATTTCGGAGATACCGTTGAGTTCGTATCATCATTCTGGACTCGTTGACAGGTAGTTTGCTGAGTTTTGAGGACTTTGGCCCCGGCACGCATTTCCGTGTAAACCGGAATTTCAAGTTCTGGTCAACGGGCCAAAATGAGATCGGGACAACGGAATCCAATTCTGGAGATACCGTTGGGTTCGTATCGACATTCTGGTTGCATGGACATATAATTTGTTATATTTTATAGACTTGTTTTCTTGCACGTTTTTCGGTGCAAAACGGCTCCGACACGAACACCGTTTTGATCCGAAATTACCTTTTTGCCCTTGTGTCCAAATTGGACCGTTGGATAGGCTATCCTAGCTAATTTGACCATTCTGGACACGTTGGCGATGTTCATTTCATCGTCCGACAATGTTTGTTGATAATTTCTCTAAGTTTAACCTTTTTATAATTAATTAATAATTAATTCATATAATGTTCGTATTTCGGGATTAGTACAACGAAACTGAGATCAGCCAATTCCAGTGATCTCACATCGCTGAAATTGACAAGTTGGATACGTGGATCACTATAATAAGATTATCAGCCTTACCGATAATCTTTTCATCTCGATTTACGCGTCGTAAGTTTCAACGTACAAATAACGAAGTACACTTTATATTAGACTAGAATTGACCCAGTTTGACCAGAGTTGACCAGTTGACCCAAAGTCAACTGTAAGTCAACGCTTGACCTAGTTTGACTAGATTATTGACCGGAGTTGACCTAGAGTTAATTTGACTTAGAAGAACCTAGAATAATATAGATTGCCTGTAGGGATTCATTTATTTAACTTAAACACCTTGTAACCTGTGTTGCTTTAAATAGGACTCTGTGGCTTCAGTGGGACCTCCTATACTTATCAGCTGTTCAGGTTATCGAGGCGAGTACATTCTCTGATCATTTCATATCCTGTTTAGAATTATTTCCTGCAGTAGATTACTTTACTTGTACTGTCACGTTGGTCATACGGATTGGTACTATATGGATCTCTACATGCGATGTTATCCCCCTCGGGAGCATCGGGTACATTGTGCTTGTGCGTTTCACTTACATCATGTACTCCTGTGCTTTCATTACATGTGCACTCCTGTGAATCTTGTACTCTCATGTTCACGGAGCCCCATGTATACTATCATGTGCACCCTATATGGGCCCCCATGTGATATCCTGTGCAATAACATAACCTGTTTAGATCCTTGTGTATTGATTGGGGATACGGGGGAGTGCTAGTAGTCGTGTGAACAATTCCTTGTAGTGTAGATTCCTGTGCACCTCGACATCCTGTGCAAATCTGTCCTGTTCACATGTGCTATCTCGTACTCTGACTCACTAGCCACTGTTAGTTCTCTATGTATAGTAGATATTTACATTACAGTTCTCTTCCTGTTTACATACAACATTTCTTCAGTACCTGTATCTTACTTTACTGCATGTTATATGTTTTCTAACCTGCTATGATCTGTTGAGATGTACTGTGCTCGCTCCAGTCCTGACTGGACCTGTTGATAAATTTTACAGATAGCCTGGAGGTGCCTGCTAGCCTAGAGGAGACACAGTAGGGTTTATTTAGGTAGTTATTTCTTTTTGTCTGGAGTTGTATTTACCTTGTGGATTACTGTATCTTTATTTGAGTTTTGAGATGTACTTCTGGGTTCATGTATCTTAGACACTTAGACTTCTATCTCCCGTATTTATTTTGGATTTCATGTTTTATCTATTCTTATCATGCTCTACCTTAGATGTGATTGAGTTGTATCTGCTATGTCACCCCCATTCGGGGAGTATAAACTGCTTAGCTTTATATTGTTAGATGTTGCGACCTAGGACAACGTTCTACCGCCGACACTGCGGCGTAGGCTGGGCGTCGTTACGTTCTCGTGCCCTAACTCTAGGGTGCGGGTCGTGACAGAGGTCCTTATACATCTTGGTACTGCCTGGATGCAAAGTGTATTTCGCATAGTGTACCTCCGCCAGGATCTCCTTTCTGAGTTCTGAATCGTCTGGAACACATAGCCTACCCTTCAACCGAAGCACGCCGGTTTCGTCTTCCGTAAAGTTGGTCGTCCTGCCTGTCAAAATTAGCTCTCGCACTTTCTTCAGGTATGAATCGTCCGTCTGAGCGGTCTTGATCTTATTCAGCAAGCTCGGCTCTAACTGCAACTTTGCCAACTGTACGTTCCAGAATCTGACTCGGAGCTCGATGCCCATCTCTTCTAGGTCGCGTAGCAGTCGAGGGTCGATAGATAACGAGGCAATGTACTTCCGACTCAAAGCGTCCGCCACAACATTTTCCTTTCCCGGCGTGTAGTCGATAGTCAAGTCGTAATCCTTGATTAGTTCCAGCCAACGCCTTTGCCGCAAGTTCAGCTCCTTCTGCGTGAATAGATACTTGAGGATCTTGTGATCGTTATAGATCGTGCACGCCACACCATAGAGATAGTGGCGCCACAATTTCAACGCAAACACAATTGCCGCTAACTCCAGGTCGTGCGTGGGATAATTTTTCTCGTGCGGCTTTAGCTGTCGGAAAGCAAAAGATATCACCTTGTTCCGCTGCATCAGCACACACCCCAAGCCCTGACCGGACGCGTCGCTGAATATCTGGAATCCCTCCGTCCCTTCGGAAAGTGCAAGTATCGGGGCCGAGACGAGCCTCTGCTTCAACTCTTGGAATGCAGCTTCACAGTCGTCTGACCATTCGAATGCGACTCCTTTCTGGGTGAGGCGAGTCAGAGGCGATGCGATCTTCGTGAAGTCTTTCACGAAGCGTCGGTAGTATCCAGCTAAGACAAGGAAACTTCGAATCTCGCCGACGGACGCTGGCCGTTTCCAATCGACAACGGCTTCAACTTTCTTTGGGTCGACCGCGATGCCTTCAGCAGAAATGATGTGTCCGAGGAATGCGACGCTGCTAAGCCAGAATTCATATTTGCTTCGCTTCGCATACAGTTGATTTTCTCGAAGGGTCTGAAGCACGGTCCGCAGATGCTCAGTGTGTTGCTGCCGATTCTTCGAGTAGACGAGTATATCGTCGATAAAGACTACTACGAACTTGTCGAGGAATGGACGGAACACCCGATTCATTAAATCCATAAAAGCAGCAGGGGCGTTCGTTAGGCCGAACGACATTACCAGGAACTCGTAATGGCCGTATCGAGTGCGGAAGGCAGACTTCGGCACATCGTCCGGCTTGATCTTGAGTTGATGGTAACCCGAACGCAGATCAATTTTAGAGAACACCGTGGCACCTTGGAGTTGATCAAACAGATCATCTATGCACGGCAGGGGGTATTTGTTCCGGACGGTGGCTTTATTCAGCTCGCGGTAGTCGATACAAAGACGCATAGAGCCGTCCTTCTTCTTGACAAACAATACGGGCGCTCCCCACGGTGAGATGCTGGGTCGGATGAATCCCTTGTCGAGCAATTCCTGTAACTGCACCTTGAGTTCTTTAAGCTCTGCAGGGGCCATTCTGTACGGGGTCTTCAAGATCGGTCGAGTGTCGGGGAAGGTATCGATAGTGAACTCAATCTCTCGATCGGGCGGCATGGCGGGCAGCTCGTCCGGGAACACGTCGGGGAATTCTGCCACAACGTCGGTCTGACCCGCGTTTGCACCATCCTGTCGCATGTCTCGAACGGAAGCTATATCGCCTTCGCACCCGGAATGCAGCATCCGTCGAGCAGATATTGCAGAGATCACCATGCAGGTCGGCGACGCCTCACCACACGAGTAGCAGAATTTGGGCACTCCCGGTATACGGAATGTGACTTTCTTTTCAGCACAGTCTATGGTTGCGTTGCACGGACCGAGCCAATCCATCCCCAGAATGATATCGTAGTCCTTAATATTTAGAACTATCGCATCGAGACTGACCTTTTGACCACCTATACAGATGATTCCGTCTCCGCAGACTAAATTTGCAGCTAGTGGCATGCCCGACGGGATGTTAACAGTGAGCTCAAGACCCAGCGGTGTCAGGGGAAATTTGTGCTCGGCGGCAAAGTCCGTCGATATGAAACTATACGTGGCACCTGAATCAAACAATACACGAGCAGGTTTATTATTGAATTGCAGTATACCTGTCACGACTGTGTCAGATGCGAACGCTTCATCTCGGGTCATGGCGTAGACACGGCCCTGAGCATTAGGGCGACGGTCTTGGCCATTCTGTGGTGCGGTCGGTGGAGCCCGAGGTGCTTGGCCTCGGTTTTGTTGATGTTGTGGGGGGCGCTGGGTCGACGTAGCTTCCGGGCAGTCCCTTACGAGATGATCTCTTTTGCCGCATGCGAAACAGACTCTGTTCTTAAGTCGGCAGTCGGTGTCCAGATGCCCGTCCTTGTGGCAGAAATTACAGACCATCCGTTCCTTCGTCTGGTTGTCACGATGTTGACGCTTATGTGCGTTGTTGCCTCCCGCATTACTATGGCGTTTGTTATTAAAGTTAACAGCGCCGGTAGTAGTAGGAGGATACTCGGACTCCAGACGGATTGCGTGGTTTAGTGCTTCGCCCACAGTCTTATATTCTGGCACCGAGACATGGGCACGGATAGTAGAACGCAGGCCCACTACAAATCGCTTTGCTCGACTTGCAGTAGTAGGTAGATACTCACCAGCGAACTTGGCTAGTTTGTTGAATTTGGCCGCATATTGTCGTACAGTCATACTCCCTTGCGTCAACTGCATAAACTCGTTTTCCTTTTCCTGTCGCACGGCTGCAGAAAGATATTCGTTCTCGAACGCATTTCTGAATGTCGCCCATGAGATCGCCGCTGTCTCGTCTTCACGTCGAATAGCCCGCTTCTGCACAGCCCACCAATCGTGCGCGTTCATTCGAAGTAATAGTTGAGCACACGCGACTTTCTTCGAGTCCTCGACATCCAGAAGCTCGAACTTGTCTTCCAGCTCCTCCAACCAGTCGATCGCCACTGCGGGATCTTCTGTGCCGTTGAAGGAAGTGCGACAGCTTTTAGTGAATTTTGACACGTCAAAGTTAGAACTTCTCGGTGCTGCAGGTGAGAGCACGGGTGCCTCTGGCTCGGCTTTGTTGGACCGAACCGCAGGCTGGGTCACGGCAGGTGTCATTGTTGAGTTGTTGTTGCCGACGACCGACTGTACGATCTGTTGGAGGGTATTCAGCTGCTGCTGCTGCAGCTTGAATTGAGCCTCGAACCGATTCTCAAATTGAGTCTGACGAGCCTCCGCTTGCTGACGATGGAGCTCGTTTTGACGTTGCTGCATTTCAAGCATCTGCAGCATACGTTGCATCGGGTCGCCGGAAGGTCCGGCTACAGTAGGCGTCATTCCCGTTGGGTTAACGGAATGCTCGGGCCTAGAAGCACTCGAGTCGCTAGAAGCGCTCGTCTCGTCTTCCGCCTGAGCTCCCGTAACTGCAGGGAAAAGGAAAGGCAACTCTCGTTAGTTTCAGAAAATGGCTTGGGTTCAGTGTATGGAACAACTCTTCTCATCGACACGAGGTCAACGGTTGGAGACTAAAACTCGACACTGGAGGCCAAGGACGTAAAGCCGTGCTCTGATACCATTATGTCACGCCCCGATTCCGTCGAATCGATAGTCGTCCCCCGGGCGTGATACCGTGCGAACCTAATTTGCGATTGCACAAGGCCAAGTCATAAGGTAATCCGAGACACGAGATCTAAGAGAATACGCAGACAAATTGATACACACAATAAGTAAAGGAAACTTGATCTTTATTGATAATGAACATCTTTTACAGACTCCGATACAAGACTCTTTGCCACACGGGCTACAACATGACTCAATTATAAAAGAGTGCCGATGAGATAGCCGTTCCATACATTGCACACATCCCTCAATATACACAAGTACTACATTGACCTGGATGGGAGGGACGCTGAGTCATTTTCCTTGGACTGTCGAGAGCCTTCAAAAGTGGAGTCGCAGAGTAAGTTTTCGACGCACGGCCGAAGCTTCAAAAGTCACGAACGTCGCCGAGCTAGCTGGCGCGTCCTTCCTGGTTCGCGGGACCTGCAAAGAGCGAGGATCAGCACGAAACACATGTACTAGCGAATGGCTAATTAAATCCAAGCTCTGCATTTGATTCAAGAAGTTTCGTAAACATGTTAGCTAGCTATTTCAATGATCTTTCTAACCATCCTGTACGATTTGCATATTAACATGTTTTGAGGCAAGCATATGAACTTGTATATTACTAAGCAACTATCATGTTCATCCCGTGTCCCGTGCACCTGTTAAGCAGTGGAAGGGGTATGAAGGCCACTGGCAATGTCAAGCCATCGCGGACTATAGCATTTGGTTAGACGACGCCCCTTTCGCGTCGGGTAGCGAGCCCTGTGCGAAAGTGCCCGCATAACTCGCGCCGATGAAGGGTTGGCGCTGCTACACTCGTTCCTCCCGGGCCGAATCGGTCCCTTGGCCCAGGCAACCGTTCGAGGAAACTTCACCTTGTCGACAAGTTGTCCAATGACCAATTTCTTTTAGACTTAGTCGTATCGTTGCGATAAACGTTAATCGATTCATTCATTGTTTTGCATAGGCTAAGTAGATCTGTATAAGAAACACGTTTTCCATTTTCAAAACCGGCAGTTTGATAGCAAGTGTTTCGTGAAGAATCGTGCCCCAATTTCTCTGATTCTACACTATTATGACAAGCATTTATTTACTTCACATATTAAGTTTTGAAGTAGAGGGACGAGACGAAGGAGGTCAGCCACTCGTCTTAGTCTTTGCTTTAAGCGAGCGACCGGTTGGCTGCGCTGATGTCGCCTACGCGATCACCTGCAATCGCATAAGCAACTGATTAGAACACTGTATAATTCAAGGATATTCGATATGAATGCGAAGCTCGAAACGAATCACGAAAACCCATCGAAAACATTCACGAAAAACGCATTCACAAAATCCAAAGCCAAAGCCAAATCAAGTACGGCATGAAAACCAGAGCAACGGGAGGTCTCTCCCGACTCAGCCGCAGAGCCAATCCTCGAGGCGCAACCCGCTGAATATGGGACTTGGTTCCGAAGAAGCCATTCCATAACGTGGAATGGATCTTAATTCAACCGTTCCCGTTCGATCGACTCGGCCGATTCCGACCTATCGGTCCCGACCGAATCGATAGCGACAGTATTCCTTTCTCGCGCACCCCGTGGACGGAGACGGGACACGATGTAGGGACGGGGCACTACAATTACTATATCTGTATTTAAGTTTTGAGATGTATTTCTGGGTTTTATGTATCTTAGACACTTAGACTTCTATCTCTTATATCTCTTTTGGATTTTATGTTTTATCTATCCTTATCATGCTCTACCTTAGATGTGATTGAGTTTGTATCTGCTATGTCACCCCCATTCGGGGAGTATAAACTTTTAGATGCATTGAGACCTAGGACAGCGTTCTACCGCGGACACTGCGGCGTAGGCTGGGCGTTGTTACGTTCTTGTGCCCTAACTCTAGGGCGCGGGTCGTGACATTCTTCGATCCAATGTGTTGCACTTCAATCTTCTGAAGCGCTTGTTGTTCATGTGTAAAGAACAACTTGGACGATATGTGCTTGGTAGCATCCCCTTTGATGTAACATGTTTCGCTTGATCAATAACAGCGGTATTGTCTTCATAGACGACAACAGGTTCATCTGGGTCATATGGAAGATCACATGTACTTCGAATATGTCCAATAACAGCTCGAAGCCATACACACTCTCTAGTCGCCTCATAGAGCGCGAGTAGCTCAGAGTGGTTCGTTGAAGTAGCCACTAAGGTCTGTTTGCGAGACCTCTAAGAAATTGCCGTGTTCCCAATGGTAAAGACGTAACCAGATTGGGAACGCCCCTTGTACGGATCAGATAAGTATCCCTCATCGGCGTAGCCAACAAGGTCGCGTTGCTTCGAGTGCCAAGAGCATTGGACTCACTCAAAACCGTATAGGGATAGAATAAGCCCAAGTCTGTAGTACCCTTAAGGTAGCGAAAAATATCTTTTATGCTATTACAATGGCGGCGTGTTGGCGCGGTGCTGTGTCGAGCTAGACAATTCATAGCAAACGAGATGTCCCGTCTAGTACATTGGGCCAAGTACAATAAAGCGCCTATTGCACCCAGATAAGAACACTCTGGACTCAATATCTTTTTGTCGTCCTCCTTTGGACGGAATGGGTCCTTAGTAATGTCTAGAGAGCGGACGATCATGGGATTAGCGGACGGCTTAACGTCAAAATGACAAAAGCGTCTCAACACCATTTGGGTGTAGTTCGCTTGATGGACAAGAATTCCATCTTTATGGTGCTCGATCTGCAGGCCGAGGCAAAAACGTGTCTTCCCAAGATCCTTCATCTCGAATTCCCTCTTCAGGATATCAGCAGTTTTTGACAAGTCTTTTTCGGTTCCTATGAGATTCATGTCATCTACATAGACCGCGATGATTGCGTATCCTGAAGTGGATTTCTTTATGAACACGCATGGGCAAAGTTCGTTATTAACGTAACCCAAACCGATCAAGTATTCACTTAGGCGGTTATACCACATTCGTCCGGATTGTTTTAATCCATATAGTGAACGCCTCAGTCTAATCGAGAACGCGTTCCGTGGTCGAAAACTACTTAATTCAGGCATCTTTAGTCCTTCAGGGACTTTCATGTGTATCTCTGTGTCTAGATCCCCGTAGAGATAGGCTGTGACCACATCCATGAGCTGCATATTCAGTTTTTCGGAAACTACTAAACTGATTAAGTAGCGAAACGTTATGACGTCCATTACGGGAGAATACGTCTCCTCGTAATCAATTCCAGGGCTTGTGAGAAGCCTTGCGCTACAAGGCGAGCCTTGTATTGTACAATCTCATTTCTCTCATTACGCTTCCTTAGGAAAACCCATTTGTGACCAACTGGTTTAACATTGGGTGGTGTTGGAGCAACAGGTCCAAACACGCTTTTTTTCGCTAAGGAGTCTAGTTCAGCCTGGATTGCTTGTTTCCATTGTGACCAGTCCGTTCGTCGTTAACACTCGACAACACTACGAGATTCCATGTCATCATTGTTCATAATGTCAGTGGCCACTGAGTATATGAACACATCATCGATGACAGTTTTATTTCGCTTCAAAATATCGTCTAAGCTAGCATACTCGACGAATATTTCGAGGTTATCGGCATGATTAGGAATAGGCGTTTCATCTGGAATGCGCTCTTCTAATACATCGCCGTGATCCTTAATGATCTCATATGGCAAAACACTTTTAACAATATTTTTCCGCTTCCGGGGCAGAACATCTTTGGAACCAACGGTCTTCCCTCTTCTTGGGAATAGCGGCGGACTGGACGGTCGATGGCAGCATCCTTTGCTCGGCGGGTTCGACCGGAGCAACATATTTCACAGGAATATGGCGTCTCTCAGGGACGTCTATCCTTGCAGGCACATTTGCAGCAGGTATAATTGATCTCGTGACTTTTCCTAGGTCGCTAAATCCATCTGGCATTTGATTTGCAATATCTTGTAGACCTAGAATCCTCTGCACTTCCTTATCACTATGTGCAGAGGGGGGATCATGATGAGCAACAGCGGGCACATGACACGCTAATTCACGTCGTTTCTCATCAACGTTAGCGTGCATTTCTCCCCCTAACGACGGAAAGATTGCCTCATCAAAGTCACAATCCGCATGTCTCGCGGTAAAGAGATCGCATGTCAAGGGCTCTAAATAGCGAATGATGGACGGGGAGTTATAACCGACATATATTCCCTGTCGCTTCTGAGGTCCAAATTTTGAACGCCTTATCGGCTCAATTGGAACATTGACTAGGCACCCAAACACGCATAAATGTGAGATGTCATGCTCAAATCCAGTAACTAGCTGGTACGCAGAAAGTGGTTGGGTGGCCATAGGCCTCAGACGAACCAAATTTGCAGCGTACAAAATTACATAGCCCCATGCAGATAGTGGTAGTTTGGTGTGCATAACCAAGATCCGCGCTATCACTTGTAGTCGCTTTATAAAAGCTTCTGCTAGGCCATTTTGGGTATGAACATACGCAACGGGGTGTTCAAGATTTATTTCCAAAGTCATGCAATAATCATCGAAAGTCTTCGATGTAAACTCCGCGGCATTATCAAGTCTAATAGACTTTATCGGATAATCCGGATGGTGAGCCCTTAACTTAATGATCTGGGCAAGGAGTTTAGGAAACGCTGTATTTTGGGTGGACAACAACACTACGTGTGACCATCTAGTCGATGCATCAACCAAAACCATGAAGTATTTAAATGGTCCGCATGTTGGTTGGATTGGTCCACAAATATCTCCATGAATTCTCTCAAGGAATTGGGGAACCAATCTCGTAGGTTTCACATGGAGTGGCTTGAGATTCGTCTTCCCAATTGAGCAAGCTTGGCATAGGCTTTTCGGATTTATAACAAAATTCTTTCCTCCAAGAGGATGCCCATATGATGCATTCATAGTGCGAAGCATCGTATTATGACCCAGATGACCCAGCCGGTCATGCCATACAATAAAAGTCCTCTCATCAACTGCGCTCAGCGAATGATGAGATTACTCTCGATGTGTTGTATCGTAGTGAGATACAAACCACTTGAAAGACATTTCAACTTCTCCAAGATACACTTTTGGCCGTACTTAGTGGAGGTAATGAAAAGATACTCGAAGCCATGTTCTTGAGCAGTTTCAACATAAAATCTGTTTTCCTCGAATATCCTTAAAACTTAGTAAAGTATGACTGGACCTTGGAGTATATAAGGCCTCTGATACTTCAACGAGAGTACCATTGGACAACGAAAAACGGGCTTTGCCAAAACCTTGAACAAGGGTTGAGGGTCCCAAAATGGTTGTCACCGAGGTTACTTTAGGCGTATAGGAGATAAAGTATAATTTATCTCTCAAGATAGTGTGAGTCGTTCCACTATCAACCAGACAATCTACTGTCCCGTGGTCCATGCCTATAAGTAAAGAAAATTAAAGTTTGTCACACGTTTGAAGAAAGTGCTCGAAATAGAACTTTAATTTATCGAGAAAACAGAAAATACAAACCACCAAAAGTTTTATGACTTAAATCAAATATAGAGAGATAATGGAGATTCATTCTTCCATTTCTGCTACAAAATTGGGGGTCTCAAGGTTTAGATTTTTGCACTCGTTGACCAGATTTGCTTCAGCCCGACGCCCTTTGTGATAGTTATCAACTTCTTAGTGGGTCGTCTTGCAAGTCCGTTGCATATGACCATAAGCACCATATTTGTAGCAGAGAGTAGGCGCTTGGCCTTCCACTCTCGCTTTGGGACGACTAGCCCGTTGGTTCTTACCATGAGACTGCCTAGGAGTCAAAGATCCTTGGTTCTTGTTAAAACCTCCTTTGGGTGGCGAGACTTAAACTCGCCTATGTTCCTTGGCTGGGACGACTGGCCCTTGTCTCGTTTCCACCGTGGATTTGGTCCACGGAGAGCGTTTTTGCATCAGGCATTGGAATTGTCTTTATTCCAGCAGGACGAGAATTGTTGTTTCTCATTAAAATGAGACTGTTCTTCTCGTCTAGTAAAAGCTGGGTGATGAGCTCGGGAAACTTGGTGAACTTAGACTGACGGTATTGCTTTTGGAGCAAGTTGTCAGTGGAAAAAAATATGGTATATGTTTTCTTCAATAAATCACTGTCGGTTAATATCTCACCGCAGTATTGGAGAAGTGATCGAATCCTGCATACTTCATTGTTGTAATCAGTTACACTCTTGAAGTCTTGGAAGTGCAGGTTCAACCAGTTATGGCGTGCTTCAGGTAGCCATATGGTCTTCTGGTGGTCGAAGCGCTCTTTCAGAGAGTCTCATAGCGACTTCGGCGAGGATATTTCAATGAACTCCGACTTCATGGCGTCAGATAGATGCCTGCGGAATAGAATCATCGCTTTGGCGTTCATTGAGCGAGTGACTTCCACTGCACGCTCTTCCTCGTTATAGATGACGTCCAAGAGGCCCTGCGCATCTAGATGGTTCTGGATGTCTTGCGTCCAGTCCAAGTAGTTCTTGCCAGAGGCTTCAAGGATGGGAAAATCAATCTTGATCGACATTTTTCTACAACAGGAGAAAAAATCTTGATCAGTTAACATATAAAACGACAGGTTTATATGGATTTGGTTTGTATAAGCAACAACAAACAATCGTAAATAAAAACAACGGTTTTGAAAAAATGATTTTTGTTTAAAAAATTATCTTATATCGATCGACGGGCCGATATAGAGAGGTCAATAAGTTTCTTGCAAAAATGCATAATTATAAATATAATTTGAGCAAAAAATAATATTTGGTAACCCTTTCAGTAGCTCTACGTGAATATGACCAGGCGGAAAAATGAGGGAGGAGGGTCACCGGGGACCACTTAAAAACCAAGCCCCAAGTTCTTTCTGACATCATACCCAAATAGGTGAGCCTAGTCGGAGAGACTTCGTAAAATTTTTGTCAAATGTAAGAATAAATAAGATTTTTCAAGAAATTCACGCTATTTGCGAACTGTGCAAAATATGTGACAATTTAGTGCGTGCTCAAAATGAGCGTTGCCTTTGAAAAATTATTAGCCAAAAAAATTATTTTGGAAGGCCCAAATTTGGCGGTGCCAGAATTTGTTTATGTAGCCAAGGCATTTTCAAGATTTTCATGCCATTACGCTAAAAAAAATGTACAACATAAGTATGCAACAACACACAAAAGAATTGGTGCCTAAGCAAGCGACACCAAAAAAATGTCAACTATTTTTTCGATGTCTAATGGAGCGACGCCAAAAAAATAGTGAGAAAAAAAATACAATTTTTACTACCCATCTGTTACAATAATTCACTGAGTAACATAAAGAAAAAAAATGCTACTGAGGTGCTTGTCGGGGCGCAGATGGCACTGTGGCGCTCGCCGGGGCGCTCCAAATCCATCATTACCAAAAAAAATGTTAGCATCTAAATTTTCTTTTTCAACATGAAAATTTGCTATCAAAAATTTATTTCCTCAGAAATTAACTAACAAATATGTTTTTTTTTCAAAAAAAAACTAGTATGCTAAAGGCTAGATTATAACAAAGTTAAAAATTATAAGCAAAATTTATTTTCTGAAGTTCTTTTGCTGCATACTGAAAATGAAATAGATAACTTCTTTTAAGAAAAAAAAAATGGAAACATGTTAGTCAAAACTGATATTTCAGGAAAGATGCTTATTATTTACATTTTGAAAGAAACATAGCATGGCACCTTCAATGCAGTATATGAGTCAGCATATTTCTCTAAATGTGAAAGACGTGCACGACTATTAACAATAGTAACTTTGCATCAGGCAAGTATGCTTTGGAAAATCTATGATGAGAGAAACTCAATGTATTCTTTTTACAACTTCTTCCCGGGAGTCTTCTAACTTTGTATATGTACAGACAAGAGAATATCTATGAACTATGTTTGTCACCAATGTCATATTTTATTTTCCTGTACTCTCTGTTAGGGAAAAAAAATTTACTGTCCAGAAAAATATTTCACTACCAAATATTTCTTAGAAAAATATTCTTGTTGAATCAGTTTACTAGCAAATATTTCTTAGAAAATATTCTTAAGAAGAAATTAAGGGTTACCGTCGTTGTACGGAAACCGCGGAATCGGATAGGACCCACGCGGATACACGGGATCGACGACGAGCGACGGGTTGCGCGCGGGGCAACGGTCGGCGGACGGCGAGGCGAGTGGTACGTCGGGTCTCCGGCGTTACACGAGCAAAGTGCTGATAACGTGTTGTGGACAATTAGCTCAACCTCTCAATGTATATCAATATATGTATATCAATCTATCTACAAGCTATCCCAACCTCTCTTTATGTAGGAAGAGAGAGGTTGGGAGTTACATAATGAAATGTCACTTAGGAGTTACAAAGTGAAGAGTCATGAGTTACAAAATGAAGAGTCACCATGATTCACCATGATGAGATGAGTTACAACAGAACTCTTTTTTTTTCTTTTTCTCTTTTCTTTTTAATCCTGTGTGGTTTATTATGCTTTCATCTTTTGTGTATTCAGCAAGGGGTACAAGTATAGTAAGGTTATGAAGGGTCACCATTGTTTCATTCAATTTCAAAACTATCAATAAACAACACAAACTAATTAAAATTATGTCTAAATATATAATAATAAAAAATTTCTTTCTAAATTTTGTTTTATGATACCATACTTAAGTTTTAGCTGCTGACAAGCTAACAGTAACATGAACTTCATTTTGGTTTAATTTGAACACTCTTTTTTTTTAATCTTATGTGCTTCATATTGAGATAGAAACTTCATGGAATGTGATCTTCTAAAGCACACACAATGATCTCTTTGCATACAAATTTCGTGCAAGCCATGCCCTTCCGAGTTCCGATTCCAATAGTGATGCATTATTGTGTTTCACTTCATAAGGAACCATATTGAGTCAGGTTTATTAAATTAATGAGTTGAAATTAGATTTCCCAAATTTAAACACTGATATTGAGATGGATTGAAAATATATAATCTGATCATATTGGTTTAGAAAACCAATTTGCTGATTTTGACTCGGTATAGCTACCTCAAAATATCAATATAATCTTTTTTTGGATATTGTTTGTTAGAGTAACTGAATCATGAATTTGACTTGGTATAAATGAATTTGACTCGGTAAAAAAATATATTTATAGTAACCTAAATCATGAATATAAATTTAACTCAAATTTAACCATTATTTAAATAAGATTTATCTTTCAATTCTGATGTTGAATATCAAATATACCTTTTTTGAACATTTTCCTTCATATAAGTTATACATCCCAATATGCCCAACTAAAAAAAAAGAATCTTATTATCCGGAGATTTGTCAATCACATAATTAATCACGAATCTAAATTTAACTCAAATTTAACCATTATTCAAATAATATATAGTACGTACAAAAATTTACATCCGTCTAGTTTATGTAGTCTAATACTAATAGGATTGGAATAAATTTCTATTCCTAGTCAAATTTCAATATAAAGAGAGGTGACATACTTATACAAAGGAATATATATATATATATATATATATATATATATATATATATATATATATATATATATATATATATATATATATATATATATATAAAAAATAAAATAAAAATATGGGAGCGGATCAAAAGCCCCCCTTAGAAAGCCCCCCAAAAACCCCCCTCACTCTAATTCGTAATATTAACGTTAATATTAATGTTAATATTAATGTTAATGTTAATATTAATGTTAATATTAATGTTAATGTTAATATTAATATTAATTTTTATTTTTTTATATTAATGTTAATATTAATGTTAATGTTAATATTAATTTTAATGTTAAGTTTAATGTTAATTTTAGTATTTAATGTTAACATTAATATTAACATTAATATAAAAAAATAAAAATTAATATTGATATTAATATTAACATTAATATTACGAATTAGAGTGAGGGAGGTTTTTGGGGGGCTTTCTAAGGGGGCTTTTGATCCGCTTCCTATATATATATATATATATATATATATATATATATATATATATTAGTCCTTTATATATATATATATATATATATATATATATATATATATATATATATATATATATATATATATATATATATATATATATATATATATATATTTTTTTTTTTTTTTTTTTGAAGCAACTCTTAATGAAGCAAAAAAAGAAAAGGTAATATATGTACAGTAGAATGAAACCTACTGTCCGATGTGGGACTAAAGGCTAGAACTTGAGCTTTTTGCTCAGCAGCTAACAATCCCCCCCAAAAGGTCAAGTTCCAAGATAATATAAAGAAGAAGAATAAGATAAGTGAATTTTTGGGCAGTTGTATACTATGCATAAATGAGATGGACTACAGCCTTGAATCTCATGTAGTGACTATTGTCTTTGTCTGAAGAAGAGCTTGATGGACTACGCCTTGAATCAGTCTTCTTGAACCAGATTCAGACTATAGCACACATAGTACGCTAGAGGTACTTGGGTCTATCGGGTGGCGCGTTTGGTTGGCCATGTGCACTTTTACACATTTATGAGAGTTGTCTAGGATCGCCCTGTCCTATAGTCGCGGCCCTCACGACCTCTCATATAGGTAAGTCCTTAAGGGTTGGTGATAGGAATCAACCCTGCATATTATGCTTGGACTTATTAAGAGTTTAAACTCAACCTATCCATATCACAAAAGGAACATTGTCACCATAGGGATGGGGTATGAATGTACACATGTACAGCCTCCTGGGCTTTTATTTTAAAGAGAATTTAATCTCAGGTCAGTGTTCCATAATAGTCACCTAGTCCAGCTTGTTTCTACCCATTGAACCGGCTTCTTGGGATCTCCAGTCAGTCTCGATTGGGTTGCCACTGCTGGTGACTATACTATGGGCTTAACCCCTTGTAGAAGCATGGAATTTCAGGAACCAAAATTCTATGCGCCGAACTACATGCGCCAGGGGATACTCACACAGAATGCTCCACACAGCAAAGGCAACAGAGATAGACATTAAAATCAGGATTTTTATTCATATAAAAGTCTATTACATGTCTAAAAAAGATTGTACAAAGGAGAAATTCTATAAAGAAAAGATCCTAAGTCTACAATCAGATGCAGCAAACACTATGCGCCCTCAAATAGGCGCGGCAACTCTTCAGCAACTCCATGCGCTCTCAGCAAGGCGCATCTCGCCATACGCCCTCAGCGGGGTGCATCCTGTTAGCAGCCTACTCACGTGCCTTCTCAGTTATGTGCATCCCTTCGGCAGTCCGGCCATGCGCCATTCTTCCAGCCAGGGTCACCTGGCCGAGCAGGGTGGGGACGGCGATCGACCTACCATCCAGAGAAAGAGCCCCAAGGAAGACCGCAATCGAAACTGCGGCTAAAGGAGCAGCTTTCAACCAGTATGGGCAACACCCCACGCAGAGAAGGAGCTTGCCCAAGCTGGAGAAAGACGGTCGGGGCACCACAATTTCGATCTGTGGCTCTTCCAGCATAACAGAGGAAGGGCCCGTGCATCCCCATCTTTGGATGCAACAGGCACCTTCCGCCTGCCTCGGAAGCCTCTGACCCCGACCTTTGGATGTAACAGTCACCTTCAAAAGCAAAGTCGAAGGCGGTTTGCCGCATCTTCACCCTTGGAAGCATTTCGTCAACGAGGGAATGTTGAGCAGAAGAGTTCATGTCAGAAGAACGTGAGGGAATGAGAATCAAACTCTCCATGCCACTATTTATAGGTCGGGCAAATCACACCCATGCGCCAAGTGGATGGCCCTCCGAATCCCGTGCAACGAATGTGCATTAAGTGGATGAATCAGACGCTTCGAATTCTGCTAAGTCATAAATGACTATTTAAAGCAGCGTAACAGCCACACTAATTAAAGTGTGTCATAAATACGTTGGCCAGGCCGCGCATCACAGAGCTGATCAGCATCAAAGTGCATCGTACTGATGTGCCCAAATACCACATACATCGCACAGATGCGCCCCCGCTACAGCATCAAAGCGCATCACATAGGATGCGCCCTCATACATCCCCTATACGCTCAGTGGAACACCAATCGACGCGCCCACTCAGCTGTCCATCGAATGTCACCAAACATTAAATGCTGGACTGACAAAGTTGGCAGCACGCTTCCCAAAGTCTGAACGGTTGACAGCTTTTTCAGAGAACGAAGCGTCGGCAACGTCAGCACCATCATTACTCTCCTCCGACGGCTACTGCCACGTGGCCACCCAACCACCCGCATGCGCCTCCGCAGCCATGCGCCTAAAGCATCGCATGCGCCTAAAAAGCCATGCGCTCTAGACTCTTTTCTGATCCCTAAAGACAGAAGTAGAGTCACCACCAAAGCTTCGCATGCGCCTCAAAAGCCATGCGCCCCAGATGACTCAGAACTCCTAAAGGTTATGAGTCAAAGACTCGCATGCGCCTCAGAAGCCATGCGCTCCGGAAGAGTCAAAGCCTCGCATGCGCCTCAGAAGTCATGCGCTCCAGAAGAGTCAAAGCCTCCTTATGCGCCCAATTCTAGGCGCATCCTACCAGATCATTCTCCATCAAATCTGAGATCCCCGAGCCATGGGTCGATGACATGTGTCCTTTGACTCAACTCACCCGAGATCTCAGCAACGGAAAGATCTTCTCCTCTGCTACGTGCCGTCTCACAACAGCAGTATGAAGATTTCAACCCCCCAATCAGGGCGCATCCCCACGCGCCTCCCTCAGCAATCACCATGCCACATCCCCACGCCAAGGCGCATCCTACATATGCGCGCATGAGCAGCCCGCCTGCAAGAATATAAATAGAGGAATCATTTCCTTCTCATACACACAC
Source organism: Iris pallida (assembly GCA_029216955.1). Lineage (NCBI taxonomy): Eukaryota > Viridiplantae > Streptophyta > Magnoliopsida > Asparagales > Iridaceae > Iris > Iris pallida. The sequence continues at coordinate 20,213,606 of JANAVB010000194.1, forward strand.
ACACATACCGACAGAGAGCAATCGACCTTGCAGAACAGAGGCTTTGCAGAGGCAGATACAGACACTCAACATCTTCCTCCTCTCAAGTTCCACCACCCAGAACAATCCAAATCTTCAGAGAACCGACAACCAACATCGGATCGTCAACGGAGTCAACGCATTACCACTCACTCCATCGGCACTTAGGACCCCAGATAAATAAAAGTGTACTCCTAGGACTATGTCTAAGCCCTGCCATGCGCCTGAAAGGGGTGCAAAGGTGACACTCGCCTTCGATGATCTGCGTAACATGATTATCCACAAACGAAGATCAGAGGAGTCAATTGACAAGCATGACGCGCCCTTCACTGGGCACACTTGTGCTGTTGTCACCATTAACTGCTGTTGCAAGGCGGCAGTCCCACCAAGGCAGTCGGTGTTTCAGCGGCTGCAATCATCAACACCCCGTCGGCGTCGTCTTGGGTAGGGGCGTCAATACAAGAGGAGCCATTAAAGGTTGCTTCATGCAACGTAATCTCCAACTCCTCGGGCCGCAAGACACCTGGCAACTCCTCGATTCAACCGAGGAAAGCCAAGTCAACGGTCCCATCCTCCGGGGTATTCGAAGGTACCCAAAGAAGGAAGAAGATCTTGGAGGATGCTGGAGGTAGTCAGACCCGCACTGCACCTTCTTCCGAAGATGAAGGCACCCTCCAAGTTACAGAAGCTGGGGTAGCCAAGCACTTATGGAGCTATGTTGCGAGCATGGAGACGCCCTTCAAAGTGGAGCTGGGGGTGATCAAACCCCTACGGATGCTCCTCCTGAGGATGAGGGTATCTTCCAAAGCATGACTGGGGGTGGCCTACCCCCCTCAGACTCGAACCCAGAGGAAGCGCCTATCAATGACGGAGACGTCCAGGACGAAACTCCAGGGGAGATGACTCCCTTGCACGAGAGTGAGGCTGAGAGTGAAGCTTCTACTAATCCATCCACCTCTAGCCGTGTTATGGCGGTGTACATGGCTGAGGGTGATCCCGAGTCCGATACACCACCGACAGACCTCGTCCAGCGCATGGATACTCTGGAGGGAGGACTTAAAACCCTCTCCGCTTCCATGCAGACACTAACGCAGGCAGTGTTTGAAATACGATCGGCTCTGGCTAGAGCACCTTCTTCCGGTCACGATCCTGGAGCCAACGGAGAGTCAAGTGTACCCCTTCAACGGGTACCTTCAGAGACAGATCGTCACGAAGCACCTCGGACATCGGAGCCGTCCAACGCTCAACTCCAAGTGGTGCCACCTTCCCCGACTCCCAGCTCCACGGAAGACGTGGTAGAGATGATCAGGGACCTGCGCGAGCGTTTCGAGTCCAAGACGAGGCAAGAAGAGCGCCAGAAGATGGGGATTCCACAACCTTATCCCCTCGAATGGAACAAAGTAGTTTATCCTCCCAAGTATAAACCACAAACACTCACGCCATACGATGGGAAGGACTCTCCGCGTCGCTACCTGACATACTTCCAGTCCCAGACCGGCCATCTCCCGAAGGAGGACGCACTGCTCACTAGCATCTTCGTCGGGGCACTAAAGGGAGTTGCATACGACTGGTATTACAGCCTCCCCGACAATTCCATATCTTCTTTCGATGATTTGACCCGCCTTTTCCTCGACCGTTTCTATGACGGTGGAAAAGACATGACAATGGTGTCCCTAATCGAGATACGCCAAAAAGAGAAGGAAACGGTTCGGGCATTCATCGAACGCTTCCGACAGGCCTGTTTCAGACTGCCCCCAGGCATGCCGGAACATACACTCCTCTCCTCCTGCAGCATGAATATGCTGCCTGCAGTCAAGCTCTGGCTCAACTCAACTCCCCCTCCCGATTGGAGTTCCCTGATCATTGAAGCCGAAGCTGCAGAAAAGAAGGCGGCTAATGCTCGCCTTTTAGGAGTCAGCTTCCCCGCCTTCGAGGACAAGGGAAAACAGACTGCAACTAGCAACCCCGGACGAGAGACAAAGGAGAAACAGGCATTAACTGTCAATGCCTCAAAAAGTGCATCCGCACCCGCTCAGAAACCTCCACTTGCGTCAAGACCAAAGGAGGTTTATTCATTCAACGACGAAGACACTCTGCAGCTCTTCGAAATACTGAAGCAGGGTGACAAGATCAAGCTACCAGAACCAAAGCGTCCTGACGAGGTTGGGAAAGAGGGTAACCCGAGGTACTGTCACTACCATCGATTTATCGGACACCCAACCAAGGACTGCTATGTCCTCAAGAATTACATCCAGCGCATGATCAACGCGGATGTCATCTCCGTCGACTATGAAGAGAAGACGGTGTCAGCCAACTTGGTGTCACTCCAGTTTGGCACCCTACCGCCAACTACAACGCAGGATGGCGTCATCTCCATCCCTAAGGCGACAATGGAGGTGGTTAACTTACCACCTACCCGTGACAACGCGAGTGGACTCATCCCACTCACCACATCTCGGGGAGAGATCCTATGGGTCCATCCCGACCTCGTCTCCGAGATGACTCAACCGGAGGTACGTCCTACCTCCAAATCCAAAGGCAGGAAGATCAAGTCTTGTCGCATGGTCTCTTCCTCTCCGGAAGAGGCATTCCCTGTACAAACGCGTTCACACCAGAACGCACAATCCGACGAAACTGCCGTCGAAGTGGTGCATCCTGGCACCACCCCTGCTGTCCAAGAAGAGGGCCCCTCTAAGCCCTCAGCGGCCAATAAACAGAAGAATATGGAGGCTCGTTTTGACCGACCTCTACCCAAAGAGAATGCTTCGGGGCTAGCCAAGCCCCATAATTTCGACATACTGGCACAACTGGCCAGTACTCCTGTCCGCCTCTCTTTATTCGAGCTCCTTCGCCTTTCCAAAGACACTCGAGAGGCTCTCTGTGAAGCTCTGAAGGATGCAGAATCCTTCATCAGCCAGGTCAAGCAGCCTGAAGATCTCCCAATCCTGTGCGCGCACTGTCATTGTTCGGAGGAGGTTATCCCCAATATAACCTTCACCCAACAGGATATGCTGCTCAAGCACAACCGGCACAACAGGCCGCTATATTATACAGGATACATCGGCTCAGTCAAGGTGAAGCGAATTCAGATTGACCCTGGGTCCTCCCTTAGCGTCATCCCGATGACGCTCCTCTCAATACTGGGGATCCCGATGTACCGACTGGCGCCCTCCAACACGACAATCAGTGGTTTCAACGCCAGCAAAAGCGAACCACTGGGCAAAATACGACTAAAATGCCACATCGGTAGCCTCAGAACTGAGGTCACTTGCTATGTCATGGATGCTGAAGTCAACTACAACATCCTGTTGGGTCGCCCATGGCTGCACGAGTACATGGTAGTACCATCCACACTTCACCAATGCATGAAGTACGTGTCCGCCAATAACATCATCCGTATGGAGTTCGCGGACATCGATCCTTTCAAAGGCATCGAAACCTACTTCACTGATTCCGACTTATACAAGTCACCTGATGAAGAGGAGGCCAATGATGCTGACGACGAAGCAGATACAGCAACAGGGACGGATATGGAGCCTGAGGTCACTCCTGAGGCTCCTTTGAAAATCCGACTCAAAGGCAAACCGCCTCAGAAGCTGCCTCCCATGAGCATCAAATTACTCAGGAAAGCACCAGCTGCTCCTGAGCCTCCCCTGAAGATACGACTCAAGGGAAAGCCGCCTCAAAAATCGGCTCCCCTTGTGGTGAAATTACAGGGGAAGGCGCCACTCGTCGGAGGATCAAAAGAGGCACCCCTGAAGGTGCGTCTTAAAGGCAAGCCGCCGCCATCCCTGCCGCCAGTACTCTCAGACTCCCAGACTAATACTGTGGTGGACTCCCCCGATCCTGCTCCAGTGCTTACGGATGAAGAGTTAGGGGACTACATCTCAGCTAACATAGATGCCCCATCTCTGGATAATGTAATCCTGCGAGACAAAATCTCACATTTCATCAATAATAGAGTGTCTTTTAATTATTCTAGTCTTCCACATTGGAATGCCAAGTATATATTGTAGTGCCCCGTCCCTACATCGTGCCCCGTACTTGTCTACGGGGTGCGCGAGAAAGGAACACTGTCGCTATTGATTCGGTCGGGACCGATAGGTCGGGATCGGCCGAGTCGATCAAACGGGAACGGTTGAATTAAGATCCATTCCTCGTTATAGAATGTCTTCTTCGAAACCAAGTCCCATATTCAGCGGATTGCGCCTCGAGGATTGGCTCTGCGGCTGAGTCGGGAGAGACCTTCCGTTGCTCTGCTTTTTACGCCGCTTGCGTTGGTTTTGGCTTTGTTTTCTGAATGCATTTTCGAGAATGTTTTCGATGGTTTTTTATGGCTTGCATTTCGAACTCGCATTTCCTATCGAACTCCTTGAATAATGCAGTGTTCTAATCGGTTGCTTGTGCGATTTTAGGTAATCGCGTAGGCGACGTCTAGCGCGACCAACAAGTTCTCTCGCCGAAGTAAACTCAAGGTGAGTGGCTGACCCTTCTCTTCTCGACCCTCTTCTTAGGCAAAATCGATAGTGTTGTTGCGAATGAAAGAATAAATGCAAGGGCACGAGCACGGGAAAAAGGATGGAGTTTTCAAAGAGAATGTAGGCTATGTCTTAGCAAACTAAAAAGGAAAATGTCTTCACACGGTTATGGACAACTTGTCGACAAGGCGATAGTTTCCTCGAGCGGCAACCCGAGGCTACGGGACCATTTCGGCCTAGGAGGAAACAGGGTATAGTCGTGCATAAGGTTTCAGCACAGGTTAAGCGGGGACTTGCAACGGAGCTAGCTACTTGCGTTGAAAGGATCCCGATTAACAAAGCTATACGTCCAGGATGGCTTGTGATGCCAGTGACCAATCACATGTAATGTTGCACTTGGTATGGAAATGATAACAATTGACAGGGAAGAACATGGTAAGTTTCATAAGGCGCGACGCGGTCCGCCGGGGGTAAGTTCTGATGTAAATTACATTATGCTTGTCATTTCTCGCTTGAAATTCATTAGGATGGTTAGAAACATTCATACTCTAAGTCATATAAACTCATCAACCAAATGAGAGCTTGGAGCTTAACTTGCCACGCACCAGTACAAAGTGTAATGTACTGATCCTCGCTCTCCACGCAGGTACCACGAACTACGAAGGGCGTGCCACTTGAAAGCTCAAGACGAAGTGAACCCTTTTGAAGCCTCGTCCGCGTGTAAGGGCTTGTTTCTGGATTTCCTTTTGAAGAAGAACCCGCACTCAGTCCAAAAGAAGATGACAGCTCGACTCACCTCGATAGCAGGTGGAAAGATGTTATATTTTGCTTGTAAAAAGGGGGATGTAATGTATGGAACGACTATCTCATCGGCGTTCATTTTGTAAGTCGAGTCATGTTGTAGCCCGCGCGGCAATGATTGTAAAGGAGTCTATGTAAAGTTTTATTATCATCAATGAAAAAGTCTATTTCTATTCCAAATGTGTCATTCAATTTCTCTGCGTACTCTAACTTGATGTTGTGTTTCGGATAACCTTATGACTATGCCTTGTGCGATCGCAACTTAGGTTCGCACGTCATCACGCCCGGGGGACGACTATCGATTCTACGGAATCGGGGCGTGACATAATGGTATCAGAGCACGGCTTTACATCCTTTGGCCTCGCGTCTAGAGTCCCAAACCTTTGACCTCGCATCGATGAGATAAGTTATTCCATACAATGAGTCCGTAATATTTTGTGACTGATGCGTTTGCCTTCGTATCGCAGAAGTGACAGAACCCACGGCCGAGCAAGAACAGAGCGCTTCAAGCGGCTCTAGTAGTTCGCATCGTCCGCAGGCCGGACCTTCTAACGATACCATCGAAAGGATGCTGCGTATGATGGAGGCGCAGCGAAACCAGTCCGAGAACCGACATCAACAAGTAGAGGAACGACAGGCCCAGTTCGAAGCTCGCTTCGAAGCTCGCTTTGATGTACATACCAAACTTCAGCAAAAGCAGTTAGATACCCTGCAGTAGATCGTACAGACAATGGCGGCCAACGGGAATTCTACGACTACGCCTACCATCACCGTGCCGGCGATCCAACCCATTGATGTCGACACGGAGGATCCCGAGCGTCAACCAGCGGCACCGAAAAAGTACAACTTTGAAGTGTCAGAATTCAAGAAAGCGTGCCGCACTTCCTTCAGCGGTACCGAGGGTCCCTCCATAGCGATCGACTGGTTGGAAGAGCTGGAAGACCACTTCGAGCTGCTCGGCATTGATGAATCCAAGCAAGTCGCCTGTGCACAACTTCAACTACGGTTGAACGTGCACGATTGGTGGGCCATGCGCAAGCGAGCGATCCGACCGGACAACACTACCGCACCGATATCTTGGGCCACGTTCCGCAAAGCTTTCGAAGTCCAGTACCTTCCGTCAGCCGTTCGTCAAGCGAAGGAGAATGAATTCATGCAGTTGAAGCAAGGGAGCAGGACGGTGGAGCAGTACGCCGCAGAATTCAACAAGTTATCTAAGTTTGCTGGCCAGTTTCTGCCTACTGAAGAGTGTCGTGTGCGACGGTTCGAAGTGGGTCTGCGACACTCTATTGGTGCGCATGTCGGGGTCCCGGAGTACAAGACCGTGGGCGAGGCTCTGAATCACGCCCTCCGCTTTGAGAAACTACACCCTTCCGATACTGACGACGTTGTGCGCCACTCAAATCACAAACGTCCTAGCTATACGGGAGGCAACAACCACGCATCAAAGCGTCCGAACCATGGCGGTCACCAGGGACATAACTCAACACCGCGATGTGCCAAGTACGGTTCCATTGGGCATGAGGCGAGCCAGTACCTTGTCGCCGAGGGAGGATGCTTCTTTTGCGGACAAAAGGGTCACTATAAACAAGATTGCCCCCGAAGAGGAAATCGTAGCGCCCCGCCACAACACCGTCAAGAGAATCGAGGACAGGCGCCCCGCCCCCCTCAGCCCACTCAAACCGACAACCAAGCCTGACGCCCTAATGCACAGGGGCGTGTCTTTGCTCTGACACGAGACGAGGCATACGCTTGCGACACTGTTGTGACAGGTATATTGAATTTCAATAATGTACCTGCTCGTGTGTTATTTGATTCAGGCGCCTCGCATACTTTCATATCGGCGGACTTCGCCGTCGAGCACAAATTTTCTGTAATATCGTTAGACCTTGATCTTAGCGTAAGTATGCCTTCGGGCGTGCCACTACTCACAAACTTAGCCTGCGGGAGAGGAACCATATGTATAGGGGGTCAAAAGATCGGTCTTGATGCGATAGTTCTAGATATGAAGGACTTCGACATCATATTGGGCATGGATTGGCTCGGTCCGTGCAATACAACCATCGACTGTGCTGAAAAGAAAGTCACATTCCGCATACCTGGAGTGCCTGAATTCTGCTACTCGTGTGGTGAGGCATCGCCGACCTGCATGGTGATCTCCGCAATATCTGCTCGACGGATGCTGCATTCCGGGTGCGAAGGCTATCTAGCTTCCGTTCGAGACGTGCGACAGGATGGTGCAAACGCGGGAGAGACCGACGTTGTGGCAGAATTCTCAGACGTGATTCCGGACGAGCTACCCGGCATGCCACCTGATCGAGAGATAGAGTTCACTATCGACACATTCCCCGACACCCGGCCGATCTCGAAGGCTCCGTACAGAATGGCCCCTACAGAATTGAAGGAATTGAAGGCACAACTTCAGGAATTGCTCGACAGAGGGTTTATCCGTCCGAGTGTCTCACCGTGGGGTGCGCCCGTGCTATTCGTAAAGAAGAAAGATGGATCGATGCGACTCTGCATCGACTATCGAGAATTAAATAAAGCCACCGTCCGAAACAAATACCCCCTGCCCCGCATCGACGACTTGTTCGACCAGCTCCAAGGTGCAACGGTGTTTTCGAAGATTGATCTACGATCGGGTTACCACCAACACAAAGTCAAGCCAGATGACGTGCCAAAGTCTGCATTCCGTACTCGTTATGGCCACTACGAGTTCTTGGTAATGCCGTTCGGTCTGACAAACGCCCCTGCCGTCTTCATGGATCTAATGAATCGGGTGTTCCGTCCGTTCGTTGACAAGTTCATAGTAGTCTTCATCGACGACATCCTCGTCTACTCGAAGGATCGAGCGCAACATGCATAGCATCTGCGGACGGTACTCCAAACCCTTCGAGAGAATCAGTTGTACGTGAAGATGAGCAAGTGCGAGTTCTGGCTGGACAACGTCTCATTCCTTGGGCACATCATCTCCGCCGCGGGCATAACAGTCGATCCGAAGAAAGTCGAGGCAGTTGCTGATTGGAAACGGCCCGCATCAATTAGCGAAATTCGAAGCTTCCTAGGCTTGGTGGGATACTACCGACGCTTCGTGAAGGACTTCGCGAAGATCGCATCGCCGTTGACTCGCCTCACCCAGGAAGGAGTCACATTCAAGTGGTCAGACGACTGTGAAGCTTCCTTCCAGGAGCTCAAACAACGGCTCGTTTTGGCCCCGATACTTGCTCTTCCTAAAGGGACGGAGGGATTTCAAATCTTCAGCGATGCTTCTGGCCAGGGCTTGGGGTGTGTGCTCATGCAGCGGGATAAGGTGATATCTTTTGCTTCCCGGCAGTTGAAGCCGCACGAGAAGAACTACCCCACACACGACCTAGAACTAGCGGCAATTGTGTTCGCGTTGAAGCTGTGGCGTCACTATCTCTATGGTGTGGCATGCAGGATTTATACGGACCACAAAAGTCTCAAGTATCTCTTCACCCAGAAAGAATTGAATTTGCGGCAGAGGCGATGGCTCGAGCTAATCAAAGACTATGACTTATCGATCGACTACACGCTGGGGAAGGGAAATATGGTAGCGGATGCGCTGAGCCGAAAGTACTTAGCTTCATTATGCATCAATGATCGACTGCTGCGTGACTTGGAAGGAATGGGCATCGAGCTTCGGATTCGTTTCAGAGACGTAAAACTGGCGCAACTGCGGGTGGAACCGAGCCTACTGGAGAGGATCAAGTCTGCACAGAAGGACGACCCATACCTGGAGAAGATGCGGAAGCTGATATCGACAGGGAAAGCGTCCGACTTTGCAGAGGACGATTCGGGAGTGTTGCGCATGAAGGGACGGCTATGCGTACCAGACGACGCAGAACTTAGAAAGGAGATAATGACGGAGGCGCATTATGCAAAATATTCTTTGCATCATGGCAGCACCAAGATGTATAAGGACCTCCGCGTTGTCTTTTGGTGGCACGGCATGAAGAGGGACGTAGCGCTCTTTGTGTCAAAATGCATGGCCTGTCAGCAAGTCAAAGCCGAGCACCAGCGACCGGGCGGGGAGATGCAGAACCTTGCCATTCCAGAGTGGAAGTGGGATCACATCACTATGGACTTCGTTGTTAGCTTGCCGAGGACGCCGCGGGGAAATGACGCCGTCTGGGTCATCGTCGATCGACTAACCAAGTCAGCGCACTTTATCGCCATCAAAGTTACTTGGAGCGTCGACCGCCTTGCTCAGATATACCTTGATAAAATAGTTCGGCTGCACGGGATCCCAGTTTCTATCGTCTCTGATCGGGATGGACGGTTCGTAGCGCGCTTCTGGAGTAGTCTTTATTCGGCACTGGGGACCAAGTTGAAGTTCAGCTCAGCTTACCATCCTCAGACTGACGGCCAAACAGAGCGGGTGAACCAAATTCTCGAAGACATGTTACGACTCTGTGCGATCGACTTGAAGTCAAGTTGGGACGTCCATCTACCGCTGGCCGAGTTTGCATACAACAACAGCTATCAGTCCAGCATCCAAATGGCGCCGTATGAAGCTTTGTATGGCCGGAAGTGTAGATCGCCCATTTGCTGGGATGAAGTCGAGGAATGACAGATACTTGGTCCGGAGCTGGTGGAGCAGACTGTGCAGAAGGTCAAGTTGATACGAGAAAGATTGAAGATAGCACAAAGCCGGCAGAAAAGCTATGCCGACACGCACCGACGCCCCCTCGAGTTCTCGGAAGGCGACCATGTATTCCTGAAGGTGATGCCTATGCGTGGAGTATCCCGGTTTGGTACGAAAGAAAAGTTGAGCCCAAGATTTGTTGGCCCGTTCGAAATATTAAAGCGAGTCGCCCCGGTAGCTTACCAAATCGCCTTGCCGCCTGCATTGTCAGAGGTACATGACGTCTTCCACGTCTCGCAATTGCGGAAGTACGTGTACGATCCGGGGCATGTGGTAGATTTGGATAAGCTGGACCTGAAGGCGGACTTATCATATGTCGAAGAGCCGGTACAAATCTTGGAGCGCAAGGATAAACTTCTCTGCAACCGTGCTATTCCACTAGTCCGCGTCCTCTGGAAAAACCATTCCGTCGAGGAGTCGACGTGGGAGCTTGAGTCAGAAATGAAGGAAAAGTTCCCTTCATTGTTCTCGTAGAGGTAGGTTCTATTTTAAGTTTCGAGGACAAAACTTTTTCTTAGTTGGTTATGGTGTAGTGCCCCGTCCCTACATCGTGCCCCGTACTTGTCCACGGGGTACGCGAGAAAGGAACACTGTCGCTATCGATTCGGTCGGGACCGATAGGTCGGGATCGGCCGAGTCGATCGAACGGGAACAGTTGAATTAAGATCCATTCCTCGTTATGGAATGTCTTCTTCGGAACCAAGTCCCATATTCAGCGGGTTGCGCCTCGAGGATTGGCTCTGCGGCTGAGTCGGGAGAGACCTCCCGTTGCTCTGCTTTTCACGTCGCTTGCGTTGGTTTTGGCTTTGTTTTCTGAATGCGTTTTCGAGAATGTTTTCAATGGTTTTTTATGGCTTGCATTTCGAACTCGCATTTCCTATCGAACTCCTTGAATAATGCAGTGTTCTAATCGGTTGCTTGTGCAATTTTAGGTAATCGCGTAGGCGACGTCTAGCGCGACCAACAAGTTCTCTCGCCGAAGTAAATTCAAGGTGAGTGGCTGACACTTCTCTTCTCGACCCTCTTCTTAGGCAAAATCGATAGTGTTGTTGCGAATGAAAGAATAAATGCAAGGGCACGGGCACGGGAAAAAGGATGGAGTTTTCAAAGAGAATGTAGGCTATGTCTTAGCAAACTAAAAAGAAAAATGTCTTCACACGGTTATGGACAACTTGTCGACAAGGCGATAGTTTCCTCGAGCGGCAACCCGAGGCCACGGGACCGTTTCGGCCTAGGAGGAAACAGGGTATAGTCGTGCATAAGGTTTCAGCACAGGTTAAGCGGGGACTTGCAACGGAGCTAGCTACTTGCGTTGAAAGGATCCCGATTAACAAAGCTATACGTCCAGGATGGCTTGTGATGCCAGTGACCAATCACACGTAATGTTGCACTTGGTATGGAAATGATAACAATTGACAGGAAAGAACATGATAAGTTTCATAAGGCGCGACGCGGTCCGCCGGGGGTAAGTTCTGATGTAAATTACATTATGCTTGTCATTTCTCGCTTGAAATTCATTAGGATGGTTAGAAACATTCATACTCTAAGTCATATAAACTCATCAACCAAATGAGAGCTTGGAGCTTAACTTGCCACGCACCAGTACAAAGTATAATGTACTGATCCTCGCTCTCCACGCAGGTACCCCGAACTACGAAGGGCGTGCCACTTGAAAGCTCAAGGCGAAGTGAACCCTTTTGAAGCCTCGTCCGCGTGTAAAGGCTTGTTTCTGGATTTCCTTTTGAAAAAGAACCCGCACTCAGTCCAAAAGAAGATGGCGGCTCGACTCGCCTCGATAGCAGGTGGAAAGATGTTATATTTTGCTTGTAAAAAGGGGGATGTAATGTATGGAACGACTATCTCATCGGCGTTCATTTTGTAAATCGAGTCATGTTGTAGCCCGCGCGACAATGATTGTAAAGGAGTCTATGTAAAGTTTTATTATCATCAATGAAAAAGTCTATTTCTATTCCAAATGTGTCATTCAATTTCTCTGCGTACTCTAACTTGATGTTGTGTTTCGGATAACCTTATGACTATGCCTTGTGCGATCGCAACTTAGGTTGGCACGGCATCACGCCCGGGGGACGACTATCGATTCTACGGAATCGGGGCGTGACATACATTAGATAACGCTCTACGGTCGTTGTAAAATAAATAACGACCGACCATCATGTAAATCGAGTAGTCCCGTCCCAAGGGGCCTGTTACATAGTCCCACCGCGGAGTCGCGACGAAGAATCTATCATTTTTGGCAAGGTTGAGCGTATCAAGACCTGCCGCCCCTCGAGCCAAGACCAGAAACCGGCAGAATACAAATCTATCGGTATACGGACAAGGCAAGGTGCCTCATCCAGAAGATGGATAACGACCTAAAAAGCGACAAAGGCCTGAACTACGGAAAAGGTCGACGTCTCCCTCTCCAGATTCTAAGACCTGAAGGAAAGTCGCAGGACTACTACCACAAAACTCGACGGGGGGTAGGCTATGTCACGCCGTCGTCAACTCCAGAGAGTTCAGACGAAGAAGAAGTAGAGCATTCTCACTCGTCTGAAGCATCGACGTGGGATTTCGACACCAGTATCGGAGCAGTCTTCAAGAGAGTGCTGTCAGCAAACATGACATATGCACAATCTCGAGAAGAAGAAGGCGAAGACCAAGCTCCGGAATTCTCCGAAGAAGAGCCCTGGGCTCAACGCCTGGGACAACAATAGGAGTCACGCTTTGAATTACGTGAACCCCTACTGAAGACGAGGTCGAGCAGATCGACCTTGGGGACGGATCTTCTTCCAAATCCATCTTCATCAACAAAAGCCTGAAAGGAGAAGACCGAGAATCTTTGGTCCAGCTGGCTAAAGAGTATATCGACGTATTCGCATGGAGCTACGAAGATATGCCGGGACTTGATCCTCAGATCGTGATGCACAGGCTGAACATCTTACCTGATGCCAAGCCAATTAAGCAACAACAGCGACGCTTTCGCCTAGACATCATGAATGCCATCGATCAGGAGGTAGACAAGCTCTTGACCAGCGGCTTCATCCGTGAAGAACAACATCCGGATTGGGTGGCCAATGTCGTCCCTGTTACCAAGAAGAATGGGAAGATACGAGTCTGTATCGACTTCAGGGATCTCAACACTGCATGTCCGAAGGATGAATTCCCACTCCCAATCACCGACGTGATGATCGACAATACGTGCGGCTTCGAACGCATGTCTTTCATGGACGGGTATTCAGGCTACAACCAGATCAATATGTTCCCCGACGACGCCAAAGACGCCAAACATACGTCGTTCAGAACTCCGAAGGGGGTCTTCTGCTATACAGTGATGCCTTTCGTCTTGAAGAACGCTGGTGCAACATACCAACGAGCCATGAGCACCATCTTCCGTCAGCATCTTCGCAAGACAGTCGAATGTTACGTCGACGATATTGCGGTCAAGAGCCGTCTCAAGGGGGATCACCTACAAGACTTGAAGACAGTCTTCGATCTCATGAGGGCACACCAACTCAAAATGAACCCCGCTAAATCCTTCCTGGGGGCTTCTAGCGAAAAGTTCTTAGGCTTCATCATCACGACGAAAGGCATTCATGTCGATCCCGAGAAAACTAAAGCCATCCTTGACATGAACCCTCCGAGGAACCTCCGAGAACTTCGAGGCCTTCAGGGCCGTTTGGCGTACATCCGAAGGTTTATAGCTAACCTTTCAGGAAAATGTCAACCCTTCACCCAGCTCATGAAGAAGGGAGTCTCTTACGTCTGGACAGAAGAATGCTAGAAAGCTTTTGACGACATCAAGGCTTATCTGACAAGTCCGCCTGTCTTGGTGGCCCCCGTCTCGGGAAAACCATTCCTCCTCTGCGTCCGTGCCATGGATCATTCCCTCGGTGCTTTGGTCGCTCAGAACAGCGATACAGGCTACGAGCAAGCAATCTACTACCTCAGTCGAATGCTCATCGGGGCCAAACACCGGTACAACCCCGTTGAAAAGGAGTGTTTGGCTTTGGTATTCGCCATACAGAAAACCCGCCATTATGTCTCGGGCCAGACAATTCATGTCATCTCTCGAGTCAATCCACTCAGGGTTCTCATGACGAAATCGGGATCGTTGAACTCTCGGCTAGCTACATGGGCGATCTTGTTGACACCATACAATATGGTGTTTGTTCCACAAAAAGCTGTTAAGGGTCAGGCCCTGGCCGACTTCTTAGCTGCACACCCCATCCCAGAGTCCTCAAAATTCTACGAAGACATCCCGGATGAAGTCCAAGAATCAAATATCATCGAAGAAAGCCCCGTCTGGCGGATGTTTTTCGATGGCGCCTCAAGAACGGGCCCCAAAGGCCAAATCATCGCAGGAGTGGGGGTAGTCTTGGTCTCCTCCGAGCAGTTGGTGATCCAGCGTGCTTACTCCCTGTCAAAGCTATGCTCCGACAATGTCGCAGAGTACAACGCACTTATTATGGGACTCCAGTTGGCACAGCATCTGGGGGTAAATCATCTGGAAGCCTACGGCGACTCAAAACTCATCGTTAACCAGGTTAGAGGGCAGTACGAGGTTCTCCATGAAGATCTGATCCCCTACCACGAAGTTGCATTGAACATCATTTCAACCTTTACTGGGTTCTTCATTGAACATATACCCCGTTTACAGAATCTAGAGGCGGACGCTCTGGCCGGCCTCGCGGCCTCATTAGCAGCGCCTCTCGGGACTCAACACTACATTACAGTAGTTGGTCGAGACTTGGTTTGCCCTAAAAATAACTTGTGTTCACACATAGCCCACGCCATGCCGGCGAATGCTGATGTTAATGTCCGAGACTGGAGGTTCCCGTTCATTGACTTTGTCGTCCACAGAATTCTCCCAGAAGACCCGAAGGAAGCCGTCTCAGTCAGGAGGCGTTCCCTTCGATTTTATTACGATACAGCCACTAAAACGCTGTACCGACGCTCTTACGATGGACTTCTCCTTCGATGCTTGTCCAATGAAGAAGCAGTCGAAGCTCTTCGAGAAGCTCATGACGGAACATGCGGGGCTCATCAACCTGGGCCTAAGTTGCAGGATCGACTGTGACGCATGGGCTATTACTGGCCCACCATGGCATCTGACGCTGTCGACTATGCTAAGAAGTGCCACGCGTGCCAGTTGCACGCGGACTTCATCCATACACCGTCAGAACCCTTACATCCTACAGTTGCCTCCTGTCCCTTTGAGGCTTGGGGCATGGACATCGTAGGGCCAATCACCCCTTCTTCCTTAAGAGGATACCGCTTCATTTTAGCCATCACCGACTATTTCTCCAAATGGGCCGAAGCAGTTCCACTGGCAGAAGTGAAGAGCTCCAGGGTGATCAGCTTCATTAAGCATCATGTCATTTACCGTTTCGGGGTGCCTCGAAGGATTATCCACGATAGCGGACCCCAGATCATCAGTCACATTTTCAGCCGATTCTGCGACAAGAATCGCATTCAGAATGTGGCATCAACCGCCTACAATCCAGCAGTAAACGGATTGGCTGAGGCGTTCAACAAAACCATCGTCATGCTACTCAAAAAGGTCATGTCATCTAACAAACGCGACTGGGACGAAAAGCTCGGTGAGTGCCTTTGGGCCTATCGCACGACGGTGCGAACCCCGACAGGCAACACACCATTCTTCTTAGTCTACGGGAGTGAAGCGGTACTGCCTCTTGAGATTCAGATACCCTCACTCCGTGTGGCTATCACCAATCGACTCACAGAAGAAGACAATCAACGTCATCGTCTGCAAGAACTGGAGGCACTCGACGAAAAGCGTCTCCTAGCGCAGCAACGCATCGAACTCTACCAAGCCCGTATATCACAGGCTTTCAACAAGAAGGTCAAGCAGAGAACCTTTCAAGTCGGCGACCTGGTCCTAGCAGTCAGAAGGCCGATGGTGTTGACTCACAAGACACCAGGAAAGTTCGAACCCAAATGGGAAGGACCTTTCATCATAGAGACGGTATACTCCAATGGTGCTTACCGCCTCGCCAAATCTAATGGAGACTTGTTCATGATGCCCATCAATGGCAAGTTTCTAAAGAAGTATTACTCGTAATATTCTTCAGACATGTACTCCCACCTGGGGCCGATCATCAGGGCTCGCCTACAATTCCTCTCCACAAAATCATACGCCTCAGGAACCCAGCTGTTCTGGGGCATTATTCCAGTAGCAGAACAACCATGTCTACATTACCTCTGAGTTGTTTCCATACACCCTATCAAAGCAGAATCTTATACTTCATAAGATGACGCTACCCCCCATGTTTACCACGTCCATATTACCTCTGAGTAAACATCCAGTACAGACAACCCCCGGGTTGTTGTACACCTGTCGCAGAACTTCCATGTCCACATTACCTCTGAGGAGTTCCGCGCTTCCCCAGAATCAATTCCTACCACGTCCATATTACCTCTGAGTAGGGATATTCTAACCGTTTGAATCCCATATTTGCCACGTCCACATCACCTCTGAGCAAACATGTTGATTCTCTCAAACTTATTATCTGTACCTAAGAACCAAGGTACGCAAAAGATAATGGGTCCATAAACAATTCATTCAGTTCATGACAGCCAAAAATGAACAAAACAAAAAAACATTGTACTCTTTATTGTCCAAAAGATAATAAAGGATTACGTCCTCAATCAGAGCTACAAAATAAAGAGAAAAGAAGGAAAAAGAGGAGTTGACGATCACTAATTACTGGGATCAGCAGATAACTCTTCAATCCGATGCTTCAAAGCCTCCGCCCGAGGCCCCACAGTTGCCATAACTCGGCGCTCAGCCTCCTGGCGCATTGCTTCCACAGCCGCTGGAGAAGTGTCGCCTTCATGCTTCGCATCCAACTCCTTCCGCTGGTTGGCCAGAAGGAGAACGCGGCGAGCAAATAACGCCTCTTCTTCCTTGATCTGCTGATGTTCAGCCTCGGCTCGCTCTGCCTCTAACAGGAGCTGAGCCTGCTGATTCTCCAGCTGGCGAATGCGAGCATTGACCTCCGCCACGCGGGTTTCCAATGAAGATTTCACCTGCGCCTTCTCTTGAGCCGAATGAGACAGCCTCTCCACCGCCGTCCCTATTTCAGCCAATTCACGGTCGTACGCGGCTACGGTGGCTCGATAAGAGGTCTCGACTTCAGCCAGCAGTTTCTCTTTCTCTGAATCTATCAAAGCAGAAAAGTCATTCTGCTGGATGCTCCGAAGCTCAGAGAGATGCTGCTCGAGTTCAGTTACAGATGACTCCAGTATCTCTGTCATATTATCATGGCCCTGATGAGACCGTATCAGACCTATGTGGGGGGGTACCATAGCCTTCGCCGTCGCGAAACTCCCATTCGCATTTATCGCCGTCGATACACCTATCTGCAGTATCTTGTATACTGCCTCAAGAATGACCTTCACATACGCATCCGCGTAAGCCAAGAGCTGAGGCGTCATAGCGGGAGTTGGAGGAGCCATTACAATGGGCAGCGGCCCCGAAGAGGAAGAACCAACTTCCACCCGGGAGGTCGGCACCTCGGGCTGTAGAGCCAGAACTTCAATGTTACCAGCCTCAGTCTGTGAAGCCGGCACCTCAGTGATTCCAGCTCGAGCGGCCACTGAGGCAGAACGAACAGAACGAGGGGACGATATCGTCCCCCAGGTCGAAGAGACAACAGAGGGCTTCTGCACCAGCAAGCCCTCGCCCTTGTCTGTCTCCACCGGACCACCAACGTCCGAAGCTGCCTTATCAACCGCCGAGGCATGGCCTGTAGTCAACACAGAACCCCCCTCCGGCGGGCCAACAGGGTCATCTCCTGTTCCCTGGCTAGGCACATCTGGAATTGGACTCGACACACGAGTCTCTGCTTCTTCATCAGCTCCCTCCCCAAGGGTAGCACCAGTCACCACCCCGCGGTCGGTGACCACCTCAGTTTCTACCACTGAGTCTGGGGCAAGGCCCGGCAAAACTTCAGCCGACCTTCCCTCATCATGATGAGGAGGGAAGTCAACCCTGTTTGCCATTAAAATCGTTTGATTGCAAATCTTAATACAAACAGAACAGTGTTACAATATAGGACTTAGATGTAGTCCTAGGAGTACACTTTTGTTTAATCTGGGTCCTAAGTGCCAATGGAGCGAGTGGTAATGCGTTGACTCCGTTGACGGGCTGACGACGGTTATCGGTTCTCTGAAGGTGTAGATTGCTCTGGATGCTGGAGCTTGCTGAGAGGAGGAAGACGTTGAGTGTCTGTATCTGCCTCTCTGGTGATATCTGTCTGTGTTGTCCGTATGTGTGTCCTTGTGGAAGAAGGAAATGATCCCTCTATTTATAGCTGGGCAGGTTGGCTGCTCATGCACGCATATGTAGGATACGCCGGTACGTGGGGACGCCACGTGGAGACTACTAATGGAGGCACATGGATGATGCGCCCTACTCGAGGGGTTAAATTCTTCATGCTGCTGTTGTGAGCCGGCACGTAGCAGAGGAGAAGATCTTTCTGTTACTGAAATCTTGGATGAGTTGAGTCAAAGAACACGTGTCGTCGACTCATGGCTCGGAGATCTCGGATTTGATGGGGGGAATGATTTGGTGGGATGCGCCTTGGATTGGGCGCATGATGAGATTTTGGCTCGTGACCTTTAGGAGTCACGAACCATTCTGGGCGCATGGCTTTTGAGGCGCATGCAAGCGACTTTCCTTCTGTCTTTCGGGATCAGAGATCAGTCTGGGGCACATGGCTTTTGAGGCGCATGCAAAGCTTCAACTGAAGACTCTTCTTCTGTCTTTAGGGATCAGTGAAGGGTCTGAGGCGCATGGCTTTTGATGCGCATGCGGATGGTTGGGTGGCCACATGGCAGTAGCCGTCGGAGTAAAGTCATGATGGTGCTGACGTTGTGGACGCTTCGTTTCCTGTAAAAGCTGTCACCCGTTCAGACTTGGGGAGGCGTGCTGCCAACTCTGTCAGTCCAGCATTTAATGTTGGTGACATTCGATGGACAGCTGAGTGGGCGCATCGGTTGACGTTCCACTAGGCGTATGGGGGCGCATCCCCTGTGATGCGCTCAGTACAGGGCGCATCTGTTGGAGGCGCTTGATGTTTGAAGGGGTGTGATGCGCTGTCCAGCCGGCACATCCGACACGTTTTTAATGATGCGGCTGTTTCGTTTCTCGAGCGCCTTTAAATAGCCGTTTGGCTGAAGTCGAGGCGTCCGGTTCATCCATTTAATGTGAGTTCATTTCACAGAATTCGGAGAGCCATCCACTTGGCGCGTGGGTTTGATCTGCCCGACCTATAAATAGTGGCATGGAGAGAAGGTTTGCTTCTCATTCCCTCACGTACTTCCAACATGAACTTGAGTATTCGGGTGCATTCTGTTGACGAAGTGCTCCCGAGGGTGAAGATGAGACGCCATGTCGTCGTTGATGCTCTTGAAGTTGACTGTTACATCCAAAAGGCAGAGTCGAGGGCTTCTGAGGCAGGCGGAAGGTGCCTGTTGATAGGGATGCTCGGGCCTCGTCTCCGTTATTTCGGAAGAGCCGCAGATCGGAATTGCGGTGCTAGGCTCTCTCTTCTTTCAAAGTGGGTGTTGCCCACTCTGATTGTGTTGAAAGCTGCTCCTTTCGCCGCAATTTCGATCACGGTCTTTCTTGGTCTTTGGAGGCTCTTTCGAAGTCTCCCCTGGCCACAGATTTGCGGTGCTCTTCTCTCCTTGGTTCCAGCCAGAGGATTAAATGCTTTGTGTAACCGAAGCACTTATCAGGTGACCCTGGCTGGAAGAGCGACACATAACTGGGCTGCTGAAGGGATGCACATAACTGAGCTGGATGCACATAACTGAGCTGCTGATGAGATGGTGGGATGCGCCTGGTTAGAGGCGCATGGTATCTGCTGCGCCTAACTGGTGGCGCATGATGACTGCTGTGCCTATCTGGAGGCGCATGGTGGCTGCTGTGCCTATTTGGAGGTGCATGGTGGCCGCTGGCTGTAGACTTAGGATCTTTCCTTTGTAGAAATTCTTCTTTGTACAACCTTTTCTAGACATGTAATAGACTTTTGTGTATAAATAAAAAATCTTTCTTCAAATGTCTATAGCTGTTGACTTTGCTGTGAAATATTCTGTTCGAGTTCTGGCTTATGTAGTGTCTGGCGCATGTGCTTTCCGGTTGTGAAATTCCATGCTTCTACAAGACCCCCTTCAAAGTTTTCAAAACTTTTGAATAAGTTTTGGAATACTTTGAATAAAAAGCATGGCGATCAGGGCGCATGACTGTTGGGGCGCATGCCTGTTCAGCCGTATACTTTTCTCGGTTAATGATATGATAATGCCTCGGTAACCGAAAGGATTAATGATGATCTTTTGGTTTTATCTGCTGTTATCTTCACAAGACCCGAGACGACGGCTGAGATCACTCGTCATCGATTCACGCGTGCGATCAAGCCCTATAAATAGGTGAGAGATGGGGAGAGGGAGAGTTTATCTTCTCTGTGCCTTTGCCTCCCTTAGAGTTCTTTCTTCAAAACCCTAACTTCTTCCTCTTTGAGAGAATGGCTCCCAAGACTCCTCGCGGCGGTGCCGGCAAAGGAAAGGGAAGGAGAAGGAGCCCGTAGAGGCTGTCGACGAGGACGCTCCTGCCACCGCTACGACTCCGGCCGACGTTCGCCCCGGGGTGACGAGTGGGTGTCGATTAACTTTCTGCGGCCGATGCGTATGGGCTTCTGTCCTTGATACGCTGAGGTTTTATCCTGCCGACGTGCATAGGCTCAGGCCTTTATCGTGCACCGAGGTTTAGTTTGCTGATGCGCATGGGTTTTATACCCTGATGATGCGCCGAAGCCTTCGCTGACGCGCATGGGGTTACGCCCTGATGATGCGCTGAAGCTCCAATGCTGACGCGCATTGATGATGCGCTGAAGCTGACGAGCATGGGTTTATACCCTGACGATGCGTCAATCTTTTGTCTTTTTACCTGACTTCCACTTTTGTTGTGCCAGTGTCGATGACGATCCCTTTGTTGAATGAGGTTCTCCTGGATGCTTCTCTTTGCCAAATGGGGGTTGATTTTGATGAGGCGGTGATCAATCCTGCAAAGGATGCTATCTTACAGAACCAACCCCGGGAGAGAATGCTGCAGATCCAGAACCAGTTGCCGCTTTTCCTCCAGAGTATGATGGAGAGTGGTAAACTGAAATCTGCTGAATCTGAAGATGTGACTTTCTTAAAACCTGTCTTTCTGTTTGGCGACCGACTAGTCTCTTCTGAAGCGAAGATACTGAAGATCAAAGAGGACTGGTTCTTTTCTGCCAAAGGCATGGTTCTGTACATGAGGCAGGTTGACCGCCAGTTACCGTTGACGGTCTTTTATCGTTTAGCTTCGAAGAGAAGGATGGGTTGGAAACTCACTCCTTCTCAAGGAGGGGCAATGGGAGGTACCCTTTCGATCGACGCCACCTCGAACCAGCGAGATACTTTGACTGCTTCACGAGCCGGTTCCTCGTTTAGTTACCGAGCCCTGCGTCCCGGGAGCCTCTACAGTGAAGTCCCAAATGACATGTTTCCCTTCAGTGCCCCAACTTTTGCAAATCGGATGCTGACGGCGAAGATCATGTACCCGACAGGTGGCTTTAGAGTCGAAGGTTGGTGTCACTACATTCCGAGGTGGGACGAGTTGACCACTTGGGTGCTTTCAAGGTTCAAAGTTGAACTTAAGGAGATCGGGCTGACAGCCGCCATTCGGGCTACACAGGCAGGGTTGGATCTCAATAAGCTATGTTCCTTGCACTCTTAGAATTATTCAATGCTCATACTGGCAGCTTTTTTACTCCGGTGGAAGAGTTAGGGTTGGCTCTCCATGAGATGTACGAAGTGTCTAAGCTTCCTTGGTGCTCGGAACCGTACGAGAAATATTTCTCGTCAAATGAGGAGATCCAGGTTCTGGAAGATAAGGACTCGGAGATGATGGCTGTATTCAAAGAGGTGACAAGCCACCATTATCTGATGCACCGGAGGGATAAGGGCAAGACGCAGCCCCATATAACTGCTTGGAGGGACTATGTCTTTAAGCAGGATTTGGCGGATCCCACGAGGATCCGGTTTACGACTCCGCAGGGACTGAAGCCCGCGGAAGTGGCTTTCGAAATGAGTCGGCTGGATGAGAGGACCCCACGTTCGGATGAGAGCGACAAGGATGCATATAGCTGCTTCTGGCATTGTGCGCACCGGATGTCATCTAAGGCAGTGTTGACAGCCTACTTGATGATATGGCTCCGGGATTGCGTGTTTACAGGTGGATCCGGTACCGTAGAGAGGGTACATCGGAATCTCATTTTGCCTGCCGTAAAGTTGGCTTTTGGACGACCTTTAGCTCTCCTCCCCGCGATGGTGTGCAACCTGTTGCGCGGTTTGAGGTCTTTCGCTGATGATGTGATCCACGAGAAAGGTAACAATGACAACTTTCCCCGGGCCGAGCTGCATTTCCATTATCTTATGGGGTGGCTGATTTTGCATCATCCGAACGTGATGAGTCCCGGTTCGGAGGAGGATCATGTTGAAGGGGATGCCTTCCTCCGTCGCTTCTACAAGAGGAAGTGGTCATACACTGGCGTCCCCGTTTGCAGGAGAGTCTTGTCCTACCTTCAGGGGTGGGAGATTGTCAAGGTTGGCCCGATCTTCAAGGATTTCGAGGCCGACCAAGATTTAGTTGACTCTGGCGAAGATGCGGTCACTTTGCCGAAATAGAGTTTTCGTTGGCTGCAAAGTATCCGGCCTTCTCACCTAGTCTACCGCAACCAGAATAAATGTTATCTGGAGCCATATCTGCCAAGCCGATTTGCTCGTCAATTTGGCTATACCCAGCTAATGTTGCGGAATCCCAGTAGCAGTCTAGGCTTCGTCGGGAGTTTGCTGGATGGAGCCCGGGGCTGGCAGTATTATAACGCTGGATGCACTAGCGTTAATTTTACTATGCCAGTCCGCAACCCTCGGCCGCAGATCCTATATCCGGCCGCCAAGCTGTATTGCATTATGAATGCTGCGTCTCCTGGTTATAATATGGAGACTAGTTTCATCCTTGGAACTCAACTGGAGGCCACGACGAATATGTTGATGGTAGCCCAATCATATCGTCCACCAGAATTGGCAGGATATCGGGCTGTTGCTGTAGCACCGGTGAGAGATCCGTTTGTTGGAAAAAGGCGGGCTGACACAGAAGCTGGTTCTTCTATACCAAAAAGGTCGAGAAAGATGTCGACTGCAAAGGTTATGGAAGTGCCACTCGTAACGCCAATGGGATCAGTTCCTGCTGAGGTAAGGAGTGCTCCGTAATTCTGATTCATTCTGTCATTGTGGTGACTTATGCTTTTCTTCTCGCATGGATCGTCGAAGAAGAAGTCCCGTGTTTCACAACCGGGTGCTAGTCAACCGAAGGAGGTGGCAGGCACTTCTGATGAGCGCATTCCACCAATGATAATGTCTCCCGTGGAGGAGGGTCCCGAAGACGTTCTTGCGGAGGTTTTAGTGTCTCCTGTCTTCGAAGTTGCCACAGATTTTGGGAAGGTGCAGTCTACCGTGGAGGCCTTGGACGTTGAGGGTCCTACGGACTCGAGGCATCCTGATGATGAGGTAGATTGGAGTTCGTCGCCTTCGGATGACGTTGCTCCAGAGCTGCAAGAGTCTGTTACGGGGGCAACAGATTTGGTTGGGACAGAGGAGAGGGTTGAATCCTCTCATTGTCATGATGAGGGGAGGTCGGCTATATCATTGCCGAGTCCTACCCCTGCTTCAATCGTGGAAGTTGAGGTGACTACCGATCGAGAGGTAGCGACAGATTCTGTCCCTGTAGAGGGACTTGAGAAGGATGAGACCCTTCTGCTGGTCCTGTCTCCCGGGGCGGGCTAGGAGATGAGTGTTGATCTCCCCATTCTGTCGGGGGAGGTACTGGTCGTTGATAGGACGTTGGGAGTAGGAGAGGTGGCCGTTGACGTCGGTGGCTCCTCCGGGCTTGAGAAGGGCAAGGGTGTGGAACCCTCTGTCGCTCCTTCTACTTGGGGTACTATCTCAACGCTTGTGCGGGCTTCCTCTGTTCCTTCGGCTCCTCGGGCTGGCAGTTCAGCCCCTGTTGATGAAGAGCCTGGTGATGTCGAGGTTTCAGCCTCACAGGTTGAGGTTGGCGGATCCTCGTCCGATCCGCTAACTGTAGTAGCTCCTCCAACCCCTGCTATGACATCGCAGGTACTGGCGGACGTAGACGAATATGTAAAATTCCTCGTCGAGGGGGTGTACAAAATGCTGCAGAAGGGTGTATCTGCGGTGATGGAGGCCAACGGGAGTTTTGCGACGGCAAGAACTCTGGCAATGCCCTGTATCGAGCTGATCCGCATTCACCAAGGCCACGACCATATGGCCAAAATTCTGGAGGCTTCGGTGATCGAGCTGGACGAGCGGCTTGCGGAACTTCAGCGTATCCAGTGAAATGACCTCTCCGTCCTGATTGATGCGGAGAAGGGGAAGTTGATTGCCGAGATCGAGTCTTCCTACCAGGCCACTGTGGGCATTTGGGAGCGCGAGGTGGCTGAGGCTGAGGCTGCGGTAGAGCAATTATCTCAGTCCATGAGGAAGACGATGGAAACACGGGCTGCGTTGGATGCTAACATCGCAGAGATCAACACCCAGATGCGCCGTCTTGAGGACCAACGGGCCCGACTCCAGTTAGATGCCGATCGTGTCCGGGCTGAACACGTAGCATTCAAGAAGGAGGAGGCAGCTTTTACTCAGCGGACTCTTGCCTTGGCTCAGCAGCGACAACAGCTTGATGAGAAGCATGAGAACGAAACTTCCGCTGAAGCTGTTGAATTGATGCGTCAAGAAGCTGAGCGTCGGGTCCTGGCGACTGTGGAGACCCGTACAGCCGACCTAAGACGTCGAGTCAGAGAGCTGTCAGCCCATCCTGGAGAGGTTCAGGGACTGTAGCTTCTCCCTTTTTTATGTTCTTTTGCAACCCTTGCTGAGGGATAGTGTAGTTTTTTGTACTCTCTCTTTCAGAAAATAAAGAAGTACGTAACTTTTTTGTGGTGTGTTCATTTTTTTGTTATAATGAACTTGATGATTTGTGTGGACCTATTATCTCTTGTACACCTTGGCTTTTAGGTACAGATAATAAGTTTAAAGGAACCGACATGTTTGCTCAGAGGTAATGTGGATGTGGCAATCATTAGGGTTCAAATGATAGAATCATCCTACTCAGAGGTATGATGGACATGGTAGGAATGATCCTGAGGGATACGCTAAACAACTCAGAGGTGATGTGGACGTGGAAGTTCTGCGATCAATGTACGACAACGCAGGGGTTGTTTGTACGAGATGTTTACTCAGAGGTAATATGGACGTGGTAAACATGAAGGGTAGCGTCGGCTTACGTAGCATAAGATTCCGCTTTGTAAGGTGTAGAGGAACAACTCAGAGGTGATGTGGACATAGTTGTCTTTTTACTGAAGGAAGCCACGGAACAGCTGGGTTCCAGAAGCGGATGAGTTTGTGAAAGGAGATTGTGTGTGAGTCCCGATGATTGGGCCCACAGATCCCCTTTGGGGGAGTACATGTCTGAAGGATGTCAAGAATAGTACTTCTTTAGGAACTTACTGTTGATGGACATCATGAACAAGTCCCCATTGGGTTTGGCAAGGCGGTAAGCACCGTTTGAGTATACCGTCTCTATGATGAAAGGTCCTTCCCACTTGGGCTCGAACTTTCCTGGTGTCTTGTGAGTTAACACCATTGGCCTTCTGACTGCTAAAACCAGGTCGCCAACTTGGAAAGTCCTCTGTTTGACCTTCTTGTTGAAAGCCTGTGATATACGGGCTTGGTAGAGTTCAATGCGTTGTTGAGCTAGGAGACGCTTCTCATCGAGTGCCTCCAGTTTCCACAGACGACGATGTTGATTGTCCTCTTCTGTGAGTTTGTTTGTTATTGCCACGCGGAGTGAGGGTATCTGGATCTCGAGAGGCAGTACCGCTTCGCTCCCGTAGACCAGGACGAATGGTGTGTTGCCTGTTGGGGTCCGTACCGTTGTGCGGTAGGCCCAAAGACATTCGTCAAGCTTTTCGTCCCAGTCGTGTTTGTTGGATGACACGACCTTTTTGAGCAGCCTGACGATAGTTTCGTTGAATGCCTCTGCTAACCCGTTTGCAGCCGGATTGTAGGCGGTGGATGCCATATTTTGAATGCGATTCTTGTCACAGAACCTACTAAAAATGTGGTTGATAAACTGAGGACCATTGTCATGAATGATCCGCCGGGGTACTCCGAAACGGTAAATGACATGGTGTTTGATAAAGCTGACCACCCTGGAGCTCTTTACTTCCGCCAGTGGGACTGCTTCTGCCCACTTGGAGAAGTAATCGGTGATGGCCAGGATGAAGCGGTGTCCTCTTAATGAAGGAGGGGTGATTGGTCCCACAATGTCCATGTCCCAGGCTTCAAAGGACCAGGAGGCGACTGTAGGATGTTGTGGTTCAGACGGTGTATGTATGAAGTCTGCATGAAGTTGGCATGCGTGACACTTCTTAGCATATTCAACAGCGTCGGCGGCCATGGTTGGCCAGTAGTAGCCCATACGTCGCAGTCGATCCTGCAACTTAGGACCGAGTTGATGAGCTCCGCAAGTTCCGTCATGAGCTTCTCGAAGAGCTTCGGCTGCTTCTTCGTTGGACATGCATCGAATGAGGAGCCCATCGAAGGAGCGTCGGTACAGCATTTTAGTAGCTGTATCGTAATAGAATCGAAGAGAGCGTCTCCTGACTGAGACGACTTCTTTCGGGTCCTCTGGAAGGATTCCGTAGACAGCAAAGTCGATGAACGGGAACCTCCAGTCTCGAATATTAACACCAGTGTTCGTCGGCATGGCGTGAGCCACTCGCAAGCACAGGTTGTTTCTAGGACATATCAAGTCTCGGCCTGTTACCGTGACATAGTGTTGAGTCCCAAAGGGCGTTGCCAATGAGGCTGCGAGGCCAGCCAGAGCGTCAGCCTCCAAGTTTTGTAGACGAGGTACGTGTTCGATGAAGAACCCGGTGAAGGTTGAAATGATGTTCAATGCAACCTCATGGTACGAGATCAGATCTTCATGGCGAACCTCGTATTGCCCCCGAATCTGGTTCACGACAAGTTTTGAGTCACCGTAGGCTTCCAGATGGTCGATCCCCAGCTGTTGTGCGAGCTGGAGTCCCATGACGAGTGCGTTGTACTCGGCAACATTGTTGGAGCACGGCTTCAAAAGTGAGTAAGCAAGCTGGATGACCAACTGA
Source organism: Iris pallida (assembly GCA_029216955.1). Classification (NCBI taxonomy): domain Eukaryota; kingdom Viridiplantae; phylum Streptophyta; class Magnoliopsida; order Asparagales; family Iridaceae; genus Iris; species Iris pallida. The sequence continues at coordinate 20,240,872 of JANAVB010000194.1, forward strand.
TCGGGAAAGACTAAGACTACCCCCACTCCTGCGATGATTTGGCCTTTGGGGCCTGTTCTCGAAGCGCCATAAAAAAACATCCGCCAAACGGGGCTTCCTTCGGTGACGTTGGATTCTTGGACCTCATCCGGGATATCTTCATAGAGCTTTGAGAATTCTGGGATGGGGTGTGCGGCTAAAAAGTCATCCAGAGCTTGACCTTTAACAGCTTTTTGCGGGACAAACACCATATTATACGGTGTTAGCAAGATCGCCCATGTGGCTAGCCGAGAGTTCAATGATCCTGGCTTCGTCATGAGGACTCTGAGCGGATTGACTCGGGAAATGACATGAATTGTCTGGCCCGAGACATAATGACGAGTCTTCTGGATGGCAAACACCAAAGCCAAGCATTCCTTTTCAACGGGGTTGTATCGGTGTTCGGCCCCGATGAGCGTTCGACTGAGGTAGTAGATCGCTTGCTCATAGCCTGTATCGCTGTTTTGAGCCAGCAGAGCACCAAGGGAATGATCCTTGGCACGGACATAGAGGAAAAATGGTTTGCCGGCGACGGGTGCCACCAGGACTGGTGGGCTCGTCAAGTAGGCTTTGATGTCGTCGAAAGCCTTTTGGCACTCCTCTGTCCAGACATAAGAGACTTCCTTCTTCATGAGCTGAGTAAAGGGTTGACATTTATCGGAGAGGTTTGCTATGAACCTCCGGATGTATGCCAGACGTCCCTGTAAGCCCCGAAGTTCTCGAAGATTCTTCGGAGGGTCCATGTTGAGGATGGCTTTGGTCTTCTCGGGATCAACATGAATGCCTTTCGCTGTGATGACAAAGCCCAAGAATTTACCGCTGGAAACCCCCAGGAAGGATTTAGCGGGGTTCATCTTGAGTTGATGTGCCCTCATGAGATCAAAGACTGTCTTCAGGTCCTGTAAGTGATCTCCTTTGAGGCGGCTCTTGACCGCGATGTCGTCAACGTAGCATTCGACTGTCTTGCGAAGATGTTGACGGAAGATGGTGCTCATAGCTCGTTGGTATGTCGCACCGGCATTCTTCAAGCCGAAGGGCATCACTGTGTAGCAGAAAACACCCTTTGGAGTCCTGAATGACGTATGTTTCGCGTCATCGGGGAACATCTTGATTTGATTGTAGCCTGAATACCCATCCATGAAGGACATGCGTTCAAAGCCACATGTATTGTCGATCATCACATCGGTGATCGGAAGCGGGAATTCGTCCTTCGGGCAAGCAGAATTGAGGTCCCTGAAGTCGATACAGACTCGTATCTTCCCGTTCTTCTTGGTGACAGGTATGACGTTGGCTACCCAATCTGGATGCTGTTCCTCACGGATGAAGCAGCTGGTCAAGAGTTTGTCCACCTCCTGATCGATGGCGTTCATGATGTCCGGACGGAAGCGTCGCTGTTATTGTTTGATAGGTTTGGCATCAGGTAAGATGTTCAACCTATGCATCGCGATCTGTGGATCGAGTCCCGGCATATCTTCGTAGCTCCAGGCAAAGACGTCGATATACTCTTTAGCCAGCTGGATTAAAGACTTTCGGTCTTCTCCTTCTAGGCTTTTGCTGATGAAGATGGGCTTGGAAGAAGATCCGTCCCCAAGGTCGATTTGCTCAACTTCGTCTTCGGTGGAAGGTTCACGTAACTCAAAACGAGACTCCCATTACTCTCCTAGGCGTTGAGCCCAGGGTTCTTCTTTGAAGGGTTCCGGCGCTTGGTCTTCGCCTTCACCTTTTTGAGGTTGTGCCGACATCATGTTAGCCGACAGCACTTTTCTGAAGACTGATCCGATACTGGTATCGGAATCCCAAGTCGACGCTTCGGACGAGTGGGAATGTTCTACGTCCTCTGCGTCTGAACTTTCCGGAGTTGATGGCGGCGTGACATAGCCTAACCCCCGTCGAGTTTTGTTGTAGTAGTCTTGCGGCTTTCCTTCGGGTGTTGGAATCCGGAGAGGGAGACGTCGACCTTTGCCGTAGTTTAGCCCCTTGTTGCTTTTTAGGTCGTAGCCCATCTTTTGGATGATGTGCTTTGCCGTATCCGTGTACCGATAGACTTGTACCCTGCCTGTATCAGGTTATGGCTCGAGTGGCGGGAGGTCTTGATGACGCTCGACTTTGCCCAAGATGATAGATCCTTCGTCTCGGCTTCGTGGAGGGGCTATGAAACAGACTCCTTGAGACGGGACTACTTGATTTACATGATGAACGATCGTTATTTGTGTTTGCAACGACCGTAGAGCGTGATCTAATGTATATATGGCATTCCAGTGCGGAAGACAAGAATAATTAAAAGACACTCTATTATTGATAAAATACGAGATCTTATTCCGTGGGATTACATTGTCTAAGGAGGGTGCATCTACGTCAGCAGAGATATATTCGCCAAGCTCCTCATCTGTAAGCACTGGGGTCGGATCAGGAGAATCCCCCACATCTTTGACTTTAGGGTCTGAGAGGTTTATGTGAGCCCTCTCCGGCATCTTGGATGACTGCGGGGGCTTGCCCTTAAGACGCACCTTTAGAGGTGCCTCAACTACGCCTCCTGTGAGTGGTGCCTTCCCCTGTAATTTTGCCACCAGGGGAGCCGATGTTTGAGGCAGCTTTCCCTTGAGGCGTATCTTCAGGGGAGCCTCAGGAGTCGGTGCTTTCCCTGAGAGCTTGATGCTCATTGGAGGCACCTTCTGGGGTGGTTTGCCCTTTAGTCGGATCTTCAGTGGGGCGTCTGGATTCATCTCAGGCTCCGTGTCCGGCTCAGTTGTCGTCTCTGCCTCATCATCAGCATCGTTGGCTTCCTCCTCGTCAAGTGGCTTGTACAAGTCGGAATCGGTGAAGTAGGCCTCAATCCCTTTGAAAGGATCGATGTCTGCGAACTCCGTCCGGATGACACCGTTGGTGGATACATATTTCATGCATTGGTGGAGCGTGGAAGGCACCACCATGTACTCATGTAGCCATGGTCGGCCGAGCAGGATGTTGTAGTTGACCTCGGCATCCACCACATAACAAGTCACCTCAGTTTTGAGGTTGCCGATGTGACACTTCAGTCGGATCTTGCCCAATGGCTCGCTTTTGCTAGCGTTGAAGCCACTAATGGTTGTGTTAGAGGGCACCAACCGGTACATTGGGATCCCCAGTTTTGATAGCAACGCCTTCGGAATGATGCTGAGGGAAGACCCCGAATCGATCTGAATCCGGCTCACCTTGACTGAACCTATGTATCCTGTGTAATACAGCGATCGGTTATGTCGGTGGTGCTTGAGCAGCATGTCCTGTTGGGTGAAAGTTATGTTTGGGATAACTTCCTCCGCACAATGACAGTGCGTACAAGTAGTTGGAAGGTCTTCAGGCTGCTTGACCTGACTGAGAAAGGATTCAACGTCCTTCAGAGCTTCGCAGAGAGCTTCTCGGGAGTCTTTGGAAAGACGCAGGAGCTCAAACAAAGACAAGCGTGCAGGAGTACTGGCCAGTTGTGCCAGTATGTCAAAGTTGTGGGGCTTGGCTAGCCCCGAAGCATTCTCCTTCCGTAGAGGTCTGTCGAAACGAGCCTTCACCTGCTTCTGTTTATTGGCTGCTGAGGGTTTAGAAGGGCCCTCCTCAGGGATGGTGCCAGGAGACACCACCTCGGCGGCAGCTTCGCCGGACTGGGCATTCTATTGTGCACGGGTCTGCACTGGAAGTGCCTCTTCCGTTGAAGAAGAGACTGTGCGGCAAGACTTGATCTTCCTGCCTTTTGATTTGGAGGTAGCGCGTACCTCCGGTTGAGTCACCTCGGAGACGAGGTCGGGGTGAACCCAGAGGACTTCTCCTCGAGATGTGGTGAGTGGGATGAGTCCACTCACATTGTCACGGGTAGGTGGCAAGTTCACCACCTCCATTGTCGCCTTAGGGATGGGGACGATGCCATCTTGTGCGGTAGTCGGCAGCAAGGTACCGAATTGGAGTGACACCACATTGGCTGACATCGTCTTCTCTTCGTAGTCGATGGAGATTACATCCGTATTGATCATGCGCTGGATGTAATTCTTGAGGACGTAGCAGTCCTTGGTCGGGTGTCCGACAAACCGATGGTAGTGACAGTACCTCGGGTTGTCCACTTTCCCGACTTCATCGGGCCGCTTTGGGTCCGGAAGTTTGATTTTGTCACCCTGCTTCAGTATTTCAAAGAGTTGTAGGGTGTCTTCGTCATTGAATGAATACACCTCCTTGGGTCTCGGCGCCAGTGGAGGCTTCTGAGTAGGCGCATATGCGCCTTTCGAGGCATTAACAGTCAATGCCTGTTTCCTTTTTGCTTCTCATCCGGAGTTGTTGGCTGCTGACCTTTTCCCCTTATCATCAAAGGCGGGGAAGCTGACACCCAGAAGACGTGCATTGGTCGCCTTCTTTTCTGCGGCTTCAGCTTCGATGATCAGGGAGCTCCAGTCGGGAGGGGGAGTAGAGTTAAGCCAGAGCTTCACTGCAGGCAGCATGTTCATGCTGCATGAGAAGAGGAGCGCATGTTCTGGCATGCCTGGAGGTAGCCTGAAGCAGGCCTGTCGGAAGTGTTCAATGAACACCCAAACTGTTTCTTTCTCCTTCTGGCGTATCTCTATAAGGGATGCCATCGTCATGTCCTTTCCGCCGTTGTAGAAGAGATCGAGGAAGAGGCGCATCAAGTCGTCGAAGGACGATATAGAATTGTCGGAGAGGCTGCAGTACCAGTCATACGCCACCCCTTTTAGAGCCCCAACAAAGATGCTGGTGAGGAGCGCGTCCTCCTTTGGAAGATGCCCCGTTTGTGACTGAAAATATGTCAGGTACCGGCGCGGAGAGTTCTTCTCGTCGTATGGTGTGAGTGTTTGTGGTTTATATTTTGGAGGATAAACCACCTTGTTCCACTCGAGGGGATAAGGCTGGGGAATGCCCATCTTCTGGCGCTCCTCTTGCCTGTTTTTGGACTCGAAGCGCTCCCGCAGGTCCTTGATCATTTCGACCACATCCTCTGTGGAGCTAGGAGTCGGGAAAGGTGGCACTATCTGGAGCGGAGCGTTTGAGGGCTCCGACGTCCGAGGTGCTTCTGTGTCAGAGGGTGCCCGTTGAAGGGATACACTCGACTCCCCGTTGGTTCCTGGGTCGGGACCGGTTGAAGGTGCTCTGGTCAAGGCCGACCGTATATCAAACACCGCTTGAGTCAGTGCTTGCATAGAGGCAGAGAGGGTTTTGAGTCCTCCCTCTAATGAATCTATGCGTTGGACAATGTCCTGCTGTGGCGCATCAGACTCGGCATCATCCCCAGCCATGTATACTGTCCTGACACGGCCAGGAGTGGATGGATTGGTTGAGGCTTCGCTCTCGACCTCACTTTCATGTGGGGGAGTCACCTCACCTGGTGTCCCACCTTGGCCACCCCCAGTCACATTCTGGAGGTCATTCTCGACAGGCGCATCTGCAAGGGCCTGATTGCCCTCGACTCCGTCTTGAAGGGCCTCTTCGTCTCTATCCCCAACCGTGTCCTGGGGGACATCCTCGTTTTGAGGGGCTTCTGAGAGGCTGACTTTGCTTCGAGGATGAAGATCTGCCGCAGCTGTGCTTTGGACGTCTTCGTCTTCAGAAGGAGGCTCAACAAGGGTCTGACTACCCCCAGCTTCCTCCAAGAATTTCTTCTTCGACCGAGTTCCTTCGAACACTCCAGAGGTCGAGACTGCTGCCTTGGTTTTACTTGGCTGGCTTTTGGATGAAGACGAGGAATTGCCAGTCGTCTTCCGGAGTGAGGAGGAGCTGGAGACCACGTTGCATGAAGCAACTCTTGACTCCTCTTCTGTTGACACCTTCTTCCCAAGGCGATGTCGGAGGGTTGTCGATGATTGCAGCCGCTGGAAGACCGACTACCTTGGTGGTACTGCCGTCTTGCAACAGCAGTTGATAGTGACCATCGCACAAGTATGCCCCGTGAGAGGCTCGTCGTGCTTGTTGGTCGACTCTCCTGATCGGCGCTTGTGAATGATCACATTACGCAGGTTGTTAGAGGAGAGTGCTACCTTCATACCCCTTTCAGGCGCATGGCAGGGCCACGCGTCGGGGTGGTCAGGTGAGTGCTGCGCTCCCTGATCTAATACCAAGCCGGCATCGCAATCAGTAGTGGGGGAACCACAACATTTGAAGTGACTTGAACGGACCTCAAACGTACAACCAGAGGAGGCACGGGAGTTCAAGACCACTGAATTTGCCTCACTCGATTTGGTTGTACACGCAGTAGATGCGCCCAAGTGAGGTGAGGACTTTGAAGATCGGCTCGTTTTTGGTGCCGAAGCACCTGAGTCGACCTTGTACAGCTTGCCATCAGCAGCGCGCATGATTGTGAGCGCATGCTTTTGGCTTGCTGCTGGCATAACACGTTTGTGGTGCATGGCCCGTGCCGTCTTAGATTTCTTTGTACTAGCCCGCTGGGGTGCATAGTACTCAGCATCCAAATTCTCCTCGCCATTACAGTGAGTGAGTCTGTCAAAGATAGAGACTTTTTGTGGCGCATCAGAGGTGATACGCGGGGCATTAGCTGCGCCCCTGCTCCGTCGACGCATCTTCCTTGCCTGAGAGGGAGATGGCTGGGGAACGTGGTCAGCCGCACGCTTCCCCGAGAGATGCGCTGCATCAGCGGGCGCACCTTGGTTGCTGAGAACGTCAGCAGGAAGGGAGGGCTGGATTGGCGCATTCCCTTCAGTGGTGGTGCCCGAGGCGTCGACCTTGCGCACCCAGACACGGCGGGTCTTCTTCGGCTTCGGCAGCCGCTTCGAAGGACTCGCGCTTCCTTCAGAAATGAACTCCTCGTACGCCTGTTGGTTGAGGCGCACGACCAGCGTCTTGTGGAAGGAGCCCACCTTTACGTCGTCGTCCTGTGACACGACTTTCTCGGAAGAGGAGAAAGAAGTCCCCAGCAGAGTCGCCAGCTTGTTTGCCATTAAAATCGTTTGATTGCAAATCTTAATACAAACAGAACAGTGTTACAATATAGGACTTAGATGTAGTCCTAGGAGTACACTTTTGTTTAATCTGGGTCCTAAGTGCCAATGGAGCGAGTGGTAATGCGTTGACTCCGTTGACGGGCTGACGACGGTTATCGGTTCTCTGAAGGTGTAGATTGCTCTGGGTACTGGAGCTTACTGAGAGGAGGAAGACATTGAGTGTCTATATCTGCCTCTCTGGTGATATCTGTCTGTGTTGTCCGTATGTGTGTCCCTGTGGAAGAAGGAAATGATCCCTCTATTTATAGCTGGACAGGTTGGCTGCTCATGCGCGCATATGTAGGATGCGCCGGTACGTGGGGACGCCACGTGGAGACTGCTGATGGAGGCGCATGGATGATGCGCCCTACTCGAGGGGTTGAATTCTTCATGCTGCTGTTGTGAGCCGGCACGTAGCAGAGGAGAAGATCTTTCTGTTACTGAAATCTTGGATGAGTTGAGTCAAAGAACACGTGTCGTCGACTCATGGCTCGGAGATCTCGGATTTGATGGGGGAATGATTTGGTGGAATGCGCCTTGGATTGGGCGCATGATGAGATTTTGGCTCGTGACCTTTAGGAGTCACGAACCATTCTGGGCGCATGGCTTTTGAGGTGCATGCAAGCGACTTTCCTTCTGTCTTTCGGGATCAGAGATCAGTCTGGGGCGCATGGCTTTTGAGGCGCATGCAAAGCTTCAACTGAAGACTCTTCTTCTGTCTTTAGGGATCAGTGAAGGGTCTGAGGCGCATGGCTTTTGAGGCGCATGCGGATGGTTGGGTGGCCACGTGGCAGTAGCCGTCGGGGTAAAATCATGATGGTGCTGACGTTGTGGATGCTTCGTTTCCTGCAAAAGCTGTCACCCGTTCAGACTTGGGGAGGCGTACTGCCAACTCTGTCAGTCCAGCATTTAATGTTAGTGACATTCGATGGACAGCTGAGTGGGCGCGTCGGTTGACGTTCCACTAGGCGTATGGGGGCGTTTGAGGGCGCGTCCCCTGTGATGCGCTCAGTACAGGGCGCATCTGTTGGAGGCGCTTGATGTTTGAAGGGGTGTGATACGCTATCCAGCCGGCGCATCCGACACGTTTTTAATGATGCGGCTGTTTCGCTTCTCGAGCGCCTTTAAATAGCCGTTTGGCTGAAGTCGAGGCGTCCGGTTCATCCATTTAATGTGAGTTCATTGCACAGAATTCGGAGAGCCATCCACTTGGCGCATGGGTTTGATCTACCCGGCCTATAAATAGTGGCATGGAGAGAAGGTTTGCTTCTTATTCCCTCACGTACTTCCAACATGAACTTGAGTATTCGGGTGCATTCTGTTGACGAAGTGCTCCCGAGGGTGAAGATGAGACGCTATGTCGTCGTTGATGCTCTTGAAGGTGACTGTTACATCCAAAAGGCGGAGTCGAGGGCTTCTGAGGCAGGCGGAAGGTGCCTGTTGCATCCAAAGATAGGGATGCTCGGGCCTCGTCTCCGTTATTCCGGAAGAGCCGCAGATCGGAATTGCGATGGTAGGCTCTCTCTTCCTTCAAAGTGGGTGTTGCCCACTCTGATTGTGTTGAAAGCTGCTCCTTTCGCCGCGATTTCGATCACGGTCTTCCTTGGTCTTTGGAGGCTCTTTCGAAGCCTCCCCTGGCCACAGATTTGCGGTGCTCTTCTCTTCATTGGTTCCAGCCAGAGGGTTAAATGCTTTGTGTAACCGAAGCACTTATCAGGTGACCCTGGCTGGAAGAGCAGCACATAACTGGGCTGCTGAAGGGATGCACATAACTGAGCTGGATGCACATAACTGAGCTGCTGATGAGATGGTAGGATGCGCCTGGTTGGAGGCGCATGGTATCTGCTGCGCCTAACTGGTGGCGCATGATGACTGCTGCGCCTATCTGGAGGCGCATGGTGGCTACTGCGCCTATTTGGAGGCGCATGGTGGCCGCTGGCTGTAGACTTAGGATCTTTCCTTTGTAGAAATTCTCCCTTGTACAACCTTTTCTAGACATGTAATAGACTTTTGTGTATAAATAAAAAGTCTTTCTTCAAATGTCTATAGCTGTTGACTTTGTTGTGAAATGTTCTGTTCGAGTTCTGGCTTATGTAGTGTCTGGCGCATGGGCTTTCCGGTTGTGAAATTCCATGCTTCTACAAACCCCCTCCTCGGTTTCAACTTCACCTCCTGCCACTGCGACAGGCTCGCACAATCCTGGAGGAATGCCATATGAAGATGACGAACTCCATTCCTCTCCCTCATCCGGGAGGCCCGTGACCGCTGGACCCTCCACTTCAGGGTTCCCTTCCATTGGGGACATCATCATCAGAGGAATACGCTCATCAAAGGGGTCTGCTACCTCCCTCGGTCTGCTGACGCCCGGTTGCAGAATACGGGCTTCCTTCTTCAATCCCTGCAAAGACGACAAGCATGAATCGCCAACATAATCAAGATGAAAACACAAAGGACTTTCTACCTCAACAGGGATTGGTTCCGGCGAAGCGGCCCTTGGGGGCGCCGCTCTCCTCGGCCGTTTTGGCACAGACGAACCAACTTCGGTAACGGCCCACCTTTTCCCAACAGCAGGATCTCTCGCTGATGCTGTCCGATATCCCGCCAGTTCTGGCGGCCGATAGGACCGAGCCGCTATCAATATGCTCGACGTGCCTTCTAACTGGGTCCCGAGGATGAGACTAGTCTCCCTGTCATATCCAGGAGACATAGTATTCATAGTACAATATAGCTTGGCGGCTGAATACAGGATCTGTGGCCGAGGATTAAGAACCGACGCAGTAAACTGGACACTAGTGCACGCGGCGTTATAATATTACCAACCCCGGGCTCCGTCCAACAAGCTTCCGGCAAATCCCAAACTGCTACTAGGACTCCGTAACATCAGCTGAGTATAGCCAAACTGGCGAGCAAACCGACTTGGCAGATATGGCTCCAAGTAGCACCTATTATGGTGGCGGTTGTAATGCCCCGCTCCGCACGACGCATTACGCTGAAGCGTTGACTCAACGAGTCGCATGGACCGAAAGAATATATCGATGCAAAACGATACGAGAGCTAAGTTGTCCCGAGCAACGCATCGAACTAAGTCGATACGAAGAGTTGCCTTGTCCCTAAGAATGCATCGAGTGAATTGATGCGAAGCGTCACGTTGCCCCGAAGGATGAGTGCATTGAATCGGCTCGAAGATTCTAAGAAATCGAATCGACCAAGGCGCAAGTCCGAATTGAAGCAAGTATTGATTTTAGTTGGTTTCGTGTGCAGGTCATACTTTGACGGGAAAATATTAGAGGTCGATCTTTTGCAATATTTAGTAAGGGGTCCGCGAAATCAAATCGTCGCCTTGCGACGGGCCGAGACTTGGGCACGCTAAGGCAAATCGGGCGTATGATTCAATGAAAGCACGAAGTGCTCGAATGGCTAAGTCAGGAGAGTGGCCGTGCAACAAAGTTAGGGAATCGAGCCGCATCGGCTCGGCGAAATGACGAAGGCGTATCGACTCAAGGTGGGAGGATTGACTTCTTTTTACTCCTTCATTCGATAAGTCAAATATATCATTGTATGCTAAGTTAGCCTATCGACGCCACGGGCGTGGTCCGATCGGGATAAATCATAGTGTGAGTCGAACACTAAGTTAGAACAATCGAAATAAAACGTGTATTAAATGCACGAGTCGCTATGGAACATTGGATATCGCAAAGGCGAGCGCCTCGGTGCGCAAGCCGCAAGAACATGGGATAACTGTACTCGGCGAGTGCCTTAGTGCACGAACCATACCGTGCCTTCGAGCACGAGTTAGAACGGCTAGAACATTGAAAGACAATAGGCGAGCGCCCTAGTGCGCAAGCCCCGAACATTGAATGCTAAGTTATAGAACATGGGAATATAGTCGAAACGTGCCTACGTGCACGAGATAATAAAAGATGGCTTCGTTGCGAGAGAATACAGTTGTGGCATGAATATGGCGGAACTGTCGGCTATGACATGGTGCCTCGAAAGGTGTTCGAGATCTTTGGGTCGTTCAGTTGACGAGCATTGAGTTGAGGCACGATGCCATTGAAACATTGAAACGAAGCAAGAAACGTAAGAACACAGAAAGTTAACGAAAGAGACGCGAGATGATAAGTTTGAGTCTCGGACTCAAGATTATGTTTGGTTGTTTGAAAATGATGGCTTGAATGATAGGGCGTTGCATGGTCGAATGGGATGGACTTGAGATAATTGCGATGATATCTTCCGTGCACGGAACGTTCCCTCCGAACGGGTGCACCGGGGCACCGGGACCGTTCGGCCTAGGAGGGATATAATCTTTGATAGGCGCACATCTGCGAATCGTCCGATTAGCACTCGGTCGTAAATGTGAGAAGCCGCAAATGATGGTAGGCACGCGGTAAGTTTTGGTTGTTGGGATTGTAACCCAACCCGTGAAACGCCGGGCTACCCAAATTCGAGAGAGAAAAGAAGGAGAGAAAAGAAAGTAAGGAAAATGAAATAGAAACTCCTTTAGTCCATTCCGGCGCGGATACGCCCACGACCTTCATATAGTTAAGGAACGATGGGTTGAAAGTGTAGGCGCAGATGCGTCCCGCATGGAGATCCTGCTTAGAGATGCACATATAACATGACAGGGAAGGAATGCGGCGTATTCACCTTGCGTCAGTGCAAGGGACGCAAGGGCGAGTGCGTCGACTTGGTAAGAAGTCGTGCCACGAATCAAACACGAGATTGCTTGTTTGCTTGTCTATTCAATTCGATAACATGCTTGCCATGCTAATATGTTTTACGCTTTCAAAGATGCCATGAAATTGACCCTAAGGAGAACATAGCAAGATCATAAGCTAAGTTGCATGATTCAACGTAAATATTAAAGATGTCGGTTTGGAAAGATGATCTTTGCTTCAGTACATGCGAAGACGAACGTACTGATCCCCCACCAGCTTCATGCAGGGTGCAGGGAATGGATTGCTTGCGGCGAAGCGTTGCTTGAACGTGTTAAGGCTTGGAATGCCAAAGCGCATTGAAGCGTGCTATCGCATTGACGCTCGGACTACGCAGCTGGATTGATGCGGCCGAGATATAGAAGGCATGATGTATGGAACGGTGAAATCCTTTGTGGGCAAGAGAGAACCTGAGTGTTGTAGCCAATCTGGCATATACTGTTAGGCTATCGAAAGCCATTGTAATCTCAGTTTCGAATATCAATAAAGAGAATTGTTTCGTATACTCTGTTTTCCTATCGTTGTTAATATCGAATCAAAAGATAACAATTTGAGAACTTGTCATCTTGCCTTGCACGAGCGCAACTCCAGGCTCGTGCGGCATCACGCCCCCTGCGAAGACAATGATTCGGGTGATTCCGAGTCGGGGCGTGGAAAATTGGTATCAGAACTCTAGGCTCAATTTCCTCTGGACGCTCGCTTCATTACAATTCGAAAAGTTGCCCACCACCACTTGATATCACTCTTGACTCTACTCGATGCTGCACTGGATATTCCATACAATAAGTCTAATACACAAATCGTGTAATTTTGTCGCATGTGTTTTGGAAATTACACGATGTTTGCTAAGAAAGTCGCGAAGGGTATATTGCATTGAATGCAAACGAGCCGTAAAAATGTTAGTTGCTGCAAGCGCAACAAATTGTGGAATACGATTTGAGATACTGTGGCAATGTAACATGTTGAATGAGAAATAAAATGATGCACGAAGTGCAGCGAGTTAATGTGAATATGCGTTAAAATGAAAGTGAGAAGTGATAAGCCAATACCGAATGTGTTAAACGGATTGTGCATTGACTTGGAAAGTCGAGAGTAATTCGTTGCACGATGTACGGTAAATATCGGAAATGATCGTTGCACGATGTGCAACGCGTATTGGAAAGTAAAATCATTGCACGTGGTGCAACGCATATCAAATTAATCGTTGCACGAAGTGCAAAGGAAATTGGAAATAAATCGTTGTACAAAGTGAAATAAAAGTGTCGGAAATAAAATCGTAGCACGATGTGCAACGCGTATCGGAAGTGAAATTTGTTGCACGGGGTGCAACGTGTGTCTAAATAAATTGTTGCACGAGATGCAACGTAAGGAAAGAATTGAAATCGTAAATCGATAGAACGAATCGTTCGGTTGCACACCAAACTTATGTTGGCAAACGAGAACATTGACCGAGTTGCGTCGGATTTGATAGAATCAAAGTTACGGTTGTGATCAAGCACGATCACTGCGGAAATCGTGAGTCGGAAGAGATAGTTGGTCTATACTAAGTATAGCGCGCAGAAAATGGCTTGAATTCCGAGTGGTATATGCCATACCACGTAGGCGATGAATGACTCGATTTCGAGTGGTATATGGTATAGCACTTGTGCGATAAATTGTATCGACGCCTTGTGAGACTTGCGGAAAGTTTGTCCGCAACGGACGGGGGAGTACCGAGACTCGATTGAAAATTTGTATGACGGTATGTTGATGCAAGTGTTCTTCAAAATTAGGTTGGGACGGTAAGGCGAGACTCGTATCAATGAATGATACGTCGGACGAGAATGATAAGTCGGTCGGACGACCGAGACTAGCGAATTGATTATGCCTTGATGCAATAATCGGATTGACGAGAAGGGAAAACTTGAGCTTACAAATGAGTCGTACGACTTACGATCTCGGTAGAAACGTTGGGCGAGACGAATCGAATCGTACGACTTGCGATCTTGATAAAAAAAATGTTAGGCGATGCAAACATTGAAATTGAATCGCACGATGTGCGACTTCGATAAGAAAGTTGGTTGACACGAGAAACCGTGCCTATGAAATAGTTGGTTACGTTATGGCAAAACTCATTTGAGTACGACTGAAAAACACGCAAAACTTAGAGGGCGTGATCGTATAACTCGAGGGTTCGATGTTGGATAATCGGTAACTCAGTTACGCGATCAAAGTATAGCGGGATGCGGTGAATCGGAGAACGAGTAGATGCGTATGGAAAAGTTTGTTGCGAACTTGGATGTATGCGATACGAATTAAGTTGATGTTTGAAACGGATTCGAAGTCGACCCTCTTGCTATCGAAATTGATATGAACTATAAAAATTGATATGCAAGGAAACGTAAGCACGATGTGAGAATACAAAATGGAGTACGCCTTGCGTTATCAAAATTTTGTAAGTAAGGATACGAGAATGAACGAACTTGGTTGATCGTAAATTTTGTGATTGATCAAAGACGAGACTATAAGTCATCGACGATTGCTCGATACGTATAGTATCTCGTGTGTCGACCCGCAAATAAGATAGACTCGAACTTGATATGAGTAGATGTTTCGTAAATTGCGAAATCATCGACGGCAGTTCATGACTTGACTCGGAGGATAGTTGCACATCAATTGCGCCAATAGAAATGGCTTTGTCCGAAATTGGATAGTCGCATAGAATCGTCGGAACGTGATTTGGCTCCGAAATAAGATATAGCATGGTTCGTATTTAACTGTCCTTCGGTGATGATCCACAATTATCGAGCGTAGCTTCGGGGCAGCTGACCCTAGAAGACTTGATCGCCAAATCAAATTGAATGCTGCAGACCGTAAGATGACCCATGCGATATCGCATATGAGATTGCACCGATAACAAATATAACATGGTGCATGTTGACGATAAGTCTAGGCGATTGCGAGGAACGTGCTATGCACGAAAGAGAACGATAAAGGAATGACCTATAAGTCATGTCGTTAGATTCGGATTCACCTTGCAATTGAGCTTGCGTGAATCGAACTTGTATTCGATGTTGCGAGACGGATAATTTGGGAATTTGGCTAGTGAATTCCTACTCGTTAGGAAATCGAATGTAAGATGCGTCGTTAAGACATTCGTGTCAAGGCGATTGTTGCCTTGAGCACCGTTGCCTTGATGTAAACTTTCGTGTCGGATAGATTGTGGCCTTTGTGCAATGTCAATTTAAACTTGCATCAGGAGAATCTAAGCACGGGGACTATGTGAGTAAACCTAGCGGGCGTAGCCCTGAATGTTGATGCATTTGCAAGTCAACAAAGAAAATCGTATCGAGACAAGTTGTAAGCGAGACTTCGAAAATAGTTGGATGGCGATATCGAACGCAAGGCGTTACGAAGAATTGTTGCGATCGGATGTGCGATGGCTTGACGCGATGCATAGAGTTGGTAGTCCATATGAAACATACTAAATGAGAAAGACGACATTGAATCGCGTAGCGTTATGCAATGAAATTGCGAGAACAAGTGCTAAGGATAAGTCTGATCGAGAGTACGAGATGGCAAGCATAGGATTGAAATTTACCTGTCAGCTTTGTTCCAATTTGCTACGACTGGACTTGGTCGAAATACATATATCTTCGGGACGCCTTGAATATAGGTACGGATCCAAATCGAGTTGTATCCAAATTCAAATCGAGCTGCAGGGATGACTTGAAATGTTAGTGAAAAGCTTGCGAGATATTATGAAATCGAACAACATTGGTGGGACGAGATCGTGAAACGATCTATAAAACACTTATTCAGAGTGTTGGTTTTGGTTCGAGGACGAACCTTGTTTTGAGTGGTATATTCTGTAATGCCCCGCTCCGCACGGCGCATTACGCTGAAGTGTTGACTCAACGAGTCGCGTGGACCGAAAGAATGTATCAATGCAAAACGATACGAGAGCTAAGTTGTCCCGAGCAACGCATCGAACTAAGTCGATACGAAGAGTTGCCTTGTCCCTAAGAATGCATCGAGTGAATCGATGCGAAGCACCGCGTTGCCCCGAAGGATGAGTGCATTGAATCGGCTCGAAGATTCTAAGAAATCGAATCGACCAAGGCGCAAGTCTGAATCGAAGCAAGTATTGATTTTAGTTGGTTTCGTGTGCAGGTCATACTTTGACGGGAAAATATTAGAGGTCGATCTTTTGCAATATTTAGTAAGGGTACCGCGAAATCAAATCGTCGCCTTGCGACGGGCCGAGACTTGGGCACGCTAAGGCAAATCGGACGTATGATTCAATGAAAGCACGAAGTGCTCGAATGGCTAAGTCAGGAGAGTGGCCGTGCAACAAAGTTAGGGAATCGAGCCGCATCGGCTCGGCGAAATGACGAAGGCATATCGACTCAAGGTGGGAGGATTGACTTTTTTTTACTCCTTCATTCGATAAGTCAAATATATCATTGTATGCTAAGTTAGCCTATCGACGCCACGGGCGTGGTCCGATCGGGATAAATCATAGTGTGAGTCGAACACTAAGTTAGAACAATCGAAATAAAACGTGTATTAAATGCACAAGTCGCTATGGAACATTGGATATCGCAAAGGCGAGCGCCTCAGCACGCAAGCCGCAAGAACATGGGATAACTGTACTCGGCGAGTGCCTTAGTGCACGAACCATACCGTGCCTTCGAGCACGAGTTAGAACGGCTAGAACATTGAAAGACAATAGGCGAGCGCCCTAGTGCGCAAGCCCCGAACATTGAATGCTAAGTTATAGAACATGGGAATATGGTCGAAACGTGCCTACGTGTACGAGATAATAAAAGATGGCTTCGTTGCGAGAGAATACATTTGTGGCATGAATATGGCGGAACTGTCGGCTATGACATGGTGCCTCGAAAGGTGTTCGAGATCTTCGGGTCGTTCAGTTGACGAGCATTGAGTTGAGGCACGATGCCATTGAAACATTGAAACGAAGTAAAAAACGTAAGAACACAGAAAGTTAACGAAAGAGACGCGAGATGATAAGTTTGAGTCTCGGACTCAAGACTATGTTTGGTTGTTTGAAAATGATGGCTTGAATGATAGGGCGTTGCATGGTCGAATGGGATGGACTTGAGATAATTGCGATGATATCTTCCGTGCACGGAACGTTCCCTCCGAACGGGTGCACCGGGGCACCGGGACCGTTCGGCCTAGGAGGGATATAATCTTTGATAGGCGCACATCTGCGAATCGTCCGATTAGCACTCGGTCGTAAATGTGAGAAGCCGCAAATGATGGTAGGCACGCGGTAAGTTTCGGTTGTTGGGATTGTAACCCAACCCGTGAAACGCCGGGCTACCCAAATTCGAGAGAGAAAAGAAGGAGAGAAAAGAAAGTAAGGAAAATGAAATAGAAACTCCTTTAGTCCATTCCGGCACGGATACGCCCACGACCTTCATATAGTTAAGGAACGATGGGTTGAAAGTGTAGGCGCAGATGCGTCCCGCATAGAGATCCTGCTTAGAGATGCACATATAACATGACAGGGAAGGAATGCGGCGTATTCACCTTGCGTCAGTGCAAGGGACGCAAGGGCGAGTGCGTCGACTTGGTAAGAAGTCGCGCCACGAATCAAACACGAGATTACTTGTTTGCTTGTCTATTCAATTCGATAACATGCTTGCCATGCTAATATGTTTTACGCTTTCAAAGATGCCATGAAATTGACCCTAAGGAGAACATAGAAAGATCATAAGCTAAGTTGCATGATTCAACGTAAATATTAAAGATGTCGGTTTGGAAAGATGATCTTTGCTTCAGTACATGCAAGGACGAACGTACTGATCCCCTACCAGCTTTATGCAGGGTACATGGAATGGATTGCTCGCGGCGAAGCGTTGCTTGAACGTGTTAAGGCTTGGAATGCCAAAGCGCATTGAAGCGTGCTATCGCATTGACGCTCGGACTACGCAGCTGGATTGATACGGCCGAGATATAGAAGGCATGATGTATGGAATGGTGAAATCCTTTGTGGGCAAGAGAGAACCTGAGTGTTGTAGCCAATCTGGCATATACTGTTAGGCTATCGAAAGCCATTGTAATCTCAGTTTCGAATATCAATAAAGAGAATTGTTTCGTATACTCTGTTTTTCTATCGTTGTTAATATCGAATCAAAAGATAACCATTTGAGAACTTGTCATCTTGCCTTGCACGAGCGCAACTCCAGGCTCGTGCGGCATCACGCCCCCTGCGAGGACGATGATTCGGGTGATTCCGAGTCGGGGCGTGACAGCGGTAGACCAAATGAGAAGGTCGAATGCTTTGCAGCCAACGAAAACCCCACCTTGGCAGAGTGGTTGCATCTTCACCGGAGTCATCTAAGTCTTGATCAGCCTCGAATCCCTTAAAAATGGGACTGACCTTGACAATCTCCCATCCCTGAAGATAGGACAACACTCTCCTACAAACGGGAACGCCGGTGTGCAACCACTTCCTCTTATAGAAGCGACGGACGAAGGCGTCACCTTCCACATAATTCTCCTCAGGGCCTGGGCTCATCACGTGCGGGTGATGTAGAATCAACCACCCCATAAGATAATGGAAGGGTAGTTCAGCCCGAGGAAAGTTCCCATTCTTACCTCTCTCTCTTGGATGACCTCCTCGGCAAAGGTCCTCAAACCCCGCAAAAGGTTGCACACCATCGCAGGGAGGAGAGCCAAGGGGCGGCCAAAGGCCAATTTCACAGCAGGCAAGATAAGGTCCCAATGGATCCTTTCAACAGAACCAGACCCGCCTGCAAAGACACAATCACGAAGCCATATCATCAAGAATGCGGCCAATACAGCCCTAGGTGACATTGGGTGCACACAATGCCAGAAGCAGCTATATGTATCTTCGCCGTTCTCGTCAGAACAAGGGGCCTTCTCGCCCAGCCGACTCATTTCGGAAGACATTTCCGCGGGTTTCATCCCTCACGGAGTCATAAACTGGGCCTGCGAAGGATCCGTCAAATCCTGCTTAAAGACGTAGTCTCTCCAAGCAGTCACGTGAGGTTGGAACTTGCCCTTGTCCCTCCGCTGCATCAGATAATGGTGGCTGGCCACCTCCTTGAAGACAGCCATTATCTCTGGGTCCTTCTTTTCCAGAACAAGGATCTCCTCGTTCGATGGAAAATATTCCTCGTATGGCTCCGACCCCCAAGGGAGTCGGGACACCTCGTATATTTTATGAAGGGCCAATCCCAACTCCCCTACCGGGGTGAAGAAAGTGTTGGTATAGACGTTGAACATCTCCAACAAAGCAAGGAAAATCGGCCTGTTGAGATCTACACCAGCCTATGTAGCGCGAATAGCAGCCGTCAGCCCAATCGCCTTAAGCTCGGCTTTGAAGGAAGACAACACCCAGGCGGTTAAATCATCCCACTTTGACACATAGTGGCACCAACCTTCCGTCCGAAAGCTACTTTTCGGATACGTGACCTTTGATGTCAACATCCGATTTGCAAAGGTCGGAGCACTGAAGACAAAAGTGTTGCTGGGGACCTTACTATAGAGGCTCCCAGGGCGCAAGGCTCGACAACTGAACGAAGAGCCGGCTCGGGAAGCAGTCAGAGTATCCCTCTAGTTCGAAGTAGCATCGATTGAGAGGGTGCCTCCCAATGCCCCTCCTTGAGAGGGAGTAAGTTCCCAAGGCATCCTTCTCTTGCAGGCCAGACGGTAGAATGCTGTCAGCGGTAACTGGCGGTCATATTGTCGCATGTACAGAACCATGCCTTTTGCGGAGAAGAACCAATCTTCCTTGATCTTTAAGATCTTCGCTTCGGTAGAGATTAATCGGTCGCCAAACAGAATGTAGGTCTCAGAAAGGTCACGCCTTCGGACCCAGCAGATTTTAGCTTGCCACTCTCTATCATGCACTGAAGGAAAATGGGCAACTGATTCTGGATCTGCAGCATTCTCTCAGGAGGTTGGTCATATAGGATAGCATCCTTTACAGGGTTGATAACTTCCTCGTCAAAGTCAACTCCCATTTGACAAAGAGAAGCATCCAACAGAACTTCATTCAACAAAGGGATCATCATCGACACTGACAACAAAAACAAAAAGTCAGATACGAAGTTTAAAGCAGCGGGGCGCATCAGCAGGGTGCGAACCCCAGCAATAAGGCTGTAGCGCATCAACAGAGTATAAACCCATGCGCGTCAGTAGTAAAGCTTCGGCGCATCACCAGGGTGCGAACCCAGGCGCGTCAGCAAAAGCTTCGGCGCATCACCTAGGTGTAAACCCATGCACGTCAGCAGTTAAACCTCGGTGCATAACAAGGGCCCAAACCCATGCACGTCGGCAGGATAAAACCTTGGCGCATCATTAGGACAAAGGTCCGTGCGCGTCGGCAGTAGAGGAGTCAGGCCCCCCAACTCAGCCAAAGCGAAGTTCGAAACCTACCTGTTTCCCTAGGCCGAACGTCGGACGGAGTCACAACAACGACAGGGGCATCCTCTTCAACAAACTCCGCCGGTTCATTTTCCTTGCCAGCACCACTGCGAGGAGTCTTGGGAGCCATTTGGTAGGAAGAAAGAAGTTAGGGTTTTTAAGAACTCTAAAGCAAAAGTAAGGAGAAGAAGAACTCTCTCTTTTCCTTCACGCCTATTTATAGGTACGATCGTACGCGTGAACCGATAAAAGATGACCTTAGCCAACGCCTCGGTTTCCGCAGAGGATAAAAGCAAATAAAACCGAAAAAGATCATCATTAATCTCTTCGGTTATCGAGGTGTTATCATTTGCATTAAACTAAGCGGAGCAGCCATGCGCCTAAACAGCCATGCGCCCAAACAGTCATGCGCCCCAACAGTCATGCGCTTCGACTGCCATGCTTCTTATTCAAAGTATTCCAAAACTTATCCAAAAGTTTTGAAAACTTTGAAGGGGGTCTTGTAGAAGCATGGAATTTCAGGAACCAGAATTCTATGTGCCGAACTACATGCGCCAGGGGATACTCACACAGAATGCTCCACACAGCAAAGGCAACAGAGATAAACATTGAAATCAGGATTTTTATTCATATAAAAGTCTATTACATGTCTAAAAAAGATTGTACAAAGGAGAAATTCTATAAAGAAAAGATCCTAAGTCTACAATCAGATGCAGCAGACACTATGCACCCTCAAATAGGCGCGGCAACTCGTCAGCAACTCCATACGCTCTCAGCAAGGCGCATCTCGCCATACGCCCTCAGCGGGGCGCATCCCGTCAGCAGCCTACTCACGTGCCTTCTCAGTTATGTGCATCCCTTCGGCAGTCCGGCCATGCGCCATTCTTCCAGCCAGGGTCACCTGGCCGAGCAGGGTGGGGACGGCGATCGACCCACCATCCAGAGAAAGAGCCCCAAGGAAGACCGCAATCGAAACTGCAGCTAAAGGAGCAGCTTTCAACCAGTATGGGCAACACCCCACGCAGAGAAGGAGCTTGCCCAAGCTGGAGGAAGACGGTCGGGGCACCATAATTCCGATCTGTGGCTCTTCCAGCATAACAGAGGAAGGGCCCGTGCATCCCCATCTTTGGATGTAACATGCACCTTCCGCCTGCCTCGGAAGCCTCTGACCCCGACCTTTGGATGTAACAGTCACCTTCAAAAGCAAAGTCGAAGGCGGTTTGCCGCATCTTCACCCTTGGAAGCATTTCGTCAACGAGGGAATGTCGAGCAGAAGAGTTTATGTCAGAAGAACGTGAGGGAATGAGAATCAAACTCTCCATGCCACTATTTATAGGCCGGGCAAATCACACCCATGCGCCAAGTGGATGGCCCTTCGAATCCCGTACAACGAATGTGCATTAAATAGATGAATCAGACGCTTCGAATTTTGCTAAGTCATAAATGACTATTTAAAGCAGCGTAACAGCCGCACTAATTAAAGTGTGTCATAAATACGTTGGCCAGGCCGCGCATCACAGAGCTGCACCCTCTCTCAGCATCAAAGCGCATCGCACTGATGCGCCCAAATACCACATACATCGCACATATGCGCCCCCGCTACAGCATCAAAGCGCATCACACAGGATGCGCCCTCATACATCCCACATACGCTCAGTGGAACACCAATCGATGCGCCCACTCAGCTGTCCATCGAATGTCACCAAACATTAAATGCTGGACTGACAAAGTTGGCAGCACGCTTTCCAAAGTCTGAACGGTTGACAGCTTTTTCAGAGAACGAAGCATCGGCAACGTCAGCACCATCATTACTCTCCTCCGACGGCTACTGCCACGTGGCCACCCAACCACCCGCATACGCCTTCGCAGCCATGCGCCCAAAGCATCACATGCGCCTCAAAAGCCATGCGCTCAAGACTCTTTTCTGGTCCCTAAAGACAGAAGTAGAGTCACCACCAAAGCTTTGCATGCGCCTCAAAAGCCATGCGCCCCAGATGACTCAGAACTCCTAAAGGTTATGAGTCAAAGCCTCGCATGCGCCTCAGAAGCCATGCGCTCCGGAAGAGTCAAAGCCTCGCATGCGCCTCAGAAGTCATGCGCTCCAGAAGAGTCAAAGCCTCCTCGTGCGCCCAATTCTAGGCGCATCCTACCAGATCATTCTCCATCAAATCCGAGATCCCCGAGCCATGGGTCGATGACATGTGTCCTTTGACTGAACTCACCCGAGATCTCAATAATGGAAAGATCTTCTCCTCTGCTACGTGCCGTCTCACAACAGCAGTATGAAGATTTCAACCCCCCAATCAGGGCGTATCCCCATGCACCTCCCTCAGCAATCACCACGTGGCATCCCCACGCCAAGGCGCATCCTACATATGCGTGCATGAGCAGCCCGTCTGCAAGAATATAAATAGAGGAATCATTTCCTTCTCATACACACACACATACCGACAGAGAGCAATCGACCTTGCAGAATAGAGACTTTACAGAGGCAGATACAGACACTCAACGTCTTCCTCCTCTCAAGTTCCACCACCCAGAACAATCCAAATCTTCAGAGAACCGCCAACCATCATCGGATCGTCAACGGAGTCAACGCATTACCACTCACTCCATCGGCACTTAGGACCCCAGATAAATAAAAGTGTACTCCTAGGACTACGTCTAAGTCCTATTTTGTAACACTGTTCTGTTTGTATTAAAATTACAATAAACCAAGAATTTTAATGGCAAACACCCCATCCCCCTCGATGATTCTAGGATCAATGTCCTAGACAGACCCTTCGTCAAGTGGTCTGCAAGATTCTTTTCTGACTTTATATAGTCAAGAACCATATATTTGCCCAATAGGCTTTTTATTGACTTGAAGCGCAGCTGCAGGTGCCTGTTCATCTTAGCATTCACAGAATCATGCTTTAGTAGTTCAATAACAGACTTATTATCACAATTTATATAAATTGCAGGAATAGGATGAACAGAAATAGGTATATGCATAATAAGATTTCTCAGCCATTCGGCTTCTGTACATGTAGTATCCAAAGCTATCATTTCAGAGTCCATTGTACTTCTGGCTATGATAGTTTGTTTACATGATCCCCAGGAGATTGCAGCTCTTGCTAGGGTAAAAACATATCCAGTAGTGGATTTCACATCATGTGAATCAGTTACCCAATTTGCATCAGAGTAACCTTCTATGATATCAGGGTATCTAGTATATTGAAGTTTATAATCTAGAGTACCCTTAAGATATCTAAATACTCTGTCTAATGCAGTCCAGTGTGACTGATTTGGGTTACTAGTATATCTACTTAGTCTCCCAATAGCAAATACAATATCAGGTCTGGTCCTATTTGCTATGTACATAAGGGACCCAATTATTTGTGAATATCTATGTTGTTCTATAGGTGATCCTTCATTCTTCTTGAGAACAACATTACTGTCATAAGGGGTAAGGACAGGTTTCTTGTCAAAATACTCAAACTTTCTTAGCATTTTCTCAATTGAATGTGCTAAGGATAGAGTATAGCCCTCTTTCCTTTTTGACACTTGCATTCCTAGGATCAGATTTGCCTCACCTAAGTCTTTCATATCAAATTGGTTAGATAAATAATTCTTAGTATTATTTATCAATTCCAATGAAGATCCTAAAATAAGGATATCATCAACATACAAGCATAAGATAACACAACTTTTATTTGTATTTTTGGAATATAAACATTTGTCATATTCATTTGGCACAAAACCAAATTCTATAATAACTTTGTCAAATTTGTTGTGCCATTGCTTGGGAGCTTGCTTTAGGTCATAAAGAGATTTTACTAATCTAAAAACCTTCTTTTCTTGACCTTTAGCAATAAAACATTCAGGTTGCTCCATATAAATCTTTTCTTTTAAATCTCTATTCAGAAATGCTGTCTTTACATCCATTTGATGGATCAGCATATCATGAATGGATGCTAAAGCTAGAAGGGTTCTAATAGAAGATATTCTAGCTACAGGAGAGTAGTATCAAAATAATCTAATCCTTTCTTCTGGGTAAAACCTTTGGCCACTAATCTAGCCTTATATTTTTCTATGGTACCATCGGCTCTAAGTTTTTTCTTAAAGATCCACTTACAACCTATTGGTTTGCTGCCTAAAGGAAGGTCTGCTAAAAACCAAGTATTGTTCTCCATGATGGAGTTATACTCATTGTTAATAGCTTCTTTCCAGAAAGGGGCATCAGGAGAGGATATGGCTTCTTCATAAGTTGAGGGATCACCTTCTATCAAAAATATGAAGAATCCTTCTCCTAAATTCTTTTCAATCCTTTCTCTTTTACTCCTTCTAGGTTCTATGACTTGTTCAGGTTGAGAACTGGGTACTGGATCATGAGAACTAGTAGACAGATTAAGAGAAGGGTTAGAGAAAGATGAAGGGGTTCTATCCTTGAAAGGAAAAATATTCTCAAAGTAAACTGCATCTCTAGCTTCAATGATTATGTTATTAGAGATTTCATTTACTTCAGAATGGGTTACAAAAAATCTATTGGCATTACTATCTAGGGCATATCCTATGAATACAGCATCTACAGTTTTAGGTCCTATCTTCCTCTTTTTTGGTTCAGGAATTCCTACTTTAGCTAGACATCCCCAAACTTTGAGGTAATTAATCCTAGGGGTTCGACCTTTCCATAACTCATATGGGGTCTTATCATTAGTCTTACTGGATATCCTATTAAGAATATAACAGGCTGACAATAAGGCTTCTCCCCAAAGATTGTCAGGGACACCTGAGCTGAAAAGCATGGCATTGACCATATCTAAAAGAGTGCGATTCTTCCTTTCAGCAACTCCATTGGATTGTGGTAAATAAGGAGCAGTTACCTCATGAATAATTTCGTGCTCTTCACAGAAGTTAGTCATTTTATTTGAGGTATACTCTCTATCACGATCTGATCTATGGATCTTAATCTTCCTATCCAACTGGTTCTCAGCCTCAGATTTATAGACCTTGAATATGTCTAGAACTTCATCTTTGGTCCTAAGGAGGTAGGTATAACAGTACTTTGAATGGTCATCTATAAAAGTTACAAAGTATTTCCTACCGCCTCGGGTCAAGACCCTATTGGAATCACAAACATTACTATGGATAAGTTCTAGGAGTTCAGAATCTCTATATACAGATTTGAAAGGTAATCTAGTATGTTTGGCTTGAACACATATCTCACATTTGTGTTCATCATCTATAGAAGTCTTAGGAATAAGATCTAAGTTCATCATCCTTTTGATAGATCCTAAGTTCACATGACCTAGTCTACCATGCCAAACATTTGATGATTCAACATTTGCAACAAAAGAAGGATTTGAACTTTTATTCATAGTACTTAAAACAAAAAGTTCATCTTTCACAAATCCTTTTCCAATAAACATATCATTCTTAGAGAAAACTACTTTATTGGCCTCCATTACAATTTTGTATCCTGAGGCTATAAGGAGAGAACCACTAACAAGATTTCTCCTGACAGACGGCACATGAAGCACATCATGGAGAGGTAGAATTTTTCCTGATGTCATCTTCAGATCTATTCTTCCTCTTCCCACAACTTATGCCGTAGAGCCATCTCCTAGGGTCACGCCTCCTCCACCTGAGTTCTGATAGGTTGAAAAACAGGAGCGATCAAATAAAACGTGAACATTAGCTCCAGAATCCAACCACCAATCATCATAATGGAAAGACAGGTTTATAACAGGTTGAAAGCTTACAGACCTGAAGGAGCTGGAAGACCCATTCAGAATCATGTTAGCCTCTGGCTTGCCTTTTCCTTTGAAGGAGTTCTGGATAGGTTCTTTCTTCCTTTGGAAGCAGTTAATGGCTGTATGGTTGGTTCTACCACACACAAAACAAAATCTTCTTTGATCCTGAGCCTAACCAAAGTTTCTAGGTTTTTGGGGTTGAGGGTTTTGGTGATAAAGATTTTTGTGAGGAGGTTGAAAACTCTGCTTCTTTTTGAAGGAGGTTTTCTTGGATTTGAGATGGTTGTTGGACTTAGGTTTTTCATGACTTTCTACAAGGTTTACCTTAGCTGTAGCATTTGACTTAGCTTTGGTCTTGGACCTATATTTCTCTTCTGTTCTAATTCTCTATAGAGCTTGAGAATATGTAATAGATCATTGTAGATGTAGAAGGTCTTTTGCCACTTTAGACCAGGAAGGGGGAAGTTTATCTATCAAGCATCCTATTTTGTGCTCAGTAGAAAAGACGGTTCCCTTGGCTTGAATCTGTCTAAGGTGTTCTTGGAACTCATGGATTTGGTAATTGATAGGTTTGTTATCTACCATGACATATTGGTTGAAAGTGGTAGAATTGAATCTATCAATTCCAGCATCATCACAACCATACTCATCTTCCAAAGCATCCCAGAGTTCTTTAGCGCTTTTATACTCAAAAAATATGTCGTAGAGTGACTCCGACATAGCGCTTAAGATTCTGTGGAAGCAGTGATAGTCAATTTCCGTAGGGGTCTTTGGCTTGGTAGAAGAGGAGGACTTGGAAACCCCTACGTCAGACTCAGTCTCATCAGAATCATTTGAGGTGGGTGTGGACCCATCAATGGCAGAAATTAGACCTAAGGTGGTAAGCCAAAATTTCATCTGGCTTTGCCACCTCTTGAAGTAGGTGTCATTAAATTTTGCAGGCTTTGCAGAGAAAGTCTCTTCCTTGGAAGTCATGTTCCTAAGGTCTGAAAAAATTATATTTACTCAATAAGATGGTTTTAAGCTAAAATTAACAATTAAAATAATTTTAGTAATAAACCTTTTAATTTTTAGTTTTTCAAGTTTTGATGAGGTTAGGTTAGCTGTAGGGGCCGGATCCCAGCAAGCGGAGGTTCACTAGGAACTCTTAAGTACCGGTCGCTTAGACGATATTTTGCCTTGTTGACAGAAGGGCCCTTTTGGCTTGTTCCCAAACAAATCTTAACTTTAGAACTTAAAACTAAAGGAATTTTTTTACTAAATTATTTAATTGTTTGATTTGGCCTAAATTAAAATATTGAGTAAAATGAAAGCTAGTATTGACAAAATAATACTAATACAATTATATTTGTCTAAGATGTCAATTTAACAAATAATGATAATTAACGAATATTAATGATATGTGAAATATAATTGATATGTCAAATAATGACAATGAATAAATAAAATTAAATGAGAGACAAGATTAAAACTTTTAATAGAATATTCAATGAGAAACAAATATTGAAGCTTTTAAAGCAATATTAATTGATATGTTTTCAGCAATATTGGGGTAAATGTTCAACAAAAGCTAACAGCAAAAAAAAATGTTGACAACAATATTGGTGTAAATGTTCAACAGCAAGCTAACAGCAAAGAAAATGTTGAGCAAATAGTGTAGACGTTGACAGCAATATTGGTGTAATTGTTCAACAGCAATATGGGTTAATAGTGTTATACCACACAATTAGCAAGCGTTAAGATTGTGCTAGAACATGAATTGCATGCAGATGGGTTAATAGTGCTATATGGGTTAATAGTGCTATTTATCTACTCTTTTTCCTTTTAGTAGACTCAGTCAGATGGTGTAATCACTTAATTAACTGAAACATATTGCTCAACGTTTTCGTCTATTCAAATATTCAACAGCACAAAACGTTTAAGCAAGCAAACGTTTCAACTTAATAGACAAAGTTGTACTTAAAAAAAATTAGACAATTAGATAACTCTTAGATTGTTAGAAAATTCTTCAATAATTCTTCGATTGAAATCTGCAAAAATAAAAGGAAATTAAATTGTTACCGGCCTCCGGGAAAGTCGTGCACGTAGCACTGCCCTAAGAGTTAGCTTGGGTCTATGTGCAGACTGAATCTGAACGCCCCTAGTGGTAAAATCTCCGCTCCACCGGAATCTCGTTGTCGCACACGATGTCGAGAGAATGACCCTGACTTAGCTCCGCCCAGAGCAAAAAAAAAATGAACAACAGCAGCCGTACGATGAAGACGAGAAATTGAGAGAGTTTCGAGAAGAATGTATTTTTCTGTGTATCGAATGAAGAAAAAGGAGGTCAATATATAGGCTGTAGCAAGCTTCTCCAATGTACAGAATATTAAATAAGATTTTAATACGGATGTTAAATGACAGCAATTAAATTCGAATGTTACAAATGTGATACATTGTACCTGGACGGAATTCAAAAACCAAACGTTACTGAATTTAAAAGATTTGTAACGGTCAAAATTTTTGGAGAGGAGCAAAAAACTTTTAGGGTCTCGGCCCGAACTCCAAGAGGAAATCGGATCGGCATTCGGCGCCCGCAGATGTGGGCACGTACCCGTACCCGTTACGCGCGCCGAACCGAACCGAACCGAGCCGAGCCGGGCCGGGCGACGGCGGCGCGCGCGTGTGGCCCATGGAGCTCCCACACACAACTCTTAATGAAGCAAAAAGAGAAAAGGTAATATATGTACAGTAGAATGAAACCTACTGTCCGATGTGGGACTAAAGGCTAGAACTTGAGCTTTTTGCTCAGCAGCTAACAAGGCTGTTGTGCTTCGATCTCGGGGGACGACGATACAACAAGAGGAGGTTCGATTACTTTATCTGCAACCCAGTGACCAAGGATTGGCTTAATGTTCCTCGAAACTCGGTTGATGGGCGTGATGGGTACGACCACTCCTTTATTGCTGGCTTCTACTTCCACTCTTCAACAGGAGAGTATAGATTGTTGCAACAATACGTTGAGAGAGGCAATGGACACGAAAACATGATTCGATATGCAGTTTTCAGTATTGGGGATCAATCAAATAGAGCTTGGAGGCCTATTAATGCCTCTTCTGGTGTCTCCACATATCTCCATCTCCGTGGATCAAGTATCTCTGTGATGCATGGAAGTCTTCATTTTCTTTCTTACTCAAGTAATTACCAATTCTTAGTAGCGTTCGATACGAATACCGAAAAATTCAGAAAATTGTCCCTCCCTCCTCGACTGCATCTACGAGACCACAGTAACAATCTGATAGAGATGGGAGGAAGTTTGGGCTTGTGGCAAAAGAACGTAAGTTCGAACGAGATTGACATGTGGTGTTTAAAAGACTATACCAAAGAGGAGTGGGTCAAGCAGTACACAATTTCGGTACGGAAAATATGTTACCCAATCTACTATAAACATCTCAAATGGTGCACTCCTCTAGCCATTTGTGAGGATGGGAAGGAGCTTCTGCTAAAATCTGATCACGAGAGTTGTTTTGTGCTCTTTAACTTGGAGTCTAAGACTTCCAGAAAGGCAATAGAGGTCAACAACTTGAACCCATATATGTGGGTTAGTCACATAGAAAGTCTTGTATCATGTAATTCTTTGAAGAGGTGAAAATGAGGTGCAAGTCTCTGTTAACTTAATCTTATATATTGATAGTCTTCTTTTGTTATAGAAACAAGAGTACTTTATTGTTTCACAATGGAGTTCTGGTGATTGATGTTCTACTATATATTGAAGTTGATAGTACTGAAAATTAGGATTGCAGTAATCAAATATATAAATTTAATCTAATTATAACCCATTATATTTATGAAATATAATTTAATCTTAAATACCGTATCTTCTATTTGCTACTTAAATTTAAATTTCAGATACATTTATCTTCCATTTGCCTTCTACCCTTTAATTGGCTTATTTACCTTATACCCTTTAATATATCTGTACACAAACCGCAATGGCATTGGTAGTATTCCTGACGACGTCCTCGCCTCGATGACCTTAACGAGACTTCCCGTGAGATCCGTACCTGTTGTTCGACTGGTGTGTAAATTTTGGTATTCGTTGACGAAGAGACCATGTTTCATCCTCAGTCATGTCCGTCGAGCCCGCACAAATATCATGTTTGTGTCCAAAGAGAAGTAGTCCACTTTGTACCATGTGAGCGCCAAAAGAACTGCAATGTCGACAACAGTGGTAGAGAGCGAGACTCTAGATCTTCCAAGTAGGCTGAAGGAGTATGTTGGCAGAAATTCTAAGCTTCGCTTGTTAGCTTCCTGTGATGGTCTATCGTGCTTTGATTTTGAGAGAAACACAATAGGAGGTTCGGTTATCTTGTTTGCAACCAAGTGACCAAGAAGTGGCTTAATGTTCCTCAGAATTTGAGTAATTATGGCGATGAATTTGTTGCCTTCTACTTTCACTCTTCAACAGGAGAGTATAGATTGGTACTAGGGTGTAAACAGGTCGGACGAACACGGACAACACTATGTTCAGACTCGGACCGAAAAAAAAACGGATGGACATGTGCCCGGCTCGGATAAATCCGGACATATATTTTTTGGTTCAGATCCGGACCATAAATCTTGGCTCATGTACGCGTCCGGTCCGTTGGGCCCATTCGTACGGACCGGACCTAACCGGACGGCACGGACACATAAATTCAAAAGTTCTGTGTGAATGTTGCTTGAAAAAAAATTGGCTACAAAGTCAACAATGCTCCATTAAGGAGGGCTGAGCTTGTGGAAACTAATTTATTGTTGGCATTAATTGGAAAACATAGCACTACAAAGTCAGCATGCTCCAGCGTATGGAATTGGAGGGAAAACAGAGTACTACAAAGTCAGCATGCTTCATACACTTGAGCTAGAAAATCATGTACAACAACCAAACGAAGATTTGAAGCAAGACTTGCTCAGATTTGAAGCAAGACTTGAAGCAAAAGTTCAAATTTTGTTTTAATCAATTGCATATCTTCATTTCAGTGGCTCACATCCACAAAATAATTAACTTGAACCATTTAGCTAGAAACCATCACATGAACTGACAGACAAAAAACCAAAAAAACAACAACCAAAACTTGTCCAAGTGCTCAAATTTGAAGCAAAACCAGCACAACATTTTGTCCCATAACCTTAATACAAAAAAACCAGAAACATTTCACATGAACTGACAGACAAAACTAGTTATTTGCAGCGCCTTCATCTCCCACATGCTCCACATCAGGCATGGATGTATCCATTTCACTGCAAGTAAGGCACCATCATAAATGGAAAAATAGAAAAAAAAAAAAAATGCTTAGATGATTAATTTAATCAAATCAACG
Source organism: Iris pallida (assembly GCA_029216955.1). NCBI lineage: Eukaryota > Viridiplantae > Streptophyta > Magnoliopsida > Asparagales > Iridaceae > Iris > Iris pallida. The sequence goes on from JANAVB010000194.1 coordinate 20,272,047, forward strand.
CACCTCATCATCATTTGCACCAGTTTTCCAAGAACCATAGCATCATTTGCCAATCCTGGAGCAGAAAACAAACTGATTAAATGTAGGGCAATGAAAACTAATAATGATTATGGAAAACTAGAAAATAAATTGAATAATGATAGTGGTCCAAGAACCATGGCATCTTTGCCAATTCTGAAGTAGAAAACAAATTGATTAAATGTAGGGCAATGAAAATACTAATAATGACAGTGGTATACTACCTGCTATATGAAATCATTTGACAAAAGGCTAATATCAATTGACTTGTATTGAATTCGAACCTGCAAAATGCAAAGAACTAATGACCAACAATTCATATAAAAGATGTGGATTTAAAATCAATCAAATAGAAGCTAATAAAAGAAACTCAAATGAGATTACAATTAACTTACATTACCTCTAAAGACTCATCATCAATCCCACCCAAAACTAATCAAAATTGATTAATTGCATATCCTCTTCATCATGTTTCACCTTAATATTGACATAAGAAATAGCTTAGTACGAATTTGCCAAACATCAAGAATAAAGATAAACTACAACTTGTCTAAATCTAATAACTTAGTGTCAATTATTACCTCTGAATTCTTCAGCACATACTTTGAACGCAACCAATCTCCGCTACATATTAAAGCTTCTACTGTCTCCGGTTTCAAAGAACTCCGAAATTGATCAAGTACCCTACCTCCAGCACTAAATGCAGATTCAGAAGCAACACTGCTAATAGGAATAGAGAGTATATCTCGAGCCATGCTTGGTAGTATCTTGTACTTTATAGTACTTAATTTCCACCAATTTAAGACATTAAAATTCTCCTCTGACTCATCACACTTATAAAGATTTTCCTTCAGATAAATATCCAATTCAGATTGGGATGGCTCCACTGTATCCGACTCTTCAACCCACGACTCAAACTTTGACCTACCTTTTGTCTTCCCTTTAAAATTATTGCTAGTAGAAGTACTACCAAGTCTACTATCATTTGCCTTAGAACTCTTTTTCTTTGCAATATTAGAAGCATATTCAGCATACAATTCATGCAGAGAAGAAATAACAAGCTTGATATTTTTATCAGATTCTGTAATCGAATAAATTCTGGGAAATCAAAACTCAATCAGCTTCATTTTGTATCTAGGATCTAGAACTGCAGCAATAGACATCAGTAGATTACAATTACCCCAATACTTGTCAAACTTGATCTTCATTTTATCCACCATTTCCTTCATATAAAATGTCCCTTCATATTCCAATGTCTTATTATTCAAAATTTGTTTAATTTTCCAAAGTTCAGGAAGAAACAAGTTTGAAGTTGGATAAGAAGTGCCAGAAAATATATTAGATGCTTCACTAAAAGCCTCCAAAATCTTACATACAGATTCAGCTCTCTCCCAATCCATCGTGGATGGCAGCCAAGTGTATGAAGGATCCCTCTCTTGATACATTGAAAAACCCTTTTTAAATCCTAAAGCACAATCCAGCATTGCATAAGTTGAGTTCCAACGAGTAGGGACATCAAGAACTAAACGTTTAGAGGCAGGAAGTTGTAACTGTTTAACTATATCAGCAAACTTATGAAGTCGTTGAGGTGACATTTTAAGATACTTCACACTTTTACGGATATTTTGAATTACTTCTTTATCTCATTCAATCCATCCTGCACTATTAGATTTAAAACATGTGCACAACATCGAACATGAAAAACCTTCCCTTTGAAGTAAAGTCTACCTTTTATTGAAATTTTTTTCTTTAAATTTCTGACAGCTACATCATTTGAAGATGCATTATCAAGTGTTATTGAAGATATTTTATTCTCAATTCCCCAATCCAAAAGACAAGCAAAAATAGCATCAGAAATAGCAAGCCCAGTGTGTGGTGGTGGCAGACTACAAAAATTTAAAATCCGTTTTTGTAGCGTCCATTCCGAGTCAAGATAATGACATGTGAGACACATATATCCTATTGTCTGATTTGATGTCCATAAATCGGATGTCAAACTAACTCTGGTTGCACCACCTAGCACTTCCTTTAACTTTTTCTTTTCTAATGCATGCAACTTCATGCAATCATTTTTCACAGTGACTCGTGATATCATTTCAAACTCCGGATTTAACATTTGGCAAAACAACACAAAAAATTCATGCTCAACCATTTTAAATGGATATTCATGAACAGTAATCATTGTAGCCAATAACTCCCTAACTTATTTTTATCATACTTGTGGAGAGCTAATTGTCCAATTAAACCACCATCTGAAGATTTCTCGAGTAAAAAATCTTTACCCAACAATTTTTGTTTTTTCTGTATGGCAAGACGAACACGACATTTATTTAAATGTCTTTTAAATGTGGTTGTGCACCCATCCGCAGATCTAGTTAACTTTGTATGACAATGTTTGCACTTAGCAAACAACTTCACAGTACCATCCATACCTTTCTCTTCAATTTCGGAGAACTCAAGCTAGACAGGAGAAGTTCTTTTCCTCGATTTCTTTTCAGTTTCATCAGGTTTTGGATTTTCCTCTTCACCACATGTGCCATCCACAATCTGAATGTCATCATCACTAGTGGGATCCTCTTGACGTTGTTGGAAATTTACAACAGCATCCAAACCTTAAAAAAATAATTCAGTATTAACTTATATTCAAAGAAAAAATTCACTAAACTCCAGTATGGCAGTATACAACATCGACAAATCCAACACACTATAAAACTATAAATACTTCACAGACTATGAAAATATGAATACTACAAATGATTCGAAGAAGGGAGGAAAAAAAATCCCAATAGAAAATAATAAAGCAACTAGCTTTAGACTTATGATTCCTTTCACATCCATCTATTTTGGAGAGAGTTGTTCATGCTCAAACAACAGATTGTGTTTTTTTTATAAAATTTATATAGCAACGTTCAGAAAAACTGACAAAGTCATCTTAGGAACGTGTATGCAGTATTCAAAATAAATCTATAATACACATGAATGATAAATCTAGATTGAACTCACTTGGATTTGGTTGTGGAGAAGCCATGACCGACAAAACAACATAGAGGAAGGGCAAAGAACTGATGAAAGAGAAATGATCTGGTTCTGATCGATTTTTACTGGACAAAATAAGGTTTATGTTGGTGGATTTATAAAGGGTTGTTGGTGCCATAATTTCTGTAAAATTTATGAGCAATGGAGAAAATCAAAGAGAAGATGAAGAGTCGAATTACCATTGTTGGAAACTGAATCGCCATTCGCCAAGGCCCGATAAATTCTGCGTGATTATTGAGGAAGAAGAGGAACCGAGGCGTCGTCGGTGGTTGGTGGTTGGTGGCTAGAAGCCTGGAGGCTGGAGCTTGCTATTTAGTAATTGCTTTCCTATTTGGTATGGAAATAAAGGAGAAAAAGTTGAATAACCTAAATTGACTCACTTGCACGTGCTTCCTATTTGGCTATTTGGTGGCTGGTGCTTGCTTTTGGAAAGAACAGCTGTGACTTGGTTATGTGTGACCATAACCTAAAAGTAAATAAATTTACTATATAACCCTTGGAGTTTGGACAAATTCGGTTATTGTTTCACTGCCATGACTCATGACTACATGAGTCATATGACTCCACCGGTCCACCCATAGACCACAGTGGATAAAATATGCAAGGAATGGAGTATCCATTATTGGCCCACGAACATATCGGGTGTAACGTCCCAGTCCCAAAATACGTAGGACCAAGTACGTAAACATGTCAGCTGTATTCATACGAAATACGTAGGTCTCGTATGAATACATAAGCTGTAAAATGCAGTAATCCAAGACAACTAAATCTCATCCACAATGAAAAGAATAATAATATGAATATCAACTCGAATATTTATGATACAATCGTTGGGCGGAGACAAAGTCCACTACCAACTATCTCAATGAAAGAAAATGTACAATAAATCGAGCGATAAAAATAGCAAGACGAACCAAGCGCAATTGTCTTCGAAGAAATGGAGAAGACCACGGCCTTGGCTAGAATACCTGCAGAAAACATGAACACACACCTGGGGAAAAATCAGGTCCTCAGAGGGACGTAACAAGATACATAAAAACAATACCATGATGAACTGTAAATGATACATGATAAAGAAAAGACCACCGGCTCTAACACATTGGAACCTAACCGTCTAGGTGTAATGCAAGTCGAAAACTACACTGGAACGTATAAGTGGGTAGGAATAAAGCATAGCATCCACTAGAGGCTTTCGCATGAACTAGTATACGTCTCTGACCGTATCTGACGACGTGGTCAGGGCCGTGCAATGGATATCCCCTAGTTCATACTTTGCATCGCTAGCATATCTCCTGACCTTATCTGACGTCGTGGTCAGGGCCGTGCAATGGATATATCCTCTAGCGACACACCTATAACAGGGAAACCATGAACCCATAACCGGGCAATCTAGAAGGCTTTGGGCTAGCTCATACGTCCCAGTAGTTTTCCCCGCCCATGTATCACACAAGTCATATCCATGTCTTGGCGATCCATATCTCAATGCAAGTCGCTATCTAGACTCCGCTAATCCATAAATGAACCAACACACGAACCGCCCGTATCGGTAGCAAGTCGAATACGTAGGTTCGTGTCGACTCAATGATCCTCACTCATGTGTCGTGTATGAGACGTGTCAACAAGTCAAAGAAGTTATGAAGCATAACTTCAACCCACCGGGAAAGTCCGCTACCACATATGGCCCACACACACACACGCACACACACAAACATCGATATACATATCGATGGCACCCAAGTCATACTTGGACATACTCTTACTAATGTAAAAACACTAGCAACATATAAAATATCATGAATCAAATATAAGTACAAGATGGCAAGGTATCTTGCCTGGGGGTCGCCTGGTGAGCTGCCTGGTGTGGTGCGATAAAGGTGGCACAAGATATGTCTTCGATGTTTACAACTTATGCATGACGGCCTCGGATGATGGCACGAATGGTCCCAATAGGTCCAAGATCGTTAATTTAGTTAGGGTGGACATAAGGTAGTCTCGAGATTGGCGAAGAATAAGAATAATGGGGTTGGTCATGGAAGGGAGGAAAAATAAAATAAAATAGATAACAATAAATAAATTTACAAATTTTTAGAACTATTTATAATACCTAAAAACTATTTTTACTAGTAAAATAATTTGGATAAATATTTGAAAATAGGAAAATAAGTCGATTTAGGCTAAAACCAAATGTTTGTATGAATACACTTATAGATTATAACTACACTTCATAGACAAAATATTTTAAATAATTACTCAAAAATATTAATAACTTGTTTAGGTCAAAACTATACTTAAAATAATAAAAATAATTTTATTGTTTTCAACTAAACTTTATGAAATGGCCAAGCCTAAAGCAGTATTCTTATTGCAATATACAAATTTTAAAAAGAATTACATATATATAACAATACTTAATAAATAACAAAACTAGTATTAATAATACTAGTAATTATATACTAATACCAAAAATTTGTGTAGACATATATACACTAAAAATATAATAATAATTTTAACAAATTATCCTTTGATAATAGTAGCAAAGTAAAAAATAATAATAATAGTAACAACAAAAATAATGATTTTCCTAATAATAATGATGATAATTATAATAATAATACTTAATAATAATAATGATAACAAAATAATAATTACTAATAATAATAATAATAATAATAATAATAATAATAATAATAATAATAATAATAATAATAATAATAATAATACACAACAGTAACGAAAAAGAAAGAAAAATTTTTTGTAAACAAAACCACTGCAAATATCAAGTAAAGGGGGCTGCTCCCTTTCGTGGAATGAGAGAGAGTGAAAAAAAAAAAAAAAAGGAAAAAGGGGGAGAGTGATCGGAAGAGGGCGGAGAGAGCGGGCGGAGGAGACGCGGCTGCGGAGGTGGAGAAGGCCGGAGGGAAGAGATGGGTTTGAGCGGGAGAGGAGGAGAGGGTTTGGGGAAAAATCGGCGGAGAGTTGTCGGCCGGTGGCAGAGGCGCGGATGGCGGCAGGGTTTGGGTGGTCCGGTGGCGGCGGCTCGCGGCAAAGGGGAGGCGACGCAAGGACGGAGCGGAGAACGGGGAGCTGAGCCGGAGAAGAAGAGGGAAGCGGGGGAGACGATCCGGCTGGATCTGGCGGGTGAGGATTCGACGGTGCAGCCGGCGGTCGAAGTCGGGGCTCGGGGCTGAGCGCGGCTAGGAGGAAGCGACGGGGCGGCGGTTTAAGGAGGAAGGGAGAAGCGGCGGGGTGTGGGGTCTCGCGCTCCAGGAGGGAGGCGCTCGCTGCGCGCGCGGCCAAGGATCGCCGGCGCAGACGCTCGTGACCGGAGACGAGGCTCCCAACCACGACGGAGGGCGGACCGAAGGTGAGTTCTAGGGTTAGGGTTTATTTTTCTTCTTAGTGGTGGTGGTGTTTGGCTGAGGCGATGGCTGGGTTGGGAGTTTGGCCGGGAAGTGGCCGGATTTTCTGGTGGTGGTCAGGATGGTTGGTGGCGGTGGTGACGGGTGTTTGCCGACATGGTGATGATGGATGGTGGTGATTGCGGTGGTGGTGTAGTGCTGTCGTTGGTCGGGATTTTGGGCGGGGATGAGGCTGATGGTGGTGGTATTAGCCGTGGGGGTGATGAACGGCTGGGTAGGTGTCGGGGACGGCCGGAGAATGGTGATGAGGAGTGCGGGCTCTGGCGGGGCTGGGCTGTGGTGTCCGACGAGGAGGCACTGTGGCAGTGGCGGATGGCCAAGGTCGGGGGAAGGCGGCCATGGACGTGTCAAGTTTGGGTTAGGATTAGATGAGTTTTTGTGATTGTATTATCGTGTCCGGGATTGTCGGACACGACATGATGGGTGTGAGGATTAATTAAGGAAAGGTCTTGTGTGTCGGACATGAGAAATAAATGTAAATGTAAAAGATTGGAATAAGACGGGGTGGGAACACTACACGGACACAATGCACGTTGGGGTGGGAATTTGGGATGGGAATTTGGTGGATGTGAGAAATTTATGGAGGAGTACCTGCCTATATATAGGATGTGGGAATACCCAGTTGGATAAGGATTGGACCCAATTTAATTATTTAAATCCAAATTAGATTCAATCTACAATTTAAATCACATTTTAGATAATTACAATATATGTTTTAAAACCAAAAATCAAATCCAATCAAATCCATACCCAAGTCCAGTTTCGAATTAAATCTATATATATTCAAATCTAAATTCAATATGGATAACTTCCATATTTAAATTAAGCATTTAAAAGTAATAATAAAATTTCAAATTTAAATAACCATAATAAGTTTAATTAAATAGAAGAAATTTAAAATAAATTTTTATAAATAATAAATAATAATTTTGAAAATTATTATAAATATTTAACTACTAATAGGAAATAACTTTAAATATATTTTCAATAAATTAAGATAAAATAATTTCGAAAATCAAATACTTGAAATTCCTTCTTGCAAAAAAAAAAATTTCAATTAGTTTTGGAAAGATTTAAAATATGCATGCGACACCATATATTACCTAAAATAGTTATTTTCTAAATTATCACTTGTATCATAAATTAAAATTGCTGTCTTTATAAATAGACAAATAAAGGTTTGGCAATCTCGACGTGCCATAAAATATTTATTTCTATATGGAAATTCTTTTAATAAAATATTGTATATAAAAATATATCCTCTCAAAATTCTGCACTCTACGTATAAATACGAAAAATGTGAACTTGTACGCGACGTACAGTTATGAAAGGGAAAAAAAAATCGATACCAATTTATTAAAAAAAAAAAAATTCGTAGTAAAATTTTAGGGGGTTTACATCGGGCCGGACATATATATGTCTGAGTCCGGTCCGATTACTAAACGGACCTAAAAATGTTCAAACTCTGTCCGTTAGTTCAATCGGACGGCCGACGGTCGAACCATTTACCGAGCCGGACTCGGACGAACAACGGATTGTCCTGTCCATTTTACAGCCCTAATTGGTACAACAGTACTACTCTTCTGGATCATATGAAGTGTCACGACCCGCACCCACTGTTAGGGTACGAGAACGTAACAACGCCCAGCCTACGCCGCAGTGTCGGCGGTAGAACGCTGTCCTAGGTCAATCATCTAACAATACCAAAGTACCTGTACAGTTTATACTCTCCGAATGGAGGTGACATAACAATATACATCTCAATCACATCTAGGGTAGAAGAACGAAAGACAGAAGATAGATAGTAACTCAAAGAGAACCATAGCATAGATGAAATAAGACTAAGTGTCTAAGATACATAACATCCAGAATGTCAACTCATAATACAAGACTAAGAGTCTATACATAACTCAACATCTCAAAATACAACTCAGATGTGAGACAAAAGTAAATATAGAAAAGACTGCCTAGGCTAAACTGGTCTAGACTACTGGAACAACATCCTCAGCTGCAGGTGGATCCTGCTGAGGGTCCACAACATAAGTATCATCTAGTCCTGCTCCATAATAGGTAGACACCAGGGCCTCCTCCTCATCCTCTGTAATATTTTCAACAGGTCCAATCAGGACGGGAACGAGCACAATACATCTCACGCAGTGCATAGAATGATAGGAGATATAAAGCATGCAATAGAGTAAAATACAGGAACTGCTGAAGGAAGATACATGTAGCAAAAGAGATAGCTGTAAAGGAAATATCTACTATATATAGAGAACTAGCAGTGTCTAGTGAGTCAGAGTAAAATATAGACATGTGAAATGGCATAGGAGATTCATGACTACAGCTAGAAGTGATTCATGACTACAGCTACTGGGGTAATATCCACATGACTATTTCCACTCCCCCATCCCCAATCAATACACAAGGATCCATTCAGGTTATGTTAAGATTCGTGATAAGCCCATAATTGGGTGATACGTGAGTGATTCATGAAGATTCATGGAGGCTCGGTGATCATGAGAGTACATGAGTCACTAGCTGATACATGAAGATACATGAAAATAGAAGCATGAGATACATGATGTAAGTGAAACACACATGACAAAAGTACCTGATGCTCCCGAGGGGGATAACATCTCAAGAAAAGATCCATATAGTACCAATTCGTGATAACAATCGTGTCAGCATCAAGTAAAGTAAGCTAGAGCAAGAATATAAATCCTGGCAAATATGAAACGGTCAGAGAATGTACTCGCCTGATAACTGAATGTCTGAAGAAGATATACTGTCTGAGGAGAGGTGTATGGCTCCTAATCAGAGCAATACAAGTCACAATGTATCCATAATGGTAAAAATAGAGTGTACAATGCATACTACATGATTCTAGGTCAATCTGGTCAAAAGTCAACTCTGGGTCAACTCTAATAGTTAAACTAGGTCACAGGAAGTCATACTAAGTCAAATAGAGTCAAACAAGGTCAAACAAGTCAAATACTAGTCAACATGATCAATCTGGGTCAAGTCCAGGTCAAACTTAGACCAACTAAGGTATTGGTCAAACAAAGACCAGTCAGTAAGGTAATTAGGTCAAACAAAGACCAGTCAATAAGGTAATTAGGTCAGACTAGTTAAACTAGTCATTTTAGGTTGGTCCTAGTCAAATCTAGGTCAATTAGGTCAACTTGACCTAAGGTTGACTTTGGTCAACCTTTAGTCAACAAAGGTTAACTAGTAGGGTTTTAGGCTTTTAGGTCAAATTGAGTTAGCCCCCAAGCCATAGGCTAGTAGCCTAGGCCATAGGCTATTGATTATAGGTTTCTATATAAACCTAGACTAATAAGTCCCATATATATATATATGTCTATATATATAGACATACACTATCTATATACCCAAAATCCATATTTGCATAACACAATCACACACCTATATATATATACACTGTTTTCTACATATATAAACCTAATACCATTTATAAATATATATATCATGTATATATATACAATACATATATATATATAACTATATATATATCACACATATATATATAGTGAGACAAAGTGAGAGAGAGAGTGAGACAGTGAGAGAGAGAGTGAGAGATCAGGACACAGGGGGGGTTTCCAGAATCCTGGAACCCAAAATCAAACCCCCAAACACACACACATATACACACATATGTGTATATCTACATAACTACACCCACACACACCCAAATCTCCTCGAATTCGACCCACACCCTCACATATATGTATACTACACATAGACTCACTAAAATACACTAGTCTAATACCTAAATTATTAATAAAATCGAATCAAAGTTCGATTTCCAAAATCTGGAATTAACTCAAAACTGTGACAGTGCACAGTTAACACTGAAATTGGGTAATTCGATATACGCAACCCAAATCGAGCTAAGACTCGATACCAACGGTTGGTAACTAACCCCCCATAGATACACTAGGGTCCTAGGACACTGACACGACACCACGACACGGTTTCGTGTGTCCAAACACACAAAACACTCGATCGGGTAAGTCTGATACGTGTACACAAGAACAGTGTCGTGCACACGTTCCACGCACTCGTGGACACACCACGAGACACGACACGTCTCGTGGTCGTGCATACGTCTAGCCCACACGTAGGGCTACACATTCCATACCCTGACACGTGTCCACGACACGCGTGGACACAGAACAAACACCGTATCAGTCGTGAAAACACGACTGATACATGCGTGTTACGACTGCGTCGTGCACGCGGTTACACGCGTCGTACACGCGACACAGGACACGAAGCACCACGTGCTCGTGTCCACGTGTACGCCACGCATAGGGCTTCATGCCCGTGTCACTACGAGATGCTCTAGTGTCGTGTCCATGCGACACGACACACTCAAAGTTGTGCGCGCGCGCGCGTGCGCTGACAGCGCGTGTCCAGTACGAGTGAGTTTTCTCACTCGACACGACACGACGCGACACGAGACTTTGGGGGCATGTTCGCAGACATTGCCCCCTTGTCTGTGTCAAATATTTCGTGTCCTAGTGGCCTGTGCTGTGCGCACGAAGGGTCGGGTAGCAGGACATGCACGATGGGCTCGTGCGGTCGGTTCGTGTCCAATTTGGACACGGACACAGCACTAAAATGTGCTCAGTCGAGTGGGTTCGTGACCTACATGTCTAGGGCTTCACAACAGTGCAATTAGTTCTACAAAAACACAAAAACAAGTCCATTGTGGCATTTCACCAAACAAGGTTTCTAGCTTAGGATACGTGTCCGATACGGACACCAAAACACATCAAAATCCCACCAAACTTTACCCACAGTATTGTTATCCCTATATGAATGCATTTATGAAAGAAAAACAGGAATTGACTAAGTTTGTGGAAATTTACCTATTGGTGAAATTCCAAGGAAATCAATGAAAAGGGGGTTGTGTGATCACCAACTCGATGATGCCCAAGCTCCCAAATTCTAGATTTCTTGCTTCCCTTAGCACCCTAGATGTTGTAGGGTTCCAATGCAAGAGACTAGAGTCAATTTGGATCAAGATAGCTCAAGTTATGAAGGTTGAAAGGAAAGGGAATTTTTGTGGAATAAATTTCATGTATTTTTGTTCATGAATTATTCCATGGGGTATTTATCAAATGTGGGCTGCCAAGGGGGGTCTTCCTTGGTCGGCCAAGCATGGGGGGGGGGGGTGTCCTTGGCTTCCTTCAAGGCTAAGTCAAGGACTTTAGCAAAAGGTTTGGTGATATTTTGCATGTTTTGTGCAAAATATCCATAAAGCAAATATCTAGATATTATCTACTTTAACCCATGACCTAAACATCACCCTAATGATTCTAGGTTAGGGGCTAACTACTAGTTTAGGGTAGGATAGGTTAGGAACTAATCATGAGACCTACCAAGTATTAAATAATATTAAAATCACATAATCACAAATTAAATCTAGAAAATTACCAAAATACCCTTTTGGTCAAAAACCCCAAATTTGATATTCTAAGCCTATGGCTAAGCTATCATGGTCATGGCAACTTCTAGGTTAGAGAAAACTAGGGTTTGCACTAAGTTATACTAACCAAAATCACGAAGTCATAAGTCATGACTTAGCATGACTTAGAAGATGGTTAAATCACACTAATAAACACTATAAACCATATCATGCCCTAATCACCATTATTTAATAATAAAAATAATAAATTTTCAAAAATCCCTAATTTCAGAAAACAGGGTGTTACATGAAGTGTTCAATATCGGAAGATCAAATAGAGCTTAGAGACATATCAATGCCTCTTCCGGTATCCCCTCGGCTCTTTACCGGCTGTGCATGGAAGTATTCATTTTGTTGGTTAATTACGTTGCTTTTGTTTACATGTAGGAATAAGTCTTTGCATGTCACCTAGTCTCAAGGAGATGGTTGTGGTGATTCATGCTTGTAGGGAGTAAGTTGTTCTTCTTCCTTGCTTATAAAAGGAAGATGTGAGAATGAATAAAACACACAGTATGAAAAAGGCTATCAAGCACTAATTTTATTGTGTTCTCCACTCTACTAAACGTGAAGTTGTAGCTAGGGTGATCAAGTGGTATCAAAGCCATGTCAGAAACAGAGGTTAAGAACGGCGACGACACCAAGTCACCACGCACACAGATCTCCACCGATCCAGCGGCAAGTGGCACGGGACGTGAGCTTGCGCTACCGTGGACGACGAAGGAGCCGGTCGGGGCGACAACCTACCCCATCCTGACTCGATCGAAATACGGTGATTGGGTCCTCCTGATAAGGGTCATCTTGTAGGCGAGAGGCCTGTGGCGGGCAGTCGACGTCGACGAGGATCTCGAGGACGACGTTGGGTTCTGCAACGATCGTATGGCGCTGGAAGCCATCCTTCGTGCTGTGCCACCGGAGATGTTGGCAACTCTGGCAGTGAGACCTACCGCAAATGATGCGTGGGAGACAATCAAGACGCTGCGCATGGGGTCAGAGCACGTCCGCGACGCGAAGGCCCAGACGCTCAGGTCCGAGTTTGAGGAACTCAAGCACAAGCCCGGTGAGTCCATTGACGAGTTGTCTTTGCGCTTGACCGGCATTGTGAGCAAACTCACCATGCTCGGCGATGAGATCAAGGAGAAGCATGTCATGCAGAAGTTTTTGCGCATCGTCCCCAAGCGTTTCTCGCAGATGTTTATGGCTGTCGATAGCCTGCTCGACCTGAATACACTCACATTGGAAGACTTGACCGGTCGTTTCAAGGCGGCCGTGGAACGGCTCGAGGCAGAGGCTACTGACGAAGACGATGGCGGGAAGCTTCTGTTGACAGAGGAGGAATGGATCGCTCGTATGGAGCGGCGCGAGCAAGACGGCTACTCCAACATCGGCTTCCCCAAGCGCCGGAGCAAGTCTCAGGGCATATATGACGGGAGCAGCAAGACAGCGAGCTCCGACCGCGACGTCAAGAAGAACAAGTGCCGATACTGTGGTAAACCAGGGCACTGGGCTCGTGATTGCAGGAAGAAGAAGAGGGACGAGGCGGCAAACCTCACGCAAGTCGAAGAAGACGAGGAACCTGCCCTGCTCATGGCTACAGTGACATCTCCACCTCTAGTCACCGAACAGGGGCAGGACACGCTGGTGCAGGCCGGCGAGCTGATCCACCTCAACGAGGAGCGCGCCGAGGTCTACCTCGGGAGTGAAGGCGACGCAAAGTATGCTATGTGGTACCTAGACACCGGTGCTTCGAATCACATGACCGGACGCGGCACGGCTTTCTCCGAGATCGACACCGGCGTCCGCGGCACGGTTAAGTTTGGGGACGGCTCCGTCGTGGAAATTCATGGGCGCGGCACCATCCTCTTCACTGCGCACGACGGCAGACACCGGATCCTCTCGAACGTCTACCACATCCCCAAGCTACAGAACAATATCATTTCGCTCGGGCAGTTGGACGAGTCAGGATGTGAAGTGTTGATACGCGGCGACGTCATGCAGCTACGTGACCGTCAGCAACGACTTCTGGCCAAGGTGACACGGACGCAGAACCGACTGTACACGGTGTCATTAAACATCACGAAACCTGTCTGCATGTCAGCAACGATCGACCGCGACGAAGCCTAGCGATGGCACGCCCGTTTCGGCCACTTGAACTTCGACGCACTACACAGGATGGCGAGGACCGGCATGGTGCGTGGCCTTCCGCGCATCGAACACCTTGACCAGGTCTGCGACGGGTGCCTTATCGGAAAGCAGAGGCGTGCACCATTCCCGCAAGTCGCCAAGTATCGCGTCGAGGATCGAATCGACCTCGTGCACGGGGATTTGTGCGGACCCATCACACCGGCCACTCACGGCGGGAAGATGTACTTTCTCTAGCTCGTCGACGACATGAGTCGGTACATGTGGGTGGTGCTACTCCGTTCCAAGGATGAAGAAGCGACAGCGATCAAGAAATTTTAGGCCGACGTGGAAGTGGAGACGGGGAGGAAGCTGCGCGCGCTCCATATCGATCGGGGCAGCGAGTTCACCTCAGTAGAGTTCGGTGAGTACTGTGCTAACCGCGGTGTGAAATGACAGCTCACGGCGCCATATTCGCTGCAACAGAATGGCGTCGTCGAGCGGCAAAATCAGACGATCGTGTCCATGGCATGGTACATGCTCAAGACGAAGAGGATACCCGGTTCATTCTTAGGGGAGGCAGTGAGCACTACCGTGTTCATCATGAACTGTTCCCCGACCCAGAGCGTGTCCGGCATGACGCCATACGAGGCTTGGCACGGGAGGAAGCGGGCGGTGCACTTCTTTAGGACTTTCGGCTGTGTCGCACACGTTAAAGTAACGCGCCCTAATCTGAAGAAACTGGATGATCGAAGCATTCCCATGGTGTTGATTGGCTATGACGTCGAGTCCAAGACTTACCGAGTGTACGACCCGGTGAATAAGCGCGTCTATGTGACGCGCGACGCTGTTTTCGACGAAGCAGCATGCTAGGACTGGGGCAGCTCCGATGCGGATCCGTCTTCGTTCACTGTGGAGTACACACTGCCCGTCACGACAGCTTGCGGAGGCCGCACCATGTCAACACAAGGGGGAGCGGCCTCACCGCCAGCGTCTGAGCCGACCACACCATGTGCACAAACCCCTGAGCCGAACGCCGTGGAGTTCATGTCACCACCGCCTGACGAAACTCCTACGGCTGAAATTGGCGACGATGAGGCACCACGATGCTACCGCACCATTAGCAACGTGTATGACACGACCAGCGAGTAGGTGCTAGATCCAGAGGAACTCCTGCTCGCGACCGATGATGAGCCGTTGACGTTCCAGGAGGCCGAGCCACATGCTTGCTGGCGGAAGGCGATGATTGACGAGCTGGACTCGATCGTCAATAACCACACTTGGACATTGACAGAGTTACCTGAAGGGAAGAAGCCGATTGGACTGAAGTGGGTTTTCAAGCTGAAGAAAAATAGCGCCGACGAGGTGGTCAAACACAAGGCCAGGCTCGTGGCAAAAGGCTATGTCCAGCGCGCAGGAATCGTCTTCGACGAAGTTTTTGCGCCCGTGGATCGCTTGGATTCCGTCAGAATGCTGCTGGCAGTCGCGGCACACGCCGGCTGGGAGGTACACCACCTCGACGTCAAATCGACGTTTTTAAACGGCAACCTAAACGAAGAAGTGTACGTGTTGCAGCCGCCTGGTTTCGTGCGCAATGGGCACGAACACAAAGTACTCCGCCTACACAAAGCACTATACGGGCTTCGTCAAGCTCCTCGTGCGTGGAACGCCAAGTTGGATGACACTTTGTTATCGCTTGGGTTTCATAAGAACGAGTCGGAGCACTCGGTGTATACTCGGGGAACCGGAGACGAGCGGCTGCTTCTCGGCGTATACGTGGACGATCTCATCGTCACAGGTGCGCACATACGGGTCATCAATCGGTTCAAGGACGAGATGAAGGCTCAGTTCCAGATGAGCAACCTCGACAAATTGAACTACTATCTCGGTATAGAAGTTCAGCAGGGCGCCGACGGGATCACTCTGTGCCAGAGCGCGTACGCGGCCAAAGTACTGGAGAAGGCCGGAATGACCGAATGCAATCCAGTTCAAGTACCGATGGAGCCACGGCTGAAACTGAGCAAAGTGAGCTCAAATCCGCTGGTGGACATGACTCTATATCGAAGCATCGTCGGAAGCCTCCGCTACTTGGTGCACATGCGACCAGACTTCACGTTCGCCGTCAGCTATGTCAGTCGATTCATGGAGTCGCCGACCACCGAGCACTGGAGCGCTGTCAAGCACATACTCAGGTATATTGCCGGTACATTGAGCTATGGGTGTCGGTACGTGAGGGACACTGAAGAGGCCAAGCTCATCGGGTACAGCGACGCCGACATGGCCGGAGACATCGATGATAGGAAAAGCACCACCGGCTTGGTATTCCTCCTCGGGAGGAGCCCCGTTAGCTGGCAATCACAAAAGCAAAAGGTGGTTGCATTATCGTCCTGTGAGGCGGAGTACATCGCTGCGACCACGGCGGCATGCCAAGGTGTTTGGCTCGCACAGCTGCTCGGAGATTTACTTAACAAGAAGGCCGGCAGTGCTACTCTACTCGTGGACAACAAATCCGCTATCCAGTTGTGCAAGAATCCGGTATTCCATGACCGGAGTAAGCACATCGAGACGCGCTATCACTTTATCAGACAGTGCATCCAAGGCGGCAAGATCGCCGTCGACTACATCAACACTGACGAACAGCTGGCGGACATATTGACAAAGGCACTCGGGCGGGTCAAGTTCCAGAGCCTACGCACGAAGCTTGGCGTTGTCAACACCAGAAGCAACTAGATTAGGGGGAGTTTGTTGGTTAATTACGTTGCTTTTGTTTACATGTAGGAATAAGTCTTTGCATGTCACCTAGTCTCAAGGAGATGGTTGTGGTGATCCATGCTTATAGGGAGTAAGTTGTTCTTCTTCCTTGCTTATAAAAGGAAGATGTGAGAATGAATAAAACACACAGTGTGAAAAAGGCTATCAAGCACTCATTCTATTGTGTTCTCCACTCTACTAAACGTGAAGTTGTAGCTAGGGTGATCACATTTTCTGTCTTTCCCAGTGTGTATAGTAGCATTCGGTACAAATACTGAGAAATTCAGAAAAATGTCCGTCTCTGGACTACATGGGCAGGCTTACAGGAACTTCATTTTGATTTCATTTGAAAATATTGTTTTTTTTTTGAAATCTTGTGTGCTTTATTATGTTTTTGAGCTAGAACCTTCATGGAATGTGATCTTTAAAGCATGCCCAGTGATCTCGTAGAGATTGAATATGAATGGCATTGGTTCACCGTCAAATTATAGTCTTCTTCATTTTTTAATTAGAGTATAATTGATTTCTTCGTTTTCAACACAAAAGTTTGAGAGAATGTTTTATATATGTTTTATGTTTTTTATTTGTCTTTGTGATAGAGAGTTTTTGAGGATAATGAGAGAAGTGTTGAAACTGAATCAACCTGTCTGTTAGCGGATGTAGGCATCTTGTGGATGTAGACAACTTGGTCGAACTATATTAAACTCTTGTCTTTGTGGTTATAAATTTTCTCTGAGGTGTTCTCTGATTATTTTTCTTTTTTTAATTTATTTCCACTGCACTCCAACATAAATGAATCTTGAATCCATCTTTCTTGGCAGCTTCTACAAACTTAACATCATTAACATCTAAGTGTGGCTTTGCATTATCTTGTTGAGTGAAGATGGTGCTAGGACTAGAACATGGCTTTTTTCTTTGTAAAAAAATGGCAACCGTAAAATAAAAAGGCAAATGTTAAAGGCTACCCCCTTTTTACAAAGGACAACCATTCTACTAAGGGTAACTATGACCCTCTCAAATTTTTACTAAGAGCAACATAATGTGAAGTGATTTACTAAGGGCCACCAAGAGGAACCAAAGAAAAGAAAAAAAGAAAAAGAAAAAAAGAAAACAAAAAAGAGGCCAACAGCCCCCATCGCCACCCTCGTCGACCACCTCATCGCCGCCCCTGGCGGCGGCGTCCTCCACCCCAAGCTCGCCGGCCTAGCGGTGACGACGAGCGCGGCCACCACCGCCGAGCGGGAGTGGACGAAAAGGAGTTCTGAATGTTTGTACATATATAGCAGCAGCAATAGTTAGAGGCAACCATATAGCCCCTTAGGTCTTGATGGAGTTATGAAGAACGAGTGAAGGGTTATGGAGTTAGAGGAAAAAAATATGGACTGCAGGCCACCACCGCTCAAGGACAGCAATAGTTAGAGGCCACCACCATTCAAGGACTGCATGCCAGCACTGCAGTCCTTTCTTCACTTGGGACTGTCACCGTAGGTAAAAAAAAAAAAAAAAAAAATTATGTTAATTGAGGACTGCAGGCCAGCACTGCAGTCCTGTCTTCACTTTGGACTGCAGGCAAGTCCTGCAGTCCTTAATTGACAGAAGTGGGGTGGCCCTTAGTGTTTTCAAAATAGCAAACTTGTAATTTTTTTCTTCAAGTTTTAAGTTGGTGACCCTTAGTAAAAAGGGGGTGGCCTTTAACATTTGCCAAAAAAAATGCAAGTGTACCTTCTACTAATCTTAGTATATTCTTCCGACTCCGATTCTGTGATGGATTCCTCTGCTTCCATCTCTCAAACTTATACTTAGTTTTCGATATTGGAGCTTGGTTATGATTTAGAGGGAGTCATATGTGATTCTTCTGTTGGGCGTTATAACTGAACCTTTCTGCATTCTCGTCTGTGTGTACATTTTGGTTGGTCACCACTCCTTCTGATGGTTGTTGGCTTAGATATGGCTATCCTTGCTTGGGCACTGCAACGTCCCGGTTCCAAATACGTAGGACCAGATATACGAATAATATACTGTCTGATGGTTGATGGCTTAGATATGGCGACCCTGCTTGGGCATGACGAGATACTCCGGTATCATCTACTGTTACTACTGACTCTCCCTTCTCACTTATTTTGGTTCTTCTGTGGCTTTGTCCGCACTAGTTTTGTCATCATCTTCCCACACACACACATCGCGCATCCCGTGCGCTCCAGAGCTTCACGAGACGGCTGTGACGTCTTGCGACGTCCGCAACTCAACGTCTCGCTTCGTCCACAACGTCAAAGACGTCCCCGACATCTTCACGACGCATATGATAGCCGATGCCGTACAGCCACCCGTTCTATGCGCACGACGTCCTTACAACGTCTTCTTCTCGACGCCGCACGACGGACCGCGTGGTCGGTCGTCATTTATACCTGTGGTAGAATGGTACTGATTCTGGGAAATGCATCTTCTTCTCCTAGAGTTGACAGAAGAAGTTTGACTCTGTTTGATCTGCTGCATTCTAATATTTGGGATCATTTCCCAGTTCCGTCTTATTTTTGGTATTTGTTACTTTATCACCTACATTAATAATTATATTTGTTGATTACATTGGTTATTTGATGAAGACTCGGTCAGAAGCCTACTTGATGTTTTAGCTCTATGATCAGGAAGCACGGACAAGTTATTGGCACAAATAATGCCTTGGAGTATATAAGACATGGTTTATCGACTTAAATTTTTTTACTCTTCCATACCAAAAATGTAGGTATTTGCTAGTTAAAAACAATAGTGAAAGTATATGTTAGTTTCAACATTTAGAATGCGGACATTTGCTAAAATATCACTATTTTTAAGGTACACCCAGAATGCAAATTTTAGCCAAAACTGATATATTTTATAGCAATTCACCATCACATAAAGTAATAACCAGTAGACCCACAGGCTGAAATATATAATATGTAACTCTTGCAAAATGAAATGGTTCTTAAACCATTGGCGCAGTCTTCTTCTTCTTCTAAACTTCCAGGAGCAGCTGTTCCTTGCATATCTTCATTGAAGCTTTCATATTCTTCATAGGAGGATCTAGACTTGAGAACACTAATTATGCTAATTATGCAAGCTGGAACACTAATTATGCTGGCACGACAATTTCAGCTTTCGGCGAGATCCGTCGAAATCGTATCAACTCTCTGAAGATGTCGACCGTGTTGCCCACATTTTCTTTGAACTTAATCTGCAGTCTCTCGAGCACCGGTGCGTTGGCAAGAACAAATCCTATGAGCTTCACTTCAGATGCGATGCCAGTGAATCCAGTCACCTCCACAACTTGGAGGTGACCGAATGTGCAACTGAAGTCTTCTCCTGATCCTTCCCAAAATCCATCTGCGGATGCTGCAGACTTGTTATCGACCGAGATAGCCTACATTCATCAATGTATTTAATCAGATTTACCATTAAATAGTTAATAGGATCAAGTGAACAAGTTTATGTGAGATGAAAACAAAGACTGAATTGAAAAGGAAGAACTAATTTGCATCGGTTTAAGTTCTCAGGTGTTTAAATTTGTTTCTAAATTGTTGCAGATGGACGTAAAGAGAACATCTACGACGCTTGACATCAGGTCGAGTTGACATATGGTCACAAAACTTGATCAGTTCTTTTATGAGCTCTCAAGCTACCTAGCCCATTATAGTGGGAGAAGTTGATGATGATAAGTTTGCAGAGCTCGATAAGGTGAAAGGGCTGCCTATGTTGCACCGATACAACACAACACAGTAAGGACATGGCGGCAAGGACACTGCACTTAGTTTGGTGTCCTAGTGTACTTTGGAGTGTCTGAGTTGTGCTTGATATGTGTCAGACACAACACGGATCAGTTTTCTTGAGTGTCCATGCTTCCTAGCCCCCCCCCCCCCCCCCCCCCCCCCCCCCCACACACACTTATTTTGGTTCTTCTGTGGCTTTGTCCGCACTAGTTTTGTCATCATCTTCCCACACACACACATCGCGCATCCCGTGCGCTCCAGAGCTTCACGAGACGGCTGTGACGTCTTGCGACGTCCGCAACTCAACGTCTCGCTTCGTCCACAACGTCAAAGACGTCCCCGACATCTTCACGACGCATATGATAGCCGATGCCGTCCAGCCACCCGTTCTATGCGCACAACGTCCTTACAACGTCTTCTTCTCGACGCCGCACGACGGACCGCGTGGTCGGTCGTCATTTATACCTGTGGTAGAATGGTACTGATTCTGGGAAATGCATCTTCTTCTCCTAGAGTTGACAGAAGAAGTTTGACTCTGTTTGATCTGCTGCATTCTAATATTTGGGATCATTTCCCAGTTCCGTCTTATTTTTGGTATTTGTTACTTTATCACCTACATTAATAATTATATTTGTTGATTACATTGGTTATTTGATGAAGACTCGGTCAGAAGCCTTCTTGATGTTTTAGCTCTATGATCAGGAAGCACGGACAAGTTATTGGCACAAATAATGCCTTGGAGTATATAAGACATGGTTTATCGACTCTCAGCATAATGGAGTCGCAGAGCGAAAAATTCCCATCAGTTCCATATTACTCGCAGTATCATGTTCCATATGACTAGTTTTCGGTACCTTTGGCGTGACACGTTTCTTACTATGACTCATCTTGTGAATTGTATGCCTGTTTGATTTTGATGGCCAAACTCCATTCTCATGCCTTTATCCAGATAAGACTATAGTTTCCCTATTATTTTTGTTCACCACTCGACACCTGGTCGCGACAAGCACTCCCATATCGGTCGATTAAGTGTATTTTTTTTGGATATACATGTACCCAGAAAGGGAATCGTTGCTATGACCCTATGATGCTTGCTACTATGTGTCGGATACACCATATTTTACTACGACCGCTCGTCTTCTCATGCTCTTCTTGTGGATTACATATACAACCCCCTCCCCCCCATGCTGACCCTCCATCTTCCTCCTCCGATTTGGATATTTCTATTCCTCTGCGGAAAGGCAAGCGTACTCCTTGACCCTTTTTTTGTTAGGTGACCCTATCACTATCTACTATTTTTATTAGAGCTGTCAAAACGGGCCGGCGGGACGGGCCGGCCCGTAACCCACCATTTGACGGGACGGGGTGGGACGGGCCGACCCAACAATTTGGCTGGCTGAAAAAATTCTAACCCAGTCCAACCCACCGACGGACCGCGGGCTAGGCGGGCGACCCGCTTAATTTTTTTAAATTTTTTAATTATTGTTTAGTTTCTTAAAAGGAAAAAAAATTATATATATATATAATATTTTCTACTCACTCTCATATGCATCAAATTACAAGTAAAATACAAGAAACATTATAATAGTAGATATTTCTTTAAAATACCTTCATTAATGCAAAATAAATGACCAAATTTAATATTTTATACATCATTACTTGCATTAAATGAGAATTTTATCATTTATAATACATATCTCATATATGTGCTAAATAAAAAAAAATT
Source organism: Iris pallida (assembly GCA_029216955.1). Lineage (NCBI taxonomy): Eukaryota > Viridiplantae > Streptophyta > Magnoliopsida > Asparagales > Iridaceae > Iris > Iris pallida. The sequence continues at coordinate 20,294,349 of JANAVB010000194.1, forward strand.
TATAAAAAAATAGATAGCGAACCAACCCACTTGGCCCGCGGGCTAGCCCACCGCGGGACGGGCTATTAGCGGGCCAGCCCACCTAGGCCCGCCTGTTTAGCGGGCTCCTAAATGCTCGGCCCAACCCACCTTTTTGACGGACGGGACGGACCGGCCCAACGAACTTAGTCCATTTTGACAGCTCTAATTTTTATCCCTCGAACACCAGAAAAGGCGTTTGCTATATATGCCCTCCTGAAAACATGCCCTAATAGAGATGGATGCCTTATTATCTGGTGGTACATGAGTTCGCAGTTCAGGCTCATGTTGATTGTGATAGTCTCTTGTCGATGAGTGTTTATTCTAATGTATCTGCATGATGGTTCTAGTGAGCACTACAAGGCAAGACTTGTGGCATCGGAGTTGATTACTTTGAGGCATTCTCTCTATTTTTCTCGACTCAATTCTACCCAGATCCTCCTCTCTTGTGGTCAACACGCGATGAACAGATAACCCAGATTTAGGGGTGAGCATTATTCGGTTTTGAACCGAAAATCGAACCGAACCGAATAAGAGTTTCGGTTCGGTTTTAAAAAAAATCGATTCGGTTTCGGTTTTGAAAATACTAGATTTTCTTATTCGGTTTCGGTTTCGATTTTGGGATTCGATTTCTGTCAAAAACCGAAAACCGAATAAGAAAATTTAGTTTATATATATATATATATATATATATATATATATATATATATATATATATATATACTATAGGTATATAATAAATATATCTAGGTATATATAGTTATTATATATATTAACAAACAAACAAACAAAAAAACCCAAAATCCGAACCGATTTAATTCGGTTCGGTTCGGTTATTAACCAATTCGGTTCGGTTTCGGTTTTCCTTATTCGGTTTCGGTCCAATTCGGTTTTTGCTTATTCGGTTCGGTTGGAACCGAATAAACCGAATACTCACCCCTACCCAGATTTGTTGCTCAGGGTGAGATTGTTTTATGCAAACTCAAGAAGGCTATCTATGAAGACAAATAGAGTCCCCATGCTTCCTTTAAAAAAAATTACCCAAATTGTTTCTAAAGTCAGGTTCAATTAAATATACTAGTAAATGCACTTGCTTTGCACGTGTGATAACGTATAATAAGAATATTATCCAATTATAGTTAAATGTTGTTTTTAGCTCATGTGGTTAAGGTGGGAGGTTTTCTTTTTGTTTGGTCGAGTCGATTCCCCATTTTGAATATATATATATATATATATATATATATATATATATATATATATATATATATATATATATATGCAAATGACCTCTAGCCTAGTGGTTAAGAGAGATGCATGCGGCCCAAGTGGTCGGGAGTTCGAGCCTCAGTGGAGGCGAGTTCGCCACAAGTACCCATTGCTTCAAAAAAAAAAAAAAAAAAAAAAAAAAAAAAAAAAAAAAAAAAAAATATATATATATATATATATATATATATATATATATATATATATATATATATATATATATATCAAATTTAAACTTTTTTTAACAATTTTTTAACATAATTTTTTTTTAAAAGAAAATGGTTGATGATATACACAGCTTAGACTGAGCCGTTTTGAAGCCCCTTTATGATAGTAGAGATGAGTTTTAGTAAATAAAAAAAAGAGATTTTAAACAAATTTAAATTAGGGCCCACTGGATAGAATTAACTCGGAAGAAATTAAATAATGGTATTTGGCATGTTTAACAATTATAGGAAAATGAGAATTAATACAAATGATTTTATATGGGCTTAAGCATACATTATGAGGAGACTGGCAATAGGTTTACATTGAATTTTGGGAATATGAATTTGAACTATTAAATAGATATGTTAGAGGGTATGGGATTATTAGTTATGAAAAACGTCCATCGAGTAAATAATCTATAGCACTGAATTCCCATTAAACAATTAATGGTGTCCGACACACGCAATGCGTGTGTAACCCATTTTTAAGGCATTAAAATTGGATGATTGTACGTGTCAAATCTTCGAACATATTAGAAAAGTTCAAAATTACTCTCTTAGCATTAATACAATTTTTTAATTTAGATCCTTGTATATTCAAAATATAATATTTTTAAATCTGGAAATTGCTGAGAAATCCAATTTCGGGGTGAGCTTTTATGAAATGCCCACCCGCTGGATGAGTTTTATGAAATACCCAGAATTAAGTATTTTCACGTTAAATATTCCAATATTCCCTTTTAGATGCCACCCGCTTGAAACTGCTATTTTTATAATATCGAAACTACCCCTCCGTGCGGATTGGTCATCTATATGTATTTGAATTCAAAAAATTCAGATCTGGATTGCGATTTTCGTCTTCTTCTTCTTCACGGGAAATCTGAATTCCATTGCTCTCATCTTCAGCAGAGATCGCAAAGATCGTTCATAGTTCGGTGTGCTTTTCTTCAGTCGAACTCAGATCATCGCTCGTCATCATCATCACCATCATCATCATCTTCATCGTGGAGATATTTGAAGTTTTCCGACGATTAGGTCAATTGTGGAGAGAAGATCTTTCTTCTTCTTTTCCATAAGAATTATCATCGTTTTGAAAGAAGAACAAAACTCTTTATTCCTGACAAAATTTTTCTAAAAATATATATATATATATATATATTCTCCGTGTTAAAACCACGGAGAATGACCATTCTCCACCACGAAGAATGACAATTCTCCGTGCTAAAATGACGGAGAATGACTATTCTCCGTTTTAAAAACCATGGAGAATGGCATTCTCCGTGTTAAAAACCACGGAGAATGACAATTTTCTATGGATTTTAACACGGAGAATGCCATTCTCCGTGGTAAAGTGACGGAGAATGGTCACTCTCCATCTTTTTTAGTACGGAGAATGACCATTCTCCTCCATGTTAACACGAGATTGGTCATTCTCCGTGTTAATATCACGGAGAATGACCATTCTCCGTTGTAAAAAATGACGGAGAATGTCCATTCTCCGTGTAAAGATCACGGAGAATGATTATTATCCGTGTTAATATCACGGAGAATGATCATTCTCCGTGGTAAAGTGACGGAGAATGGCCATTCTCCGTCATTTTAATACGGAGAATAGCTATTCTCCGTGAATAGCTATTCTCCGTGGTTTTAACACGGGGAATGGTCATTCTCCGTCTTTTTCAATACGGAGAATGACCATTCTCCTCCATGTTAACACGAGATTGGTCATTCTCCGTGTTAATATCACGGAGAATTAATGATCATTCTCCGTGTCAAAAAAGACGGAGAATGGCCATTCTCCGTTGTAAAAAATGGCGGAGAATGTCCATTCTCCGTGTAAAGATCACGGAGAATGATTATTATCCGAGTTAATATCACGGAGAATGACCATTCTCCGTGATTTTACCATGGAAAATGGTAATTCTCCGTGGTTTTGACACGGATAATGACCATTCTCCGTCATTTAGTACGGAGAATGGCTATTCTCCATCATTTAGTACGGAGAATGACTATTCTCCTGCGTTTTAACACTAGAAATGGTCATTCTCCGTGATTTTACCACGGAGAATGACGAGTTAAAAGTTTGGAAAGCCATAACTTTTGACTGGGAGATCGAAACGAGTCCCGGTTTGTCGCAAAACGAGCGTATTTCCGAGGGGCCTGAAAGTAACCGATTTTTCGTTAGACGGACTTTCAAAATTTCAGAATCGCAAAAAAAAATGATGTTTTGACCTCTGTTTTGACATGGAAAGATTTTGGAGAAGAAAACCTATATTCGAAAGTGAGCAGCGTATCGAAGAAGAGGAAGAATAGAAAGTGAGCAGCGTAAGGAAGAAGATGAAGAATCGAAATCTTTTTTTTTGAAGAGTATGTTTCGCGGGTGCTTTGAATAAATTAGAAGGGTTAAAGGGTCATTTGGAATCTGCTTTGGATAAGTTTTTCTAATTCTGGGCACGCGATAAAAGTTTTTTTAGCGGTGGGTTTTTCATGAAACTTTTTTAGTTTTTGGGCATTTCATAAATTTCCCCTTTTTAAATTTAAAATCAAATTCATAAGCTAAACTATAATTAACTAATTGATACTCTATAAGCTTAGATTATTTGAATTAGATTTTAACTATAATTAGTAATATAATTATTCTTCAAATATATTGAAGTTCACATATTTATCTTGTCATTAATATAATCTTTTAATTTAAATCTCATGTATATTTAAAATATAATATTTTTCAAATTTAAAACCCTATTTCTAAACTATAATCAATTATTGATACTCTCTTATCAACTTAGATTATTTAAATTTAGAATATTTAAATTAAGTTTTAAACTATGAGTAACATTATATTCAAATATATTTAAATTTTAAAATAAATTGGATTAGATCTTACCTATTGTATTTTCGACCTTTTCTTTTCAATAAGATTAATTTTCTAGTTTTTTTAATCACATACACAAATACAAAAAATATATTATATTATATTATATTATATTATATTATATTATATTATATTATATTATATTATATTATATTATATTATATTATAAATCATATGATCAAATTTAGAATTAAATTTAGGTTATGAATTAGATTATATTTTAAATAATAGATTTAATTATATTATATTAGATTATGTCTAACTATGTAGTAGATTATATCTAAACTAAGTTCTAAATTATAAATTTTAGATATGTAAAAAAATTATTTAAAAAATAAGGACATGAAAACAATGATGTATGATTAATATACGCCAGTACCAATCTTTTAAATGTATCTTATTAAGAATGACAATATCTTATAGAAAAAAAATATTGGACTTCATGATTAAAAAAAAGAATAATATCAATTTAAGTGGCTTTATAGATCTGTTCTGCCATTCTATTTGTGAGTGAAATAATTGAAAATCGTGTTCATTCAAAAAAGGAGACTATGTTGTATTTTATGTTTTAATTCCAGAACGTTTCTACAAATTTATTGTCATGAAAAAGTTTTACTATCATTTCATCTATTCGTATTATTGGCATCATTGACTTCAATATTTGGAATTAGTTGTTCATATTGTTGATAATCTGAATCGTCAAAGTTAAAGTGAATGAGTTAAGATGAGAGTTGAAGTCTATTTTATGTAAAATAGTTATGTTCTATGTAAGAAAAAAAATAAGTCAAAGTAAGAATTTTGATCCAACCTCAAGTAGGAAAAAATTGGAAAACTTTGTTTTACCTTTTCTTCCTTTTACTTTTTCTTCTGTAGAACACAAACAGAGACAAACTAAAGAGGAAGAGATTTTGTATTAGAAAAGGATATCTTTTACAGGGATACAATACCGGCGGCTCATCTTCCATCAGAAGTTTTTTTTTTATAAATTAATCGTATCTCCAAATTATTTTTCATAAATTAATTGTATAGACTTGTTTCTTGATGAAGTTTATATATCTTGATGAATGCAATTCCGACTTAGTTTATCTCCAATATCTTAACTCTATATATTTCTAATCATAAATTCATCCTCTATCAAACCTAAATTAAATAATATGGAGAGGATGAATTAATCAATTGTATGGAGTTAGACTTTTTTTTTAATACCACATCTAGTGATCTTTATCAGAGTTAGAATCTCAATAAAAAACATATTTCGAATGATTTTATCATGCATATTGAAAAGTTCGCCTAAAATGTATGAGAATAAGATAAGGCATAATCTAAATGAGAAACATATTGCTAGAATCTCAACAATAAACATATCTTCAAAAAAGTTTTGATTATTTTTTTTTATATAATTGAATTAAACCGAACAAATATGGGATAAAAAAAAATATTTTTTGTATATAGTTGAATTTTGACTGATACTTCAAGCCATAGTTTGCAGTCAATATTTACACTAGGAACTGATACTTGAGAACTGTTAACTAAGTAATTTACAATCAGTTTGTACACTAGGTTACACTAGTTAGGAAACTAATACTTAATTAAAAACTGATAACTAAGTACTTGAAAACTGTTAAACTAAGTAATTAATTTTTTAAGAAAATTTTGAGTTAGTTAGTCCAGGTAAACTAAAATCCTTGCTCCGCCCTTGTAGAATTGAAGAATATATACCATATTTTTTTAACTGGAAATTGTTGAGAAACCCAATTTTGGGGTTGGTTTTTATGAAAAATCCACCCATGGGTTTTATGAAATGTTCAGTTATATATTTCCACGTTAAATATTCCAAGATTCGCTTTAGATACTCTGTATTTACAAATTTACCATTTTACAAATGGAACAAACCTTCATAAACGCCATCCCAAATGGAAGATGAACCTCTTTTGATCTCTCTCTCTCTCTCTCTCTCTCTCTCTGTAATCCTTGATATAAATTTGGTAAATTCATGAAAATCTGGATTGTTGTGGGCAATGTACTAATATCAAACCTTTCACTGTGGGTATGAGTATTCATGATATGCTTCTCAATCTCAACCTCCTTCGCATAGATCCTTGAGTACAAAGCAGACTCAGGAACATAGCCGAGGCTCTTCATGTTTGTATATATCTTCTTATAGTTACATCGAGGGTGAAGTTGGGTAATTCTCAGTCTTGCTAGACTATTAACACAGTAGACAAACATTTTAAGGATAAATTCCAAATGGGTGTCTGGAATCTAATTTCCACCATTTCTGCGTTTCCATGAACTGTACAAACCACAAACGTGAGCATCTGGTATGATTGGCATATTTTTCATGATCTCACAATGGCCTTCTCAAACTGTCCATGAGTCCCGATGTCATCTAGAGTAAGCAAACATCGAGCAGGGGAACATGCAACTCATTTATGTGATACATGGATGAACTCGAGTTATAAAGTAATACATAATCATATATCTCATCTCAATGGAGGTAAGAGTACACTATGCTCTATCAGTCCATCTAACATTAGGCCACCAATATCGTACCATAATTTTAATGAAGTTTAATGAACTCAGATTATATACAAAAGGAACATGCCTTTAGGGCGACTACCAGTAGTCTCCGCAAGAGCAACACCAATATCTTGATGCAGAAACTAGCAAAGAAGAGTAGACAAGAGAAAGTGAAGTGAAAGGAAACTTTGCATTACCGAGTATTGATAAACAAACAGCCTATAAATAGGCTAATACATAACTGAAAGCAACATGAAAGTAGGCACTATCCAGGTTGAAACAAACTCCTATGACTAAGTAAACAAACTCACTAAAGACTAGGACAACCCATGTGCAAATTATTAAATTTTCTCAACAATCCCTCCCTTAAACTGATGTTCCAGACATAACATCCAGTTTAATAAGAGTTGAACTTTCAAAATGAAACATTTGAAGTACAAACACCAAGTAGCTTCCTGAGCTTCTGAAATGCAGGAAACTTGAGGGGCTTGGTTAGAATATCTGCGAGCTGGTCATCACTTCTGCAGTAAATAAGATTAATGACTCCATCTTTCGTGAGATCCCTCAAGAAATGGTACTTCACATCTATATGTTTGCTTCGACCATGTAAAACTGGATTTTTGGAAAGCTTTATTGCTGAATTGTTGTCGCAAAAAATCTGAGTAGGTCCATCCTCCTTGAAATGCAACTCTTTAAGGATTTTCTTTAGCCAAATAGCTTGACAAGCACAAGCTGTTGCAGCAACATATTCAGCTTCGGTGGATGATAACGTGACAATAGGTTGCTTTTTTGATGACCATGAAACAGCTCCTGTCCCCATCATGAATACATACCCAGATGTACTTTTTCGATCATCTAAATCTCCTGCATAATCACTATCTGTAAACCTAAACAGATCCGACTTTTCTCCGTTCTTGTAGAAGAGCCCAAACTCCTTAGTACCTTGCAAGTAACGAAAAATCCTTTTTGCAGCCAAGAGATGAATCTCCGTAGGACATTCCATGTACCTGCTAATCACACTAACAGCATGCATTATATCAGGTCTTGTTGTTGTCAAATACATTAAACTTCCTACTATTTGCTTGTAAAGAGTGCCGTCAATCTTCTTTCCTCCATTATCTTTATTTAGCTTCATACCGAACTCAGATGGAGTATTTACAGGATTACAATCCTTCATTTGAAACCTGTCCAAAATTTCTCGCACATACTTCTTTTGAGAAATAAAAATTCCAGTAGAAGACTGCACCACTTCAATGCCAAGAAAATAATGCATCATGCCAAGATCAGACATGTCAAATTCAGCCATCATAGATTTCTTAAAATTTTCAAACATGGCTGTATTATTTCCAATGTAGATTAAATCATCTACATATAAGCAAACAATGAGCATCTTTCCTCCATCTTCAATCTTTATAAAAAGTGTATGTTCATAAGGAGATTTTTGAAATCCTTCCTTCAAAAAATAAGTTTCTATACGACTATACCAAGCCCGTGGAGCTTGTTTTAATCCATATAGAGCTTTCTTTAACTTATACACTTTATGCTCATTGCCAAGTTTAATATAACCAGGAGGTTGATCGATAAATACCTCTTCTTTCAAATCTCCATGGAGGAAAGCTGATTTCACGTCCAACTGGAAGATAGGCCATGAGTTTTGAGCTGCCATCGCAATCACCAATCTGATTGTATCATGTCTTGCAACTGGAGCAAAGACTTCTTTATAATCAACACCAAACTCCTGCTTGTATCCCTTAGCTACCAGGCGTGCCTTGTGTTTGTCAACCTCACCATTCTCTTTCAGCTTTGTCTTGTAAACCCACTTCACACCAATTGTCTTATGCCCTTTTGGAAGATCACATAGCTCCCATGTATTATTTCTTTCAATGGATGTAATTTCAGCATCCATAGCCTTTCTCCATTTTGGTTCTTTGACAGCTACTTCAAAAATTGTAGGATCACAATCTGAAAACAGAGCAAAATGTGTAAGTGGGTCATCACCTTGGTCAACTCCAGTTACCTCATAATTAGTCATCCATGCTGGTCTTCTTCGTACTCGTTGAGGCCTTTGTGATTCAGCTGCGAGTGGGCTTTGATCTGCTATTGGAACATTTTGAGTTTGTGCTTCAGCTACAGGTGGGCTTTGATCCGTTATTGGAACATTTTGAGTGACTTCCTCTTCTCGCTCATTCTCTATAGGTTGCTCGTCTTTCTCCTCATTATCAAAATCTGCTAGAATATTTTCTTTAACACCATTTTGATTCCACGACCAGGTGCCTTCTTCATCAAATACCACATCACGACTAATGACAATTTTCTTGGTGCTAGGATTGTATAGTTTATAAGCTTTTGACTTATCACTAACACCAAGAAAAATGCATTTTTCTCCCTTGTTATCTAGCTTCCTCCTCTTCTCATCTGGAATATGGGCATAGGCAACACACCCAAAGATACGGAAATGACTTACAGTAGGTTTCCTTCCGCTCCATGCTTCCTCGGGTGTCATATTTTGAACAGCAAGTGTGGGACTTCTATTCAATATATGAATGCTCCAATTAACTGCTTCAGGCCAGAAACTTTTAGGAATGCCACTTGTTGTCAAAAGAGTTCGCACCATATTCATAATAGTGCGGTTCTTCCTCTCGCATACACCATTCTGCTGGGGTGTATAAGCTGCTGTAAGTTGTCTTTTGATTCCATGATTCTCACAAAAATTTGCAAATTCATGTGAGTTATATTCTCCACCGCGATCCGTGCGAAGAACTTTTATTGGGTTGCCAACTTCTTTCTCAACAAGCGCTTTATAACTTTTAAAAGCTACAAAGGTTTCAGATTTTTCTTGCAAAAAATAAACCCATATCTTACGACTATAATCATCAATGAAGGTAATTATATATCTTCTACCTCCATTAGAGTGTGGTGTTATTGGCCCACAAATGTCGGAATGAACAAGCTCCAATGCTTTCTTCGCTCTCCAAGATTTTCCTTGTGGGAATTGATTACGGTGTTGTTTGCTAACAACACATTCTTCACAAACTTGAGAAGAGGCTGTAATTTGAGGAAGCCCTGTCACCATGTTCTTTTGTTGTAGTGTTCTCAATCCGCCAAAATTCAGATGCCCATAGCGAAAGTGCCATAGCCATGCCTCATCTTTTAATTTTGCTGAGAAGCACGAATGAGCTATGTTGTGGAGATAAAGTGGGAACATACGATTCGCCGTCATGGTAACTTGAGCAATTAAACCCAACTTTGTGTCTTGAATCTTACATACTCCATCTTTGATAAAAATCTCGTATCCTTTTTCTTGTAACTGACCCACACTAAGCAAGTTGGTCTTTAACTCTGGCACAAAAAGAACATTAGCAATAGTGTGTGTGGAATTTCCTTTGGTTTGGATTGTTACCTTTCCTTTTCCCATAACAGAAATTGTAGAGTTGTCACCAAACTTAACGGAGCTGCGAAAGGATTCATCCAAGTCAGAAAATGCCTCCTTCTCTCCACACATATGGTTGCTGCAGCCAGTATCTAAATACCACATGTTTTGTTGAGTTTCTTCCTTCACGTGACACACCATCAAAAGAGACACCTCTTCTTCTTTTTCTACAAAGTTAGTTTGATCTCCACTTTGTTTATTCAAACTAGTTTGACATTCTGATTTATAATGGCCATACCTATGACATCTGTAACACTCAACATTGGACTTGTCTGCTGACTTTGATCTATAAGTTGTTGAGTAGTGGCCTCCACGTCCTCTGCCTCTTCCTCGAAATTGACTCTCTTGATGATGATAATTTTGTTGTTGGTTCCCATGATCATTGTTGTTTCTGCCTCCTCTACCTCGACCTCTGCATCTTCCTCGTCCTCTATCAGCTCTGTTGGGTGTAAAGTGAATTTCTGATAAGGCCTTCAATGCTTGCTCTTCCTTTTCCTGCTGGTCAATTTTTTTTTCATGAACCAACAAAGAACCTTGTAATTCATCAATTGAAAGTAAACTAACATCATGAGCTTCTTCTATAGAACAGACAACAAAATTAAATTTTGGTGTCAAGGATCGAAGAATCTTCTCAACAACGAGAACATCCTCTGTCTTGTCGCCATGGATCCGCATCTTGTTAACGATTGCCATCATTCTTGAAAAATAGTCTGTAACTGATTCACCTGACTTCATTCGAAGCACGTCGAACTCCGAACGAAGTGCTTGAAGCTGCTGCCTCTTAGCCCTTGCTGTACCTTGGTACTTCTTCTTCATGGAGTCCCATATATGCTTGGAGGTGTCCTTGCAAAGAATGGTTTCCAAGATTGAGCGATCAATAGCTTGAAAGAGATAATTTTTCGCCTTGAGATCTTTCAAGCGCTGCCCTTCTAACTCCGTTCGTTGCGCATCCGTCATTGCCGTGCCAACTGCTGGCTCCTTAATTCCTTCCGAGATGACTTGCCAGTACTCCTTGGATCTTAGAAAGTTCTCCATTAACATGCTCCAATGATCATAGTGACCATCAAAGCGGGGAATGGCAGGTTGCACGTAATTGTTGCCGTCGGACGCCATTGATTCCTGCTACTGCAAGTAAGCTTCTGCTTCTTTCTACCTCAGGTCCAACTGGCTCTGATACCACTGATGCAGAAACTAGCAAAGAAGAGTAGACAAGAGAAAGTGAAGTGAAAGGAAACTTTGCATTACCGAGTATTGATAAACAAACAGCCTATAAATAGGCTAATACATAACTGAAAGCAACATGAAAGTAGGCACTATCCAGGTTGAAACAAACTCCTATGACTAAGTAAACAAACTCACTAAAGACTAGGACAACCCATGTGCAAATTATTAAATTTTCTCAACATATCTTTCATGATGATCTCTCTTTTTCTGTAATCCTTGAAATAAGTTTGGTAGCATTGTGACACTCCCCCCAAATCCACAAGTTCTTGGAAATATGGATAGGAGTTCTCCATGAGGTACTTATAAATATTTGAAGAAATGAAGAAAATTTTGGAGATTTGGGTGCCTCAAATCACATAGAAAGCCTTGTATCTTGCAATTCTTTGAAGAAGTGATAATGAGGTATCTAGATGTGTTAACTTAATCTTACACATTAGTTGTCTTCTTCCAAATAACTTTTGTTATAGGATTAATTCAAGACTTCAATTGTCTGCAAGGGAAATTCTAGTGATTAATGTTCTACAAGAAACCCCCAAAAAAAAGTCTAGAAATCTTTGAAGTTGGTAGTACTGAAAATTAGGATGCATTGTCTAGTGTGCATGACGTGCAGTGCAATTTATAATTCTCTCATATGATAGATTTATTAAAGCTCGAAGTAGGTCAAGAAGCTCAAAAGTATCTTAAGTTGATCGGAGTACATTTTCAATGGTGAAGTTTTAGCTACAACAAAGTCCACAAAGTTTCTTACATTTTCATGAATATGCATGTATATAGTATTTCAACATATTTTAATTGCCATTATATCTGACCTTCAACTTTTTCTGTATGTTACCATCTTACCTTTGTCTTGATGCCATTATATCTGACTTTCAACATATTTTAATTGAACAATGCATTTGAATAAGGAAACTGTAGATATAGATCTATAAATATAGATATGTGCGCATATATCTATAGATATAGATATAGATATGCTTGTAGGTTAACAAGGTTTATATAGATATGTTTATATATTGCCTGGTTTATTAAATTAATGAGTTTGAAATTGGATTTCCCAAATTTAAACACTTGATATTGAGATGGATTGAAAATATATAATCTCATTATATGGGATAGAAAACTAATTTGCTGATTTTGACTCAGCATAACTACTTCACAATATCAATATAATATTTTTTTTTTTTTTTTGGATATTGTTTCTTAGAGTGTTTGGGTAGTATTAAACAAATCATCTATTTTGACTCGCTAAAAAAAAATATTATTTTTTTTTACGAAAATTTTCAATAACCTAAATCACGAATTTAAATTTAACCATTATTTGAATAACTATGTAATATAAAATTTACATCCTAAACTAATCTTGATGTGATGCATTATTTAAAACTAATCAAATCAAAAACAATTCAAACATGATCTCAATAGCAAAATCAGATGATAAAAAAAACGTAGTCTAGTTTCGACCTAATTTAAATATAATTTAAATAATCATATTTAAAATTACAACCATATTTAATCAAATTATAATCCATTACATAAATTGAATATTATTACAACGATAGAAGATATATAATCCAAGACTAATCATAAATTATATTTATATCTATATATTTTTTGGAGGTTGTTTCTTAGAGTATGTGGGTAAATATTAAACTAATAATAAATTTGACTCGGTATAAAGTGCTGAATTTGACTCGGTAAGAAAAGACTATTTTATTTTTCAAATAAATTTCAATAACCTAAATCATGAATTAATTAAATTTAACCATTATTTACAACTAATCAAACTAAAAATTATTCGAATATGATCTAATTAGCAAAATCAAATGATCAAACGATAAAACGTAATCTAGTTTCGATCTAAATTAAATATAATTTAAATTAATCAAATTTAAAATTACAATCCATTATATATAATTACAACTATAGATAGGATAGTTTCATAGTTCTGTATAGAAGATATATAATATAAATATAATTATTTTTTGGATTATCATATATTTGACACGGTAAAAAAAGATTATTTAATTATTTCAAATTTTTTCAATAACCTAAATTATGAATTTAAATAAAAGTAATTCAAATATGATCTAATTAGCAAAACCAAATGATCAAGCGTAATCTAGGTTGGATCAAAACTAAATATAATTTAAACTAATCAAATTTAAAATTACAACTATATTTATTCTAATTATACATAATACATTATCCATACGGAATATGATTACAACTATAGATTGATACAACAAACTAGGGGTGAGCAAATACCGACCGATACCGAAAAACCGACCGAATACCAATTAAAAATATTCCAAAAAACCGAACCGAAATTATGTACCGCTACCGATACCGAATTGCCGAACCGACTAAATTACGGTATAATGGTAATGGTAACGGTTTGAGTGTAATACCATACCGAAAATACCGAACCGAACCGATTCACACACACACACACACACACACACACACACACACACACACACATATATATATATATATATATATATATATATATATATATATAAAATTATTTTTTACACATATACACACACACATTTTTTAATGTTGTTCATGATTAATTTTAAACTACTCATTTTCATTTTTATCTTTGTTTTGGTTGGTTTCCTAGAACTTGGAATAGATTTTAGTGGACTTGAATTTATGTTAAGAATGCTAAGAATTGAGTTTTTGATCTTTTGAGCTTATATTTTTGTGTTTTCATAGAATTTTGAAGTAAATTTTGGTTACTTAAACTTATACTAAAGATTAAACTTAGTGACTGTGTTTGATATTTTAAGCTCATTTTTAGGTGTTTGCGACTTGTTACATATTGTTCTAATAATTTTGATTAATTGTTTGGTTGATAGAGGCTTGGCTTTAAAATTAATGTTTCCAAAAAAATAAATATTATAGGTTAAGAGGTTCTACAATATTAAGTGTGTTAATTGATCAAATATTAATTGGTAAAATACCGATACCAAACAAAAATCGACCGAATACCGATTTAACCGAAACCGAAAAAACCGATTCTAAATGGTACGATATTGGTATTGATTTTTCAAATACCGATTTTAAAAAATACCGAAAAAATTGACCAAATACCGACCGATTATGTCGACGCTCACCCCTACAACAAACAGAGACGGATACAACAACGTATGAAGAGGAGACGGATACAACAAGAGAAGAAGAGGGTCAGAAAATCAGACGGCATAATGACAAGCAAACCCGAAAGACCAGCAAAGAGACCGAGCAACGACATTAGTAGTATTCCTGACGACGTCCTCGTCTCGTTCATCTTCGTAAGGCTTCCGGCGAGATCCGTACTTGTTGTTCGATTGGTGCGTAAGTCTTGGTATTCGTTGACAAAGAGTCCATGTTTCATCCTCAGTCATGCCCGACGAGCCCGCACAGATTTTGTGTTTGGGTCCGAAAAGCACTCCACCTTGTACCGTGTTAGCCTCAGCGAGAGCGCCAACAACGCAAGGAGGAGAGTGATAGTAGAGAGCGAGATGGATCTTCCAAGTAAGCTGCCCGTGTATTTTGGCAGAGATTCTCGTGAGCTTAGATTGTCAGCTTCCTGTGACGGGCTGTTATGCTTTGATGTTCCAATTTATGTTAGGAGGAGGATCGATTACATTATGTGTAACCCGGTGACCAAGGACTGGCTTATTGTTCCTTGGAACTTGCGTAAGGGTTTCTACGGCTTTATTGTTGGCTTCTACTTCCACTCTTCAACAGGAGAGTATAGATTGCTGCAACAGTACTATGAGATAGGATCATGCGGTAGATATGAAAGCGTTGGATATGAAGTGTTCGATATCGGAGGATCAAGTAGAGCTTGGAGGCCTATTCATGCCTCTTCTGGCATCTCCTCCTCGTCGCTCCGGCCTTCACGTATCTTTCTGCGTGGAAGTATCTATTTTCTGCTTTTCCAGATTGTGGATTTAGAGTAGAATTTGATACAAATACTGAAAAATTCAGAAAAATACCCATCCCTCCTCGATTACATCTACATGGTTACAATAATGGTCTAATAGAGATGGGAGGAAGCTTGGGTTTGTGGCAACCAAATGCAAATTCAAACGAAATAGACATATGGTGTTTGTGTAGAAAATAATAGTCAGTTTTATTTTATTGATGGACTACTTCACTACTTATAGGGAGTCTAGCTCCTCTACATACTACATATTCCTATGTGGGACTAAAAGTCCCTTATTGACTCTCAACACTCCCCCTCAAGATGGGCGATAGATATTGATCATCCCCATCTTGTTACATAGCTTCGACAGACTTAATGAACTAAGACCCTTAGTCAGACAGTCTACAACTTGTTCTTCTGAGCGGACATGGTCAATCTTCAGTATCCCTTGTTCCAGCTTCTCCTTGATGAAGAATCGATCAATCTCGATGTGCTTCGTTCTGTCGTGCTGAACGGGATTGTTAGCTATACTTATTGCAGCTTGACTATCGCTCAGAAGACGTAATGGTGCTCCCTTGTCTAGATTTAACTCTGTCAGCAACGCTTTCACCCACAGTAATTCTGACACTCCCAGAGCCATTGCTCTGTATTCTGCTTCAGCTGTCGACCGTGCTACCACAGACTGTTTCTTGCTTCTCCATGAGACCAGATTTCCTCCTACAAAAACACAGTATCCCGTGGTAGACCTTCTGTCGTCTATGCAGCTCGCCCAGTCTGCATCACAGTATCCCTCAACTTCTATGCGTCCATTCTTCTTGAACCATAGCCCCTTTCCTGGCGTTCCTTTCAGATACCTCAAGATCTGAAATACTGCTTCCATATGACCCTTTCTTGGATCATGCATGTAGCGACTCACTACACTCACCGCAAATGAGATATCAGGGCGAGTGTGTCCCAGATAAATCAATCTCCCTACAAGTCGTTGATATCTTTCATGATCAACGGGCTCTCCTGCTTCTGCTCCCAACTTGCACTTCTGGTCAATTGGAGTGACCGCTGCTTTGCATCCCAGCATCTCTGTCTCCTTCAGCAGATCTAGTATATACTTTCTCTGTGAGAGAACAATTCCTTGTTCGTCTTCACACACCTCGATACCTAGAAAGTACCTCATCGCTCCTAAATCCTTCACTTCAAACTCCTTCGCGAGTTTTGACTTCAGTTTAGTGATCTCGACTTCATCATCACCTGTGATCACTATATCATCCACATATACAGCAAGTATAGTGATATGGCCTCTTGCATGCTGAAGGAAGACCGTATGATCTGCATTTATTTGACGGTATCCCATACCTGTAACAGCCTTTCTGAATCTGTCAAACCAGGCTCGAGGAGATTGCTTGAGCCCGTATAGTGACTTCTTCAGTTTATACACCTTTCCTTACGACGTCCCTCCGTTTGATTCCGTCGTATAGCACCCAGGCGGGAGCTCCATGTATACTTCTTCTTGTAGGTCCCCATGAAGAAAGGCATTCTTCACATCCAACTGGTACAGCTTCCACCCATAGTTCGCTGCAATGGAGACCAGAGTTCTCACGGTGCTCATTTTTGCTACTGGGGCAAATGTCTCATCATAGTCTATTCCATATGACTGTGTGAATCCTTTTGCAACCAGTCTCGCCTTGTACCGCTCTACTTTTCCTTCTGGCGTCTCTTTCACTGTGTACACCCATTTGCATCCCACAGATTTCTTCCCTTTAGGTAATGGAACCAGCTCCCATGTCTTATTTTTCTCCAGTGTCCCAAGTTCTTCCATCATTGCAGCTTTCTACCTTGGATCTTTCTTTGCTTTCTGCCAACACTTGGGCAACGAAGTAGAGTCTAACGATGCAATAAAGGCTCGATAATTCAAAGAAATGTTAGAATAAGACAAGAAGTTGGCAATGTCATGTTCGTAATCATCAAAACGAGCAAGAGCCTTACCCGCATTGATGCGAGAAGATCTCCTTAAGGGAGCAATAGGTGGTGGAGAGATCATACCATCCGAGTCGGAGAGATCCGCATCAGAATCCGAGTGATTCAGTGCGGGGGCAACATCTTCAGGAGTTGGAGCAGGAGTAGACGAGGGACTTGGTACAGTAGGCACAGGGCACGGCATAGGCACAGTACTGGACTTCTGTTGTCTCCTTCTGTAGACTTGGAGCTCCTTTTTCCTTGTCTGCTGCTCCCCCTGCGTAACATATGTATCGTCTTCTTCATTCTCTGTATCTGAGTCACGGTGCTCTCTGTTGGCACATTTTATTTTGAGTAATTAACAGCATCTTCGTAGTTTAGTCTTCTGTTCTTCAGATTCAAATATTCTCAGAAGATGTACTACATGGAGTTCTTCACTTCAAGAGCTTCCTCCTTCTTCCTTGAAGACTGCAGCAGTTACCGGCGTTCCCTGCTTAGAGTCTTCGTGTCTGTACTGGTCTAGGTATATCTGTAAACACTAAAGGATGGATGATAACTAAAAGCACAAATCGAAAAACATGTCATTTAGAGCGGCATACCGGCGGTATGCTTCAGCATACCAGCGGTATACCGTTTTCGTGTCCAGAAAAGGTTCTGTGACAAAAAGCGGCATACCGGCGGTATACCATTTTTGGACTCTAGAAAGTTGCTATCTCGAAATGTCGGCATACCGACGGCATGCTGCGGCATACCGGCGGCATGCCGTTTTTAGCAACACAAAAGTTGCTGTGATCAACTGTCGGCATACCGACGGTATGCTGCGGCATACCGGCGGCATATCGTTTCTAGCAGCTCTAAACTTTCTGTGACATTCTATCGGCATACCGACGGTATGCTCCGGCATACCGGCGGTATACCGAATTTCGAGTACTTAGTTTTCGATTTGGTCTGACACGCATTAATGGCCGCATTTAATGCTCTTGAACGGTCATAATTATGACCGTTACTATTTGGCCGGCATACCGGCGGTATGCCACGGCATACCGACGGTATGCCGGTCTGCCTGCATTTCAGAGCATTAAATGCCACCTACTCTTGGTTTTCTTATAAAAGGAAGCTCTCTCTCTCTTGAGCTTCCTCACAAACTCTTCCATAAATTTTCCAACAACCAAGAGCTCCACCATTAATACTCTTCAAAGCTTTTCATTGTCATCCTCTCCCAAAGTGCTAGAGTATTAAAGAGTTGTACATTTCGATCTTCACGTGTTAGAAGATCAACAAGTTCTCATTCTCTTTTGTTTGAAGTTGGCGAGCCTTCGTAAGAAAACTCGTGTGTAGAAGTTGGCGAGTCTTCGGATCCAAACTCGTGTTGAAGTTGGCGAGTTCTTCGGATCCAAACTCGTGTGTACTATTTAGATAATAGTGGATTAAAGCCGGAGAGAGTTCCGGGACTGGATTGCCTCAAAAGAGGATACCAGGATACATCCTTGCATTTGCGTTTGATCTTTCTACTCTTTACTTTAAATTGTCTTTATTGCATCAATTGTTGTAGTTTATATTTTATTTCCCTATTTACCCCCCTCTAGGGTTCTACAATTGGTATCAGAGCCTCGTTCTCTTGATTTGGATTTACACCCTTGAGTGATCCATGGCCTCTAACCCTAGCATCAACACGTTTCACAATGAGGGACACTCCACAAATAGGCCTCCCCTATTTGATGGTACAAACTATAACTACTGGAAGATTAGGATGGGCATTTATCTCAAGTCCATAGATTTTGATTTATGGGATTGCGTGATAAATGGCCTTCCTACTCCTTCCAGAGCTATTGAGGATATTGCTTCTGACACCCTTCGGGAAACACTTGCCGAAAACATTAAGAAGCTTGCTTGTCGAGATGCCAAGGCAATGAATGCTCTTTACTGTGCCCTCGACAGTAGTGAATTCAACCGGATCTCTACTTGCAAGACTTCCAATGAGATTTGGAAGTTACTTGAAGTCACACACGAGAGAACTTCACAAGTGAAGGAATCCAAGATCAGTAGACTCACGCAAGAATATGAGTCTTTTAAAATGAAGCATGATGAATCTATTGCTAGCATATTTACTCATTTTGGTGACATTATTAACCCTCTCTCTTCTCTTGGAAAGGAATATCCCGCTCATGAAAAGATAAGGAAAATTCTTAGAGGATTGACGAAAGCTTGGAGTCCTAAAGCTACCGCAATCATTGAGGGGAACGATCTAACCGTCATGAACCTAGAGACCCTCATGGGTAAGCTAATGACTCACGAGCTCGACATGAAGGATCAAGAGGAATCCTCCATTCAAGAGAAGGAGAAGGAGAAGACCAAAGGAAAAGAGAAGACTCTCGCTCTCAAAGCTTCAAGGTCCTACTCCAACGATAGCTCCGACGACAATGAGTCGGATGACGATGAAGAAATAGCTCTCACAGCTAAGCACTTCCGGAAGTTCTTAAAGTTCAACAAGGCCAACCGCTCTAGACGGGACAATGAAGAAGACCCGGCGTGCTATCAATGCAGAAGACCCGGACACATCAAGAGGGATTGTCCGATGATACGAAAAGACTCAAGCAAGTACGAAAAACCTAGCAAGGGAAGCTCATCCTCTAGAAAGTTTGCCAACACTAGCATTTGGTGTGAAAGCGACGCGAGCGACTCCGACAACGACAAGGAGTGCAAACACAATGCCAACGTCTGTCTCATGGCAACCGATGAGGTACTTGATGATTTTTCTTTAAACACTCTTACCTATGATGATTTGGAGAAAGCCATTCTTGAGTTACATGAAGAACACAAAGGTGTTCGGAATAAATACAAGAAATCTCTCAAGGAGGTTGAGGCTCTTCAACTTGAAGTAGAGAGGCTCTCAAACATCATCATTGATGTGAAGGGAAAATCTCCTATTTCCGACACGGATGAAATAGAGTCTTTGCGACTCAAATTTCAAGAATCTCTTGACACCATCAAGAAAAAGGATGATGAGATTCAATCCATGAGAAGCTCTTATGAATTTGCCATACGCAAATGTCAAGATGCTAATAGAAGAGAATATTCCACCTCTATTAAGTATAATGATCTTCTTACACGAAGTAAGAATTTAGGTAATAAGAATACCACTCACATGCATGCTCCAAGACACCCTCACACTCATCACAATGCTAAGCATAATCATTACATGAACACTACACACAACTCCTTTTCTAACACAAGAAAAGGACCCTTTGTCAAGAAGAACACCTCTCATCATGCTTTTTACTATCATCATAACACTCATGGTAGAACTTCTCACACTAGAAACTCACACATGCACAATACTGACACTTCTTCTTCTAAATCTTCCTTGATGTGCAATTATTGTGGTTTGGTGGGTCACACTTCTAACTTTTGTTATACAAGAAAACAAGTTGACATGAGAGTTCTTAAGTGGGTTCCTAAGACTAACACTCATGGACCCATAAGATCATGGGTACCAAAATGTTCATCTTCAACTTATGTTGTAGGTAACGAATCCTTCTCATGCTAGAAGCAAATGGATTCTCGATAGCGGTTGTTCACGGCACATGACCGGTGATGCTTCACTTTTTACAACGCTATCGATGAAGAAAGAAGGACACGTCTCCTTCGGTAACAATCTTAAAGGTTATATTATTGGAAATGGTAATATCGGTTCTCCTCCTTATCCTTGTATTAATAATGTATGTCTTGTTACTAATCTCAAGCATAATCTCTTAAGTATTAGCCATCTTACCGATAATGGTTATGATATCAAGTTTGTTAAACTCAAATGCCACATTACCGATAGCTCCAATGGAACTATTGTGTATCAAGGCATTAGAGAAAACAATATTTATGTTCTTTATCTTGTTGAAGGTACTAACAATGACAGGTGCCTAGTTGCAAAGAACGATGAGAGTTGGCTTTGGCACATGAGGCTTGGACACGCCAACATGCATACCATCTCTCGTCTCGCCTCCAAGAAGCTTGTACGAGGACTTCCTAGCATCCCTTTCAAAAAGGATATGGTATGTGAAGAATGCGAGAAAAGTAAGTTGACCAAGTCATCCTTCAAATCCATCAACTCTGTGAGTACCACTAGACCCCTCCAACTTATTCATATGGATCTCTTTGGGCCTAGTAGAGTAGCTAGCCTTGGTGGCAAACTTTATGCTTTTGTTTTAGTTGATGATTTTTCGAGATTTACTTGGGTTATTTTTCTTGCTTGCAAAAGTGATACCTTTCGTGAATTTGTTGCTTTTTGTAAACGTGTTCAAAATGAGAAAGGTTTTTCTATTAACAAAATTAGGAGTGATCATGGAGGTGAATTTGATAATGTTGATTTCAAAAGATTTTGTGAAAAGAATGGTTTTGGACATGATTTTGCTTGTCCCCGTACTCCTCAACAAAATGGTGTTGTGGAGAGAAAGAATAGAACCCTTGGCGATATGGCCCGGGTCATGTTAAACCAATATAAGCTCCCCCAATATTTTTGGGCGGAAGCCGTTAATACGGCGTGTCATGTTATTAATAGAGTCTTAATTAGACCTATTAGTAAGAAGACTCCTTATGAGCTTTGGTTTAACAAAATTCCTTCTATTGAATATTTCAAGGTTTTTGGTTGCAATTGTTTTATTTTGAATACCAAGGATAACCTAGGCAAGTTTGAAGAAAAAGCCTATGAAGGGATATTCCTTGGATACTCTACTCATAGCAAAGGTTTTCGTGTTTTTAATAAAAGAAGTCTTGTTGTCGAAGAGTCAATCAATGTCTCTTTTAACGAACTCAACTCTTCTACATTCTCCTCCTCCGAGGATATTGATGACATCTCATTTGGGTTGGAGAACTCCTCTATTGAGGATCGTCCTTCTTCATCTAACAATGAAGTTGTGACCCCATCAAAAGAGTCTCCTCCTCTCGAGCCTCCTCTAAAGGATCTCCCAAGAGAATGGAGATTTGTCACCAATCATCCTAAGGAGCTTATCATTGGGGATCCTTCCTCAAGTGTTAGTATAAGATCCGCCACTCGTGATCTTTGTGCCAATGTGGCTTTTATCTCTCAAATAGAGCCTAAAAATGTTCATGAAGCTTTCCTTGATGAATTTTGGATGATAGCTATGCAAGAGGAGCTCAATCAATTTGAGCGAAGCAAGGTTTGGGAACTTGTCCCAAAACCTAGCAATCATCCCATTATTGGAACTAAATGGGTGTTTCGCAACAAGCTAAATGAAGATGGGTTAGTGACTCGTAACAAAGCCCGATTGGTTGCTCAAGGCTATAACCAAGAGGAAGGCATTGACTACGACGAAACCTATGCTCCGGTTGTACGTCTTGAATCCATTCGTATGCTTTGTGCCTTTGCTTGTTTTAATGACTTTAAGCTATTTCAAATGGATGTTAAGAGTGCTTTTCTTAATGGTATTATTAAGGAGGAAGTTTATGTTAAACAACCTCCCGGTTTTGAAGATTTTCAATTTCCTAACCACGTTTTCAAACTCCATAAAGCCCTTTATGGCCTCAAAT
The DNA here is from genome assembly GCA_029216955.1 of Iris pallida. Taxonomy (NCBI): domain Eukaryota; kingdom Viridiplantae; phylum Streptophyta; class Magnoliopsida; order Asparagales; family Iridaceae; genus Iris; species Iris pallida. The sequence goes on from JANAVB010000194.1 coordinate 20,317,295, forward strand.
AAGCTCAACGTGCTTGGTATGAGCGTCTTAGCTCTTTTCTTGTCTCTCACAATTTTTCAAAGGGAAAAGTTGACACCACACTTTTTATTAAATCACATGATGGGACTCTCTTATTGGTTCAAATTTATGTTGATGATATTATTTTTGGTTCTACTAACAACACACTTTGTGTAGAATTTACCAAAGTTATGCAGGAAGAGTTTGAAATGAGTATGATGGGTGAACTCTCCTTCTTCTTGGGGTTACAAATCAAACAAGGGCCTAAAGGAACCTTCATCAATCAAGCAAAATATACAAAGGACCTCCTCAAGCATTTCGACCTTGACTCATCCAAATCAATGAGGACCCCTATGGCTACAACGACCAAGCTTGACAATGATGAAGATGGCACATCGGTCGACATTCGTAAGTATCGAGGTATGATCGGTAGCTTACTTTATTTAACGGCTAGCTGTCCGGATATCATGTTTAGTGTTTGCTTGTGTGCACGATATCAAGCCAATCCAAAGGAATCACATTTGAGTGCCGTTAAGCGCATTTTTCGTTATCTCAAAGGCACCATTAACATGGGTCTTTGGTATCCGAAATCCTTATCCTTTGAGCCTTACAGATTTTCGGATGCGGATTTTGCCGGATGCAAGATTGACCGAAAAAGCACTAGTGGCACATGTCAATTCCTCGGGAAGTCCTTGGTATCGTGGTTTAGTAAGAAGCAAAACTCTGTTGCTCTTTCCACCACTGAGGCAGAGTATATTGCGGCTGGTTGTTGTTGTGCACAAATTCTTTGGATGTCACTAACACTTTTAGATTATGGCATTTCTCATTCTTGCACCCCTATTAAATGTGATAACACTAGCTCTATCAATCTCACGAAAAATCTGATTTGTCACTCACGCACGAAGCACATTGAAATTAGACACCATTTTCTTCGTGACCATCAGCAAAAAGGAGATATCCATCTTGAATTTATTGATACTACCTATCAATTAGCCGATATTTTCACTAAGCCTCTCCCGGAAGATCGCTTCTCTTTCCTTTGTCGTGAACTAGGCATTTTATCTTTTGATCCTTAGTCCCAGTCGACCGGCACACCGACGGTATACTACGGTATACCGGCGGCATGCCGTTTTTCAAGGCAGAATTAGGTTCTGTTTCGAACGACGGCATACCGTCGGTACACGTCGGCATACCGCCGGTATGCTGGACAGCGGCGGACAGGCTTTCATTTCTGGATTCGGGCCCACATTCTTTCACTCCTTCATTTATTCTTTTTTACCCTCTTCTATTCTCTCTCATCCATCCCATCAATCTTCAACTCCCATCCCATCACCTCCCTTCTCATTTACTATCCTCTATCTCTTCACATTAACTACCCATCACTTCCCCCCTTTTTCTCTCCTCTTTTTTACTCCACCATCATAACTTCCCTCCACCTTTTCAACTCATTCTCTTTCAAACTTCCTCTACAACCGTTCCTACCTTTTTCAAAATCATCTCTTCATCTTCCTCCTCTCTTTAAAAACCCTCCTTCCTCCCTCTCCTCTCTACTCCTTCTTCCTCCACACCATAGCACCAATCCCTCTCCATGGCCAACCCTAAGCGCCCTCGATCCTCTTATTCCTCCGAGTTCAACCCCTTCGTCCCGGTGGCGCTACCTACCGGCTATGACCAATGCGTCTTCTCCAACTCTCTGGCCGCCGAGCTTTGGTTCCAGCACTTCGTCAATCACAACGTATTCAAAGGACGGGCGATCAACTGGAACCTCTTCCCCGGTCACGTCCCTTTGTTTGACGATGCCGGTCTCTCCTCTCTTCTACGGCGCCAAATCCCTGTCTACCCTGCTGCTGTCCGCCTTTTCTATTGCAACATGAGAGGGGATGACGACGACCCTTCCGCCATCCAATCTATGGTCAATGACCGCCACTTCCGTCTCACATCTCGGGAAGTGGGGGCCATCTTAGGCATCCCAGACAAAGGGGATGCGTTACCTCTTTTGGGTGCTCTCAACTCCTCGGCGGCGTCCCCTTTCGACGAATTCTGCCGAATCATCTGCAAGGGTCCCAACCCTCCTGCCATCCCGGTCCTCTCTGTCCAGCTGGAGCCATTTTATTACGAGCTCCATTGGATCGTGTGCCATACTCTCTTTTCGAAGGGCGGGAACTATGACGCAATCACTGGTGATGCCCTCGTCTGTATGTACCATCTCTATGCCCGGAAGCGATTCTCCTTCCCAAAGACTCTTCTTCTGCAATTCCGGCGTACCATGCCTTCGGGGAAGCAGAATCTCTACTATGGCTCTTTCATCACTCTGCTTATGGAGGCCAAGCAGGTTGACCTGTCTCTCTGCACCACGGATGGTGTCCCCTCATATCTTGCTATCTCCCGTACCCTTGCTGGCGCCTCTACTTCCCGTGCCTCATCTTTCCAAGAGCAACCGGCATCCACGCCTGCTGCTCCCACATCTACCCCTCCTCCTTCGGGCCGTTATATGCCGCTCACTCAGCAGCATTTTGATATGCGGATGGCCCAGGCGGAGGAGTAGATGCGGGCCCACACTCGTGGACTTGGCGCCCTGATCCAGACTCGTTTCCACGATCAGGGGTACTTCATTCAGCGCACTCTTCAAGACCGTGATGCTTTTCTGGATCTTAACCTTCAGGATCCCATGTACACGGGTCCGCGCTTCTCTGACCCTAATGCCTATGGGTTTATGTACCCTAACGGCATTGATCCTTTTGGCGCCTTCCAGCAGGCTCAGGGTGATGATGATGATGATCCGCCTGAGGATTAGGGATGGTCTTCCTTTTGATGGTGGTTTCGGTTCTTGAGTGGTTCTAGTTTTTATGTGTGTTTTCTGTTTGTTGTCTTTAGTGGTCCTTCGGGGACCGGTTTATGGTTGTTTTAGTTCTTTGCTGTCCTTCGGGGACATTATCTATGGTTGTCTTTTGTGTCTGGCTCTCGTTGTGGAGAGTCTTTTATCTTCTTACTATGAAATGTATGGGTCCAGCATGTATTCACTTTCTCTCTAATATATTCATGCATGCTTTTTCTTTAGATACTCATGTCTTTTCTCTTATCCAATGTTTCTATTGATTATCCCCATCTTTGACTAAGTGACAAAGGGGGAGAAATCTTATTGAGGGGGAGCTGTCTACCTACGGGGGAGCTACTCCCTGAAGATGCTATCTCTCTCTATTTTGTCAATTATCAAAATGGGGGAGTTTGTTGGCACATTTTATTTTGAGTAATTAACAGCATCTTCGTAGTTTAGTCTTCTGTTCTTCAGATTCAAATATTCTCAGAAGATGTACTATATGGAGTTCTTCACTTCAAGAGCTTCCTCCTTCTTCCTTGAAGACTGTAGCAGTTACCGGCGTTCCCTGCTTAGAGTCTTCGTGTCTGTACTGGTCTAGGTATATCTGTAAACACTAAAGGATGGATGATAACTAAAAGCACAAATCGAAAAATACATTCAGAGCGGCATACCGGCGGTATGCTTCGGCATACCGGCGGTATACCGTTTTCGTGTCCAGAAAAGGTTCTGTGACAAAAAGCGGCATACCGACGGTATGCTTCGGCATACCGGCGGTATACCTTTTTGGACTCTAGAAAGTTGCTGTCTCGAAATGTCGGCATACCGACGGCATGCTGCGGCATACCGGCGGCATGCCATTTTTAGCAACACAAAAGTTGTTGTGATCAACTGTCGGCATACCGACGATATGCTGCGGCATACCGGCGGCATGCCGTTTCTAGCAGCTCTAAACTTTCTGTGACATTCTATCGGCATACCGACGGTATGCTCCGGCATACCGGCGGTATACCGAATTTCGAATACTTAGTTTTCGATTTGGTCTGACACGCATTAATGGCCGCATTTAATGCTCTTGAACGGTCATAATTATGACCGTTACTATTTGGCCGGCATACCGGCGGTATGCCGCGACATACCGACGGCATGCCGGTCTGCCTGCATTTCAGAGCATTAAATGCCACCTACTCTTGGTTTTCTTATAAAAGGAAGCTCTCTCTCTCTTGAGCTTCCTCAACAACTCTTCCATAAATTTTCCAACAACCAAGAGCTCCACCATTAATACTCTTCAAAGCTTTTCATTGTCATCCTCTCCCAAAGTGCTAGAGTATTAAAGAGTTGTACATTTCGATCTTCACGTGTTAGAAGATCAACAAGTTCTCATTCTCTTTTGTTTGAAGTTGGCGAGCCTTCGTAAGAAAACTCGTGTGTAGAAGTTGGCGAGTCTTCGGATCCAAACTCGTGTTGAAGTTGGCGAGTTCTTCGGATCCAAACTCGTGTGTACTATTTGGATAATAGTAGATTAAAGCCGGAGAGAGTTCCGGGACTGGATTGCCTCAAAAGAGGATAACAGGATACATCCTTGCGTTTGCGTTTGATCTTTCTACTCTTTACTTTAAATTGTCTTTATTGCATCAATTGTTGTAGTTTATATTTTATTTCCCTATTCACCCCCCCTCTAGGGTTCTACACTCTCCTCCTTTCGTCCAGTTTTCTACAACCGGACACGGAACCGATCCGACGACCACATTTGGACTTATTATCTCCTCCTCACATCGAACACCATCTGTGTTAGGTGTGTCACCAAATGCTGAACCTTCATCCGAACCATAGTATGGTTCGAGTTCTCTGAATGTAACGTCCATGCTGACAAACATCTTCCGCTCGACTGGACTCCAACAGGCATATCCCTTCTGAGTCGCCGTGTAACCGACGAAGACACATTTAACTGCCCGAGGATCCAGTTTGCCAACGCCTGGCCTATTATCTTGGACAAAGCACACACATCCAAAAACTTTCGGTGGAACAGTGTATGTAGTTGCCCCAGTAAGCATCTCCAACGGTGTCTTCCAGTCCAATACTTGAGATGGCATTCTGTTGATGAGATAAGAGGCCGTCAATATAGCCTGTCCCCATAAGTGTTTGGGGACATTCATAGCTAGCATCATCGTCCGTGCGACTTCTAGCAGGTGCCTGTTCTTTCATTCAGCCACACCATTTTGTGCCGGAGTATAAGCATATGAAGTTGATGTAGTATTCTATGAGTGAAAAAATACTCAGCAACCCGCTTATTAGTATACTCCGTCCCATTGTCAGACCGGAAATACTTAATTTTAGCGCCATATTATGTTTCCACCCGTCGATGAAAGTCCCGAAAGGCCTCAAGGACGTCACTTTTATTCTTCATAAGGTAGACCCATGTCACGCGGGTATAACAGTCAATAAAGGTGACGAACCATCGAAAACCGTTAATTCCGGTTGTAGGACAAGGGCCCCATACGTCCGAATGTATCATATCAAAAGCAGCTGAACTCCTATTCCCCGAGCTCACATACGAGCTTCTGGTATATTTTTCCAACTCACAAGCATCACAAAATAACTTCTCTTTATCAGCCCTTTGATATAAGGACGGATACATTCGACTAATAACTTGAAAAGAGGAATGACCGACACGTTGGTGGTGGAGTAGCAAGTCGGCTTCAACACTGCGACAGAAAGCTTCTGGTGGTGCGGCTGCGACCAAGGATGCCAATACGTTGTCCAGTCCAGTCCTGTCTAAATACCACAGCCCCTTATGCCATGTGCCAGTCCCAAGTCGTCGTCCTGTCCCCTTCTCCTGAAAAGTCACCGTAGGAATGTCAAAGGAAAAAATACAGTTAAGATCAAGTATAATGGCACTAATGGACAGAAGATTGACAGAAAAAGATGGAGCATATAAGACATTGGTTAGGGTGATGGAAGGGGTGCATGCGACAGTGTCTTTACCCACTACAGGGCTAGATGTACCATCAGCAGTCTGAATAGTCTCCGACAATGGTAGGTGAGTATAGTCCTGAAACGCACCACGGGATCCCGTGACATGGCGAGATGCCCCAGAATCCATTATCCATCCTGAATGATGGACAGATGCAAGAGCACGTACAGGATTACCGATGCTGGTTTGGGCAAAGCAAGTGATGAGATCCTCCGAGGTAGAAGACGCCCCAGGACTGTCGGCCGAACCCAGCTTTGTGCCTCGCAACTTCTCAAGGAACTCCTGCTCAAGCGGGGTTATTTCAGCCAGTTGATTCTTTCCCCCTTCCTCTGCCAGATTATCTTTGTGGCCGCCCCTTCTACCAGCATATCCGCCTCTACCACCACGTCGGCCTCTACGACCCCGTCCTCGATCATTCGACTGATTGCACAAGGGTTTTGGACAAAATCGGATGTAATGTCCGGAGTCACCACAATTGTGGCAAACACCATCCATAGATAGAGGGTGATTGAAGGCAGCAAGGGCAGACTTTTCAACCGCAGCTTGCTCCCCCTGGGAGGAGCCCTTGTTGGGCAGCAACTTCAGTCGAGCTTCTTCCTGTGTCATAACAGCTATAGCTTCTTCCAAGGTCGGAAGCGTGGGTTGGGATAGGAGGATATTCCTTCTATGCTCAAATACAGGGTGTAGTCCCTTCAGGAATTTCATCATACGCTGCCGGGAAATATAAGCCAGGAACGTCTGAAAGTACTTCGCGAATGCCGGTTCGACTTGTGCATCTTCCATCCCAAGAGGATCATAATGATCCAGATCAGACCAGTACTTCTTCAACAGGGTTGCCGGAGCCGGAGTACATATCTTTTAGAGTTTGTCATATATCAGCAGCAGCCTCCATTGCCTCAACATTGCCCGACACCTGGTCGGTTAAAGAGGCAGTCAACCACCCAGCCACGACGTTGTTGACAATCTCCCAAATAGCAAACTCCTTGGCGGAGTGATCGGCTGGCACCTTGGCTTGGCCAGTGACATAGCCAACCAAGCCACGTCCCTTCAGTGTCCGCATCGCCTGCCGCGACCACTTTAAGTAGTTGGACGTTCCTTCCAACTTCGTCTCCAGCTTCTCAAATTTCCCTATTTTGTAAGGGGATGGATCCACATCAGTATGGATCACACGTGGGGATACCTCGGTTAATCTCTTCGATAAGATATCATCAACCAAGGCCTTCATCTCGTCGGCCGTCAGTTTGCCACTGATCGAATCTATGGCTGCTTCAACTATGAACCCTATTCGTCGTCTTCGCCGGCTTATTCGACGTCGGAGTCGGCAACTTCCCCAACTTTGTCGTCTTCTTCGTCTTCGTCGACTTCTTCGACGTCACAGACTTTACGAATGCACGACTAACTTGGCCAGCACCGGCACGCGCATGTAAAGCGAACACGTCAGGACACCAGAGAAGACATGATCAGTCTCTGTATAGATCCCGATGTGAAGGCGGAATAACAAAATAAACATTTGTTAGTTCCAAACGGCGCAATCTAGGAACAGAGTCGGTGCAAATAAAGCATTTGACATCTCGACTGTCTTCAAAATATGCCATTTTTTTGGACGGCTAGGGTTAGGGTTAGGGTTTGGATGGGGCTGCTAGAGCTAGGATTAGGGGTTCCATAGCAAATCTAGGGTTAGGAGGGGGGTCGGGCTGTTGCAAGGGGGGTCGGGCTGCTGCTAGGGGGGGTCGGGGCTACTGGGAGGGTGCGGGAGGAGGGGGGTCGGGGTAGGTCAGGGCTACTGGGAGGGTGCTGCAGGGGGGGCGGTCGGGGGGGGGAGGGTCGGCTAGGGCTGCTGGAGGCGCGGCTAGGAGGGGAGAGGCGCGGCTAGGGCTGCTGGAGGCTGCTGGAGGCGCGGCTAGGGCTGCTGGAAGAAGAGTCGGCCGGCTAGAGAGAGATAGAGAGAATTTTGTTTTTTGTTTTTTTTGTGGAGAGAGAGAGAGAGTTATGGCTCTGATACCATGTAGAAAATAATAGTCAGTTTTATTTTATTGATGGACTACTTCACTACTTATAGGGAGTCTAGCTCCTCTACATACTACATATTCCGATGTGGGACTAAAAGTCCCTTATTGACTCTCAACAGTTTGAAAGACCACACCAAAGAGGAATGGGTCAAACAGTACACAGCCTCAGTCTATACACATTTGTGCACTCTTTTAGCCATTTGGGATGATGGGAAGGAGCTCCTGCTAAAATGTGATCATACTGGTTTTGCGCTCTATAACTTGGAGTCCAAGACTTTCAGGAAGACAAGGATCGACAACTTGAGGCACTATCCTAGGATTTGGGCACCTTACATAGAAAGCCTTGTGTCTTGTAATTCTTTGAAGAACATGAGGTATCTCTGTTAACTTATAATTCCTGTCCAAGTATCTCAAGTTGCTCTGAGTTGTTGCATCTTAAGAGGTGGAGTTTTAGTTACCACGGTCTAATAGGAACTTCATTTTGATTTAATTTAACTCTTGTTTTTAAATCTTGTGTGCTTCATTACGTTTTTGAGATGGAAACTTTATGGAATGTGATCTTTAAAGCACGCACAGTGCATTGAAATTTCACTCAAGGCATGCTCTTCCGAGTTTCAATTCAAATAGTGATGCGTTAATATTGTGTTTCTTTTCTTAAGGAAGCGTATTCAAGCAACAGAGAGCGATGGCAATGGGTCTGAATAATATTCTTACTTTTCACTCTGGCGTAATATGTACTTATAGTAGAGATGGCTGCAATGTATCACAATTTCTGATATAAGATTGTACACTATTCTTCATACCTTTCTAGTAACATACCTTCCTGAGCATTATGTTGTTTCTGATCATATTGTTCGCAAATGTAGATTCAGGGTCATCCATGTAGGAACGATATAGTAAAGCGTAATACTCTAGAGGGGGGTGAATAGAGTTGGCAGCGGAATAATGCTAAAAAAAATGTTAGCAACACAATCACAGTATATAATCACAATTAAAATAATGTAAAGGCAGAGTTCAGAAAGCAAACGCAAAGACAACGATGTATACTGGTATCCCTCGGTTGAGGACTAATCCAGTCGGTAGAACTCTTGCTACCAGTTGAATCCACTATAGGAAAAACCGTAAGTTTTCTTACGAAGTCCTTGCAACTTCTACAACGCGAGCTTTGATACGAAGAACTCGTCCAACTTCAAATGTGAAGAGGTATTCTTCAATCAAGCCTTCTGATTACAATCTCTCAGAAACTTCTAGACCGTACCGTACTGGCAAATCGACTAGAGGATTGTAACTGGCTTGGGATCTGAAAATGAAAGCTCTAGAAAACTCTTTGGAAGGCAGAAAGCTTTTTAGATAGAGAGAAGAGTGAATGAGTGAATTGAAATGATCGAAATCCATCTCTATTTATAGGAATTCCAAAGGGAGAACTCTGTCAGAATTCGGGCAGAATTCGGGCAGAACTCGATGAGCAAATCTCGGTCAAATCTGCAACTGCAGGAGGACCAAGTTCCCGAGAATTCAAAAAATCAAACGGCCACCAACCGAACTCTGGCCGAACTCTGGCCGAACTCTGGTCGAGTTCTGTCAGGGTTAGGTTAGGGTTTTTAAAAAAAGATTTTTGGTGATTTTTGAAAACCTTTTTGAAAACCTTTTTGTAAACATTTTGATAGGTCATTTTAAAAACATTTTGAACTATTTGGGAGTAGCCTATTTGCCAGTACGACTCGGTGTACAACGTATTCCTAGACTCAAATAAAATGAAAAATTACATTGCATAGGAAGTACAGACTCAAGTAGGCAAACAGATCTTCAGTCTTGAACGGAGTGAATATCCAATCTTGCTTATGTCCAAGAAGCTGAGATGTCCCAACAAGCTTCGTATATCCAGACAGAGTTTTGATCAATTATTAAAATCAGGTTGACTATGACCAATGGGCCAACAATCTCCCCCATTTTGATAATTGACAAACTATGAATGATATAACATTAAGCTTGTTCAAGCTTGTTCAAAAATATCAAAAAGGAGAAATTGTTCATAACCTGTTTTTAACTCAAAAAAAATGTTAGATCATTTTTAATTTTCTCCCCCTTTGTCACTTAGCAAAATAATTGCACAAGAGAAGGCTTCCCCGCATTAAATGCAGAAGGCTCCCCCGCAATCAATGCATAAGTAACAAATAGCGAGAAAAATAAAAGAAATATAGTATAAGAATTAGAGATATAGCATCACAGGAATGTAAAGTTGCTACAAATTATCATCACAGGCATGTATTGCTTCAAAAACATAAAAAAATCTCAGGCATGCTATTTCATAGGCAGTTTAAAATGGAGAAGCAGTATAAAGAGATAGTGCTTAAACAAAATGCTGAAATAAACTGAGATGTCATAAATGAAACATCAAAAACATATCCATGAAGATAAAAAGTACTGATATCAAACTACAAAGTACTGATAAAAAGTAAATAATAAAAACTTGGAATGTCGGAGCATTTCCAAGTATACAATAGAATATCACTAATAATCAAATCAGATCTCATCATCACTATCCTCATCAATATCATCAGCAGCGTAGCCAGCATGACCGGAAGTACCAACACCAGAAGTACCAGCGCCAGTAGGATGAGTAGGGGCGCCAGCATAGAACTCACCAACGTAATCTCGAGGTGCACGATACCGGTCATAGGCGTTACCTGGATGGAAGTAGGCATGAATAGCCTCATCCTCACAGCGGTAACCCGAAAAAGCTGGATCACGAGGGATGGAAGCAGCAGAGTGACCAGTCTGGGCAAAACGTAGATCGGCCAAGGAGTTTGCCATCGCCTGGTAACGGATGACATCGCGGAACTCTCGCTCGCGAGCCATGTCCGTCATCGAGACGTGCAAAGCTGATAAATGCTGATGTATGCCCTCAAAAGTTATGGCATACGGCTGATGTGGTGAAGATGGTACAGTAGGAGGAGCAGGAGGTGGAGCTGAAGCAGTCCGGCTGCGACGAGAAAGCTGGAGTAACTTGGGCTCAGAGTCCTGAGTACAAGTCGATAGATCGATTTCGAATCGCTGAAAGATACGAGAGAGAATCATCGCGTAAGAGAGATTTCGATCTCTAGCACGACAACGTCCCATCATCTGAATGATTGTCTTAGGGGTGAAAAAAGGAATCCCCTTAAGAATATGGTACATGGCGGACAGCTCAAGCGAAGTCACATCATCCTTGGAAGTAGATTTTGGAAGAAGAGTAGAGTAGATGATGCGATGCAATTCGTAGTTAAACAAGTTCAGGTTGTTAGCCTTGAACTTTCCAGAACGTACTCTGTCAGGTGCACAAAGTTCCGTTTTGAAACTCGTGAGTGTAGTGCCTTCGGGGAAATCGAATTCCGTGATATCAACTAGCGGTTCACCTTCATTGGAAATACCAAGAATCTCCGCTAGAAGGACATCATTGAAGTCAATGTCTATGCCTCCGACACGTGTGCTCACGTTAAAAGTGTTAACTACGAGATTGCAATAGAACAATCTAATGGCATTAGTAGCTATTGGGAAGCACAGTTTAACAAGTAAGTGTAACCCTAATGCCTCAAATAAGTGACGATGATCAGGGAATACCGTCCATTTAACCGGAGCGCCGCTACATATGAAACGGGTGAAAAAGTCACCGTACCATAATAAAGCTTGATCGAGGGTTTGAAAGAAGAATCCATCGAAAGCGCCGTCGCTCTTTTGGACCGGCGAAAACAAAGAATCCGTGTGAGGATTCGAAGAGGACCCTTCCTCACTAGGAGTGGTCTTCTTCCTCTTAGACGGATTAAATCTAGGTGCCATTGAAATAAAAAGCACTAATTTGAAAGGTGGAGAGAGAGGGAGTTATACCTCACGAAAATTAGATATGTTGTAGAGAAGAACGATACGATTCCAAATTTTGGAAGGATTTCACCAAGTAGATTGGAAGCAATAGATTGGTGAAGAACTAGGGTTTGGAGGTCGGGGTCGGCTGCTGCTGCTGTTGTAATTAGTTTGGAAGTAATGAAAGAGAAGAAGCTCTCGGGTTCTGTATATATACACATACACCCTCAACTGAACTCGGGCCGAGTTCGGTCAGCGCTCTGGCCGAATTCGCCTAGGGTTCTTTCAAAGTTGATTTTTGCTACTTCTTTTTCATTGACTCGTTGCAAATATTTAATTCAAAGATTAGTTATTTTAGTCTTCAAATAACATAATTAATAATATTTTATGAATTAAATGTCGTTACACAGCGACTGTCTCAGATTAGCTGTAGGAGTACTGTCCCAGCTAGCGGAGGTTCACCGGGGAACTCTTAAGTACCGCTTCGCTTCAACCGTAGTTGTGGTGACAGACAGACTCTTTATTAGCTTGTCTCTAACACAGTTTTTGCATAATGATATATAATCATAAAATAAAATCAATTAATATTATTGACGTCCAAAATTCCTAATTCTCGACGTAAATAATTGAAACGATCTTCCGCTAGAGGTTTAGTGAAGATGTCAGCTAATTGATTTTCAGTATCTATGTACACAAGGTTTATATCTCCATTTAGATGATGATCTCTAAGAAAATGATGTCTAATCTTGATATGTTTAGTACGAGAATGACATACGGGATTCTTAGTCAAATTAATGGTGCTCGTGTTATCACAGAAAATGGGAATATGTGTGAAAAATAAATCAAAGTCTTCTAGGGTTTGTTTCATCCACAAAATCTGAGCGCAACAACGTCCTGCGGCGATATACTCAGCCTCTGTTGTTGATAAGGCTACAGAATTTTGCTTTTTACTAAACCAAGAGACTAGAGCCTTGCCTAAGAAATGACATGTACCGCTAGTACTTTTTCTATCAACCTTGTATCCCGTAAAATCTGCATCCGAATAACCAATAAGGTCAAAGGATTTAGTTTTGGGATACCACAAGCCGACAGAAGAAGTGCCCTTAAGGTATCGGAAGATACGCTTAACTGCGGTCAGATGTGATTCCTTTGGGTTAGCTTGAAAACGTGCACACAGGCAAACACTAAACATTATATCTGGACGACTAAGTAAAGTAAACTACCAATCATACCTCGATACTTACGTATGTCGACTGGCTTGCCTTGTTCGTCAGAATCAAGTTTTGTTGAAGTTGCCATCGGAGTGCCAATAGGTTTGACATTGTCCAGATCGAACTTCTTTAGCAAATCTTTTGTGTACTTGGCTTGATTAATGAACGTCCCATTGTCGGTTTGTTTGATTTGTAATCCGAGAAAGAACTTCAGCTCTCCCATCATGCTCATCTCAAACTCATTCTGCATACACTTAGAAAATTCTTGACAAAGAGATTCATCAGTGGATCCAAATATGATATCATCAACATAAATTTGAATTAAACGCAGATTGCCATTAAAAGATTTAATAAAAAGTGTAGTGTCAACCTTTCCTTTTGAAAAACCGTTGTCAAGTAGAAAAGAGCTTAGACGGTCATACCAAGCACGAGGGACTTGTTTCAAACCATATAAGGCTTTTTTCAACTTGAAAACATGGTCAGGATTTTTGAAATCCGTGAAACCCGGAGGTTGTGCTATAAAAACTTCTTCTTTTATAAAGCCATTTAGAAAAGCACTTTTTACATCCATTTGAAAAAGTTTGAAATCATGAAAACATGCAAATGCACATAACATTCGAATGGATTCTAATCTCGCAACTGGGGCATAAGTCTCATCGTAGTCGATACCCTCTTCTTGATTGTATCCTTGAGCTACGAGTCGAGCCTTGTTACGAGTTACTAAACCATCCTCATTTAGTTTGTTTCGGAATACCTAACGGGTGCCAATGACCGGATGATCAATAGGCTTGGGAACAAGTTCCCAAACTTGATTCCGTTCGAATTGGTTTAATTCCTCTTGCATGGCATCTATCCAGAAACTATCACTACATGCTTCATCAATAGATTTAGGTTCTAGCTATGAAATAAAAGCAACACTAGAAACAATATCTCTACTGGATGACGAGTACTTACTCCTTTGGTAATGTCACCAATTACCAAAACTTGTGGATGATCAGCTGTGAATTTTAACCTCTTCGGTAGACTCTGTAGGTAGCTGGTTCCTGGATCTCCTCTAGGGGGTTCAGCTAGTGCAGAGCTTGGTTCAGGTTCAGCTGATGTTGAACTTGATGTAGGCAGATCTTCATCACTATCATTGAAAGACATTTGGTTCATTTCATCAAAAGTGACGTTGATTGATTCTTCGATGATCATGGTACGTTTGTTGAAGACTCTGTACCCTTTGCTCTTGGCCGCATAACCTAGAAATATACCTTTATCGGCCTTTTCGTCAAACTTTCCTAAGTTGTCTTTAGTATTAAGAATAAAGCATTTACAGCCAAATATCTTAAAGTATGAAACTGAAGGAATTCTATCAAACCATAACTCAAATGGAGTTTTCTTCGATTTGGGTCGAATTAGAACTCTATTGAGCACAAAGCAAGCTGTATTGACAGCTTCAGCCCAGAAGTATTTGGGTAGGCTAAATTGATTTAACATCACTCTGGCCATTTCGGTTAGAGTTCTGTTCTTACGTTCCACAACTCCATTTTGTTGTGGAGTTCTAGGGCAGGAGAACTCGTGTATGAAACCGTGTGTGTCACAAAATTGCTCGAAATCAGCATTCTCAAATTCGCCTCCATGATCGCTTCTAATTCGAGTGATCATGTAACCTTTTTTATTTTGTACTTTCTTGCAAAAGGCGACAAATTCGGATAATGCGTCATTCTTGCGTGTCAAGAAATATACCCACGTGTATCTAGAAAAATCATCTACAATAACAAATGCATATAATTTACCTCCTAGACTAGCAACTCTGCTAGGACCGAATAAATCTATGTGTAGCAATTGTAGAGGTCTAGTAGTACATACTGCGTTTACAGACTTGAATGTAGATTTGGTAGCCTTGTTCTTTTCATATTGGCTGCATACCGAATCCTTCTTGAATGTTATGTCTGGTAAATCGCGTACTATCTTCTTTGTGGATAATCTTAAAATTGTATCCATGTTTGCATGACCGAGTCTCATGTGCCATAGATGACTCTCATCACTTTTGGCCATTAAGCATCTACCTGAAATGTTAGCTTCTTCCAACAGATAGAAAACATATATATTGTCTTCCCTGATTTCTTCAAAGATAGTACTACCAGTTGAGCTATCAACTATAGTACATTTGTCTTTGCCAAAGTTGATACCATAACCATGATCAGCTAGATGACTTATGCTGAGCAGATTATGTTTCAACTCGGTAACCAGACAGACATCTTTAATCACTGGATAGGGAGACTTACCAACATCATCGATACCAATAATATACCCTTTCAAATTATTACCGAAGGAAACATAACCTTCCTTCTTCTTCTTCGACAGTGTTGCAAATAGGGTAGCGTCACCGGTCATATGCCGTGAGCAACCGCTGTCGAGGATCCATTTGCTTCTAGCATGTGAAGGGTGTTCCACCTACAAAACAGTTTACAGATGAAACCTTTGGTACCCATTTCTTGTAGGGTCATGAATTGTTAGCTTTAGGTATCCAAGCATAAACATTTAAATCTACAAGCTTTCTCATTCTACATGCAGATGATATATGACCAATGAGGCCACAATAATGACATTGTGCATGTCGAGTGTTGAAAGCTGAGTGGTGTGCATGGTTGGTAGGTTTGGATTTTCTAGTATAGAAGAATGCATACCTATGATCATGTTTGGGCTTAACCTTTTGGGGTAAAGGTTTTATATGGTTTGGTCTGACAGTGTTTGGCTTGGGAATGTTCTGAATTCTCGGTAAGTGACACGTGTTAGGATAGGAAGCAGCATGCTCAGGCTGTTTTCCTAACCTAATTTCCAACCTTTTGGAAGTGTCATATAACTTAGTATAATCAGAAGTGAGTGATTCCATTCTGATTTGTGCAGATTGAAGACTTTTCTTTTCTCTAGAAAGATCTTCTTTCAATTGGTCTATAATCTTGTCTTTCTCTTCGGATGACTGTTTAGTCTCGTGTAATAAGAGCTTTATAGAGGAAAGCTCACCAGACTCACTAACATTAGTTCTAACCTCAGCTAGTAGGTCGGTAAGTCTTCCTATTTCTCCTTTGTACTCTTTGAGTACCTTCTTAGCGGTCTGATATTTACTACGCAGTTTCCTGTAGTCAAGCATCAGGTCACTGAAGGCATCTCCTAATTGCTCAAAGGTGAAGTCATCATATGTTTCTACAGGTTCAGTAGGTACCTGATCGATTGCCATGAAGCAGATATTTGCAGCGTCCTCTGAATGTTCATCTTCTGAGTCGCTAGCTTCACTCTCATGCCATATGCTGGTGTTGGCATATTTCCGAGACGTTGATCTTTTCAGGTTGCCTTTTTCATACCTGTTGTTCTTCTTGCTCGATGATGAGTTGATGGGACAGTCCTTCTTCATATATCCCTTCTTTTTGCAGCCATAGCAGACAGCATCTTCTTGGTACCAGTTGTTGCTGTTGTTCTCTTTGACTCTCTTCTCATGTCTCATGAATCTTTTGAACTTCCTTGCTAGGAGAGCTTGATCTTCAGCGTCAGATCCACTGCTGTCTGAGTCATCTTCAGCAGCTTTTCTGTGCTGAGCCTTGAGGGCGATAGTCTTCTCCTTTGGTGCAAGTTCTTTAAAATCTTGTAGCTCCAGTTCATGAGTGAGTAGTTTACCCATGAGTACTTCAAGTGACATTATAGTGAGGTCGTTTCCTTCAATGATAGCTGTAGCCTTCGAAATCCAGTTCTTGGTGAGAGCTTGCAGGAGTTTGCGAATCTTTTCGTGGTTACTATAATCTTTGCCTAAGGAGGACAAAGGGTTTACAATATCCAAGAACCTCTCGAACATTTGTGTGACTGTTTCATTTGGCTTCATTTTGAACGCCTCGTACTCTTGAGTAAGTCTGCTGACTTTTGACTCCTTGACTTGAGTCGTGCCTTCATGTGTAACTTCGAGAAGCTTTCACACACCATTTGCCGTTGTGTATGTAGATACCCTGTTAAATTCTATTCTGTCTAAGGCACAAAAAAGAGCATTAATGGCACGTGCGTCAAGACTGGCCTTTTTCTTTTCTTCTTCTGTATAACTGCTTTGGGGTTTTTCAACCAAAACTCCCTCGACATTTATACGAGGTGGCTTCTGATAGCCATCAAGAACAATAGCCCATAAGTCAAAATCAAGAGATTTCAAGAAGAAACTCATCCGTGTTTTCCAATAAGTATAGTTAGTACCATCAAACAGAGGGGGTCTGTTTGTGGCCTGACCTTCACTTGTGAATTTTATAGTAGCCATGTGATGTGCTGTGATCTAATAAATAATGAATAAATAATAGCACTGTTACCTCGCTTTACCTGTAACACCCGCTCTGATACCAATTGTAGGAACGATATAGTAAAGCGTAATACTCTAGAGGGGGGGTGAATAGAGTTGGCAGCGGAATAATGCTAAAAAAATGTTAGCAACACAATCACAGTATATAATCACAATTAAAATAATGTAAAGGCAGAGTTCAGAAAGCAAACGCAAAGACAACGATGTATACTGGTATCCCTCTGTTGAGGACTAATCCAGTCGGTAGAACTCTTGCTACCAGTTGAATCCACTATAGGAAAAACCGCAAGTTTTCTTACGAAGTCCTTGCAACTTCTACAACGCGAGCTTTGATACGAAGAACTCGTCCAACTTCAAATGTGAAGAGGTATTCTTCAATCAAGCCTTCTGATTACAATCTCTCAGAAACTTCTAGACCGTACCGCACTGGCAAATCGACTAGAGGATTGTAACTGGCTTGGGATCTGAAAATGAAAGCTCTAGAAAACTCTTTGGAAGGCAGAAAGCTTTTTAGATAAAGAGAAGAGTGAATGAGTGAATTGAAATGATCGAAATCCATCTCTATTTATAAGAATTCCAAAGGGAGAACTCTGTCAGAATTCGGGCAGAACTCGATGAGCAAATCTCGGTCAAATCCGCAACTGCAGGAGGACCAAGTTCCAGAGAATTCAAAAAATCAAACGGCCACCAACCGAACTCTGGCCGAACTCTGGCCGAACTCTGGCCGAGTTCTGTCAGGGTTAGGTTAGGGTTTTTAAAAAAAGATTTTTGGTGATTTTTGAAAACCTTTTTGAAAACCTTTTTGTAAACATTTTGATAGGTCATTTTAAAAACATTTTGAACTATTTGGGAGTAGCCTATTTGCCAGTACGACTCGGTGTACAACGTATTCCTAGACTCAAATAAAATGAAAAATTACATTGCATAGGAAGTACAGACTCAAGTAGGCAAACAGATCTTCAGTCTTGAACGGAGTGAATATCCAATCTTGCTTATGTCCAAGAAGCTGAGATGTCCCAACAAGCTTCGTATATCCAGACAGAGTTTTGATCAATTATTAAAATTAGGTTGACTATGACCAATGGGCCAACAAACCAATAGCATGTTCTTGTAGTATAAAAGACCATTTTTCCGAACTGTATTTGTTAGTGTCTTATTGTCCATATTTGCTTTAAAAGCTTGTTGCCTACTTGGAGAAGTGTTCAAGCTATGTAAACATTGTCTAACATCATCTAAATGTGTGGAAAATTATGTGAGGCATTCTTGTACAACTAAATTAATAATATGACAAGCACACCTAACATGCAATAATCTTCCTTCTAATATGGGCTAAAATTGTAAACTCAATGTACATAAAGAAGCAGTGCTGTTTGTAGCATTATAAAAAAAATAGAAAATATTTTATTGTGAATTCCATATTCATGCAAATATTTCATCAAAGCGCCTCCGATTATAGCGCCCAGGTGTGGGTATTCTAAAAGTTTTAGGAAGATGATACGTTTTTGTAACATCCATTAATTGTGCATCTATGTAGTGTGTCGTGATACAAATATAAGCATAACTTTGCTTACTAGTTCAAATATCAGAAGTAATGGATAATTTGCTAACATTCTTCAAACAGTCTTTCGAAGCAGTTTTCTCCGTTTTAAAACTTTTTAAAGTCTCTTTTCTAGTTGTAGATCTAGAAACTTTAGTAAAACATGGGTTTAAAGAACTAGTTACATAATCATACAAAGATTCACTTTCACAAAAATTAAATGGCTATTCATCATAGATAATATATTTAGTTAATTCAGTTTTATTACGAGCAGCAGAATAAGAAAACGTATCTACTGAAGATCCTTACGGACTGAAACTTAGTTGGGTTTGGGTCGCCTCCAGTGTGTCCTTCCCGTAGCATGTCTCGCTATGTCTTGTTAAGGTACCTGTGCCACATCCCTTCTTCCATTTGTATAATTTGGAGCATTTCTTACATTGCGCCTCCTGCACTTCCCTTATTCCTTCACTATTAGTAACCCAAATTTTATCAAAAAAAAATTCAAACAAGTGATATTTTCCTAGTAGCAACATCTGGATGTGGAACAGTAGTATCAAATTCCGGAGGTGACATTTCTACCGGTCTAACAAAATCAGGAATAACATTTTGCTCAAACATAGTATTATAATAATCGTAATCATTGGCGGGTTGGTTTGAACCTTGTCCGTCCAGCTTCAAAAAACTACTTCGAAAATTTGGAAAGAATAAGAGGGAGTGAGAGGAATGAAATAAATTTTCAAAAAAAAAATTATAAAAAAATTACTTAGAAGAGAGAAATAAAATAAAATTTGAACATCGGGTCGGAAAGTAATAGCACACCGAAATTGAGAGCTTGGTATGCCGAAATTGATCGTAAGATTTAAAATTGTGAGAGAAGAGTATTTTGAATTTTTGTTTGAAAACATCAGTTTGTGGGCTATTTAAAGATTTATTTTGGGGGAGGCCAAATGACCACAAATACACTTAAAAAAGAGTTGTTAATTGGTATTTTGATAAAAAAAATTGACCAAAATACTCTTCACAACGGTCATAAAACGGTCAAAAAATGGGTTTATTTGAGTCAAAATATTTTTTTTTAGTTTACGACAATCAATACGGGAGAAAGATCATGATAGACTGAGTTTATGAGTTTACAAAATGCTACAGGAGATTGGTCATGTGACAGGTGACTACTATGTAAAGTAGTTTAATTACTAGATGTTATAGGCTATTTATAAGGGCACAAAAAAAGTTGGTCAGGGGTTAGCCAAATTCTGGCAGTCCTAGTAGCATTATGGACTGCCAAAAAATGTGCATTTTCTGGCAGTCCATCTCGTGTTTGACTGGACTGCCACATTTTCTGACAATCCATAAAGTATCTAAGATTGCCAGAAATTGTGGCAGTCCTGGACTGCCAGGAATTGGCTAGCCCTGATCAACTTTTGTTGTGCCCTTATAAATAACCGTGTTATATTGGGGTATCTTTGACATTATATTTTGTTGGCAGCGAAATATTTCCACTTTTCTTTATGATATCATCCTTCCTGCTTCTCTTCTCTGTTGTTCAATGATCAGGAAGGCTTTCGCATAATTGATTATGATTTCATCATAGAATTAAGCCTAAAATCGATGTCATAGAATTACTTTATGTTGGCATCTACAAGTTGAGCCTAGCCTCAGTTAGCAGAAAGGATTCATTTCTGCAGTATGAGATTAAATGAATTGTGTATTTCGTGAGACTTCACAAGGATTCAGCAACAAGGAGAATTATTTCTGCAGAATGATGTATATTTTGTGAACACAATTTGGGAGTCGTAATTAACATATTTCGAGTCCATCTGGCTAGCTTTATTGTCCCGGGACACAATTTTCGATGGAAAACTGATAATAGGGTTAATTAGTTGTACCCCCCTATGGTTTGTACATATTTTGGTAATTGTCCCCGTTGTTTCAAAAATAAAGAGCACCCCCTTTTTGTGCCAACAACGTTAACCTATCGAGTCGTATTTGCCTTACGGCTTAAAATCAGAGATGCAACTACGCGACGAGGCTCCACTTCCGTGTGACCGTGCTACAAATCCTTGCTGAGGCCGTGCCTCGCAACTCAATGAGACTCGATCATATCGCCGCCTCGCGGCCCTTGCTACTTTGATCACCAACTGACCGAGCCAACTTGTGAACTAAGGGTTACTGACCAACTTTGCCTTGCGGCGGATTTCCTGACTTAAACTCAAACAACTCAACATAACCATGCAACTTATATGCCGACAACATAGGACTCGACGCCACATATCGTACCGAAGTACGGTGTCTTCGTTGCAGCCAAATCTTAGGCCCAAACATTGTCTTTCTGATCGAGCATGCATTCGACTCGACTCTTGATTCACTTCACCTAATACTCGACTCAGTCCAAAGGCATCTACGCGGATCGCCGCCCATGCCGACTCATCTATATGAGGTCACTAGCATAACAAGCTATACCTGGACACGTAGCTTGCGGTCGGCCGGGACCCTTCCAGTGCAAGGTAGCTAGCCCCTGGAAGTCCCCGACTGACCCGGTGCTGTCGAGCCAGCACAGCTACCACCGTGTTTCCATTCTTGGTCGAAACGGTCCCATGGCCCTGGATTGCCATTACGGGAAAACTCTTCCTTGTCGACAAGTTGTCCAATGACCATGCAAGATCCTTCACTCAAACTGACGTCTCACACAGTCATTGTACTCTCAGTGTTATCATCTCTTTCAAACCAATATCCATTCTTTCTATCATTTGAGACCCCTCGACGACCCACAGTCGCGAGCATTCTTTCCATGTTACCATATCATTTCCTTCCACTCAATGCCTATTCGATAGTCCTTTCTCCCAAACTCACTCAATCAACCGTGGTTCATGCCTTAAATACTAAGTCCGGGCATCGTGCCTAGGCCCATCGTGGAACTCGTAGGACCGTGCTTGGAATGACTTAGGTTGACCGCCATCACTTAGCCTAACTTCACCAAGCCTACAACTTAACTCAAGGGACGAGCAAAGGTTATGCCAAGCCTTGTATCATGGTAGCGTGCATGCTTTATCGAGCATTTATGCGGGCGATGCCTATGACTTAGGCTAATTCACAGTTTTGTGTCGAAGACCAACTTTTCTTCTTCCAAGCCACGGGACGAAGGACCGAGTGTCATTTTCAAAGCACGCCGCGCACCAACTCTAAGCCGACCGTTGGACCTTTCCATATTCTATCTCAATTCGACCCGTCGGGAATACTCCCTTTAGCTATGTGGATTCATCTCTTTTATTATTAAGCCTACTTGTGCAAGTTGAAAACATGCGATTTATTATGTGAAGGCAAAGATGAGGCGAGTTCACCGAAACTACCCCACCTGAGCGAGTGGTCGCCTCGACCGAGCGATTTCTCCGAGTAGCCGTTGCAAGGCTAAGTCCAAATGCCGTCGGCGTTCCTATTCCTCCGATTGACTGAGCGGGACGGGATACTACATCATACATCACACAGAAAAAGTTTCGTCCTCGAAAAAGTTAATACGTATGCTGTGAAGAAGATCCTCCCGTTCATAGAAGTAGAATAATCTCGATAACACTTCTGAGCATAGGATGAAGATGTATGGTGATAAGAGACAGCCCTGTCGAATACCCCTCTTAGGAAAGAAGAGGCCCTCCGGAGCACCGTTGACGAGAATAGAGAATGATGTCGAAGAGATACACCTCATTATCAGATGATTGGCGTGGCCCTGAATACCTATTCCACGTAGGGTGCTGCTGATAAATGGCCAAGAAAGACGATCGTACGTCTTTGCCATGTCTAATTTGAGGGCATATGAATTTCTCTGTTTCAGGAACGATTTCATAGCATGGTAAATCTCCTGTGCAATAATAACGTTGTCAGATATATGTCTGCTGGGCACGAATGCATTTTGGAAAGGAGAAACAAGTTTGTCGAGATACGGTCGAAGTCTATTGGCGAAAATTTTAGTGATGACTTTGTATGGAACGTTGCAGAGTGAGATAGGACGGAAGTCCCCTGGGGAAGAAGGAATATCTCGTTTCGGAATAAGGACTATATGTGTATGATTTGCATTAGGTTCCATATGACCTGTGGAGAAAAAAAATTTGAACAGTACGAACAAGATCGTCCCCAACACATCCCACGTCCAAGAGTCCACAGTTTATATATAGATATGTTAATATATTCTCAGGTTTATTAAATTAGTGAATTTGAAATTGGATTTCCCAAATTGGAACGCTGATATTGAGATGTATTGACTCGGTATAACTACTTATAATAACGATATAATCTTTTTTTTTTAAATATTGTTTCTTAGAGTAAAGGAATCAGGAATTTGACTCGGTATAAGAAAGATTTAAGTAACCTAAATCATGAATTTAGATTTAACTCAAATTTAACTAAATATGTAATATAAAATTTACATCCTAGTCTAATCTCAATGTGATGTATACTTTAAAACTAATCATGTTAAAAACAATTCAAATATGATCTAATTAGGAAAAATCAAATGATCGGACGCATTCTAGTTAATTTTGATCTAAAATTAAATATAATTTTAATTAATTAAATGTAAAAGTTACAACTATATTTAGTGGGTTAATTACACTGGCACCCCCTATGTTTCATGAGTTTTACAGGAACTACCCCTATTCCGAAAATAATTACCGTAGCCCAACCCTCTCCATAGGGGTGGTCAGTGTTATTAATTTCTATAGAAAATAGAAACTATAGGAGGTGTCTACGTAATTAGAAAGGGGGTGGTCCGTGTAATAAGTATAAAACATAGGAATAGTTAATGCAATTAACCCATATTTAGTCTAATCATAATCCATTATCTATGTGAAATATGATTCCAACTATAGACAGGATACTTACATTCGTTTTGTATAAAAGATGGGCATATCCTCCCTTTGCCTTCTATACTTTTATTGGTTGATTGATTTCACCCAACCATTGACAGATACAAAAGAGAGTATGAAGAGAGTCAGAAAATCAAGCTGAAAGACCAGCAAAGAGACAAAGCAATGGAAGACATAGCAATGATGTCATTAGTAGTATTCCCGACGAAGCAAAGAGACAGAGACAGAGCAATGGCATTAGTAGTATTCCTGGCGACGTCCTTGTGTCGCGTATCTTCGTAAGGCTTCCAGCAAGATCCATACCTGTTGTTCGATTGGTGTGTAAATCTTGGTACTCGTTGACAAAGGGTCCACGTTTCATCCTCAGCCATACAGGTCAAGCTCGCAAAAGAATCGTGTTGGAGTCCATCGATTCCAAAGGTAAGTCTGCTTTGTACAATGTTAGTCTTGACGATTTGTACGTTAGCCTTAACGAGAGCGCCAAAAGAAGCCAAAGGAGAGCAATGGTAGAGATAGAGGCTCTAAATCTTCCAATGAAGCTGATGGAGTATGCTAGCGGAATTTCTAAGCTTAACTTGTCAGCTTCATGCGATGGGCTGTTGTGCTTTGATTTTGCGGGACATCCTAATAGGAGGCCTGGTTACATTGTCTGTAACCCATTGACCAAGGAGTGGCTTAATGTTCCTCAAAATTTGGGTAAAGATGTCGACGACGACTTAATTATTGCCTTCTACTTCCACGCTTCAACAGGAGAGTATAGATTGCTGCGACGGTATGAAACTGACGACGACACAGATTATGATTATGATTATGATTATGAAAACATAGTATACAATGTTGGATATGAAGTTTTCAGTGTCAGCCGTGGATCGAATAGAGGAGCTTGGAGACCTGTGAATGGCCCTTATGGTATGCGTCTTCTGCAATCACATATCTCTGTACTGCATGGGAATGTTTATTTTCTGTCCGAAGATGATTGGGATTGTGTAGTAGCATTCGATACGAATAACGAAAAATTCAGAAAGATGTCCCTCCCTCCACTGCATCCACAAGATCACCACCTCAACGAACTTCTGGTAGATTTTGGAGGAAGTCTGTTTCTGATAGAGATGGAAGAAAGTTTGGGTTTGTGCCAGACTTACTCCAATCCTCGTTGGAGCGAGATGGACATATGGTGTTTAAAAGACTACAACAAAGAGGAATGGGTCAAACAGTACACAGTTTCGATAGGGGACTTGAGTGGTTCAGTCGACAGACATCCCAAATGGTGTACTCCTTTGGCCATTTCGGAGGATGGGAAGGAGCTTCTGCTAAAGTATGATGGTCATTTTGCTCTCTATAACTTTGAGTCGAGGACTTTCAAGAAGCGAAGAACCAATAAGTTGAGGGAATATACTTGGGTGCCTCACATTGAAAGCCTTGTACCTTGTAATTCTATTCTAACATGAACTTCATTTTGATTTAATTTGAACTCTTTTGTTTTCCTTTTTCTCTTTTCTTTTTAATCCTGTGTGCTTTATTATGCTTTCATCTGTTGTGTAATCAGCAAGGGGTACAAGTATAGTAAGGTTATGAAGGGTCACCATTGTTTCATTCAATTTCAAAACTATCAATAAACAACACAAACTAATTAAAATTATGTCTAAATATATAAAATTAAATAAAAAAATTATTTCTAAATTTTCTTTTAAGATACCGAAAAATCCGGCACTTCGATCCGAAACTGCCGATATAATTTTGGACAGGTTCCATACTGACTCTGATACTTGATGGCTTATCCCAGAACCGGCCCGGGCAATACTAAAGTTTTAGCTGCGACAAGTTAACAGTAACAGAAACTTCATTTTGGTTTAATTTGAACACTTTTTTTTTAAATCTTATGTGCTTTATATTGGGATAGAAACTTCATGGAATGTGATCTTTTAAAGCACACACAATGATGTCTTTGCATACAAATTTCATGCAAGCCATGCCCTTCCGAGTTCCGATTCAAATAGTGATGCATTATTGTGTTTCACTTCATAAGGAACCATATCGAGTCAGGTTTATTAAATTAATGAGTTGAAATTGGATTTCCCAAATTTAAACACTGATATTGAGGTGGATTGAAAATATATAATCTGATCATATTGGTTTAGAAAACCAATTTGCTGATTTTGACTCGGTATAGCTACCTCAAAATATCAATATTGTTGTAATTCATCATCATGGTGACTCTTCACCCTTGTAACTCATCATCATGGTGACTCTTCACCTTTGTAACTCCCAAGTGACTTTTCACTTTGTAACTCCCAACCTCTCTCTTCCTATATAAAGAGAGGTTGGAATGGCTTGTAGAGACACACATTGAGATATTGATACCATTTGAGAGGTTGAGCTAATTGTCCACAACACGTTATCAGCACGAAATACGACCTTTGACTCCTAGGCAGTCTCATGGTAAGAACCAACGGGCCAGTCGTCCCAAAGCGAGAGTGGAAGGCCAAGCGCCTACTCTCTGCTACAAATGTGGTGCTTATGGTCATATGCAACGGACTTGCAGGGCGACCCCCCAAGAAGTTAATAACTATCACAAGGGGCGCCGGGCCGAAGCAAATCTGGTCAACGAGTGCGAAAATCTAAATCTTGAGACCCCCGATTTTGTAGCAGAAATGGAAGAATAAATCTCCATTTTCTATCTATGTTTGATTTAAGTCATGAAACTTTTGGTGGTTTGTATTTTCTGTTTTCTCGATAAATTAAAGTTCTATTTCGAGCACTTTCCTCAAACGTGTGACAAACTTTAATTTTCTTTACTTATAGGCATGGACCACGGGACAGTAGATTGTCTGGTTGATAGTGGAACGACTCACACTATCTTGAGAGATAAATCATACTTTATCTCCTATACGCCTAAAGTAACCTCAGTGACAACCATTTCGGGACCCTCAACCCTTGTTCAAGGTTTTGGCAAAGCCCGTTTTTCGTTGTCCAATGGTACTCCCGTTGAAGTATCAGAGGCCTTATATTCTCCAAGGTCCAGTCGTACCTTATTGAGTTTTAAGGATATTCGAGAAAACGGATTTCATGTTGAAACTGCTCGAGAACATGGCTTCGAGTATCTTTTCATTACCTCCACTCAGTACGGCCAAAAGCGTATCTTGGAGAAGTTGAAATGTCTTTCAAGTGGTTTGTATTTCACTACGATACAACACATCGAGAGTAATCTCATCATTCGCCGAGCGCCAGTTGATGAGAGGACTTTTATGCTATGGCATGACCGGCTGGGTCATCCGGGTCAAAATATGATGCTTCGCACTATGAATGCATCACATGGGCATCCTCTTGGAGGAAAGAATTTCGTTATAAATCTGAAAAGCCTATGCCAAGCTTGCTCGATTGGGAAGACGAATCTCAAGCCACTCCATGTGAAACCTACGAGATTGGTTTCCCAATTCCTTGAGAGAATTCATGGAGATATTTGTGGACCAATCCAACCAGCATGCGGACCATTTAAATACTTCATGGTTTTGGTTGATGCATCGACTAGATGGTCACACGTAGTGTTGTTGTCCACCCGAAATACAGCGTTTCCTAAACTCCTCGCCCAGATCATTAAGTTAAGGGCTCACCATCCGGATTATCCGATAAAGTCTATTAGACTTGATAATGCCGCGGAGTTTACATCGAAGACTTTCGATGACTATTGCATGACTTTGGGAATAAATCTTGAACATCCTGTTGCGTATGTTCATACCCAAAATGGCCTAGCAGAAGCTTTTATAAAGCGACTGCAAGTGATAGCGAGGACCTTGGTTATGCGCACCAAAGTCCCACTATCTGCATGGGGCTATGCAATTTTGCACGCTGCAAATTTGGTCCGTCTGAGGCCCATGGCCACCCAACCACTTTCAACGTACCAGCTGGTTACTGGATGTGAGCCTGATATCTCATATTTACGCGTGTTTGGGTGCCTAGTCAATGTTCCAATAGAGCCGATAAGGCGTTCAAAATTTGGACCTCAGAAGCGACGGGAAATATATGTCGGTTATAACTCCCCGTCCATTATTCGCTATTTAGAGCCCTTGACAGGCGATCTCTTTACCGCGAGACACGCGGATTGTGACTTTGATGAGGCAATCTTTCCGTCGTTAGGGGGAGAAATGCTCGCTAACGTTGATGAGGAACGACGTGAATTAGCGTGGCATGTGCCCGCTTTTGCTTATCATGATCCCCCCTCTGCACATAGTGATAAGGAAGTACAGAGGATTCTAGGTCTGCAAGATATTGCAAATCAAATGCCAGATGCATTTAGCGACCTAGCAAAAGTCACGAGATCAATTATACCTGCTGCAAATGTGCCTGCAAGGATAGACGTCCCTGAGAGACGCCATGTTCCTGTGAAACATGTTGCTCCGGTCGAACCCGCCGAGCAAAGGACGCTGCCATCGGCCGTCCAGTCCGCCGCTATTCCCAAGAAGAAGGGAAGACCGGTTGGTTCCAAAGATATTCTGCCCCGGAAGCGAAGAAATCTTGTTAAAAGCATTTTGCCACATGAGATCATTAAGGATCACAGCGATGTATTAGAAGAGCGCATTCCAGATGAAACGCCTATTCCTAATCATGCCGATAACCTCGAAATATCCGTCGAGTATGCTAGCTTAGACGATATTTTGAAGCGAAATGAAACTGTCATCGATGATGTGTTCATATACTCAGTGGCCACTGACATTATGAACAATGATGACATGGAACCTCGTAGTGTTGCCGAGTGTCAACGACGAACGGACTGGTCACAATGGAAACAAGCAATCCAGGCTGAACTAGACTCCTTAGCGAAAAGAAGTGTGTTTGGACCCGTTGCTCCAACACCACCCAATGTTAAACCAGTTGGTCACAAATGGGTTTTCCTAAGGAAGCGTAATGAGAGAAATGAGATTGTGCGATACAAGGCTCGCCTTGTGGCGCAAGGCTTCTCACAACGCCCTGGAATTGATTACGAGGAGACGTATTCTCCCTTGTGGCGCAAGGCTTCTCACAACGCCCTGGAATTGATTACGAGGAGACGTATTCTCCCGTAATGGACATCATAACGTTCCGCTACTTAATCAGTTTAGTAGTTTCCGAAAAACTGAATATGCAGCTCATGGATGTGGTCACAGCCTATCTCTACGGGGATCTAGACACAGAGATATATATGAAAGTTCCTGAAGGACTAAAGATGCCTGAATCAAGTAGTTCCCGACCACGGAACGCGTTCTCAATAAGACTGAGGCGTTCGCTATATGGATTGAAACAATCCGGGCGAATGTGGTATAACCGCCTAAGCGAATACTTGATCGATTTGGGATACGTTAATAACGAACTTTGCCCATGCGTGTTCATAAAGAAATCCACTTCAGGATACGCAATCATCGCGGTCTATGTAGATGACATGAATCTCATAAGAACCGAAAAAGACTTGTCAGAAACTGCTGATATCCTGAAGAGGGAATTCGAGATGAAGGATCTTGGGAAGACACGGTTTTGCCTCGGCCTGCAGATCGAGCACCGTAAAGATGGAATTCTTGTCCATCAAGCAAACTACACCCAAAAGGTGTTGAGACGCTTTAGTCATTTTGACGTTAAGCCGTCCGCTACTCCCATGATCGTCCGCTCTCTAGACATTACTAAGGACCCATTCAGTCCAAAGGAGGACGACGAAGAGATATTGAGTCCTGAGTGCTCTTATCTGGGTACAATAGGCGCTTTATTGTACTTGGCCCAATGTACTAGACCGGACATCTCGTTTGCTGTGAATTGTCTAGCTCGACACAGCACCGCGCCAACACGCCGCCATTGGAATGGCATAAAAGACATTTTCCGCTACCTTAAGGGTACTACGGACTTGGGCTTGTTCTATCCCTACGCGGTTTTGAGTGAGTCCAACTCTCTTGGCACATGAAGCAACGCGACCCTTGTTGGCTACGCCGATGCGGGATACTTATCTGATCCGCACAAGGGGCGTTCCCAATCTGGTTATGTCTTTACCATTGGGAACACGGCGATTTCTTGGAGGTCTCGCAAACAGACCTTAGTGGCTACTTCAACGAACCACTCTGAGCTACTCGCGCTCTATGAGGCGACTAGAGAGTGTGTATGGCTTCGAGCTGTTATTGGCCATATTCGAAGTACATGTGATCTTCCATATGACCCAGATGAACCTGTTGTCGTCTATGAGGACAATACCGCTGTTATTGATCAAGCGAAACATGGTTACATCAAAGGGGATGCTACCAAGCACATATCGCCCAAGTTGTTCTTTACACATGAACAACAAGCGCTTCAGAAGATTGAAGTGCAACACATTGGATCGGAGAATAACCGTGCAGACTTGTTCACCAAGTCACTGCCAAAACACTCATTCCAGAAACATGTCAGAGCGATTGGACTTAGGAAGCTTTCAGAGCTAGCCTAAGTAAAACATGTTTCCTGCACCCTGTTGTGTGCATGTGAGGGGGAGCGCCCCAACAAGTGCCTCCCAACGCCCTGTTGTGCGTATATCCCGTACCCTGTTGAGTGCGAGTGAAAAGGAAAGCATCCTGATGTATGCTCGTGTACTCTTTTTCCCTTCGACCAAAGTTTTTCCCACTGGGTTTTCTTTGGCAAGGTTTTTAACGAGACACAGTTCAAATCCCTTATTCACTAAGGATTATTATAATCAGGGGGAGTATCCAGTTGTATACTTCTAAACCATCGTGTACTCTTTTGTCCTTCGATCAGCGGTTTTTCCCACTGGGTTTTCCCTGACAAGGTTTTTGACGAGGCACCTTTGCAATGGTTAGTTTACCCCCATCACACTGACCTGTGTGTACTCTTTTGTCCTTCGACCAAAGTTTTTTTTCCCACTGGGTTTTCTTTGGCAAGATTTTAACGAGGCACAAGTAGGTGGTCATTTTTGAATCTGCAAGCTACAGACCGACAAAGAAGCTCAGAGGTGTTTACAAGCAGAGTTTGTGAAGAGCCAAGGGGGAGTGTTGTAATTCATCATCATGGTGACTCTTCACCTTTGTAACTCATCATCATGGTGACTCTTCACCTTTGTAACTCCCAAGTGACTTTTCACTTTGTAACTCCCAACCTCTCTCTTCCTATATAAAGAGAGGTTGGAATGGCTTGTAGAGACACACATTGAGATATATTGATACCATTTGAGAGGTTGAGCTAATTGTCCACAACAAATATAATCTTTTTTTTGGATATTGTTTGTTAGAGTAACTGAATCATGAATTTGACTTGGTATAAATGAATTTGACACGGTAAAAAAATATATTTATAGTAACCTAAATCATGAATATAAATTTAACTCAAATTTAACCATTATTTAAATAAGATTTATTTTTTTTAACCATTATCTTAAGAAAATAAGATAAATCTAATAGATACTTTCAATTCTGATGGAATATCAAATATACCTTTTTTGAACATTTTCCTTCATATAAATTATACATCCCAATATGCCCAACTAAAGAAAAAGAATCTTATTATCCGGAGATTTGTCAATCACATAATTAATCACGAATCTAAATTTAACTCAAATTTAACCATTATTCAAATAATATATAGTACGTACAAAAATTTACATCCGTCGAATTTATGTAGTCTAATACTAATAGGATTGGAATAAATTTCTAGTCCTAGTCAAATTTCTATATAAAGAGAGGTGACATACTTATACAAAGGAATATATATATATATATATATATATATATATATATATATTTTTAAAGGAATATATATATATATATATATATATATATATTTTATATATATATATATATATATATATATATATATATATATATATATATATATATATATATATATATATATATATATATATATATATATATATTTATTAGTCCTTTATATATATATATATATATATATATATATATATATGTAAAGGACTAATAAAAATCTATATATATATATATATATATATATATATATATATATATATATATATATATATATATATATATATAAATAAAAAAAAAAAAAAAATATATATATATATATATATATATATATATATATATATATATATATATATATATATATATATATATATATATAAAGGACTAATAGTTTTTTTTTTAAGGACTAATAGTTCGTTGTAGATTTTGTGACTTCTCCCTTCTCCCTTCTCCCAACCATTACAACATATATTTAATCGAACAACATTGTGACTTCTCCCTTCTATCCTTCAATTGATTGATTGATACAACCAACAGAGACGGAAGAGATGAAGAGAGTAAGAAAATCAGACGGCGGCGAGATGACAAGCAACTGCGAAAGACCAGCAAAGAGACAACTATGCAAAGGTATTAGTAGTATTCCTGACGACGTCCTCGTCTCGTTGATCTTCGAGAGGCTTCCGGCGAGATCCGTACTTGCTGTTCGATTGGTGTGTAAGTCTTGGTATTCGTTGACAACGAGCCCAAGTTTCATCCTCAGTCACACCCGTCGAGCCCGTACGAGTATCGTGTTCGAGTCGTACTCCATCCTATACCAGATGAGTCTCAGCGCGAGCGCCGCAAGGAGGGGAGTGGTAGAGAGCGAGACTCTAGATCTTCCAAGTAAGCTGCTGGAGCATAACTTGTTAGCCTCCTGTGACGGGCTGTTGTGCTTCGATCTCGGGGGACGACGATACAACGACAGGAGTTCGATTACTTTATCTGCAATCCAGTGACCAAGGATTGGCTTAATGTTCCTCGGAACTCGGTTGATGGGCGTGATGGGTACCACTCCTTTATTACTGGCTTCTACTTCCACTCTTCAACAAGAGAGTATAGATTGTTGCAACAGTACGTTGAGAGAGGCAATGGACATGGAAACATGATTCGATATGCAGTTTTCAGTATCGGGGATCAATCAAATAGAGCTTGGAGGCCTATTAATGCCTCTCCTGGTGTCTCCACATATCTCCATCTCCGTGGATCACGTATCTTTGTGATGCATGGAAGTCTTCATCTTCTTTCTTACTCAAGTAATTACCAATTTATAGTAGCATTCGATACGAATACCGAAAAATTCAGAAAATTGTCCCTCCCTCCCCGACTGCATCTACGAGACCGCAGTAACAATAACAATCTGATAGAGATGGGAGGAAGTTTGGGCTTGTGGCAAAAGAACGTAAGTTCGAACGAGATTGACATGTGGTGTTTAAAAGACTACACCAAAGAGGAGTGGGTCAAGCAGTACACAATTTCGGTCCGGAAAATATGTTACCCAATCTACTATAAACATCTCAAATGGTGCACTCCTCTAGCCATTTGTGAGGATGGGAAGGAGCTTCTGCTAAAATCTGATCACGAGAGTTGTTTTGTGCTCTTTAACTTGGAGTCTAAGACTTCCAGAAAGGCAATAGAGGTCAACAACTTGAACCCATATATGTGGGTTTAGTCACATAGAAAGTCTTGTATCTTGTAATTCTTTGAAGAGGTGAAAATGAGGTGCAAGTCTCTGTTAACTTAATCTTATATATTAATAGTCTTCTTTTGTTATAGAAATCAAGAGTACTTTATTGTTTCACAATGGACTTCTGGTGATTGATGTTCTACTATATATTGAAGTTGATAGTACTGAAAATTAGGATTGCAGTAATCAAATATATAAATTTAATCTAATTACAACCCATTATATTTATGAAATATAATTTAATCTTAAATACCGTATCTTCTATTTGCTACTTAAATTTAAATTTCAGATATATTTATCCTCCATTTGCCTTCTACCCTTTAATTGGCTTATTTACCTTATACCCTTTAATATATCTGTACACAAACCGCAATGGCATTGGTAGTATTCCTGACCACGTCCTCGCCTCGATGACCTTCATGAGACTTCCCGTGAGATCCATACCTGTTGTTCGACTGGTGTGTAAATCTTGGTATTCGTTGACGAAGAGACCATGTTTCATCCTCAGTCATGTCCGTCGAGCCCGCACAAATATCATGTTTATGTCCAGAGAGAAGTAGTCCACTTTGTACCATGTAAGCGCCAAAAGAACCGCAATGTCGACAACAGTGGTAGAGAGCGAGACTCTAAATCTTCCAAGTAGGCTGAAGGAGTATGTTGGCAGAAATTCTAAGCTTCGCTTGTTTGCTTCCTGTGATGGTCTGTCGTGCTTTGATTTTGAGAGAAACACAATAGGAGGTTCAGTTATCTTGTTTGCAACCAAGTGACCAAGAACTGGCTTAATGTTCCTCGGAATTTGAGTAATTATGGTGATGAATTTATTGCCTTCTACTTTCACTCTTCAACATGAGAGTATAGATTGGTACAACAGTACTACTCTTGTGTTCAGTATCGGAAGATCAAATAGAGCTTAGAGACATATCAATGCCTCTTCCGGTATCCCCTCGCCTCTTTACCGGCTGTGCATGGAAGTATTCATTTTCTGTCTTTCCCAGTGTGTATAGTAGCATTCGGTACAAATACTGAGAAATTCAGAAAAATGTCCATCTCTGGACTACATGGGCGGGCTTACAGGAACTTCATTTTGATTTAATTTGAAAATATTGTTTTTTTAAAAAAAATCTTGTGTGCTTTATTATGTTTTTGAGCTAGAACCTTCATGGAATGTGATCGCATATGCCCAGTGATCTCGTAAAGATTGAATATGAATGGCATTGGTTCACCGTCAAATTATAGTCTTCTTCATTTTTTAATTAGAGTATAATTGATTTCTTCTTGAGAGAATGTTTTATGTTTTTTATTTGGCTTTGTGATAGAGAATTTTTTAAGGATAAGAAGAGAAGTGTTGAAACTGAATCAACCTCGACCGTCAGCGGATGTAGGCATCTTGTGGATGTAGACATCTTGGCCGAACCATATTAAACTCTTGTCTTTGCGGTTATGAATTTTTTTATAAGGTGTTCTCTGAATTTTTTTTTTTTTTGGGATTTATTTCCACTATACTCCAACATAAACGAATCTCGAATCCATCTTTCTTGGCAGCTTCTACAAACTCAACATCATTAACAACTAAGTGTGGCTTTGCATTATCATGTTGAGTGAAGATGGTCCTAGGACTAGAATATGGCTTTTTTTCTTTGTAAAAAAATGGCAACCATAAAAAAAACAGAAAATTTGCTCCAAAGTACTCATTTTTTAGGAAATTACGTTCAGGATAACATGTTTGAGAAAATTGGAATTATAGGAACATTCCGTCAGATGAACTGGCGGAAATTCAGACCGTCTGGCTGAAAACGCGCGCGCGCGGGGGGGGGGGGGGGGGGGGGGGGGGGAGGGGGGGGGGGGAGGTTTTAAAGTTTTCTGTAAAAATTATTCCAACAATGCAATAATTTAAACCCCCAGCCATTTAAACTCCAGCCGTTGGTAACCCTTGCCCCACCCCCATTCCAAACAAACCCAAAACCCACCCCCTCCCCCCCCCCCCCCCCCCCCCTCTCCGCGCGATTTCAGCCAGACGGTCAGACGGAAATTGGACGTGTCCAATTTCCGCCAGTTCGTCTGGCGGAATGTTCCTATAATTCTAATTTTTCCAAACATGTTATCCTGAATGTAATTTCCCAAAAAATAAGTACTTTGGAGCAAATTTTTTGAAAAAAAAATGCTATAGATCTTGTACTTTTGCATGTGCGAAATGGCTCCGTTTCATCCGGATGGAGAGAATACTTTTTTCACGTCTTAAAGTAAATGCACGTGCGTATAATAAAAATATTTTATTCAATTGTAGTCAAATATCTTTCCTAATTTATGTGGTTAAGATGGGAGATATTCTTATAGTTTGCTTGGATTCGATTATCTACGTTGAATATATATAACAAATTTAAACTTTTTTCAACATTTTTTTACATAATTAATTTTTTTTGTAAGATAAAATAGACCGTGATTGTTTGCAAAAAAAACAAAATTTTGAAATTTGTTTTTTTGCAAACAGTGATATAATGACGGCTTAAACGGTTCACTTTTGAACCTTTTTTGAAGCCTCATTATATAGTAGAAGATAAGCCCACTTTTTTGTAGACTAGTAAATGCACAAAGCACGTTCGATAATGTATAATAAGTATACTATCCAATTATAATCATATATTGCTTCTAGTTCATGTGGTGAAGGTGGGAGGTTTTTGTCTTGTTTGGTTGAGTTCAATTCTCTATTTCTCATATATATAACAAATGTATACTCTCTTTTTTTACATAATTTAATTTTTTTAAATAAAAATGGTTGATGATATATACAGACTTAGACGGCTCAAATTTGAGCGGTTTTGAAGCCTCTATATAATATAATAGTAGAGATATGAATTAGATTGTGCATATGAACCAAAAAAAAAAAGTTTAGATGCAAGTGTATCTTCTACTAATCTTAGTATATTCTTCCATCTCTCAAACTTACAGTTTTCCATATTGGAGCTTGGTTATGATTTTCCTATGTGATTCTTCTGTTGGGCGTTATAACTGAACCTTTCTGCATTCTCGTGTCTATGTGTACATTTTGGTTGGTCACCACTCCTTCTGATGGTTGTTGGCTTAGATATGGCATCCTTGCTTGGGCACTGCAACGTCCCAGTTCCAAATACGTAGGACCAGATATACGAATAATACACTCTGTCTGATGGTTGTTGGCTTAAATATATCGTCCCTGCTTGGGCATGACGAGTTACTCTGGTATCATCTACTGTTACTATTGACTCTTCGTGCGGATCTTGTCCGTACTGACTTTGTCATCATCTCCCCACACGTGCACATCGCGCACCCCGCGTGCTCCAGAGCTTCACAAGACGGCTATGGCGTCTTGCGATGCCCACAACTCGATCCTTTTGTGAGTTTCATAATATTTAGAAGGAGCAAAGTTCAGGGGAGGTCTACTTGGACACGTAATTTCTATCGACTTCTCTAGATTTTGTATTCCCTCTTCAGTAACACCAATGTTGAAGTAAAAAAGTAAAAAAAATATTTATTTCCGCGGTGTCCCAACAAATACATCTTCTTCTCCTAGAGTTGACAGAAGAAGTTTGACTCTGCTTGATTTGCTGCATTCTAATATTTGGGATCATTTACCAGTTCCGTCTATTTTTGGTATTTGTTACTTTATCACCTACATTAATAATTATATTTGTTGCTTACATTGGTTATTTGATGAAGACTCGGTCAGAAGCGCGGACAAGTTACATTGGTTATTTGTTTCTTACATTAATAATTATATTTGTTTCAGCTCTATGATCAGGAAGCACGGACAAGTTACTGGCACAAATAATGCCTTGGAGTATATAAGACATGGTTTATCGACTTATCGTTAGGGGTGAGCATTATTTAATTTTGGACCGAAAATCGAACCAAACTGAATAAGAGGGTCGGTTTGGTTTAAAAAAAAATCAGTTCCGTTTCGGTTTTGAAAATACTAAATTTTCTTATTCGATTTCTGGTTCGGTTTTGGTCCAAAACCGAATGAGAAATATATATATATATATATATATATATATATATATATATATATATATATATATATATATATATTTTGAAGGGAATGGGTAATTTTATTGAAAAATAAATGTGTACAAGATCTCAATGACCGTAACAATTAATCTCTCCCTCTACTAACATTTAAGTAGAGAGGAATTCTATATCCAGTCTAATATTGGCTGTAACTCTAGCAATAGAGTGAAATTCAGCATCAAAGATCCTCCGATTCCTTTCGCGCCAGACATGCCACACAGCCGATAGGAGACGTAATCGGGCCCTACTATAAATTTCTCGACCCCGATTCTTTGTCTGGATAATACCCTCCACGATGGCCTGTAGTCCCGTCCCTTGCTCATGCTTGATGCCAATCTCATCACAAAGGCTTTTCCATATGCAATCGGAGAAGACGCATTGGAAAAATAAATGCTCACAGGTCTCCATATATTGATAACATAATACACAATCCGTGCATCCCAACTGTACTCCGAACCGGGCAAGCCTATCCCTTGTGAGTAGTCTGTTTTTTATTGCTTTAAACAAGCAAAGCTGCATCTTAGTTGCAGCTCCTTTATACCACACCACCTCCGCCCATGGGACGGTGGGAACGTGGGTGCGCAGCAGGTTATAGATCAGTTTGGAACTGAAAGATTCCTCCCTGGTTTTCTCCCAGACCCACCTGTCCATTTGGGCTTCGGCTTTTATAGGAACTTGCTCAATTTCATTAGCGAACCATCTCCCAACTGTGCGTGTGTTTGTATTCCACGCGCCTTCACAAATAATGGCTTGCACTTGTTCGTTACTACCCATAAGCTCAAAGACAGGCCATCCGAGGCGGTCGGTCAGGGACTTATGTCCGAACCAAGGGTCAAACCACAAGCTTGTGGTAGTGCCATCACAGATAGCTCGGCAAATATTCTCCTTCAACCACGGCCGCAACCTTAAAATATTCTTGAAAGTTACCGAAAAATTATTATCTATTTTCTGGATCCAAAAATTATTTCCTCTCAAATACCGGCTGTTAATCCATCTAGCCCACATTGATTTCCCAGTGAGAAATTTCCAAGCTAATTTTGTCATCGCTACTTCTCGCATTACCTGTAGGGATAGCATACCGACTCCGCCTTCTTCTTTTGCTTTGCAAAGATCCGCCCACGCTATTTGGTGCATTCCTCCACGCCAGACAAAGTTGGCACACATATTTTCGATATTCTTAATGGTCTTCTCGGGGATATATAATGCCTGAAGCCAATAATTCACTATCGCCCATATCATTGATCGGACAAGTTCTAGTCTGCCTCCGAAAGAAAGAAGTTGAGCTTGCCATCCTTCCAATCTACCTTGGACATATTGTGTCAATCCCTGACAGTCGGCGTCCCGAGCATAGTTGATGGATAGTGGGATCCCAAGGTACTTGACCGGCAATTGGCCAATCTCGATCTGAAGCCTGTGAGCCAACTCCTCCTGCCCTGCACAATTCCTATTGAAGTATACATTACTTTTGTCCCTATTCAGTTGCAAGCCTGTCCGACGTCCGAACTCCTCAATTAAATCATTCAACGCTACAATCGACCTTTCCGAAGGCTCAATAAAAACCAATAAGTCATCCGCATATATGAGATGGGAGACAGTTGGATTAATGCGTCTGTAAGGAGGTGTTATCCTTCCATGGTGTACAGCTATATCCATCAGACACGATAGATATTCCATCACAACGGTGAACAAGTATGGTGACAGGGGGTCTCCCTGGCGTAACCCCCTAGAACTTCCAAAAACCCGTGAGGCTGACCTTGGATTATAATCGAAAAAGTAGGTGTCATAATACATTCTTTTATCCTGTCCACCCACCAATCCGCAAAACCCATGCTTCTGAGAATGGAGCAGACGAAGCTTCTATTAACAGTATCATACGCTTTCCGGAGATCGAGTTTGATACATCCCTTCTTTCCACCTGGCTTGTTAAATTCTCGTATCATCTCATGGGCTAGTAAACAATTATCCGTGATGCATCTACCCTTGATAAAAGCAGCTTGGTTCTCCGAAATAAGCTCTTGAAGAATATCCTGCATCCGATCACACATAACAGAGGTAATAATTTTGTAAATAAAGTTACAACAAGATATTGGATGAAAGTCACCCAATTCCGATGCGCCCTCCTTCTTCGGAATGAGAGTTAAGAAAGTATGATTGATTTCCTTCAGAAGACGTCCATTGGTGAAGAAATCGTGCACCACATCTAGCACCTGAAATTTAATATTATTCCAGTGTTTCTTATAAAACCCTGCATTGAAGCCATCAGGGCCCGGCGCTTTGTTCGGGTCCGCCTTCTTGATAATCTTCTCTATTTCCTCCATATTAACGGGCTGGCTCAGCTTGTTATTACCAAGGTCAGTGACAATCTTCTTACATGTAATATCAGGAAGAGTATTATCATAGTTACTTTGGTTGTAAAGATTACTGAAGTAACCTATAGCTTCCTCGACAATATCGTCGACCCCTGTTACTACTCTTCCTTCCGCGTCAATGATGGAGCCCATAATATTCCTGTGCTGCCGTGCTCGGATAGTAGCGTGGTAAAATTTTGAACATCGATCACCCTCCTTTAGCCATGTGCACTTCGCCCTTTGTTGGAGACTAATTTCCTCTTTGAAGCGGCAGCGCCGTATCGCCTCATGTGCGAGTACCTCTCTGGCCGCCAATACAGAGTCTAAGGGGTTGGCTTGTAAATTTTCTTGCACTTCTCTAAGTTCTTTGTCCATCTCTTCAATCCTGTCCTTAGGTCGCTTGCTATTCCAAGCTTTCAAAGCTCGTTTGACAAATTTAAGTTTAGTAACAAACTGATATTAGGTATTACCTGATACTCCTCTTGTGAGATTGGCGGCAATCACCTGCTGATACCCATCTTCGAGCGGCCAAAAGTTGTTGAATCTGAACGGACGTCGGCGAGTTGGTCGGTCAGCTACCATGCGTATCAATAGCGGAGTATGGTCGCTTGTACCTTTGTGTAGACCTTCGGACCTGCTATACGAAAAGATCTCGATCCATTTGGAGTTGCAAATAGTTCTATCTAGCTGACAGGAAATACGGTTGGACGCGGAGCTGTTGTCCCATGACCATAAGTGCCCGGATTTGGTTAATGTAGTCAATCCGGAGGTGAGTAGACAGTCTTGGAAATTCGCAAGTATGGCTTGTGGCACCGCCCGACCTCCCCTCTTCTCGTCCTCAGAAATAATAGTATTGAAGTCCCCACTCAAAACCAGAGGAAGTTGGTTCGCAACTTCAGCTTCTATTTTGATAATATCTTTCTATAGCTGTTGACGCAGTCTTCTGTCATTATGTCCATACACCGCACCCATTATGCAACGAAAACCCCCTTTGTTACCCAGTTCAACAACAATGAGTTGTTCAGAAAGAAACCTAAGTTGACCCGTCCAACTACGGGTATCCCACATGATCCAAATACGAGCCATCTCTCCTAGCTGAAGATTGTGCACCGCTTCCCAGTGATATGGAACGCGCCTGTTCAGTTTATCCACTGATTTGATTTTACTCTCCAGTATGGATACAATAGTACACTTATTTCTCTTCACTACATTTAAAATCTCGCACCATTTACCTATGGAGTTTGCTCCGCGAACATTCCATGTTAAGGCCGACATTTAAGACTCAGGCTGAGGGTCCTGATAGCTCATCTCACTCCCCCTAGGACATGTCGGGGGGGTCAGATTGTTCCTCCACATGATTCCCAATACCGTCTGGCATATTCGTACTTCCTCATAACATTAATTTCCACTTGGGATTAACTGTGGCCAGCGCCATACCTGTATCCTCCATCCCTATTGATTTGTCCAAGTGCACATCCTCGTCGTCGTGATTCTCTACTCTTCTCCTGGCTCTGCTGTTGAAGTCATCAATCTTCTGCAATTGTTCCACCTGCCCAGGTTGCCTATCCTCTTCATTCAACCGCTGTTGGTGATGTTGAGGCCCGACGACAACCAATGCACGATCAAGACTTGTCTCCTCCGTGTGCTCTTGTTTTGGTCCCGGCCGCTTTCCCAGGATTGAAGACGTGGTAGCAACCTGTCTCTCATTTCCTCCTTCTCCGTTAGCATCATGTTCCACGGGGCATTGTTCTGTATTATCGTTTGTTGATTTTCCTCCTTCCTTGCTGATACCCATCGTCACATGTCACGCCCCGCTCCCGTAGGAGCGATCGTCCTCGCTAAGGCGTGATGCCGCACGAGCCTAGATTGCGCCCGTGCAAGGCAATTCCATAACGGCCGATTACATCGGCGGCGACGGGATCGTCGCATAGAAGTCCCAAGCAGAAATATTGAATACACAGCAGAAATTAGAACAAGAACACATGAACACAAGTTGTCCAAAATAATCTCTTTATTGATATTGAATACAAGATTACATTTGTGGGCGCAAGGCCAAATTACAATGTCTCTCGTGCTCACTTTTCTCTCATTTACAAGTCACTCTGCTCTCTCTCTCTCCTCTCAAATACAAGTCTTGATCCAGCGGAAGCTTCGGAAGGCGATGTCCATACATTATGTCCTGTATAAGTCTTCAGTTCACGCGGCCGCACGCTTCGACTCGCCAAGGGACTCCGTGCCTCGACGCATCCAAGCGAGATCCGCGCCACGAGCTTCTACCTGTACCTGCACATGAAACACTGTGTGGGTGTCAGTACCACTGTACTGGTGGAGTGAGCTCCTCGCCCACCCATACAAAACCTACACGTTTCATTTACTTTGTGCAACATAAACCCTTTTACGATTGTCTTTCTATTCTTGCCTTAGGATCAGTTTTAGGACCGGCGCCTTGGCGCAACTTGTGTATCAGAACCATCCCGTGCTTGTAATGTCAACGTTAACTCATTCTTTGCCTCTAGACCCCTTCTTGTGCCAACAACGTAACCTATCAAGTCGTGTTTGCCTTACGGCCAAAATCAGGGATGCAACTACACGATAGACTTCATTTCCGTGTGACCGTGCTATCGTACTGATAACATCCTTATCCTCAAGTCTCGAAACCTTGTCGTTTTCTAACAATGTCAACATATTGACTCAGACTTGTCTTGTGACAACGCGGCCGTGCCTCGTATTTTGAGGTCACGCCCAGCAACTCGACATAACTTTCAACCAACTTGCCCTACGGCCCTTCTCGACTTTACACTCAACGCCACAACTCGTGCCGAAGCACAACGCCTACGTTGATACCCAATCTTAGGCCCAACATTATGTTTTTAACTTTGTACACACGCCTTCAACTCGACTCCTTGATATAGCGTACTCAGTACTCGACTAAATCCAAAGGCACACTCGCGGATTGTCGCCGCCATGCCAACATCTATATGAACTTGGTCACTAGCACGACAAGCTATATTGGACCTCCATTGGATATTAGGGTACGTTCGTATATAACGAGGCGCGAACTCGCCGAATTTCCCCTAATACCCGCTCTACGGCGCACCCCTTGGGTAGGTCGCACCCCGTCCAAGGGTCCCGTAGGCACGTGTTCCTCCTAGGCCAGATCAGTCCCGTGGCCGCGGCAACTGTTTGAGGAACAAAATAAAAACCCTTGTGCACCGGTACACAAGTTGTCCAATGACCATGCAGACTCGACCCACTTCCTCATTTCTGGACCGTTTCATACTTCTCAACGTGGATAGGAACGCGAGACTCCCGACCGAGGGACCGCCTCGAACTACTTAACGTGGATAGGAACGCGAGACTCCCAACCGAGGGACCGCCTCGAACTTCTTTGAACTCGAGGGAACGACTGCTACGTAGCCTTCCAACTTAACTTAAACCAAACGTGTTCCTTAAATGCCATAGACCGTGGCTAACTTTCCAATAAACCAACCGTGGCTCGTGCCTCTAAACCGACTCATGTTCTACGCAACGCTATCGTCCAAGTCATACCTCATATGATGGGCCTTGGGGTCGTGGGACTATTTATCTTGACAACTGCAGAATGAGCGGGACAGCACGTAGAATAACTTAGGTCGACCGGCATAACTTTGCCTAACCCACTCAAGCCTACAACATAACCCAAGGGACGAGCAAAGGCTATACCAAGCCTTGCGGAACAGGACCGTGCATGCTTTAGCAAGCATTTGTGTGGGCGACGCCTATGACTTAGGCTAACTCTCAGCTTTTGCACCGAAGACCAACTTTCCTTCTCCCAAGCCACGGGACGAAGGACCGAGTGTCATTTTCAAAGCACGCCGTGCACCAACTCTAAGCCGACCGTGGGACGTTTTCCATGTTCTAACTCGATTCAAACCGTCGGGATTATTTCCTTAGCTATGTGGATGCGTAGCTTTTATTATCAAGCCTAACTTGTGCAAGTTGAAAACACGATTTATTATGTGAAGGCAAAGATGAGGAGAGTTCACCGAAACTACCCCACCTGAGCGATGTCTCCGAGCAAGCCGTTGCAAGGCTAAGGCCGAACGCCGTCGGCGTTTCGATTCCTCCGATTGACTTTGCGGGACGGGGCACTACATCATACACCACTCAGAACAAGTCTCGTCCTCGAGACTTTCCTGAAGGCAAGTCATCCTACCATTTCTATGGCCAAGACTTAATCGTATACATTTTGCCTACGCGTTCCTTCGATTCTGAGCCACGCTCGCACTATTATCAATCTTTCCTTTAACACGATTTCAAGATCTCGACACACTCCCATCTTTCAAGCCTTGCTTGAGCTCGTCGTATCACTTGGCTGGATCGTGCATGCATTCCAAGTGTC
The DNA here is from genome assembly GCA_029216955.1 of Iris pallida. Taxonomy (NCBI): domain Eukaryota; kingdom Viridiplantae; phylum Streptophyta; class Magnoliopsida; order Asparagales; family Iridaceae; genus Iris; species Iris pallida. The sequence continues at coordinate 20,361,057 of JANAVB010000194.1, forward strand.
CCCAGAATACCTGTATTCAGCCAAGCCGCATGATAGAAAATTTGTCATTCTCACTCGAGTCGCATCGTGCACATACCCAAGCGTCCCTGAAATATATGCATGTCAGCCGAGTCTCGTGAGCAGGGTTTCCTATATTCGTGATCCACGCCATCTATCCATTCCAATCCTCAAGATCAATCCTTCCGATTGCTAACACTTGAAACAGGGCGTCTCGCCTAACCGCTAGGCCAATCTTTGCGAGGCTAAGTCAATGTCAGGATTGGAATCATAGTTCCCCAACAATAATGCCAACACTGACCCCAATCCTAGGGTCAAACCAAAGTCGATTATATGGGGTTTTCTACCTAAGCTTGCGTTACTCAGATTTCTAAACATCGAGCACGATCACCTATTTCGCATCAAGACATTCGTTGCGCAGCGCAACGAATTCGAATCCATTCAATTCACCAATTCTAACCAATACGTGTATTCGATCACGAGGTCGTCTAGCTTTGACAATACGTTGCGCCCCAATCTCACGCGAGTCCGTTTATCCACGGCGGTTCGTGAATCACCACGTAACGCTCTCGCAGAATAATCATTCTCATCGGGGCGTAACTCTTGTTTGAGTTTAGACTCATTCATTCTCGATGCACGGATTGGACCTACTCAATCCTCAAGTTCAATCGACAAGCACACCAATTCAATCTCGAGTCTATCCTCGCGTCAAACCATAAGTCGAAGCACAATTTGTCGCACCGTGCAAGTTCGACCACTCCCGCTGTATGAATCACCATACCAGCGCTCACGCAGAGTGATCGCCCTAATCGGAGTGACGCATGTGCGAGGCTAGAGTAGCGCTCGCATAAGAAAAGAACGTCAACGTTGTGGTTATCGACGAAGCAAATCCAAACATTTTCATTTTCATCCAAGCCTAGAATCTCAATTCGATATTCCGACCGTCGTTCATTCAACTAGAAATCCTCGAGCCAAGTTTATCTTTTCCTCGACACGTTTCAATATCCCGAGTATAACATCCATCGGAACAATGACATTTGCACGATCGTCATTCGCCGAGTCAGAGTACTCCCGAGTTATCGCATATCGATCTTTGATACGCCTCAATACCATCGACGATATGCGTAACCTGACGATCTTCCTTCGCAACCAATTTCGAGTCGTGCGACTTGATGCTATTGTTCGAACTGGATATACCACCATTCCTCGATATTCAAGACCAAGTTCAATCGCTATTCCTCAAGCTCGTTTCAGGATCGTTATTCAAAACTCAAGTCACATTTCAGTTGCATCAATCCGATATCGCACGCACAATCCTCTAAGTTTCCTCGATCAAGACCATTCATTTTCATTTATCGTTCCGAATCGTTTTCTAACTCGCGTTGCTCATTGACAAGTTGTCCGAACGAGATGCTCGTTTGGGACATTCGAAGTCACGACCAACTAAGCGTGATGCGTTCTAAGGCTTTGCGCGATCGCATCGCCTCGCCGACATACTCGTAATCCTCAATATTCACTCGAACAATTTCTAAGATGAACCATACACCACTCAGATTCGAGCCACTCGACTTGTCGTCGACACTCATTCTTATTCATCTCCGAACCTATCACATACACCACTCGGATTCAAGCCATACGATCTAGTCCTCAATCACATTCGCGTCATTCGCTAAGACATCCTTCAGATTCGTTCGACGAATCGCTTGCGTAGTCGCTCGCGTCGTATGGACGCACTAAGTCGTTCGTACTATTTCCTCGAAATCCAATTCAATCTTCCGTGTACGCCTAAGCGTTAGTCCGATAGCGCTCCTATCGATAGACACTCTAAGTGCATCTCCGTTCCCGACCGAACGATACTTAATATCGCTCGCGACTCATTTGCACCAAAAAGTCGAGGTGCGCGACGCGAAACACAACTTAGCCAAAAAAGGCCGTGTGCATAGCCATCCCATGCGGACTATATTCCGAGTTTGCACGCTCAATTGCTAGGATCGACGTTGGACTAACTAGGCATGCACGCGACTTGCTAAGGTCAACGTAGGACTATTTGGGCACACGTGCGACTTTGCTAACATTGGCACATAATTTCTATCGAGTCAAGTTTGCAACGCTCGGCACAAAGGCCCTATCGACGCATTTGGCAACGGCCTACCGATGCGTTAGATTGAACGCTTGTACGAGCTTTCGAAAATATTTAGACTTATTGTATGGACATGCCGAGGGACATTTGAGAGAGAGCGCACCAACGATAACAACTTGCGGAAGCACAATTCAGAGTTCGCGGAAACAACGAGTTAAAGAATTCAATCGACGGTCCAAGGACGTAAAGCCGTGCTCTGATACCATTATGTCACGCCCCGCTCCCGTAGGAGCGATCGTCCTCGCTAAGGCGTGATGCCGTACGAGCCTAGATTGCGCCCGTGCAAGGTAATTCCATAACGGCCGATTACATCGGCGGCGACAGGATCGTCGCACAGAAGTCCCAAGCAGAAACATTGAATACGCAGCAGAAATTAGAACAAGAACACATGAACACAAGTTGTCCAAAAGAATCTCTTTATTGATATTGAATACAAGATTACATTTGTGGGCGCAAGGCCAAATTACAATGTCTCTCGTGCTCACTTTTCTCTCATTTACAAGTCACTCTGCTCTCTCTCTCCTCTCAAATACAAGTCTTGATCCAGCGGAAGCTTCGGAAGGCGATGTCCATACATTATGTCCTGTATAAGTCTTCAGTTCACGCGGCCGCACGCTTCGACTCGCCAAGGGACTCCGTGCCTCGACGCATCCAAGCGAGATCTGCGCCACGAGCTTCTACCTGTGCCTGCACATGAAACACTGTGTGGGTGTCAGTACCACTGTACTGGTGGAGTGAGCTCCTCGCCCACCCATACAAAACCTACACGTTTCATTTACTTTGTGCAACATAAACCCTTTTACGATTGTCTTTCTATTCTTGCCTTAGGATCAGTTTTAGGACCGGCGCCTTGGCGCAACTTGTGTATCAGAACCATCCCGTGCTTGTAATGTCAACGTTAACTCATTCTTTGCCTCTAGACCCCTTCTTGTGCCAACAACGTAACCTATCAAGTCGTGTTTGCCTTACGGCCAAAATCAGGGATGCAACTACACGATAGACTTCATTTCCGTGTGACCGTGCTATCGTACTGATAACATCCTTATCCTCAAGTCTCGAAACCTTGTCGTTTTCTAACAATGTCAACATATCGACTCAGACTTGTCTTGTGACAACGCGGCCGTGCCTCGTATTTTGAGGTCACGCCCAGCAACTCGACATAACTTTCAACCAACTTGCCCTACGGCCCTTCTCGACTTTACACTCAACGCCACAACTCGTGCCGAAGCACAACGCCTACGTTGATACCCAATCTTAGGCCCAACATTATGTTTTTAACTTTGTACACACGCCTTCAACTCGACTCCTTGATATAGCGTACTCAGTACTCGACTAAATCCAAAGGCATACTCGCGGATTGTCGCCGCCATGCCAACATCTATATGAACTTGGTCACTAGCACGACAAGCTATATTGGACCTCCATTGGATATTAGGGTACGTTCGTATATAACGAGGCACAAACTCGCCGAATTTCCCCTAATACCCGCTCTACGGCGCACCCCTTGGGTAGGTCGCACCCCGTCCAAGGGTCCCGTAGGCACGTGTTCCTCCTAGGCCAGATCAGTCCCGTGGCCGCGGCAACTGTCTGAGGAACAAAATCAAAACCCTTGTGCACCGGTACACAAGTTGTCCAATGACCATACAGACTCGACCCACTTCCTCATTTCTGGACCGTTTCATACTTCTCAACGTGGATAAGAACGCAAGACTCCCGACCGAGGGACCGCCTCGAACTACTTAACGTGGATAGGAACGCGAGACTCCCAACCGAGGGACCGCCTCGAACTTCTTTGAACTCGAGGGAAAGACTACTACGTAGCCTTCCAACTTAACTTAAACCAAACGTGTTCCTTAAATGCCATAGACCGTGGCTAACTTTCCAATAAACCAACCATGGCTCGTGCCTCTAAACCGACTCATGTTCTACGCAACGCTATCGTCCAAGTCATACCTCATATGATGGGCCTTGGGGTCGTGGGACTATTTATCTTGACAACCGCAGAATGAGCGGGACAGCACGTAGAATAACTTAGGTCGACCGACATAACTTTGCCTAACCCACTCAAGCCTACAACATAACCCAAGGGACGAGCAAAGGCTATGCCAAGCCTTGCGGAACAGGACCGTGCATGCTTTAGCAAGCATTTGTGCGGGCGACGCCTATGACTTAGGCTAACTCTCAGCTTTTGCACCGAAGACCAACTTTCCTTCTTCCAAGCCACGGGACGAAGGACCGAGTGTCATTTTTAAAGCACGCCGTGCACCAACTCTAAGCCGACCGTGGGACATTTTCCATGTTCTAACTCGATTCAAACCGTCGGGATTATTCCCTTAGCTATGTGGATGCGTAGCTTTTATTATCAAGCCTAACTTGTGCAAGTTGAAAACACGATTTATTATGTGAAGGCAAAAATGAGGAGAGTTCACCAAAACTACCCCACCTGAGCGATGTCTCCGAGCAAGCCGTTGCAAGGCTAAGGCCGAACGCCGTCGGCGTTTCGATTCCTCCGATTGACTTTGCGGGACGGGGCACTACATCACATCACCCTCTTCTTCGACCTGGTTGTTAGTCGATTGCCCGTCGAGTCCCACATTATCTTCATCTCTAGGCGGGTCGAGATAGTTCGTCTTCACATGCCCGAAACACCTACAGTTGGCGCATGAAGGCGGCACCCATTCATATTCTATTTCCTGTGTTATCCACTTCCCATTAGGGAGCACCAGGTCTATTTTCCTTGGGAGCGAATCTGAAACCGTGATCTCAACAAAAATACGCACATAGGATAGACGTTGTCTCCGAGCGGTGGGGAGATCGGTCCGGATAGGTCTGCCAACCATGCTTGCCATCTTCATAATGGAAGGGATACTCCATAGTTGGGGGGACAGCCAGGGTAAGCGTATCCATATTGGGACCGTAGTTAGACGATCCTTCTCGAAGTTTGATTCCGGGAACCATCTCTTCAGAACCACCAGTCGCCCATCAAAAGTCCAAGGACCACCCTCCAAGATCCTCTCCATGTCCTCCGTATATGCGAACTTGATGAAATAGAATCCGTTCTCTCGCGAGAATATTTCCATCTCCCCTTTAGGATGCCAGACCCTATGTGCGTATACTCGCAACTGACCGTAGAAAGGCCTAGTCCCCATTACGTATAGAATCAACGTAATCTTCCAATACTCCGTCGTTTCCTGTATGTCCTCCTTTGTTATCTCCACCACTCTCGAACCATTGATCACGCTCGGTTCGACGTATTGTAGATCAACCTCTTCCTGTATAGGTGCCGGTCTGCAGATCTCCTCCCAGGACACCGGTTTAGAGCTTGGTGGATTTTTCTCCCCCGGCTCTGGGCTATTCAAGACAGGGGTCTTCCCCTTGTTCTTCTCAACATTATTGCTGTTCTTCCCTTGATCGGCCCTCTGGCCATTGCCCCCAACTACCGGATTCTTCATCGTGGGGCGGATCCCTTGCTGTTGTTGAGTCGCCCCAAAGGGACGCAAATCCCGTCGAGTCCATTGGGATCTTCCCGCGGTAGGGTGACCGGCCGCCTGTCGAGATCCTCGTTGATCCACAGGCTTGGATTTCCTCCTGCGCTCCACTGTCGTCCAACCCCCTGCCAAGTCCCTGGTTGCGTCATTCCCTTCCTCGCTGCTGGCTTCCGGTCGGGCGCTCTTTTCTTCCCTGCCGGCGGCAGAGTCTGGGTCTCCCGAGTTTTGGGGAAACCCTAGCGCCGAACTCATCGAGCAAAAAATTAATATATATATATATATATATATATATATATATATATATATATATATATATATATATATATATATATATATATATATAAAGCGGATCAAAAGTTTCCCTTAGAAAATCTCCTAAAAATTCCCTCACTCTCAGCCGTAATATTAATGTTAATATTAATGTTAATATTAACATTAAATACTAAAATTAACATTAAACTTAACGTTAAAATTAATATTAAAATTAACATTAATATTAACATTAACATTAATATAAAAATAAAAATAAATATTAATATTAACATTAACATTAATATTAACATTAAACTAAGGGAGGGTTTTAGGGGGTTTTCTAAGGGAGGCTTTTGATCCGCTCACATATATTGTGTGTGTATATATTTAAGAATTAATATATATATATATATATATATATATATATATATATATATATATATATATATATACTAAATAATTGTCTAGGTATATTTAGTTACTATATACATTAACAAAATAACGCAAAAAAATGAATAAATCGAGTAAACCGAAAATCGAACCGATTTAATTCGGTTCGGTTTGATTCGGTTTTGGGCCAATTCGGTTCGATTTTGGTTTTGCTTATTCGGTTTCGGTCCAATTCGATTTTTGGTTATTCGATTCGATTTAAACCGAATTAACGGAATGCTCACCCCTACTTATCGTGCATCTCGTGGTATTATTCATCAGAGTTCATGTGTTAATAACTCTCAGCATAATGCATGTTTCATATGACTAGTTTTCGGTACCTTTGGCGTGATACGTTTCTTACTATGACTCATCTTGTGAATTGTATGCCTGTTTGATTTTGATGGCCAGACTCCATTCTCATGCCTTTATCCAGATAAGACTATAGTTTCCCTGACTACTTGCATTTCCGGTTGTATTATTTTTGTTCACCACCCTTGTTAGCAATCACCCGAATAAACGCGTATTATACGCAAATTTTTCCGTATCTTACATAAACGTATAATATGTACGTACTTTTAAAAAATTCGAATTTGTATGCAAATTTTAAGCCTGTGGCGTTATAAACGCGTACCGTACGAAATTTTAAAAAATTTGGCCAAAAAAATGTGATCAAAAAACCCAACAGTCTTGACTTTCTTGACTCTTGCTGCTATTAGATATTAAGACTGGCACAATTCTCAAAAATTATCAAAAGAAAAAAAGAAAAAGTCTCACAGTAACCAAAAAAGAAACCCAAGAATCTTTGCACATGTTGCTTGCAACAATCAAATAAAAATCTTTCGGTTTTCCATCATCCAACATCTTCTTATTCTCACACTGAACCCTTGTTTATGAAGGAGTAGAGGTGGGTGGATCCTATATATATGCCGAATTTTTAGTGCCGAATTGGTTCATACGAAACGTACTAAACACGAATTAAAACTGATACGAATATTTTTCGTTAGACGAATTTTTGACCGAATTGTTGACCGTATTTTACTTATATTGTGCCGATTTATACTCGTCCTTTTGTCGTTCCGAATTTTTTCCGTTTGCCGAATTGCTAACAAGGTTCACCACTCGACACCTGGTGTATTTTTCTTGGATATACTTGTACCCTACCCAGAAAGGGAGTCGTTGCTATGATCCTGTGATGCTTGCTACTATGTGTCAGTCCATGTTACTTCTTTGAGGATACACCATATTTTACTATGACCGCTCGTCTTCTCATGCTCCTCTTGTGGATGTTTCATTACATATACCGGTCATTCTCGCTTCTCTATTACATATCCTACGTGTATTCCTACTACATCACCACCTTCTTCCCCTCTTCTTCGCCTATTTTGGCTCCACCCACTACTACCCTCCCCCCACCACCACCCACCCATGGTGACCCTCCATTAATATTTTATACGTCATTACTTGCATTAAATGAGAATTTTTATCATTTATAATACATATCTCATATATGTGCTAAATAAAAAAATTAAAAATTTTATAAAAAAATAGATGACGGACCAACCCACTTGGCCCGCGGGCTAGCCCACCGCGGGTCGGACTATTAGCGGGCCAGCCCACCTAAGCCTGCCTGTTTGGCGGACTCCTAAATGCTTGGTACAACCCTCCTTTTTCACGGACGGGACGGACCGGCCCAACGGACTTAGCCCATTTTGACAGCTCTAATTTTTATCCCTCAAACACCAGAAAAGTCGTTTGCTATATATGCCCTCATGAAAACATGCCATAATAGAGATGGATGCCTTATTATCTGGTGGTACATGAGACCGTAGTTCAGGCTCATGTTGATTGTGATATTGTCTCTTGTCGATGAGTGTTTATTCTAATGTATCTGCATGATGGTTCCAGTGAGCACTACAAGGCAAGACTTGTGGCGTCGGAGTTGATTACTTTGAGACATTCTCTCTATTTTTCTCGACTCAATTCTACCCAGATCCTCTTCTCTCTTGTGGTCAACACGCGATGAACAGATAACCCAGATTTAGGGGTGAGCATTATTCGGTTTTGAACCGAAAATCGAACCGAACCGAACCGAATAAGAGTTTCGGTTCGGTTTTAAAAAAAAATCGATTCGGTTTCGGTTTTGAAAATACTAGATTTTCTTATTCGGTTTCGGTTTTGATTTTGGGATTCGGTTTTGGTCCAAAACCGAAAACCGAATAACAAAATTTAGTTTATATATATATATATATATATATATATATATATATATATATATATATATATATATATATACCGAATAACAAAATTTAGTTTATATATATATATATATATATATATATATATATAAACTAAATTTTGTTATTCGGTATATATATATATATATATATATATATATATATATATATATATATATATATATATATACCGAATAACAAAATTTAGTTTATATATATATATATATATATATATATATATATATATATATATATAAATATATATATATATATATATATATACCGAATAACAAAATTTAGTTTTTATATATATATATATATATATATATATATATATATATATATATATATATATATATATATATATATATATATATATATATATTAACAAACAAACAAACAAAAACCCAAAAACCGAACCGATTTAATTCGGTTCGGTTCGGTTATTGACCAATTCGGTTCGATTTCGGTTTTGCTTATTCGGTTTCGGTCCAATTCGGTTTTTGCTTATTCGGTTCGATTGGAACCGAATAAACCGAATACTCACCCCTACCCAGATTTGTTGCTCAGGGTGAGATTGTTTTATGCAAACTCAAGAAGGCTATCTATGAAGACAAATAGAGTCCCCATTGTCACGGACTTAGTGTTTTTGCTAGCACTTCGTCCCGTGCGGTGCACTGTCTTTCTCCTCAAAGACTCGTGCAAGCCTTCCCAACCCGACTTAGCTAGATCGCTAAGAAAACTAGAATAGTGGAGCAAAGATGGGACTAGTAAGAATCTCTTTATTGACTTGGAGAATGCTTACAATTTTTAGGTGGTGAGGAACAAATGAGAGCCTCCCCTTTTTATAAGTGCTCATAGAGCAATACAAGGAAAGTACTGGAAGAAATATTCCAAGGATTATTACATTCTACCATAACTGGAATGGCATATTCCAGTTTATTCCCTAGCAACATAAAAGAAAACTTCAAGGGCCTTCCAGAAGCTTCTTGGGCCTCCTAGAATGATCTTGGACCTTCCGGAGAGATCAACAATCTTCTAGAGCCTTCCTCCATCTTATAGAAAATTTTGGAAGCTTCCCGCATAACCTTAGTCCACAAAAAGGTTATGCAAATGGGCCTCAGACGGGGTGCAACATTTGGGACGTTACATTCTCCCCCACCTAAGGCGTTGACGCCCTCGTCAACTATGCTCGCTGAGAAACGCCTGGATCTCTGTAGCACCCAGTTTCCCAAATGAGGGTAATTTTGAAATTTCATGTTTATAATTATTTTAATAATGATATTTAATTCATGATATAATTTTTGGTGATTTTAAATCATTTTAAAATTATTTAAATCAATGACTTGTGGTTTTGACGTTTTGCTAGTGAAATACTAGAGACTGTTTGACCTAGAGCCTAACCATGTGATTATGATATTTTAATGTCATTTTTGGCCTAAGAATATTTTTGTATTTGACCTCTTTGAATTATTTTTATATTATTTTATTATTTATGATATTGTTTTGGGATTATTTGAGTCGGGTTCAAATTTCATCTCAATCTGACTTGTAACGGGGACCCGGGGGTAGTTTGACTCTAGTGGAACCCACACACTAGTTAGGCATGGCCCACATGATATTAATTTTAGTCCACATGATAGAAATATTTTAGTTAGAAGTTAGACTAATTATTATGGATAAGGTTAGTGTGATTAGAGACTTTAGAATGACTAATTTAGCCCCAACCAATTAGCCCTTTCCTAATACTCATAGAATAGGTTAGTGGGGGCTTTTGGACTTTTCCTAATAGGACAAAACCACCTTTATGGCCAGCCACAATAAGGATAGGATTGAGCCTCCCATTTGTCATTATCCATCTATTTTTCTCTCTCTTGTTCTTCCCCAAATTCCTAGAGAGCAATCCCTAGCAATTTCTCCACCAAATCCTTCCATTTCACCACCAAATCTTCTTCTTTCCTTCTCCATTTTAGCCAAGGAGGAAGCTACCCAAGTTTGGGAGGATTCGGAGCTCGTTCGTGTCCTTTTGGAATCTCTACGTGTCGGTGTCGTTCCGGGAAGGTTTTTCTTCGATTCGATCTACCGGGAGGTATAAATCCCTTCTCCTTTTCATTTCCTCATACATATAGGTCTATTTTGAACCCATAGGAATGAACCCCATGGTTGTATCTCTTTTTGTGTCCATTTTGTGTCCATTTGAAGGTCATAGGAGTGTCCTTTGTGTTGTGGATGTGTTCATGTTACATATATAGATTTATATATATATATATATTGTAATGAGAGTGTATATATATTTATATATGTAATAAATGGTTCATGATGATTATATAATCAAGTTTGTGAGTGTGGTTCCTCATATTATTATTGCTATTATTGTTGTGGATAATTAGGATATATATTGTGTATTCTTTTGGCTCAAACTATCTAAATCCGTCATAATTTTTATCCACGTTTTTAATTTCAGCCCTAACTTAGAAATATCATAACTTCTAGCTCAAAGCTCGGTTTAATCTTCCGTTTTTTTTAAAAGAAGCGTATTGAAGTTAGCTTTCCAAAAACATGTATTAATAGGCATAATTCTTTCTGTAACTTTCTGGAGAATTATTTGAGTGTCAGCTGTACGAAAGACAAACGCGTTCTCGGTGTTTTCGCGATTCCGGGAGTTTCCGGAAACGAAAACGCGATCCGTTTGAAGTTTCGGAAAGCTAACACATAGATCTATAACATACTTTAATCCTAGATTTTAATTCATGCTGAGATGGTACAGTATTGATTATTAGTAGGAGTTACTATTCGGCATATGTATTTTGTGCACCCTTTTGTGTAATATAATGTTCTATTTGATTTTAACCCATGTTAATGTATATACATTATGTAATTAAATAGAGAATGCAAGCATGAGTAAATAGTTAAATAAATGATGTATGAGGTGTAAGTATCCTATCTAATGTAAGCATGTATAAGTATGGCTTGTAATGAATATGTAGGTTCCATAGTATGTAATGTATGGTGCATATAGTAGTGCAAGAGAATAAATGAATGATGAATGAATGCAAGCATGAATGAAATGTAATAATAGATGTAATATATGCAATATACAAGTTAATGAGATGTAATGTTCTATGTTAACACAAATCCTATATTACCTCATGTACCCCTTACACTATGTTGACACTATCACACTTGACACTTTGTTCACTTACACTTTGACAATCTTTGATATGTATACACTATGTATGCCCATTTAACCCTCACTTGCCCCTTTGCCATGTTCACATACACACATAGCCTCTTAAATAAGTATTTATGAATACAGTTAACTTAGCTATGTATGTATATTATATATATGTTAGCATATTGTGTTGTAATATATAAGTTTATATAACCATTTGAAATGCCATGATTATAGACCAAATGTTGAATACTAATATATGCATGTGTATATATGTGTAAAAATATATAACTTAAAGTAATATATTACCTAGTGTATATCCAATGTGAATTCTTGCCTATTTGAGTATTGAATAATTGAATGCTATATAGAGTTGGGTGTATATTGGCTTGTATAGCCTTGTATTGATGTGTGCTTGCTAGGATAGTCTTGGTTAGGCCTAGTAAGACTTGCTGGATTAGGACATGACCTAGTTTGACCTAGTTTGACTAGTGCAGTTGACCAGAGTTGACCAAGGGTTGACTTTGGCCTAGTTTGACCTAGATTCATGTAGAATGCATTGTAGTGCTTTATATTACCCTTCTGGACATGTTGTGACATGTGCTGTTCTAATTAGGAGCCAGATACCTCTCCTCGGACAGTATCTTTATCTTGGATATTCAGATATCAGGCGAGTATATTCTCTGTTCATTTCATATCCTGCTTAGAATTATTTCCTACAGTAGATTACTTTACTTGTACTGTCACGTTGGTCCCACAAATTGGTACTATATAGATCCCTTCTTGAGATATTATCCTTAGGGAGCATCGGGTACTCTATGTTTTGTGCGTTTCACTTACATGGCGTATCACTATGCTTCGTTGATTCTTCGATCACTTGTGACATATACTCTTATGATCACAGAGTCATCCTGGAAACCTTATCCCATTTATGGGTCTACTATGTATCACCTTCGGGGTCTATCACCTTCGGGGTCTGTACATAGTATCATAACATAACCTGGCTGGATCCTTGTGTATTGATTGGGGGTACGGGGGAGTAGAATTTGGACATGTGAATAATACACCAGTAGTTTCTTATCAGAATCATTCCTTAGTGTCTTATCAGAATCATCCCAGGCCATTTACATGTTCATATTGTACTCTGACTCACTAGTCACTGCTAGTTCTCTATGTATAGTAGATATTTCTATTACAGTTCTCTCTCTGTTTACATACTGCATTCTTCAGTACCTGTATCTTACTTTACTGTATGTCTATATTTTCTAACCTGCTATGATCTGTTGAGTTATACTGTACTCGCTCCAGTCCTGACTGGACCTGTTGATAAATTTTACAGATAGCCTGGAGGTGCCTGCTAGCCTAGAGGAGACACATTAGAGGTTGTTTAGGTAGTTATTTCATTTTGTCTGGAGTTGTATTTACTTTGTAGATTACTGTATCTTTATTTGAGTTTTGAGATGTACTTCTGGGTTCATGTATCTTAGACACTTAGACTTCTATCTCCTGTATTTATTTTGAATTTCATGTTTTATCTATCCTTATCATGCTATACCTTAGATGTGATTGAATTTGTATCTGCTATGTCACCCCCATTCGGGGAGTATAAACTGTTTAGTCTTATACTGTTAGATGCATTGAGACCTAGGACAGCGTTCTACCGCCGACACTGCAGCGTAGGCTGGGCGTAGTTACGTTCTCGTGCCCTAACTCTAGGGTGCGGGTCGTGACACGTTTTTAGTGGTAGCCCATACAGGTCGAGACTAAAGTGTAGTGGTATTCGAACTAGAGTACCACTACAGCCTGCAGTAGGATTAGGATATATTTTGAAGGTACTCAATCACAGATAGGAACCCTTGTGAGATTCCCAGGACGCCCTGGAGAATCTTATTTAACTTCGATTTGAAAACTTTTTTTCCTTGATTTGTTTTATTTTTTATTTTCTGTTGTTGAATTTGATTTTAATGGGTTATTGTTGAATTTGAGTTGTATTTATTAATTTTGATGGAAGATTTCGAATTTTGAATTTTGATGGTAGCTGCTGCATTCGAGTTTGTATTTTGATGGATTTTGTTCATTTTGAATTTTGATGTTCGTTAATAAAATTGATTTGATTTTTTGAGTATTCATTATTGATTTAATTTAATTTTTGGCAAGATGAAATTATATGGGCTAGGTCATCTATGTTATGGAAACTAGTCTTCTATAGTGACATTAGCCAGCATGGTGAGGACATATAGTCTGACTCTGGATATATTTCTCGGGTATGGAAATTTAAGGTTTTCGCAGCCAAGCATGCGGCACCGCGAAAATGTTAAATACCATAATTCTAGAGATATGTGCATAAGTCAAGGGCTCTGTGATTATCGTAGCCTTGCTTACTAGTATGACAAGAATTTAGAGTACCATGATTTTGGATAGACGCATATGATTATCAGATTGTACCTTAAATGTTTTCGAACATGTTTTTGCTACTTTTGTTTCAGTCATTCAAAAAAAAAAGAATTATTGTTGTTTTGTTTTGTTTTGTTTCTCATTGTTTACTTGGGTTGTAGCTTTAGCTATTTTTATAAACCTTGTGTAACTTCTTACCATGAAATTCTTCTTAATGAATCGGTGATTTTGCTAGACTTTATCTTGGGATTTATATTTTAGTTCTGGATTTCAAAATGGTTTCCTCTTTTAAAACAGATAAGCAGAACAGATTCTTTTATCATTCTTTTCCTGCCAGTATTTTTATTACCATCATTCTTGTCTTATATACCTGTCCTGATTATATCAATTCCCTGTCTCGTATATAATTCTGTCAGCTATACCTTGAAAACTCTTGAATCTTTATGTCGTTCTTTTTTTATCTGAGAAATGGTAAGAAAGTGACGTAAATCATCTAGTTCGAAAATGATGTAATTGGTTATCATAAAATGATTTATAGGAATCAGAGTGTTGGATGTCAAATATGAAAAATTTGAAATGGAGATGTGGTAAAGGTTTAAAATGAAATCGAGGGATAAATGTTATCAATTTAGAAACAATCACAGAAAGTTGGTTATGGATAATTCATGGATGTATTTCAAAACTAATAAGGATGTTCAAGGTCAACCTAGTTTTGAGAACTTGGAAAATCTTAGTTATTAATTTTGGAAAAAACTTTTACTCTGAGGCTATGTAGAAATTTTTAATTTTTTTTAAAAAAAAGAAAGAAGTGATTTTTTTTTTTATTGTATTAAATGATTATGCGAAATTGAACTAGATATTGTAAGAGGGTGACTAGAGACAGAGAGAACACAAGGATTTTACGTTATAGAAATTATTTTAGATGATTGGGAGAAATTGTGGAATTCAAAAGGATAACATTTGAAGGTAAACGTTGAAGAAAATATGAAGGTTAATTTATAAACAAGAACAAATTTGTGTGACATAGTGGTATTGGAGTTTAGTGAATACGAGACTTGATTTAAACAAATTCAAGGATTTCATAAATCGGATTTAGAGGTTTCGGATCTAATTTAAAACGAGATGAAGGAATTTAAAATTTTGATTAAATGAATAAGTGTCGACTCCTAAAAAGAGGGGTACGTTTCGTGGAAAATGTTTTGGAAGTTAAAATTTTTTTGTCTATGGTGATCATGGTAAAATTTAGATGACTGAAGGTTATAGAAATTTTTGAGGGTAGTCATATGAAGGTTGATTTTATATTTGGGTTTGTGAGAAAAATATGATTGGCAAATGATAAACTGATAGTATTGGAGAGAGATGATTTACTGACTTCGCATGAAATCTTTTCCTGTTTTTCTCTAAAAAGGTTTTTCAATATCATTGAATCCTAGTTTCCTTAATCACGACCAAATCGAATTCGATTATCTTTTCTTATCATATTTATATCTTGGGTTGTACTAAATTGAATTAAATTTGATTGTGACCTGAATCTCTATCCTTGTATGCTCGATCTCAGACTTTGTTGAGCCTGTCCTCCATATTGCCTAAATCTTGATTTTCCCCAATTTGATCAACTTAGATTGTATCGAGACTAAATATTCTTAATACGTATTGTGATTGGAAATTTTCATGAAATTGGCTTTCATTCCTTAACGTTGATTCTGATTTTTTTTTTCTTTTTTTTCTGAACCCTTTAAAGATAATGGGTAGTTACTTTTCTTTATTTTTATGATAAGTACCAGTTTTCATATAGGATGGTAGACTGCCTTACAGTTTTGATAGTTTGTTATTTTTGTAACTTTTGTTTAGCACCCTAGACTGCCTGTGTGTTTTGATACCCTATGACCGATTCAGTTAGCATGACTAGTATACCTGGGTGAGACTTCCAACTGCTACGGTATGCCCTGACCTTGTATATTATTCCTTCAAATTGCATGATTTAGAAATTTTTTTTTAGACCTTGATTGTTGGGAAATAGGGACGTCATCCCATTAGTATCAGTTGTAGATATATATAGGTTAGTCCTGGATGTGGGGATGTGTGTCTATAAACATATAGCTTATGAGATTTATGAGAGATTATAGTATCAGCCTTGATAGGATGTACTAGTCTTTTGGTGAGTATAAATGTGTTATGAGAGATAGGGGTCTATATGTCTTAGTAATGCATCGTTCCTATGGTAACAGAATGTATTAATAGATGGTTAATAGGAAGATAATAGTTTGAGCATACCTATAGTCTATGATCAGTTCCCTTTCATCCTTAGTTAAGACCACTTTAAAATAGGTCATGTCCCTTGGATATAGGTTCCAGTCCATATTTTATTGAAGTTCCATTACCGCCGTACAGCAGAGCAGTATTGGATGTATTCCTAGATTGACACTTTTTAGATGTCCGTTTATTATTCCAGTGTTAGGAAGTGTTACCTTAGATATTGGGTAGGTTAGAGGCTCTAGAAGGAGTACTATCGATATTAAATTTTGAGGACGAAATTTTTCTAAGGTGGGTAGAGTTGTAGCACCCAGTTTCCCAAATGAGGGTAATTTTAAAATTTTATGTTTATAATTATTTTAATAATGATATTTAATTCATGATATGATTTTTGGTAATTTTAAATCATTTTAAAATTATTTAAATCAATGACTTGTGGTTTTGACGTTTTGTTAGTGAAACCCTAGAGACTGTTTGACCTAGAGCCTAACCATGTGATTATGATATTTTAATATCATTTTTGGCCTAAGGATATTTTTACATTTGACCTCTTTGAATTATTTTGATATTATTTTATTATTTATGACATTGTTTTGGGATTATTTGAGTCGGGTTCGAATTTCATCTCAATCTGACTTGTAACGGGGACCCGGGGGTAGTTTGACTCTAGTGGAACCCACACACTAGTTAGGCATGGCCCACATGATATTAATTTTAGTCCACATGATAGAAATATTTTAGTTAGAGGTTAGACTAATTATTATGGATAAGGTTAGTGTGATTAGAGACTTTAGAATGACTAATTTAGCCCCAACCAATTAGCCCTTTCCTAATACTCATAGAATAGGTTAGTGGAGACTTTTGGACTTTTCCTAATAGGACAAAACCACCTTTATGGCCAGCCACAATAAGGATAGGGTTGAGCCTCCCATTTGTCATTATCCATCTATTTTTCTCTCTCTTGTTCTTCCCCAAATTTCTAGAGAGCAATCCCTAGCAATTTCTCCACCAAATCCTTCCATTTCACCACCAAATCTTCTTCTTTCTTTCTCCATTCTAACCAAGGAGGAAGCTACCCAAGTTTGGGAGGATTCGGAGCTCGTTCGTGTCCTTTTGGAATCTCTACGTGTCGGTGTCGCTCCGGGAAGGTTTTTCTTCGATTCGATCTACCGGGAGGTATAAATCCCTTCTCCTTTTCATTTCCTCATGCATATAGGTCTATTTTGAACCCATAGGAATGAACCCCATGGTTGTATCTCTTTTTGTGTCCATTTTGTGTCCATTTGGAGGTCATAGGAGTGTCCTTTGTGTTGTGGATGTGTTCATGTTACATATATAGATTTATATATATATATATATTGTAATGAGAGTGTATCTATATTTATATATGTAATAAATGGTTCATGATGATTATATAATCAAGTTTGTGAGTGTGATTCCTCATATTATTATTGCTATTATTGTTGTGGATAATTAGGATATATATTGTGTATTCTTTTGGCTCAAACTATCTAAATCCGTCATAATTTTTATCCACGTTTTTAATTTCAGTCCTAACTTAGAAATGTCATAACTTCTACCTCAAAGCTCGGTTTAATCTCCTATTTTTTTTAAAAGAAGCGTATTGAAGTTAGCTTTCCAAAAACATGTATTAATAGGCCTAATTCTTTCTGTAACTTTCTGGAGAATTATTTGAGTGTCAGCTGTACGAAAGACAAACGCGTTCTCGGTGTTTTTGCGATTCCGGGAGTTTCCGGAAACGAAAACGCAATCCGTTTGAAGTTTCGGAAAGCTAACACATAGATCTATAACATACTTTAATCCTAGATTTTAATTCATGCTGAGATGGTACAGTATTGATTATTAGTAGGAGTTACTATTCGGCATATGCATTTTGTGCACCCTTGTGTGTAATATAATGTTCTATTTGATTTTAACCCATGTTAATGTATATACATTATGTAATTAAATAGAGAATGCAAGCATGAGTAAATAGTTAAATAATTGATGTATGTGGTGTAAGTATCCTATCTAATGTAAGCATGTATAAGTATGGCTTGTAATGAATATGTAGGTTCCATAGTATGTAATGTATGGTACATATAGTAGTGCAAGAGAATAAATGAATGATGAATGAATGCAAGCATGAATGAAATGTAATAATAGATGTAATATATGCAATATACAAGTTAATGAGATGTAATGTTCTATGTTAACACAAATCCTATATTACCTCATGTACCCCTTACACTATGTTGACACTATCACACTTGACACTTTGTTCACTTACACTTTGACAATCTTTGATATGTATACACTATGTATGCCCATTTAACCCTCACTTGCCCCTTTGCCATGTTCACATACACACATAGCCTCTTAAATAAGTATTTATGAATACAGTTAACTTAGCTATGTATGTATATTATATATATGTTAGCATATTGTGTTGTAATATATAAGTTTATATAACCATTTGAAATGCCATGATTATAGACCAAATGTTGAATACTAATATATGCATGTGTATATATGTGTAAAAATATATAGCTTAAAGTAATATATTACCTAGTGTATATCCAATGTGAATTCTTGCCTATTTGAGTATTGAATAATTGAATGCTATATAGAGTTGGGTGTATATTGGCTTGTATAGCCTTGTATTGATGTGTGCTTGCTAGGATAGTCTTGGTTAGGCCTAGTAAGACTTGCTGGATTAGGACATGACCTAGTTTGACCTAGTTTGACTAGTGCAGTTGACCAGAGTTGACCAAGGGTTGACTTTGGCCTAGTTTGACCTAGATTCATGTAGAATGCATTGTAGTGCTTTATATTACCCTTCTGGACATGTTGTGACCTGTGCTGTTCTAATTAGGAGCCAGACACCTCTCCTCGGACAGTATCTTTATCTTGGATATTCAGATATCAGGCGAGTATATTCTCTGTTCATTTCATATCCTGCTTAGAATTATTTCCTACAGTAGATTACTTTACTTGTACTGTCACGTTGGTCCCACAAATTGGTACTATATAGATCCCTTCTTGAGATGTTATCCTTAGGGAGCATCGGGTACTCTATGTTTTGTGCGTTTCACTTACATGGCGTATCACTATGCTTCGTTGATTCTTCGATCACTTGTGACATATACTCTTATGATCACAGAGTCATCCTGGAAACCTTATCCCATTTATGGGTCTACTATGTATCACCTTCGGGGTCTATCACCTTCGGGGTCTGTACATAGTATCATAACATAACCTGGCTGGATCCTTGTGTATTGATTGGGGGTACGGGAGAGTAGAATTTGGATATGTGAATAATACACCAGTAGTTTCTTATCAGAATCATTCCTTAGTGTCTTATCAGAATCATCCCAGGCCATTTACATGTTCATATTGTACTCTGACTCACTAGTCACTGCTAGTTCTCTATGTATAGTAGATATTTCTATTACAGTTCTCTCTCTGTTTACATACTGCATTCTTCAGTACCTGTATCTTACTCTACTGCATGTCTATATTTTCTAACCTACTATGATCTGTTGAGATGTACTGTACTCGCTCCAGTCCTGACTGGACCTGTTGATAAATTTTACAGATAGCCTGGAGGTGCCTGCTAGCCTAGAGGAGACACATTAGAGGTTGTTTAGGTAGTTATTTCATTTTGTCTGGAGTTGTATTTACTTTGTGGATTACTGTATCTTTATTTGAGTTTTGAGATGTACTTCTGGGTTCATGTATCTTAGACACTTAGACTTCTATCTCCTGTATTTATTTTGGATTTCATGTTTATCTATCCTTATCATGCTCTACCTTAGATGTGATTGAATTTGTATCTGCTATGTCACCCCCATTCGGGGAGTATAAACTGTTTAGTCTTATACTGTTAGATGCATTGAGACCTAGGACAGCGTTCTACTGCCGACACTGCGGCGTAGGCTGGGCGTAGTTACGTTCTCGTGCCCTAACTCTAGGGTACGGGTCGTGACAATCTCGGCTTCGAACTGATGTAGCGTATCAGCACGTTCCCAGCTAGACTCGCCGTAAGGCAAGCCCTTCCACTAGATGAGGTACTCCACATACGGGGACACGCCTCGTCGCTGAATGGTCCGCCTGTCCAGCACGGCTTCCACCTCCTTATCGAAGGAAGTCGTCATGGTCGCCGTCGGTCACTTCGAAACTCCGTACTGGGGATCCTCCAAGTCTTCATGGTATGGCTTCAAGCAACTGGCATGGAAGACTGGATAAATCTTCAGCTTGGCAGGGAGTTCAAGCTTGTAGGCCACCGTGCCTACTTTCTTGAGCACGGGGAAGGGGCCTTCATACTTCCGGATTTGTCCTTTGTGCACCTTGCGGAGCACCTTGAACTGTTGCGGTTGTAGCTTCACCAGCACCATGTCCCCCTCCTTGTACTCAACTGGCCTTCGCTTCGTGTCGGCCCACTTCTTCATCTTCCTCACAGCTTTCTCCAGAAATGCCTTGGCAATGTCCGCCTTTGCCTTGAAATCTGAAGTGAACTGGTTGGCCGCGGGACTTCTACTCGAGGACCCCGCACTCAGCGTGTGCGGGACAAGTGGTTGGCGACCCATCACCAACTCGAATGGACTGCTGTGCGACGACTCGCTCCGTTGAAGATTGTAACAAAACTGAGCGACGTCGAGGTGATGCACCCAATCCCTCTGGTTGGCACTCACAAAGTGCCACAAGTATTCCTCGAGTAGCGAGTTGACCCGCTCGGTCTGCCCGTCCGTCTGCAGGTGGAAGCTGGTCGAGAAGTGTAAGTTCGTTCCGAGGATATTGAACACTTCCGACCAAAACTTCCCCGTGAAGCGGGGGTCTCGGTCGCTGACAATATTGATCGGGATGCTCCAGAACTTCACCACATGGCTGATGAACAGTCGCGCGGCCTCCTCTGCGGTGCAGTCCGTCGAAGCAGCAATGAAGGTCGTGTACTTTGAGAACCGGTCCACCACGACGAGAATGGACCCAAGCGCCCCCACTTTCGGCAGGGCGGAGATATGAAGTCCATCGAAATACTCTCCCACGGCCGACTCGGCACGGGAAGAGGCTCCAGCAGGACCCCGGGCTTTTGATGATCCACCTTGTCCTGTTGGCACACAAGACAAGTGCGAACATAGTCCTCCATATCTTCGCGCATGCGAGGCCAATAGTGTAGTGCCCCGCTCCCGTTGGGGCGAAGCACTATGTAATAGGCTCGTGCCAAGTCAGACATGGTCGGGAACATAGATGGCTAGTCTGACTCGGCGACGAGTTTGATATACAAAAACCATGACATCAATAAAATCGATTTGGACGAGTGATACGAGTACCGTTCCAACAAATGGATCGACTACTGTTGGAATAAGTCCGAGATGCGGTAGACGACATCTTGGCGAAGGAACTCTAAAGAGAGCGACGCAACCCGTCTGCCGTTGGTTTTATTGGTTTTCTTGGCTTTCTGAATGAATTGTTGTGTGGATTTGATAGTGTGCTTTTGCGTCGATTTCTGAATGCGTCTTTAGGAATTTCGAAGGAAGGATTGAAGGAAGGGTTCTAATTCGATGCTCGTGGCATTGCAGGAGTTCGTGTAACTGACACTTGACTGTCGTGAAGCGTTCTCCTACTCTCGGCGCAATCTCCTTAGGTGGGTGGTTCTTCGGCCCCTTCTTTTCTACTCCTTCCCGCTAACTAAATTCTTAAAGTTCAACGTTCAAATCGATGATGCTAACGGAATGTATGCTTGCCACTAAGATCAAGAGCTTGGGATAATATATATACCTAGAGAAGTTAACTCTAAGTCCCTAAGTTTACACTAAGTAGAGAAAAGATAAAGTTCTAAGAAAGAGACATAATATATTCTTGCCATGCAAAACACAACGATGAAAACCTTGGTGGCGGTATATCATGCCTCAGGGAATTTGGTGCCTACGGGACGCTAAATCAGAACGTACGGTTTCGGGGGAAAGGACCCTTGCACGAGTAGGAATGATTATGTGATTCGATAATGGCTACGCTATGCAATTTACTTCATACATATTAAACTGTTCATACATTCGCATGGTCAAGGACGACTTGTGCACAAGGTGAGCTTTCCTCGAGACTGTACCCGGGGCCTTGGGACCGAATCGGCCTAGGAGAAAATTATAGAAATCGTGCTTCGGCGCGAGGCATTGCGAGACCTCCAGTTAGGCTCGCTACCTGGACTGGGGGGCGCATCACAAGGCTACATAATCGTCCTTCATGGTGTCGATATCACCAATGACCGCATATAGGATAGATTGCATGCTCACCTATTGTCTTATGCAGGTGGCAAGTATCATGTATACCTTGTGCAGGAAAGGAGCACGGCCGTGGTAAGAATGCATGGAAATTTATTATGCGTTATCTTATAAAATGTGCCTTCGAAATGAATTGCAATTCATATAGTTCTAAATAGAAAGATCACTTCGTATGCTAGAATCCTTAATAAGCAGTGTCGGTTTAGATGAGTGGGTTCGTCCCATCCACTAGCAAGTGTGCTAACCCCCAACTCCCCAGGTAACGAGTGTGCTGCGGGAGCTCGAGACTAGACCTGAAGCTGAAGAACGGGAGGCGGCACGAAGCTCTCCTATTTTGAAGTATTTTGAAGCCCAACTCAGATCGAAGGCTTTGAAGGATTATTGCGAGACCTCCAGTTAGGCTCGCTACCTGGACTGGAGGGCACGTCGCAAGGCTACGTAATCGTCCTTCATGGTGTCGATATCACCAATGATCGCATATAGGATAGATTGCATGCTCACCTATTGTCTTGTGCAGGTGGTAAATATCATGTATACCTTGTGCAGGAAAGGAGCACGGCAGTGGTAAGAATGCATGGAAATTTATTATACGTTATCTTATAAAATGTGCCTTCGAAATGAATTGCAATTCATATAGTTCTAAATAGAAAGATCACTTCGTATGCTAGAATCCTTAATAAGCAGTGTCGGTTTAGACGAGTGGGTTCGTCCCATCCACTAGCAAGTGTGCTAACCCCCAACTCCCCAGGTAATGAGCGTGCTGAGGGAGATCGAGACTAGACCTGAAGCTGAAGAACGGGAGGCGGCACGAAGCTCTCCTATTTTGAAGTATTTTGAAGCCCAACTCAGATCGAAGGCTTTGTTTCAAATGTATAAAGGGGCGTGAATGTATGGAACGACAAGGATTATTTCAGGACGAGCTTGTCGAGAGTTTTTATTTTGTGTGTTTCAAGATGTAGCCGCAACGGCATATGTAACGCAAAAATGACCTTGCACATACTTTGCAAGTTTATGAATGAAAAGCTAATTTTTTTCCTATGCTATGTTTTCAACTCTCTGCACTGTTTAATTTCAACGCGTCGAGACAAAAGAAATTTTGAATTGCACATCCTTGCCTTGTGCAAGTCCAATAAAGACTTGCACGGCATCACGTCCTGACCCGTGGGGATCGATATATATCGAGTCAAGGCGATGGCGACCGATTCAGCGAGTCGGGGCGTGACAAATTGGTATCAGAGCACGATTCACACCTCGGACCTTTCAAAATACTTTCTTTAGATGATGCCGTTGCAATTTTTCAAAAACTATACTTTTCGACATATGCGGCCTGAAATAATCGTTCCATACATATAAGCCCGTAGATATTTTGAGAATACTAACGGGTTTGCTCAATTTGTTAGGTATGACGGAAAGACTGGGTGTCCCCACATTAATTAGCACGGATAGCACCGAAGGCGCGACGCCTAGCGAATCTGCCATGGAGCGACTACTATGAAAACACATGTAGGCAACTCTAGAGGGGGGTGAATAGAGTTTGTGTCAATAATCACCAAATAAAAATTAACTCTATATCACCTCCACAAAAACAACTATCAAGATAGTAAATAAATCAGAAATAAATGCGGAAGGAATAAAGATCAGAAGAGCATTCGCAGACACAGCAGTTTTAACCTGGTTTCCCTCGTGGAGGACTAGTCCAGGCCTGAGAACTCTAGCTCAGGATTCAAATCCACTATTTGTGAAATAGTAGTTTACAACCCGTGCCTTTTCTTCAGAAGAGCACGTCAACTTCTTACAGAGGATCGCAGTGGCGATTTGCTTGGAATTTTCCAAGCGACTTGGAATTGTCCAAGTGACTTTTCTTTTCAACTCTTGCACAAAAACTTCTAGCTGAATCGCACTTGAGTACCTTGGGGCTTAGGAAGTTTTGTGGCTAGTAGATTGGAAGAGTAAGGCTCTTGACTATATAGGCTATGTAAGAGAAGAAGAATAGAAGAGTGGATGGTTTCAAATGAGAGAAACCAAGGCCTATTTATAGGGTTCGAGACAAGCAGAATTCGGCCAGAATTCGGTATAAATAATTCAAATTTTTGGCCGTTGGACAGCTTGTAGCAAGCAGGCCCTAAAAATCAGCTCCTGAAAATTAGGGGACAGAGTTCGGCCCGAACTCTGTGTGGAGGCAGAGTTCGGCCCGAACTCTGTCTCCAGCAGACAGAATTGGTCCATTGGGCTTTTGGACTTTGTGGAGCTTGGGCTTGGTTCAGGAATTGGTCTGTTGTATGGTAGAGCTTTGGAGAGATATGCTAGGGGTTGAGATGACTCAGTGCGACTCAACGTACACATTCTCCTAGACTCAATAAATAGAAGATTACAGACTTAGAACAAGTAGGAAAACCAAGAGCCCTTTGATGATGCCTTTCTTCTGATATTTGAGCAGCTCTGAAGATGTCTTTTTCCCTGACAGCAGTCGTCCAAAGATATACAGATCTGAAAATCTGAATACCTTTCGGGGGCTTCGCCCCCGAACCCCCGACGGGGGGCGCTGCCCCCTCGACCCCTGTCCGCTGACCGGGCAGCGGAACCCCCGATGCGAGGCCCCGGATAGGTCGTTAGGCGGTTCGGAGAAATCCCTTTATATGACGCCGTCTTTGGTCCAACATTAATTCTTCATTGCCTATGTCCTGTTTGATCATGTTAGATCATGCTTACTGCATGTCTACAAATACATGTTAGGCCAGCAAAATATGTTGCAGTACGATACAAGCATAGCAATACAATATAGGACAATTAGGACATTGCTAAGTTTAAGTAACAACATGATAGCATGTTAGGCCAACAAAATATGTTGCAGTACGATACAAGCATAGCAGTATAATATAGGACAATTAGGACAATGCTAAGTTTAAGTAGCAACATGATAGTGAGTATATGAATATTAGTGACATCATTATGTTAAACTTAACTGATTAGCCATATTCAAAAACACAATGTAATCATTGGGCCAACAATCTCCCCCTTTTTGATTATGGCAAATCGATTAAGTTTAAGACAGATATGATAGATATGCATATATCACTAATAAACACATACTACGAGAAGATAGTGTGCTAACTTAAACTTATTTCTCCCCCTTTGACATGATCAAAAATAAGCTCCCCCATAATAAGAGATAAACCAAAACTCAAGCATAAGTAAAGGAGGAAGGCATAGACAATCATGATCAAGATATACTAAATGAGGAACAATGGGAGAAGTGTGTAAAGACAAGTATAGAAACTACATACCAAATGTAGAGTGCCAAATAGAAAATAGCTTGTCAAAACACAAATAGTTGGTAAAACTAAAAGAATTTGAAAAAAATCAATAGATAGTTTACCAACATGAAATCCAAGAAAGACATCCAAAAACATAGGATTACATGAAATCCAAGAAAGACATCCAAAAACTTTTCGAAGAGAAAAAAATTCAGTAAAAAAAACCATAAGGATTAGATAATTGCAAATAATAGATATCAAAGTAGAAAGATACCAATTGAGATATTGAAATAGACAAACTTGATATCAATTGAAATATATAAACTTGAAACATTGATCAATGAAACTATGATAGTCATAATTGTCCACAGATAAATAGTGGAACAAAATCAAGGAATGATCAATATAAAATATAGCAATTGAAATAAATAAACTTGAAACATTGATCAATAAAACTATGATAGCACAATTGTCCACCGATAAATTGTGGAACAAAGTAAACGAATGATCAATGTAAAATAAGGCAATTGATATAAAATAATCTCATTATTTACAAATCTATTTGCTTATCCAAAATTCATGCATTTGAACTCAATTACCATATCATGCTTTATGAATACTCTTTAAAATAAACATGAAGGTAAAGGAGAAAAATATTTGAGAAGGAGAAATTCAATCGACTTAAATGCTCCCCCTCAAACTATTACCAGTTTAGATAAAATCATAAATTTTGGGTAAGTCCTCAACAACGAAAGCCAAATCAATTAAACATACAAAGAGAGCCAAATCATAGAAAGTCATATCAAAGAAAGCACAATAGTCATCAAGATAAAATACGAAAGTAAATATTAACGAGATGACTCATATCAAAGAAATATGATGAAAACAATTGCATAAACTCTCATAAACCTTTCAAAAAATAACAGTATCATGACCTCAATCACTAAGATATAAATAATGATAAAAATATGGGTCAATGATGAACTAGGTATACGACATATTAAAGGGTATAAATGAATTGAACCAATTTATTTGCTCCCCCTTAAAATATGCGTATCTAGTTCCAAAGTACTTATAGCATAAATAAAATGATAACTACAAGATCTAGGGGTAAATCAACTATTGATTTCTCCCCCTTGCTCAATGCATATAAGGCTATAAAGACGACATAAAACAAATAATGTCATCTTTAGGAGAGATACCCAATAAAATAGTCTTTAAAGATGAACGATCAAAATAATATCTCAATTTAGCACATGTAATCAAAGGACGACATACACTAACCTATATAGAAGAATATCAAATTGAAATATGATAGATCAATACATGTTATCTTTTGAGAAGAAGATCATCATGAAAAGAGATAAGGTCCATTAAAAACAATCATGATGAGAATCACAATATAGCTCAAAAGATAAAAATACAACTAAAGAAAAATGTCATCATGAATAAAGTCAATTAAATCAATCATGAAGAAAGTCAATTAAATCAATCATGAGGAAAGTCAAAATATAGCTCAAAAATAATAAAGCTCAAATATCATGTCCATGATTATCTAATTAAGAAAAGATCAACCAACTTATTGCTTTACAAGGACTATGCATGTTTTACCACATATGTACCCATCAACGGGTAATAAT
Organism: Iris pallida; assembly: GCA_029216955.1. Classification (NCBI taxonomy): domain Eukaryota; kingdom Viridiplantae; phylum Streptophyta; class Magnoliopsida; order Asparagales; family Iridaceae; genus Iris; species Iris pallida. The sequence goes on from JANAVB010000194.1 coordinate 20,388,591, forward strand.
CCAACCTTGCTAATACTAAATGAGAAACCAATGAAGTTCAAATAGCAAAGAGCATATGTGATAATCCATGAGTAGTCAAAGTAGAGTAATAAATTAACTTGATAACCACATAATTAGATAATATAGGACTACTCAATTATTAGGATCATTTATCAATAAAAGTAAACATGATCCAACGAATCTCATCAAGAGAAAATCCCAAATCCATATTTATAATACAATCTTACAAATCGATAAAAAATATGGAGAGAAAAAGTCAATCTCATTTAAAACATTGCAAATATTCCAAAGAAATGATAATATAATAGAATCATAACTCAAAAGATGAGAGAAATTTAAGAGATGCTTGTCAATGACTAGTATGAAAGGAAGTTAAAGCGATGAATCACAAATCTCAATGGAAACAAGATAAAATAAAAAAAATTTGTCAAACTAATTTTAGAAACCAAATATATGTATCTAAAATAGAATACAAATCAGAAAGAATTCATAAATCTTGTTTTTGTAAACTAGCATATCACATATAGATTGAAGTTCAAGAAGATAGCTAGATGAGTGAAAGTGAACAAAAATCATGTAGCTTAACAATACATCGCAAATAAGCAAGCTAGCTACATAACTAATTAAGATTAATGAGATAGGCCATTAACATGATAAATGTGCTCATTAAATCTTAAGTCACTAACACTAAAAAATACATGCTTAAGCATAGAGTTCACAATAAGGGTAATACATTTTGTATGATCAAAATGATTTATATACTCTTTGCTAAGCAAGGATAAGAGTATAAGATAGCAAGTAAATGAATTAGACTCTCATCAAGTAAAAGACAAAAGAGATGTTCATGAAAACACAATAGAGCAAATCTCTTTGCCAAATATTGAGATTAACCCAAGATAATAAAATAATAGATTGATCTAGAGAAAGCAAAATTATAACCATTATGAAAGTGTATTCTCTAGAAATGGAAAATCTCAAAGTAAAAGTTCAACCCATAGTAGCTAAAGACATGAGAAGTATGATATATCAATTACATATATTCTCATGTGCTACAAAATATCATTGGGCAATAATAATAAAATATTTATAGCTCAAATATAAGGCTAGATATGATGAAGTATTCTGGAACTTAGGGGAGGATCCAGAACTAGATAATGGTTGCAAGTAGACCTTAATAAATCTTAAGTCTATAAAGTGTTGATCACTTTGGGTTAGCTGTAGGGGCCGGTTCCCAGCTAGCGGTAGTCCGAAGAATCATGCAAATGATTTAACTCATTTGCTTGCTTCTTAAGATCTTCTATTGATGAGGAAAGAGATTTGATTTTCAAAATTAAAGAATCATTCAAACTCTTTAAAGAAACACAAGATGAGTTTTGAGAGTCAAGTCTAGATAATAAATCATTGTTATTATTTCTCAAAAACTCATTAGCTTCTTCTAAATGAATAACCTTTTCTACAAGTTCTTCATTTGTAGAATGAAAAGCCTTAGCAAACTTTAAGGAATGGTTAGCCATGGCTTTCCACTTAGAGCACTTATTGCATTTAGAAGAAACATGATTGTATATGCTACTAGAAGTAAAACCCTCTTCATCGGAGGAGGAAGAATATGATGCCATACACAAAAAAACAAGGATCTACTCTAAGGATGTTAAGCCTAACAATAGAGACCTTGCTCTGATACCAATTGAAAACACATGTAGGCAACTCTAGAGGGGGGTGAATAGAGTTTGTGTCAATAATCACCAAATAAAAATTAACTCTATATCACCTCCACAAAAACAACTATCAAGATAGTAAATAAATCAGAAATAAATGCGGAAGGAATAAAGATCAGAAGAGCATTCGCAGACACAGCAGTTTTAACCTGGTTTCCCTCGTGGAGGACTAGTCCAGGCCTGAGAACTCTAGCTCAGGATTCAAATCCACTATTTATGAAATAGTAGTTTACAACCCGTGCCTTTTCTTCAGAAGAGCACGTCAACTTCTTACAGAGGATCGCAGTGGCGATTTGCTTGGAATTTTCCAAGCGACTTGGAATTGTCCAAGTGACTTTTCTTTTCAACTCTTGCACAAAAACTTCTAGCTGAATCGCACTTGAGTACCTTGGGGCTTAGGAAGTTTTGTGGCTAGTAGATTGGAAGAGTAAGGCTCTTGACTATATAGGCTATGTAAGAGAAGAAGAATAGAAGAGTGGATGGTTTCAAATGAGAGAAACCAAGGCCTATTTATAGGGTTCGAGACAAGCAGAATTCGGCCAGAATTCGGTATAAATAATTCAAATTTTTGGCCGTTGGACAGCTTGTAGCAAGCAGGCCCTAAAAATCAGCTCCTGAAAATTAGGGGACAGAGTTCGGCCCGAACTCTGTGTGGAGGCAGAGTTCGGCCCGAACTCTGTCTCCAGCAGACAGAATTGGTCCATTGGGCTTTTGGACTTTGTGGAGCTTGGGCTTGGTTCAGGAATTGGTCTGTTGTATGGTAGAGCTTTGGAGAGATATGCTAGGGGTTGAGATGACTCAGTGCGACTCAACGTACACATTCTCCTAGACTCAATAAATAGAAGATTACAGACTTAGAACAAGTAGGAAAACCAAGAGCCCTTTGATGATGCCTTTCTTCTGATATTTGAGCAGCTCTGAAGATGTCTTTTTCCCTGACAGCAGTCGTCCAAAGATATACAGATCTGAAAATCTGAATACCTTTCGGGGGCTTCGCCCCCGAACCCCCGACGGGGGGCGCTGCCCCCTCGACCCCTGTCCGCTGACCGGGCAGCGGAACCCCCGATGCGAGGCCCCGGATAGGTCGTTAGGCGGTTCGGAGAAATCCCTTTATATGACGCCGTCTTTGGTCCAACATTAATTCTTCATTGCCTATGTCCTGTTTGATCATGTTAGATCATGCTTACTGCATGTCTACAAATACATGTTAGGCCAGCAAAATATGTTGCAGTACGATACAAGCATAGCAATACAATATAGGACAATTAGGACATTGCTAAGTTTAAGTAACAACATGATAGCATGTTAGGCCAACAAAATATGTTGCAGTACGATACAAGCATAGCAGTATAATATAGGACAATTAGGACAATGCTAAGTTTAAGTAGCAACATGATAGTGAGTATATGAATATTAGTGACATCATTATGTTAAACTTAACTGATTAGCCATATTCAAAAACACAATGTAATCATTGGGCCAACATACTACGCCTCATGGAACTCCAACAACGCCAGTCAGAGACGCAGCAATGATAGCTGCAAGAACAGATTCAGGCCCAAGTCAACGCCCAACAAAAGAAAATAGAGGCCCTGACCCGGATCGTGAGCACCATGGCGACACAACAGAACTCGACGACCGTCATGTCCGAGGAAGAAGTACAACCCGAAAAGACAAAACATGTGTCTTCCTCCTCCCTGCTCAAGATGACCAAGTTCAAGAAAATGAACCCGCCTGAATTCAACGGTCGAGCAGAGTCTGACGAAGTCATGGGGTGGCTAGTGAAGATTGAGAGTCTGTTTACTCTCCTCAACATCAAGGGGTCCAAGAAAGTCGGGTGCACAGCGTTGCAGCTCAACTTGAGGGCCTACGACTTGTGGGAGGCGAAGAAACAGGAACTCCAAGAGTCCAACCCTAACGCCAAAATCTCATGGGAGACGTTCAAACGGGCCTTCCTCGAGCAATACATCCCTCGTGCCCTTCGTCGACAGAAGGAAGAGGAATTCATGTCCTTGAAGCAAGGAAACTTGTCCGTTGAAGACTACGATGCGAAGTTTGCCGTAGCTTTTCTACCGAACACAGAGGCGTGGTGCGAGCGCTTCCAGCAAGGCTAGAACGAAGATTTGTGTCGGGACATCATGAACCAGAGATGCCAGACATACAGGGAATCATATAACACCGCCCTTGATATGGAACGGGTCTTCGGTCGAGCGTCACAGAAGGACGGAGCAAGCATCCGCAACAACTCCAACAAGCGTCTTCACGATGCGGGAGGATCTGGTACGCCAAAGCGCCAAAACACGTCCGAGTATCGGGGGCCTCATCCAGGCGTACGGTGCCATCGCTGCGGCAAGATGGGACATATGGCGGTCGATTGCCGAGGGGGATGCTTCAAGTATGGCCAGCTAGGTCACAAGGCAGTAGATTGTCGTATGGGGAGGGCGAACCAACATCCACCAAGGGACGTCCAGAACCAAAATAGGGCGCCTCCCGTCCATGGCGCAAACGCGGTGCCCGTGAACCCACAAAATCGCCAAGGGGCGCAAGGCCGAGTCTACGCATTGACCCGAGACGAAGCCTATGCGTCCGACACTGTCGTGACAGGTATACTACTCTATAAAAATATACCTGCTAGAGTATTGTTCGATTCGGGTGCTACGCATAGTTCATATCTGCCGACTTTGTAAAAGAGAATCAACTACCTATGCAACTTTTAGATATGAATCTTAGCGTTAGCACTCCATCGGGAGTAGATATGTCTGCCACTCAAATTTGTAGGGATGGTTACATATGCATCGGAGGGAGGAATCTATCCTTGGAAGTTATCGTCCTCGACGTCAAGGAGTACGATATAATCCTCGACATGGATTGGTTGGGTGCATGCCACGCAATGATCGAGTGCACGGAGAAGAGAGTTGTGTTTCGCATTTCTGGTGAAACGGAGTTCTCATATTCGTGCAGAGCAGCATCAAAGTCGGCGATGATGATATCGGCAATTTCGGCAAGGCGTATGTTGCATTCTGGGTGCAGCGGGTACCTAGCATCAATTCGAGACACGAGAACGGAGATTGCAAGCATGGCCCAGACTGAAGTCGTGGCAGAATTTTCTGATGTGTTTCCAGACAAGTTGCCAGGGATACCGCCGGACCGAGAGATAGAATTCAGCATCGACACCTTCCCGGACACCCGACCGATATCCAAAGCACCTTATCGAATGGCGTCGGCAGAGCTGAAGGAACTGAAGGCACAACTACAAGAGTTACTAGATCGCGAATATATTCGCCCTAGTGTCTCTCCATGGGGTGCCCCAGTGTTGTTTGTGAGGAAAAATGATAGATCGATGCGGCTGTGCATCAATTATCGAGAAATCAACAAAGCCACGGTACGAAACAAGTACCCGTTACCGAGGATAGACGATTTGTTTGACCAGCTGCAAGGGGCGACGGTATTTTCCAAGATTGATCTTCGCTCAGGCTACCATCAATTGAAGATCAAGTCCGAGGACGTGCCGAAGTCCGCCTTCCGAACTCGATATGGTCACTACGAATTTCTAGTCATGCCCTTCGGCTTGACCAACGCTCCTGCCGCGTTCATGGACCTAATGAACCGGGTGTTCCGGCCGTTCATAGACAAATTTGTCACTGTATTCATCGACGACATTCTCATATATTCGAAGAGCAAGGACGAACACGTGGAACACTTGAAGACGGTGCTACAGACTCTGCGTGAGCACCAACTCTACGCCAAGCTAAGCAAGTGCGAGTTCTGGATGAACAGCGTGACGTTTCTTGGGCACGTTGTCTCCGCTGAAGGCGTCATGGTGGACCCAAAGAATATTGAAGCAATAGTCGAATGGAAGCGGCCTACCTTAGTAAGCGACATCCGAAGTTTCCTCGTCTTGGCGGGCTACTACCTTAGATTCGTGAAAGATTTTGCCAAAATTGCGTCGCCTCTGACTCGTCTCACCCAGAAGGGAGTCACATTCGAGTGGAACGACGCCTGCGAATCGAGCTTCCAAGAGTTGAAGAAATGGCTCATCTCAGCGCCGATCCTTGCACTTCCAGATGGACCGGAAGGGTTTCAAATATTTAGCGATGCATCGCGGACGGGTTTGGGATGCGTGCTTATGCAAAGGGATAAGGTGATTTCGTTTGCTTCGAGACAATTGAAGCAACACGAGAAGAATTATCCTACGCATGACCTTGAGTTAGCGACCATTGTGTTCGCGTTGAAGCTATGGCGGCACTATCTTTATGGTGTAGCCTGCCGCATCTATACGGACCATAAGAGCCTCAAATATATCTTCACTCAACGGGACCTGAACTTACGGCAGCGGCGTTGGCTCGAACTCATTAAAGACTACGATCTGACTATCGAGTACACGTCGGGTAAGGGTAACGTCGTAGCGGACGCTATGAGTAGAATGTTTGCAAGGTGCTTGTCTATCAACCGCAACATACAGCGAGACTTGGCAGAGATGGGTATCGAACTCCGAATCCGTTACCGTGGCGCACGATTAGCCCAATTGCACCTTGAGTCGAGCTTGCACAACAAAATAAAGACCGTACAGGAGGACGACCTATTCCTGAAGAAGATGCGCGAGCTGATTTCGACGGAAAAGGCGACCGACTTTGTGGTAGACGAGGGCGGAATGACGCAGATGAAGAGGAGGATATGCGTGCTGGACCATGCTGAACTTAGAAAGGAGATTCTGACGGAGGCCCATTATGCAAAGTACTCGTTGCACCCCAGGAGTACCAAAATGTATAACGACCTGCGCATGACCTTTTGGTGGCACGAAATGAAAAAAGACGTGGCAACGTTTGTTTCACAGTGCATGGCTTGTCAACGGGTGAAAGCCGAGCATCAAAGACCAGGCGGGGAGCTACAGAACCTCGACATTCCAGTATGGAAGTGGAACAACATCTCTATGGATTTCATCATGGGCCTTCCGAAGACGTCGCGGGGGAATAATGCGATTTGGGTCATTGCCGATCGTTTGACCAAATCTGCTCATTTCATCGCTATTAAAGCATCATGGAGCGTCGATCGGTTAGCCCAGATTTATCTCGACGAGATCGTCAGACTGCACGGGGTACCTGCCACAATTATTTCGGACAGAGACGGGCGATTCTTATCACGTTTCTGGACGAGTCTACAGGCGGCGATGGGCACTAAGTTGAACCTTAGCTCCGCGTACCACCCGCAAATCGATGGCCAGACAGAAAGAGTGAATCAGATCCTGGAGGATATGCTACGTCTGTGCGCGATAGATTTGAAGACTAGTTGGGATTCGTACTTGCCGCTCGAGGAGTTCGCATACAACGACAGTTACCAATCGAGCTTCCAAATGGCTCCCTACGAGGTGCTTTACGGGAGAAAGTGCCGATCTTCGATTTGCTGGGACGAAGTCGGGGAGCGACAGGTGCTCGGGCCAGAACTAGTCGAACAAGCCGTCGAGAAGGTCCACATGATTCGAGATAGGCTCCGCATTGCCCAGAGTCGACAAAAGAGTTATGCAGATACTCGTCGACGACCGTTAGAGTTCTTGGTTGGGGACCATGTGTTTCTAAAGGTGACGCCGATGCGGGGCGTCATGCGATTCAGGGTAAAGGGCAAGCTGAGTCCGAGATTCGTAGGGCCCTTCGAGATCCTCAAAAGAGTGGCGACCGTTGCTTAGCGGATCGCGCTACCTCCTGTCCTGGCCGAAGTGCACGACGTCTTCCATGTCTCCCAACTTCGGAAGTACGTGCATGACCCAAGTCATGTGGTCAGTTTCGATCAGTTGGAGCTACGCGCCGATCTATCATACACGGAGGAGCCCGTACAAATTTTGGACCGTAAAGAAAAGATCCTGCGGAGCCGATCGATGTCCTTGGTTCGCGTACTATGGCGCAACCATTCCGTTGAGGAGTCGACGTGGAAACTAGAGACGGAGATGAAGGAGAAGTACCCTTCACTTTTCGCCGACGAAGGTCAGACCCTTGTTCTTAAGTTTCGGGACGAAACTTTTTCTTAGTGGTATATTATGTAGTGCCCCGCTCCCGTTGGGGCGAAGCACTATGTAATAGGCTCGTGCCAAGTCAGACATGGTCGGGAACATAGATGGCTAGTCTGACTCGACGACGAGTTTGATATAAAAAAACCATGGCATCAATAAAATCGATTTGGACGAGTGATACGAGTACCGTTCAAACTAATGGATCGACTATTGTTGGAATAAGTTCTATATGCGGTAGGCGACGTCTTGGAAAAGGAACTCTAAAGAGAGCGACGCAGCCCGTCTGCCATTGGTTTTATTGGTTTTCTTGGCTTTCTGAACGAATTGTTGCGTGGATTTGATAGTGTGCTTTTGCGTCGATTTCTGAATGCGTCTTTGGGAATTTCGAAGGAAGGATTGAAGGAAGGGTTCTAATTCGATGCTCGTGCCATTGCAGGAGTTTATGTAACTGACGCTTGACCGTCGTGAACCGTTCTCCTACTCTCGGCGCAATCTCCTTAGGTGGGTGGTTCTTCGGCACCTTCTTTTCTACTCCTTCCCGCTAACTAAATTCTTAAAGTTCAACGTTCAAATCGATGATGCTAACGGGATGTATGCTTGCCACTAAGATCAAGAGCTTGGGATAATATATCAACCTAGAGAAGTTAACTCTAAGTCCATAAGTTTACACTAAGTAAAGAAAAGATAAAGTTCTAAGAAAGAGATAGAATATATTCATGCCATGCAAAACACAACGATGAAAACCTTGGTGGCGGTACATCATGTCTCAGGGAATTTAATGCCTACGGGACGCTAAATCAGAATGTACGGTTTCGGGGGAAAGGACCCTTGCACGAGTAGGAATGATTATGTGATTCGATAATGGTTACGCTATGCAATTTACTTCATACATATTAAACTGTTCATACATTCGCATGGTCAAGGACAACTTGTGCACAAGGTGAGCTTTCCTCGAGATGGTACCCGGGGCCCTGGGACCGAATCGGCCTAGGTGGAAATTATGGAAATCGTACTTCGGCGTGAGGCATTGCGAGACCTACAGTTAGGCTCGCTACCTGGACTGGGGGGGGCGCATCACAAGGCTACGTAATCGTCCTTCATGGTGTCGATATCACCAATGACCGCATATAGGATAGATTGCATGATCACCTATTGTCTTGTGTAGGTGGTAAGTATCATGTATACCTTGTGCAGGAAAGGAGCACGGCCGTGGTAAGAATGCATGGAAATTTATTATGCGTTATCTTATAAAATGTGCCTTCGAAATGAATTGCAATTCATATAGTTCTAAATAGAAAGATCACTTCGTATGCTAGAATCCTTAATAAGCAGTGTTGGTTTAGACGAGTGGGTTCGTCCCATCCACTAGCAAGTGTGCTAACCCCCAACTCCCTAGGTAACGAGCGTGCTGCTGGAGCTTGAGACTAGACCTGAAGCTAAAGAACGGGAGGCGGCACGAAGCTCTCCTATTTTGAAGTATTTTTAAGCCCAACTCAGATCGAGGGCTTTGTTTCAAATGTATAAAGGGGCATGAATGTATGGAACGACAAGGATTATTTCAGGACAAGCTTGTTGAGAGTTTTTATTTTGTGTGTTTCAAGATGTAGCCGCAACGGCATATGTAATACAAAAATGACCTTGCACATACTTTGCAAGTTTATGAATGAAAAGCTAACTTTCTTCCTATGCTATGTTTTCAACTTTCTGCACTGTTTAATTTCAACGCGTCGAGACAAAAGAAATTTCTAATTGCACATCCTTGCCTTGTGCAAGTCCAATAAAGACTTGCACGGCATCACGTCCCGACCCGTGGAGATCGATTTATATCGAGTCAATGCGATGGCGACCGATTCAGCGAGTCGGGGCATGACAAATAGTATGCGGCCTCCAGCAGTGCCAAGGTTCGCTTCTGTCCCGGATATCCAGCCCACTTCGTGTTATGACACTCCTTGAGCAGCTGTCTCCACAAGCCACTCCACCTAGGCACGACCACCCTGTCGCCCTTGGTGTAGAAAAGTCCGTCTTTCAGCCAGAACCTTCTCGTTTTGTCTTCCTTAGCAAGCTTCATTATGGCCAGTGTTAGTGGGTCCTCCATGATTCCCATTCGAACACGGTCCAGGATGTCCCCCTTGAGCAAGCACACAGATGTGAGCTCGGCCTTCCTGCTAAGCGCATCGGCCACCTGATTTTCTTTGCCGGGTTTGTACTGCAACACCATGTCGAACTCGACTAGAAAAACTTGCCATCTCGCCTGCTTCGGAGATAGCTTCTTCTGGGACTGGAAGTAGCTCGTGGCAACATCGTCCGTCATGACCACGAACTTGGTGCCGAGGAGGTAGTGCCGCCATGTCCTCAAGCTATGCACGACCGTGGTCATCTCCTTCTCCTGCACCGTGTAGCACCGCTCAATGTCATTTAGCTTGCGGTTCTCGAACACGATGGGTGTCCTTCCTGCACCAACACCCCACCGATGGCGAAGTCGGACGCGTCCGTGTGCACTTCGAACGCCTTGGAGTAGTCCGGTAGAGATAAGACCGGCTCCTCCATCACAGCCCGCTTCAGTGCCTCGAATGCCTCCTCACATCGGGGCGTCCAGCTCCACGCCCGATCCTTCCGCAGCAGATCGGTCAGAGGCGCTGCGATGGCGGAATATCCTCGGATGAACCGCCGGTAGTAGTTCGCCAAGTCAAGGAACGATCGCAGCTCCGTCGGCTTGGTGGGAGCCTCCCACTCCCGTATGGACTGGACCTTTGCACCGTCCATCCATATCTTGCCACGCCCTATCCAGTGCCCCAAGAACGATACCTCTTCTTGTGCGAATGAGCACTTCTCCCGCTTGACGAAGAGTTCGTTCTCCCTGAGCACCTAGAAGACAGTCTTCAAATGCTCGATGTGCTCCTCCATCGTGTTTGAGTACACGACGATGTCGTCGAGGTAGACCACGACGAACCGATCCAGGTAGGGATGAAAGAGCTTGTTCATCAAAGTATAAAAAGTCGCAGGAGCATTTGTTAGACCAAAAGGCATAACCATAAACTCATATGCGCCATACCTCGTCACGCATGTCGTCTTAGCCTCGTCGTCCTCCGTAATCCGGACTTGATAATACCCCGAGCGCAGATCAAGTTTGGAGAAGTATCTTGCACCTCCCAATTGGTCGAACAAGTCCGCTACCAACGGGATGGGATATTTGTTCTTGACGGTTACCTTGTTTAGTGCACGATAGTCGATGCACAAACGAAGACTTCTATCCTTCTTCTTCTGGAACAGCACAGGTGCACCATACGGGGCCTTTGACGGTCTGATGAATCTCGCATCCAGCAGCTCCTTGAGTTGCTTCTTCAACTCGTCCAGCTCGGGCGGGGCCATGCGATATGGAGCCATGGCGGGCGACTTCGTGCCCGACTCTAACTCAATGGCATGGTCTACCTCCCTCTGTGGAGGTAGCCTCTTCGGCAACTCCTTTGGCATGACGTCCTCGAACTCCACAAGGACGTCATCGATCTCAGGCGGAAGGCCCCCCTGCACGGGCGCCTCCTCCGACTTGAGCACAGCAAGGTAAGTCATCTCTTCGTGTCGCATCCCCTTCTTGAGTTGTAATGCGGAGAGAGCCTTCCCCTTCGTAAGCTCGCCTCGTGCAGTTGTCACCATGTACGGAGAGCTCTCCTCCATGATCCCGACGACTCCCAGATGCGGCATTGGAACTGCCTTTGCCGAAGTGAGGAAGTCCATTCCAAGGATCATGTTGAAGTCGTCCAGTGGTGCTGCCGTGAGACTAGTGACACCCGTCCAGTCTTTCACTTAGATCTTCACCCCTTTGGCCACCCCCTGCACGGGGCGCGCCTCAGAGTTGACTGCCTTTATCGTGCTTGAGTCTTTTTCCAGCGCCAAACCCAAGCGTCGGAACTTTGCGTCCGAGATAAAGTTCTGGGTAGCCCCCGTGTCGACCATCGCCCTGGTATTGTGGCTATTGATCTTCACGTCCACGTACATCAGCTCTCGATTCGGGATCTTGGACACTACCGCCTTGCTCTTCAAAGCATTCAACAGGCGTAGGGTACCCATGTGAGCCCCCTTCTTAGGCTCCATGTCCTCGGCCTCCTCGCCTTGGACCGCGTTCAACCTCTCGCCCTTGTTCGAACAGTCCCGTGCGAGGTGATTTCCACCGCACACATAGCACTCGATCTTCCGCTCCGTCGAAGGCTTTGCTTGCGGCTTGTCCTTCGGCGGTGGGCCTCCCTTTCTGTTGTTCTTCTTCGCTCCCCCACCATTGAACTTGGTGGTGGTCTTTTCCTTGGGCTTTGGGGCATCGCTCCGTCAATACTCCATCAGCTTCTCGGTTGTCGCAACAGCCGTGTTCAGATCTGATACATCTTGCCTCTGTAATTCTTGTGCTGCCCATGGTTGTAGACCCTCCAGGAATGTGAACAGGCGATCCTCTTTGCCCATACTAGAAATGGTGAGCATTAGGCGGGTGAACTCCGCCACATACTCCTTGATTGTTCTGGTGTGCTTGAGTTGACGCAAACTCCGTCTTGCGACATACTCCACATTCTTCGGGTATAATTGAGACTTGATATCCTTCTTGAGATCCTTCCAAGTCTCGATCTTGCAGAGTCCCTTTTCTATATCGATGCACCTGCGTCGCCACCACATCGTAGCATCATCAGAAAAATATAAGGATGCTGTGTTTACCTTGTCGATCTCATCCTCGATGCGAACCGCCTTCAGGTAGCGCTCAACATTCCAGATGAAGTTATCCACCTCCTTCGCGTCCCGTACGCCAGTAAAGGATTTGGGTTCTGGATACTTCACCCTCTGCGTCGACTCCCTCCTCGGAGTCGGACCACCAGCAATGGCCCTCTCGAGGACCTCCGCCTTGGTTTGTAGCTCTTTGCGTAGTTCAGCAATCTCCGCCTTCGTGGCCTTTCGTTCCTCCTCGAACTCGGCCTGCATCTCGCGGAGATGCTCTCGGAACTCCGTCATAGCCGTGGCAACATCCGCCTCCAAACCTTGGGCGAATTCCTCATGAGCCGCTTGGTTCTGCTCCACTTGATACTCGACGTCCGTCACGCCTTTCTCCAGCATCTCAACCCGGTCAGCCAACTCGCCAAGAGCCCGTTCCACCAACGGTTCTTTGCTCTTGCCCTTCCTCGAGGTCTTCGCCTTCTCCTTAGGCGATGAGGGTTGTGCGGGTTCCTCGTTGATGATGGCTTCGGTCGAAGACATGACGGCGATCGAACCTTTGCTCTGATACCACTTGTCACGGACTTAGTGTTTTTGCTAGCACTTCATCCCGTGCGTCGCACTGTCTTTCTCCTCAAAGACTCGTACAAGCCTTCCCAACCCGACTTTGCTAGATCGCTAAGAAAACTAGAATAGTGGAGCAAAGATGGGACTAGTAAGAATCTCTTTATTGACTTGGAGAATGCTTACAATTTTTAGGTGGTGAGGAACAAATGAGAGCCTCCCCCTTTTATAAGTGCTCATAGAGCAATACAAGGAAAGTCCTGGAAGGAATATTCCAAGGATTATTACATTCTACCATAACTGGAATGGCATATTCCAGGTTTATTCCCTAGCAACATAAAAGGAAACTTCAAGGACCTTCCAGAAGCTTCTTGGGCCTCCTAGAACGATCTTGGGCCTTCCGAAGAGATCCACAATCTTTTAGAGCCTTCCGCCATCTTCTAGAATGTTTTGGAAGCTTCCCGCATAACCTTAGTCCGCAAAAAGGTTATGCAAATGGGCCTCGGGCGGGGTGCAACATTTGGGACGTTACACCATGCTTCCTTTAAAAAAATTACCCAAATTGTTTCTAAAGTCAGGTTCAATTAAATATACTAGTAAATGCACTTGCTTTGCACGTGTGATAACGTATAATAAGAATATTATCCAATTATAGTTAAATGTTGTTTTTAGCTCATGTGGTTAAGGTGGGAGGTTTTCTTTTTGTTTGGTCGAGTTCGATTCCCCATTTTGAATATATATATATATATATATATATATATATATATATATATATATATATATATATATATAACAAATTTAAACTTTTTTCAACAATTTTTTTACATAATTTTTTTTAAAAGAAAATAGTTGATGATATACACAGCTTAGACTGAGCCGTTTTGAAGCCCCTTTATGATAGTAGAGATGAGTTTTAGTAAATAAAAAAAAAATGAGATTTTAAACAAATTTAAATTAGGGCCCACTAGATAGAATTAACTCGGAAGAAATTAAATAATGGTATTTGGCATGTTTAACAATTATAGGAAAATGAGAATTAATACAAATGATTTTATATGGGCTTAAGCATACATTATAAGGAGACTGGCCAATAGGTTGACATTGAATTTTGGGAATATGAATTTGAACTATTAAATAGATATGTTAGAGGGTATGGGATTATTAGTTATGAAAAACGTCCATCGAGTAAATAATCTATAGCATTGAATTCGCATTAAACAATTAATGGTGTCCGGCACACGCAATGCGTGTGCAACCCATTTTTAAGGCATTAAAATTGGATGATTGTACGTGTCAAATCTTCGAACATATTAGAAAAGTTTAAAATTACTCTCTTAGCATTAATATAATTTTTTAATTTAGATCCTTGTATATTCAAAATATAATATTTTTAAATTTGGAAATTGCTGAGAAACCCAATTTCGGGGTGGACTTTTATGAAATGCCCACCCGCTGGATGAGTTTTATGAAATACCCAGAATTAAGTATTTTCACGTTAAATATTCCAAGATTCCCTTTTAGATGCCACCCGCTGGAAACTGCTATTTTTATAATACCGAAACTACCCCTCCACGCGGATTGGTCATCTATATGTATTTGAATTCCAAAAACTCAGATCTGGATTGCGATTTTCGTCTTCTTCTTTTTTACGGAAAATCTGAATTCTATTGCTCTCATCTTCAGCAGAGATCGCAAAGATCGTTCGTAGTTCGGTGTACTTTTCTTCAGTCGAACTCAGATCATCGCTCGTCATCATCATCACCATCATCATCATCTTCATCGTGGAGACATTTGAAGTTTTTCGACGATTAGGTCAATTGTGGAGAGAAGATCTTTCTTCTTCTTTTCCATAAGAATTATCATCGTTTTGAAAGAAGAACGAAACTCTTTATTCCTGACAAAATTTTTCTAAAAAAAAAAATATATATTCTCCGTGTTAAAACCACGGAGAATGACCATTCTCCGTGCTAAAATGACGGAGAATGACTATTCTCCGTTTTAAAAACCACGGAGAATGACATTCTCCGTGTTAAAAACTACGAAAAATGACAATTTTCTACGGGTTTTAACACGGAGAATGCCATTCTCCGTGGTAAAGTGACAGAGAATGGCCACTCTCCATCTTTTTTAGTACGGAGAATGACCATTCTCCTCCATGTTAACACGAGATTGGTCATTCTCCGTGTTAATATCACGGAGAATGACCATTCTTCCTGTCGAAAAAGACGGAGAATGACCATTCTCCGTTGTAAAAAATGACGGAGAATGTCCATTCTCCGTGTAAAGATCACGGAGAATGATTATTATCCGTGTTAATATCACGGATAATGACCATTCTCCGTGGTAAAGTGACGGAGAATGGCCATTCTCCGTCATTTTAGTACGGAGAATAGCTATTCTCCGTGGTTTTAACACGGAGAATGGTCATTCTCCATCTTTTTCAATACGGAGAATGACCATTCTCCTCGATGTTAACACGATATTGGTCATTCTCCGTGTTAATATCACGGAGAATTAATGATCATTCTCCGTGTCGAAAAAGACGGAGAATGACCATTCTCCGTTGTAAAAAATGGCGGAGAATGTCCATTCTCCGTGTAAAGATCACGGAGAATGATTATTATCCGAGTTAATATCACGGAGAATGACCATTCTCCGTGATTTTACCACGAAAAATGATAATTCTCCGTGGTTTTGACACGGATAATGACCATTCTCCGTCATTTAGTACGGAGAATGGCTATTCTCCGTCATTTAGTACGGAGAATGACTATTCTCCTGCGTTTTAAGACTAGAAATGGCCATTCTCCGTGATTTTACCACGGAGAATGGCGAGTTGAAAGTTTGGAAAGCCATAACTTTTGACTGGGAGATCCAAACGAGGCCCGATTTGTCGCAAAACGAGCGTATTTCCGAGGAGCCTGAAAGTAACTGATTCTCCATTAGACGGACTTTCAAAATTTCAGAATCGCAAAAAAATGATGTTTTGACCTCCGTTTTGACATGAAAATATTTTGGAGAAGAAAACCTAGATTCGAAAGTGAGCAGCGTATCGAAGAAGAGGAAGAATAGAAAGTGAGCAGCGTAACGAAGAAGATGAAGAATCAAAATCTTTTTTTTTGAAGAGTATGTTTGGCTGGTGCTTTGAATAAATTAGAAGGGTAAAAGGGTCATTTGGAATCCGCTTTGGATAAGTTTCTCTAATTCTGGGCACGCGATGAAAGTTTTTTTAGCGGTGGGTTTTTCATGAAACTTTTTTAGTTTTTGGGCATTTCATAAATTTCCCCTTTTTAAATTTAAAATCAAATTCATAAGCTAAACTATAATTAACTAATTGATACTCTATAAGCTTAGATTATTTGAATTAGATTTTAACTATAATTAGTAATATAATTATTCTTCAAATATATTGAAGTTCACATATTTATCTTGTCATCAATATAATCTTTTAATTTAAATCTCATGTATATTTAAAATATAATATTTTTCAAATTTAAAACCCTATTTCTAAACTATAATCAATTATCGATACTCTCTTATCAACTTAGATTATTTAAATTTAGAATATTTAAATTAAGTTTTAAACTATGAGTAATATTATATTCAAATATATTTAAATTTTAAAATAAATTGGATTAGATCTTACCTATTGTATTTTCGACCTTTTCTTTTCAATAAGATTAATTTTCTAGTTTTTTTAATCACATACACAAATACAAAAAATATATTATATTATATTATATTATATTATAAATCATATGATCAAATTTAGAATTAAATTTAGGTTATGAATTAGATTATATTTTAAATAATAGATTTAATTATATTATATTAGATTATGTCTAACTATGTAGTAGATTATATCTAACCTAAGTTCTAAATTATAAATTTTAGATATGTAAAAAATTATTTAAAAAATAAGGACATGAAAACAATGATGTATGATTAATATACGCCAGTATCAATCTTTTAAATGTATCTTATTAAGAATGACAATATCTTATAGAAAAAAAATATTGGACTTCATGATTAAAAAAAAGAATAATATCAATTTAAGTGGCTTTATAGATCTGTTCTGCCATTCTATTTGTGAGTGAAATAATTGAAAATCGTGTTCATTCAAAAAAGGAGACTATGTTGTATTTTATGTTTTAATTCCAGAACGTTTCTACAAATTTATTGTCATGAAAAAGTTTTACTATCATTTCATTTATTCGTATTATTGGCATCATTGACTTCAATATTTGGAATTAGTTGTTCATATTGTTGATAATCTGAATCGTCAAAGTTAAAGTGAATGAGTTAAGATGAGAGTTGAAGTCTATTTTATGTAAAATAGTTATGTTCTATGTAAGAAAAAAAATAACTCAAAGTAAGAATTTTGATCCAACCTCAAGTAGGAAAAAATTGGAAAACTTTGTTTTACCTTTTCTTCCTTTTACTTTTTCTTCGAATACTGTTGTAGAACACAAACAGAGACAAACTAAAGAGTAAGAGATTTTGTATTAGAAAAGGATATCTTTTACAGGGATACAATATCGGCTTCACCGGTATCTACAGCCGTGGCACCTCGATGTGGCTCCTCTGGATACAATATCTACAATATCGGCTTCACCTCGATGCACCTCGATGTGGCTCCTCTGGAGGCTACAAATGCAGTTCCGACTTAGTTTATCTCCAATATCTTAACTCTATATATTTCTAATCATAAATTCATCCTCTATCAAACCTAAATTAAATAATATGGAGAGGATGAATTAATCAATTGTATGGAGTTAGACTTTTTTTAATACCACATCTAGTGATCTTTATCAGAGTTAGAATCTCAATAAAAAAACATATTTCGAATGATCTTATCATGCATATTGAAAAGTTCACCTAAAATAAGATAAGGCATAATCTAAATGAGAAACATATTGCTAGAATCTCAACAATAAACATATCTTCAAAAAAGTTTTGATTATTATTTTTTATATAATTGAATTAAACCGAACAAATATGGGATAAAAAAAATTTGTATATAGTTGAATTTTGACTGATACTTCAAGCCATAGTTTGCAGTCAATATTTACACTAGGAACTGATACTTGAGAACTGTTAACTAAGTAATTTACAATCAGTTTGTACACTAGGTTACACTAGTTAGGAAACTAATACTTAATTAAACACTGATAATTAAGTACTTGAAAACTGTTAAACTAAGTGCTTAATTTTTTAAGAAAATTTTGAGTTAGCTAGTCCAGATAAACTAAAATCCTTGCTCCGCCCTTGTAGAATTGAAGGATATATACCATATTTTTTTAACTGGAAATTGTTGAGAAACCCAATTTCGGGGTTGGTTTTTATGAAAAATCCACCCGCAGGATGGGTTTTATGAAATTTTCAGTTATATATTTCCACGTTAAATATTCCAAGATTCGCTTTAGATGTTCTGTATTTACAAATTTACCATTTTACAAATGGAACAAACCTTCATAAACGCCATCCCAAATGGAAGATGAACCTCTTTTGATCTCTCTCTCTCTGTAATCCTTGATATAAATTTGGTAAATTCATGAAAATCTGGATTGTTGTGGGCAATGTACTAATATCAAACCTTTCACTGTGGGTATGAGTATTCATGATATGCTTCTCAATCTCAACCTCCTTCGCATAGATCCTTGAGTACAAAGCAGACTCAGGAACATAGCCAAGGCTCTTCATGTTTGTATATATCTTCTTATAGTTACATCGAGGGTGAAGTTGGGTAATTCTCGGTCTTGCTAGACTATTAACACAGTAGACAAACATTTTAAGGATAAATTCCAAATGGGTGTCTGGAATCTAATTTCCACCATTTCTGCGTTTCCATGAACTGTACAAACCACAAACGTGAGCATCTGGTATGATTGGCATATTTTTCATGATCTCACAATGGCCTTCTCAAACTGTCCATGAGTCCCGATGTCATCTAGAGTAAGCAAACATCGAGCAGGGGAACATGCAACTCATTTATGTGATACATGGATGAACTCGAGTTATAAAGTAATACATAATCATATATCTCATCTCAATGGAGGTAAGAGTACACTATGCTCTATCAGTCCATCTAACATTAGGCCACCAATATCGTACCATAATTTCAATGAAGTTTAATGAACTCAGATTATATACAAAAGGAACATGCCTTTAGGGTGACTACCAGTAGTCTCCGCAAGAGCAACACCAATATCTTTCATGATGATCTCTCTTTTTCTGTGATCCTTCAAGAACGTACTTATAAATATTTGAAGAAATGAAGAAAATTTCGGAGATTTGGGTGCCTCAAATCACATAGAAAGCCTTGTATCTTGCAATTCTTTGAAGAAGTGATAATGAGGTATCTAGATGTGTTAACTTAATCTTACACATTAGTTGTCTTCTTCCAAATAACTTTTGTTATAGGATTAATTCAAGACTTCAATTGTCTGCAAGGGAAATTCTAGTGATTAATGTTCTACAAGAAACCCCCAAAAAAAAGTCCAGAAATCTTTGAAGTTGGTAGTACTGAAAATTAGGATGCATTGTCTAGTGTGCATGACGTGCAGTGCAATTTATAATTCTCTCATATGATAGATTTATTAAAGCTCGAAGTAGGTCAAGAAGCTCAAAAGTATCTTAAGTTGATCGGAGTACATTTTCAATGGTGAAGTTTTAGCTACAACAAAGTCCACAAAGTTTCTTACATTTTCATGAATATGCATGTATGTAGTATTTCAACATATTTTAATTGCCATTATATCTGACCTTCAACTTTTTCTGTATGTTACCATCTTACCTTTGTCTTGATGCCATTATATCTGACTTTCAACATATTTTAATTGAACAATGCATTTGAATAAGGAAACTGTAGATATAGATCTATAAATATAGATATGTGCGCATATATCTATAGATATAGATATAGATATGCTTGTAGGTTAACAAGGTTTATATAGATATGTTTATATATTGCCTGGTTTATTAAATTAATGAGTTTGAAATTGGATTTCCCAAATTTAAACACTTGATATTGAGATGGATTGAAAATATATAATCTCATTATATGGGATAGAAAACTAATTTGCTGATTTTGACTCAGCATAACTACTTCACAATATCAATATAATATTTTTCTTTTTTTTTTTGGATATTGTTTCTTAGAGTGTTTGGGTAGTATTAAACAAATCATCTATTTTGACTCGCTAAAAAAAAAAAATATTATTTTTTTTTTACGAAAATTTTCAATAACCTAAATCACGAATTTAAATTTAACCATTATTTGAATAACTATGTAATATAAAATTTACATCCTAAACTAATCTTGATGTGATGCATTATTTAAAACTAATCAAATCAAAAACAATTCAAACATGATCTCAATAGCAAAATCAGATGATAAAAAAAACGTAGTCTAGTTTCGACCTAATTTAAATATAATTTAAATAATCATATTTAAAATTACAACCATATTTAATCAAATTATAATCCATTACATAAATTGAATATTATTACAACGATAGAAGATATATAATCCAAGACTAATCATAAATTATATTTATATCTATATATTTTTTGGAGGTTGTTTCTTAGAGTATGTGGGTAAATATTAAACTAATAATAAATTTGACTCGGTATAAAGTGCTGAATTTGACTCGGTAAGAAAAGACTATTTTATTTTTCAAATAAATTTCAATAACCTAAATCAAGAATTAATTAAATTTAACCATTATTTACAACTAATCAAACTAAAAATTATTCGAATATGATCTAATTAGCAAAATCAAATGATCAAACGATAAAACGTAATCTAGTTTCGATCTAAATTAAATATAATTTAAATTAATCAAATTTAAAATTACAATCCATTATCTATATGAAATATAATTACAACTATAGATAGGATAGTTTCATAGTTCTGTATAGAAGATATATAATATAAATATAATTATTTTTTGGATTATCATATATTTGAATCGGTAAAAAAAGATTATTTAATTATTTCGAATTTTTTCAATAACCTAAATTATGAATTTAAATAAAAGTAATTCAAATATGATCTAATTAGCAAAACCAAATGATCAAGCGTAATCTAGGTTGGATCAAAACTAAATATAATTTAAACTAATCAAATTTAAAATTACAACTATATTTATTCTAATTATACATAATACATTATCCATACGGAATATAATTACAACTATAGATTGATACAACAAACTAGGGGTGAGCAAATACCGACCGATACCAAAAAACCGACCGAATACCGATTAAAAATATTCCAAAAAACCGAACCGAAATTATGTACCGATACCGAATTGCCGAACCGACTAAATTACGGTATAATGGTAATGGTAACGGTTTGAGTGTAATACCATACCGAAAATACCGAACCGAACCGATTCACACACACACACACACACACACAGATATATATATATATATATATATATATATATATATATATATATATATATATATATATATATATATATATATATATATATATATATAATTTTTTACACATATACACACACATTTTTTAATGTTGTTCATGTTAATTTTACACTACTCATTTTCATTTTTATCTTTGTTTTGGTTGGTTTCCTAGAACTTGGAATGGATTTTAGTGGACTTGAATTTATGTTAAGAATGCTAAGAATTGAGTTTTTGATCTTTTGAGCTTATGTTTTTGTGTTTTCATAGAATTTTGAAGTGAATTTTGGTTACTTAAACTTATACTAAAGATTAAACTTAGTGACCGTGTTTGATATTTTAAGCTCATTTTTAGGTGTTTGCGACTTGTTACATATTGTTCTAATAATTTTGATTAATTGTTTGGTTGGTCGAGGCTTGGCTTTAAAATTAATGCTTCCAAAAAATAAATATTATAGGTTAAGAGGTTCTACAATATTAAGTGTGTTAATTGATCAAATATTAATTGGTAAAATACCGATACCGAACAAAAACCAACCGAATACCGATTTAACCGAAACCGAAAAAATCGATTCTAAATTGTACGATATTGGTATTGATTTTTCAAATACCGATTTTAAAAAATACCAAAAAAATTGACCAAATACCGACCGATTATGCCGACGCTTGTAGCGCCCCGCTTTCGATAGGCGACGGAACTTCATAATATGCTAGCGCTGAGTCAGATCGGCCGAAAACTTAGATGGCCATCTGACTCGATCGCTAAGCTTGGTAAACGTTAACGCCTTGCGGCATCGATTCAAATCGATTTGGACGGAAGTTACGAGAATCGATCCAACTAATGGAACGACTTCTGTTGGAATAAGTCATAGATGCAGCGGGCTGCGTCTCGGCGAGTGAGCTCTCTATAAGAGTCCCTTCGACGGGACCGGACCGCTGTATGGTTTTCTTGGAGCTTTGCCGCTGGGCTTGATGAAGTGCTTTCGCATCGTTTTCATGGATGCAATTACAATTTCGATGCAAGGGAAAAAGAAGGAATTCTAACAAAGCGTTGGTGCCATTGCAGGAGCTCACGTAACTAAGGATTGACGTTGCGTAGTGCTTGGACGACCGGCACGAAGCAAAGTAATCGGTGGGTGATTCGGCCCCTTCTTTTCTACTCTGTCCCGCAAATTATTCCTTGCTTCGAATTCATTCAAATCGAACGATGCCAAGCTAATTGCATGCCAATCCACTAAGACCAAGAACTCGGGAAAATGTATCAATTTAGAGAAATTCACTCTAAAAATACAAGTCTATCACATAAACCAGAAAGTTTAAGGTTCTAGTAAAAAGATAGACTATTTTACGTGCTGCAAAATATTATGAAACGTCGATCGTGGGTTATGATGCCTCGGACAATTTGGTGCCTACGGGACGCTAAATCGGGAGTACGACTTGGGGAAAAATGAATCGTTGCATAAGTTGGGAGAAATGATAATACCGTTCAATACTGTCCGCGCTATACAAAACTGTTGCATATGTTAAACTGTTCACGCATTGGCATGGTCATTGACAGCTTGTGCACAAGTTGATATTTTTCCTCGAATCAATATCCGGGGCATCGAAATCGAATCGACCTAGGGGGAATAAATAATCGTGCTTCGATACTGATGCATTGCGGGACCGTCAGTCAGGCTTGCAACCTAGACTGAGCGGGCCGAAATGCCGTTGAGATAGTCCCACGTGATGTGTAACATCAATGACCGCATATAAGATAGTAGCATGCTCATCTATTGTCTTATGCAGGTGTGAATATTATCTCTGTTTTTATGCAGGGACGAGCACGGCCGTGGTAAGAAATATGATAAACTGCTATGGTTCACTGTATGCTTTATTACGCAAAGATGGCTATCGAATATGAACTGAATTCATTTAGTTCTAATAGAAAGACAACTCTAAAGCATGCCTACCCTAACAATCAGAGTCGGTTTAGACGAGTGGGTTCGTCTCGTCCACTTAGCAAGTGTGCTAATCCCATTCACCCAATTTCCCCAGGTGCGACGGGCGCGCTCAACTAAATTGGAGCTGAAGTACGGAGAGGCGTTTTGAAGCTCTTCCTATGCTGAAGTATTTTGAAGCCAATTCAAGTCGACGGCTTATGTATAAAGGGGAGAATGTATGGGACGGCAAGCGTTAGTTCAGGCAACTTGTCGAATGTATTTCCTTATGTTTTCAACCAATATAGCCGCAACGGCATCCAATGTAAATTACGACTTGCACTTCGTTGCAAGCTATGAATGGAAAGCATTTATATCTTTCTATACTGTGCCTTATATTCTGATGTGATTTGTGAAGTTTCGACTTGGCATATTTATATCAAAATCAAAAGATAACCATTTGAAAACTTGTCATCTTGCCTTGCACGAGCGTAACTCCAGGCTCGTGCGGCATCACGCCTTAGCGAGGACGATCGAATCGGCAAAGTAACACCATGACGAACGGTTTTTTCGACTCGGGGCGTGACAAATTGGTATCAGAGCACAGTTATATTTCCTCGGATTTTTGAAAGATGTTTCATTATTGGAATGTCCATTGCGGTGGCTCGATTGAATGCTTGTCGACATGCTGCGTGAAATAAAAGTTCCATACAGGTAAGCTCGTAGATATTTTTGAAAAATACTAACGGGTTTACTCTGTTTTGTAGGAATGACTAAGAAAAGGAACAATCCCGCCCCAACCCAAACTGTAGATAGTACGTCTAGCACAAAAAGCACTGAGCCTAGCGAGATGACTATGCAGAAGATGCTACAATTGATGGAACTGCAGCAGCAGCAGCTTCAGACACAATTCAAAGCCCAATTCGAGGCGCAACAAAAACAGATGAATGCCCTGACTCAAATAGTGAGCAGAATGGCGGGCAATACTAAGACGACGGACGAAGAGACCGAGGAAAAGCAAGGCGACCAAGAAGAAAACGAGAAAGAAGAGACTCAACCGCAAATGATAGATTCTTCTTCCTTGTTCAAGGCAAAGGAGTTCCGTAAGATGAATCCACCAAAGTTCAACGGCCGAGCGGAGCCTGATGTGATCGTGGGATGGCTCACGGAGATGGAGGACCTGTTTAATCTGCTTAGCATCGAAGGGTCCCAGCGGGTAACTTGTGCGACGTTACAGCTGCAACTGAGGGCGTACGACTGGTGGGCCGCTAAAAAGCAGGAAATCTATGAAGCCGATACGGACGCCACGATTTCCTGGAAAATATTCAAGCAACCTTCCTCGAACAGTATGTTCCTCGTCCTGTCCGTCAACAAAAAGAAGACGAGTTCATGACGCTGCGACAGGGAAATATGTCTGTCGACGATTATGATTCGAGCTTCTCAAAGCTGGCAAAGTTTGTCGGCGCCTTCCTGCCCAACAAGGAAGCCTGGTGTGAACGCTTCCAACAAGGCCTAAATGACGAACTGCGAAGGGACGTCATGAATCAAAGGTGCCGAACATACCGTGAATGCTATAATACCGCTTTTGATAGCGAGTGCATCTTTGGCCGTATGTCGAGTAGAGGCATCCGTAACCACTTCAACAAGTGTCCTAACGACACCGGCGTCGGGGGATCGGGAATAACAAAGCGTCCGAACAGATTCGATGATCGAGGCCATGGTAGTCAACACTGCACCAGGTACGGTAGGCGTGGGCACCGAACCGTTGATTGCGTCACGAGATCTTGCTACAAGTGTGGCGAGGTAGGCCATATAGTTACATATTGCCCGCACAAAGGTCCGAATCAACACAACCCACCGAGGAACGTCCCGAATCCGCATAAAGCGCCGATACTGCAAGGCGTGAATGCGGTGCCCGTCAACCATCAGAACCAACGCCACGGAGCTCAAGGCCGAGTTTATGCCTTAACTCGGGACAAGACGCTTGCGTCCGATACGGTTGTAACTGGTATATTACTCTACAAAGATATACCTGCTCGAGTATTATTCGATTCGGGTGCGACATATAGCTTTATATCTGCTGATTTTGCGAAAGAAAATAAAATAACCATGCATTCATTAGATATAAATATTAGCGTTAGCACTCCGTCGGGAGTCGATATGCCTGCGAACTTTATTTGTAGGGATGGCCACATTTGCATCGGAGGAAGATATCTATCCTTGGATGCCGTCGTACTAGACATCAAAGATTACGATATAATCCTGGGCATGGATTGGTTGGGCACTTGTCATGCAACGATCGAGTGCG
Organism: Iris pallida; assembly: GCA_029216955.1. Taxonomy (NCBI): domain Eukaryota; kingdom Viridiplantae; phylum Streptophyta; class Magnoliopsida; order Asparagales; family Iridaceae; genus Iris; species Iris pallida. Next base: position 20,414,217 of record JANAVB010000194.1, read on the forward strand.
CGGAGAAGAGAGTAGTGTTTCGTCTTCCTGGTGAGACAGAGTTCTCATATTCGTGCGGTACGGTCTCGAAGGCGGCAATAATGGTGTCGGCAATCTCGGCAAGGCGTATGCTGCGTTCTGGCTGCGCGGGATACTTAGCATCAGTTCGAGACACGCGGAAGGATAATACAAATACGCAGACTGATGTTGTGGCAAATTTTCCTGACATTTTTCCTGACGAGATGCCCGGGATGCCACCGGATCGAGAAATTGAATTCAGCATCGACACCTTTCCGGATACACGGCCGATATCCAAGGCGCCTTACCGAATGGCTCCAGCAGAACTAAAGGAGCTGAAGGTGCAATTACAAGAGTTGCTAGACCGCGAATTTATTCGTCCTAGCGTCTCTCCGTGGGGTGCTCCCGTATAGTTCGTGAAGAAGAAGGATGGGTCGATGCGGCTATGTATCGACTATCGTGAACTCAACAAGGCGACCGTGCAGAACAAGTATCCTTTGCCGCGAATCGACGACTTGTTTGACCAACTGCAAGGCACGACAATATTTTCAAAAATCGATCTTCGTTCAGGCTATCATCAATTGAAGATCAAGTCCGACGATATATCGAAGTCTGCCTTCCGCACTCGATATGGTCATTACGAATTCATCGTCATGCCGTTCGGTTTGACGAATGCCCCAGCCACGTTCATGGATCTGATGAACTGAGTCTTTCGACCTCAAATAGATAAATTTGTAGTCGTATTCATCGACGATATCCTTGTCTACTCAAAGAATCGTGAAGAATATGCAGAACATTTGAAGACGGTACTGCAGATTCTGCGTGAAAACAAATTGTACGCCAAGCAGAGTAAGTGCGAGTTCTGGATGAGTAGCGTGACATTCCTCGGGCACGTAATCTCTGTCGAAGGTGTCGCGGTGGACCCAAAGAAGATTGATGCGGTGGTAGATTCGAAACGACCTGCCTCGGCTAGCGACATTCGAAGTTTCCTTGGCTTAGCGGGCTACTACCGTCGATTCGTACGAAGCTTTTCAAAACTAGCGTCGCCTCTGACTCGCCTCACCCAGAAGGGAGTAGTATTTGAATGGAGCGACGATTGTGAATCAAGCTTCTAAGAGTTGAAGCAACGGCTCGTCTCAGCTCCAATCCTTGCACTTTTAGACGGTCCAGAAGGCTTTCAGATATTCAGCAACGCGTCGGGAACTGGCCTTGGGTGCGTACCCATGCAGAGAGACAAAGTTATCTCCTACGCTTCACGACAGTTGAAGCAGCATGAGAAAAACTACCCGACACACGACCTAGAATTGGCGGCGATCGTCTTTGCGTTGAAGTTATGGCGGCACTACCTCTATGGTGTGGCATGCAGAATCTACACAGATCACAAAAGCCTGAAGTACTTATTTACACAACGGGAACTCAACCTACGACAGCAACGTTGGCTCGAACTCATAAAAGATTACGAGCTAACGATCGAGTATACACCGGGCAAGGAAAACGTGGTGGCCGACGCACTCAGCAGAATGTTTATGGGAACACTGGCCATAAACAAGGCGATACAGCGAGACCTTGAAACGATGGGAATCGAACTCGGAATTAAGTATCGACACCTGCACCTAGCTCAACTGAAGTTAGGATCGAGCCTGCTTAGCAAGATAAAGACCGCACAGGGGGACGACTCATTCCTGAAGAAAATGCGCGAGCTGATTTCAACGAGAAGGGCGACTGACTTTGCGGAAGACGGAGACGGGACGTTGCGACTAAAGGGAAGGCTCTGTATTCCTGAAACTGCCGAACTCAGAAAAGAAATTCTGATGGAGGTGCACTATGCGAAGTACTCGTTACATCCTGGAAGCACCAAGATGTACAAGGACTTGCGCACAAACTTTTGGTGGCACGGCATGAAGAAAGACGTGGCTACGTTCGTATCACAATGCATGGCGTGTCAGCAGGTGAAGGCGGAACACCAACGGCCAGGCGGCGAGCTGCAGAACATCGCCATTCCCGAGTGGAAGTGGGACAATATCTCGATAGATTTCATTATAGGATTTCCGAAGACGCCGCGGGGGAATGACGCAATTTGGGTCATTATTGATAGATTGACCAAGTCGGCTAACTTTATCGTAATTAAAGTAGGATGGAGCGTCGATCGGTTAACACAAATCTACGTTGATGAGATTGTTCGACTGCACGGGATACCGGCCTCTATAATTTCGGACAGAGACGGGCGATTTCTATCGCGTTTCTGGACGAGCCTCCAAGCGGCAATGGGGACCAAACTGAACTTTAGTTCGGCGTACCATCCCCAAACAGACGGTCAGACAGAGAGGGTCAATCAGATCTTAGAAGATATGTTGCGTCTGTGTGCGATCGACCTAAAGACTAGTTGGGATACGCATTTGCCGCTTGCAGAGTTTGCGTATAACAATAGTTATCAGTCGAGCATTCAGATGGCTCCATACAAAGCGCTCTACGGGAGGAAGTGTCGTTCGCCGATATGCTGGAATGAAGTCAGAGAGCGACAAGTGCTTGGACCGGAACTGGTGGAGCAGGCCGTCGAAAAGGTCCGCTTGATTCGAGATAGACTCCGCATCGCGCAAAGTCGACAAAAGAGCTATGCAGATCTTTGTCGACGTCCTCTAGAGTTCTTGGTCGAGGACCATGTATTTCTGAAAGTAACGCCCATGCGCGGTGTGATGCGGTTCGGCGTTAAAGGCAAGTTAAGCCCGAGATTTGTAGGCCCCTTCGAGATCATTGAACGAGTTACGACGGTTGCTTATCGGATCGTACTACCTCCTGTCTTAGCTGATGTGTACGATGTTTTCTACGTTTCATAACTACGAAAATACGTGCACGATCCAAGTCATGTGGTTAGCTTCGATCAGTTGGAGCTACGTACTGACTTGTCCTACTCGGAGGAGCCTATTCAAATTTTGGACCGCAAGGAGAAGGTGCTGCGAAATCGGTCGATGTCCTTGGTCCGCGTGCTTTGGCGGAACCATTCAGTCGAGGAGTCGACGTGGGAGATGGAGGCGGAGATGAAAGAGAAGTACCCCGCGTTGTTTGTCTAAATTAAGGTCAGACCCTTGTTCTAAAGTTTCGGGACAAAACTTTTTCTTAGTGGTATATTATGTAGCGCCCCACTTTCGATAGGCGACGGAACTTCATAATATGCTAGCGCCGAGTCAGATCAGCCGGGAACTTAGATGGCCATCTGACTCGATCGCTAAGCTTGGTAAACGTTAACGCCTTGCGGCATCGATTCAAATTGATTTGGACGGAAGTTACGAGAATCGATCCAACTAATGGAACGACTTCTGTTGGAATAAGTCATAGATGCAGCGGGCTGCGTCTCGGCGAGTGAGCTCTCTATAAGAGTCCCTTCGACGGGACCGGACCGCTGTATGGTTTTTTTGGAGCTTTGCCGCTGGGCTTGATGAAGTGCTTTCGTGTCGTTTTCATGGATGCAATTACAATTTTGATGCAAGGGAAAAAGAGGGAATTCTAATAAAGCGTTGGTGCCATTGCAGGAGCTCGCGTAACTAAGGATTGACGTTGCGTAGCGCTTGGACAACCGGCACGAAGCAAAGTAATCGGTGGGTGATTCGGCCCCTTCTTTTCTACTCTGTCCCGCAAACTTATTCCTTGTTTTGAATTCATTCAAATCGAACGATGCCAAGTTAATTGCATGCCAATCCACTAAGTCCAATAACTCGAGAAAATGTATCGATTTAGAGAAATTCACGCTGAAAATACAAGTCTATCACATAAACCAGAAAGTTTAAGGTTCTAGTAAAAAGATAGACTATTTTACGTGCTGTAAAATATTATGAAACGTCGATCGTGGGTTATGATGTCTCGGACAATTTGGTGCTTACTGGACGCTAAATCGGGAGTACGAATTGGAGAAAAATGAATCGTTGCATAAGTTGGGGGAAATAATAACGTCGTCCAATACTGTCCGCGCTATACAAAACTGTTGCATATGTTAAACTGTTCACGCATTGGCATGGTCATGGATAGCTTGTGCACAAGTTGATATTTTTTCTCGAATCGATATCCAGGGCATCGGAATCGAATCGACCTAGGGGGAATAAATAATCGTGTTTCGGCACTGATGCATTACGGGACCGTCAGTCAGGCTTATAACATAGACTGAGCGGGCCGAAATGTCGTTGAGATAGTCCCACGTGATGTGTAACATCAATGACCGTATATAAGATAGTAGCATGCTCACCTATTGTCTTATGCAGGTGTGAATATTATTTCTGTTTTTATGCAGGGACGAGCACGGCCGTGGTAAGAAAGATGATAAACTGCTATGGTTCACTTTATGCTTTATTACGCAAAGATGGCTATCGAATATGAACTAAATTTATTTAGTTCTAATAGAAAGATAACTCTAAAGCATGCCTACCCTAACAATCAGAGTCGGTTTAGACGAGTGGGTTCGTCTCGTCCACTTAGCAAGTGTGCTAATCCCATTCCACCAATTTCCCCAGGTGCGACGGATGCGCTCAATTAAACTGGAGCTGAAGTATGGAGAGGCGTTTTGAAGCTCTTCCTATGCTGAAGTATTTTGAAGCCAATTCAAGTCGACGGCTTATGTATAAAGGGGAAAATGTATGGGACGGCAAGCGTTAGTTCAGGCAACTTGTCGAATGTATTTCCTTATGTTTTCAATCAATGTAGCCGCAACGGCATCCAATATAAATTACGACTTACAATTCGTTGCAAGCTATGAATGAAAAGCATTTATATCTTCCTATACTGCGACTTATATCACTACCAAATTACAGCATTTTAGCGACGGCCATTTAGCGACGGAAATTTTCCGTCGCTATTACACTCGGATCACCGACAGATTTGTGACAAAATACCGACGGAAAGCAGTGGACAATTTTTTTTATTTTTTTATGTCCATATCCGTCGCTACGCCGTCGATAGGTCGTCGGCCATCTAGCGACGGTTTTATATCCGTCGCTAGAACGTCGCATATTTTAGCGGAAAAAGCCTAAAATATTGGCGCGAGATTTGACTGACGACTTAGCGACGGAATAATCCGTCGCTACTCTGGCGCGAGATTTACTGACTACTTAGCGACGGAATAATCCGTCGCTAAGCCGTCGCTAATTTTTGTACCCTAACTTAAATTAAACCGACGGGGGGAAAATTTTCATTCCCCCCCAAAACACTCTCTCTCTTCCCTCTCCCTCTCTCCGACGATCTCGCTCTCTCCGATCGGCGATCTCCCTCTCTCTCTCTAAGGTATGCTCTCTCTCCCCCCCTCTCTCTCTCTATCTCTCTCTCTCTCTCTCTCTCTCTCTCTCTCTCTTTTACGATTTGGGGGGTTGGGGGGCTGTCGAAGTGGTCGGAGAGGGTGTGGGGCAGGGGGGTTTCGGGTACGGGGTGGGGTGGTCGGGGCAAGGGTGGAGTGGGGTGGTCGGGGGCAGGGGGGTCGGGGAGGGGGTCGGGCAGGGGTGGGGGGGTGGTCTGGGCAGGGGGGGTTCGGGTAGGGGGTGGGGTGGTCGGGGCAAGGGTGGGGTGGGAGAGTGGGCAGGGGGGGTCGGGGAGGGGGTCGGGCAGGGGTGGGGGGGTGGTCTGGGCAGGGGGGTGGGAGAGGGGGTCGGGCAGGGGTTGGGGGAGGGTCGGGCAGGGGTTGGGGGGGTCGGGGCAGGGGGGGCAGGGGGGTGGGAGAGGGGGTCGGGCAGGGGTTGGGGGGGTCGGGCAGGGGTTGGGGGGGGTCGGGGCAAGGGGGGGCAGTGGGGTGGGAGAGGGGGTCGGGCAGGGGTTGGGGGGGTCGGGCAGGGGTTGGAGGGGGGGGTCGGGGCAGGGGCGGCGTAGGAGGGACTCTGGAGTCCCCGCGCAGGAGTCCTCCTCCTCCTCTCCCATAGACACACACACACACACGGACACACACACACACACACACACGGACACACACACATAGACACACACACACACGGACACACACACAGACACACACACACGGACACACACGCACACACACGGACACACACGGACACAGACACACGGATACACACACACTCAGACATATACATCATGGTTTAAAGTATCGGCCGATACCGATCCGATACGGCCGATACCGATACGGTTTGGCATGTTCCGATCCGATACCGACCGATACCAAGTATTGACCGATACCGACATTGGGGGTCTTTGTTCCGGTCAATTCGACAAAGAAAATTAAACAGAAAAGACAAATCAACAGGGGTTTAAAGCATAACAAGGTTGTAGAAGCATGTAAAAGAAGAAAATCACATCAATTGAAGAAAATCACATCTATTGTTTGTAAACCAATCGGTAAGGGTGACTACTATTTCATTTAATTTCAAAACTACTAAGAAATAACACTGAAAATACTTAAAATTATGCCTAAATGTATAAAATATATGTTTTTAAATGTAAATAATTTATTAATAATTATTTGTTCCCCGATACCAAAAAATCCGATACTCCGATCCGAAACCGCCGATACTACCGATATCGCCGATACCAATACTCATAGGAATAGTCCGATACCGATTCCGATACCGATACTTTGAACCTTGATATATATATATATATATATATATATATATATATATATATATAGGCATAATTTTAAGTAATTTATTAATAATATATATATATATATACACAGACACACGTCGTGAAGTCTAGTATATATATTTGATTAGCTAAGGTAGAAGTTTAGCCTAATTAAGGTTAGTTTTGACAGAGTTGACTTGGACTCCTAATTTGACCCAGAACTAGTCTAGTATACCATCTGCTCCTCCTTTCTTCCCTTCTTCTCATTCGACTATCTCGACCTCCTATTCGGCCTACTATTCCGATATGCGTTTGATACGGTCTACCTAACCTATATACTGATACTAATCTGATACTCTCTGATATTAAGTACATCCGGCTTACTAGCTAGCGGATCCACCAGTTACATGATTATATACTAATTATGTTAGATTGTGATACTAAGTAGCCTCGTCGTAGGCCTAGCGTGTTATCCACAAGTTTAGTTTTTCTTACGATATGAGTATCGGTATCGGGCTATTAATTCTTATGTTTAGTTTGTCTTACGATACAGATATTCACATCAAATCGAGCATGAATCGTTACTTTTTTGATCGTACATGGATGTACAAACGACAACACGAGAGCAGAATTGGTGTGAGTGACAATTTTCAGGCAGGTGTGGAAGTATTTCTTAAGTATGCCATGAGCAAAACTCAGTACATGGACGATAACAAAATCAAGTGTCCATGTGTTAATTGTCACAATAGACGTTTCGAAGAAGTGATGACTGTGAGAGATCATTTGACCCGTAAGGGTTTCGTACGTGATTACGGCCTGTGGTCATCGCAAGGTGAATTATATTCAGAAAGACAGGCTACAGAAGCTGGTACTTATGCTTTTGATGATAATACTGCAACGGATGTCCTCGAAGACGACGGATGCTCTGTGGATTATGGAGACATGCAGAACCTTGCACGAGATATGGTGTATGCTGTGGCAGGGCCTAATTTTGATCCGGAGGATCCTAATCCCGAGGCAAAGGAGTTCTATGATATGTTTAAGGACGCAGATACTCCTCTATATCCTGGTTGTGAGACTCATTCCGCACTGTCAGTGACGATGCGGTTGTTGAACATAAAGTCTGATTTTAACTTGCCACAAGCTTGCTATGATCGGATCACACAATTAACTAATGAGGTGTTACCAAAGGAATCAAAAGAGCTCCCAAAAAACTTCTACAAGTCAAAGATGATGGTCCGACAACTGGGACTGGGGTACGAGAAGATAGATTGCTGACGCAACGGATGCATGTTGTATTACAAAGAGAATTGCGTATTAGAAAGTTGTTGGTTCTGTAATGCGGATCGTTACAAGACAGTACAGGGAAAAGGAAAGTCAACTAGAAAACGACGTCCTTACAAGTATATGCATTACTTGTCGATCACGAAGCACTTACAGAGGATGTATATGTCTCTGAATACAGCAGAACACATGACGTGGCACAGTGAAGATCGCATAAAGGACGAAGGAGAATTGTCACATCCTTCGGATGGGGAGGCGTGGAAATATTTTGATTTGTGTCATCCAGATTTTGCTGCAGAGCCTAGAAATGTACGCCTGGCGCTATGTTCTGATGGCTTCGCCCCTTTCGGACAGTCGGGATCTCAATACTCATACTGGCCGGTCATTCTTACCCCTTACAATCTGCCACCATGGATGTGTATGAAGACTCCTTATATGTTCTTGACAGCTATCATACCCGGTCCCAAAAATCCGACAAAGAACATCGATATATATTTACAGCCGTTGGTGGATGAGCTGAAACAGTTGTGGAAGATCGGCGTCACGACCTATGATATTTCCAGAAAACAAAACTTTCAGATGAGAGCTTCACTCATGTGGACAATCAATGATTTTCCAGCATACGGTATGCTGTCGGGATGGAGTACGCACGGCAACATGTCTTGTACGATATGTATGGAAAATAGTAAGGCGTTCCGCCTTAGACATGGAGGTAAAACTTCTTTCTTTGACTGTCACCGTCAATTTCTGCCAACGAGACATCCTTGGCGAAAGAACAAGGACGCGTTCAGATATGGAAAACAAGAATTTTCTGAACCTCCTGCCAGATTGTCGGGATACGATATTTGGGAAGATGTAAAGGAATTGCCCACCGCAATGGAAGATCCATCGAACAATCGTGTCGAGGGGTTCGGACAAAGCCATAACTGGACCAAACGGAGTATCTTCTGGGACTTGCCTTATTGGAAAGATAATCTTATTAGGCATAATCTTGATGTCATGCATATCGAAAAGAATGTGTTCGATAATGTCTTCAATACCGTTATGGATATTAAAGGAAAGACGAAGGACAATCCAAAAGCAAGACAAGACATGGCCGAGATATGCAAACGTCATAATCTAAACTTGATACAAAGGGGAGCTGGTGGACAAGTAACTAAGCCGATAGCGCCATACGCATTGAGCAAGGAAGATAGATTAATAATCTGCAAGTGGATATCTACTTTAAGATTTCCCGACGGCTATGTGTCGAATTTGTCTAGATGCGTTGATCTCAATGAACGCAAGCTAACAGGAATGAAGAGTCACGACTGCCACGTGTTTATGGAAAGATTACTGCCCATTGCGTTGAGAGAGTTGTTGCCTTCTGCTGTATGGGTTCCGTTGGCCGAGCTGTCTACATTCTTCAGGGATATCTGTTCAACTAAGCTCACGGTGCAACATATGATACAACTTGAGGAGAAGATTGTCTTAACAATTTGCAAGTTAGAGAAAATATTTCCACCGGGTTTCTTCGACAGTATGGAGCATCTACCGATTCATCTAGCATACGAAGCCCGTGTCGGTGCATCTGTTCATTATCGATGGATGTACCCCTTTGAAAGGTAAATAAAAATCGATATAATTTAAGTGGATTTTACAATTTATTGTTAATTCTCAAGATAATTTGTCTCTCTAGGTATCTACATCATCTAAAGAAGAAAGTTGGCAACAAGGCTCATATAGAGGCTTCGATATGCGAAGCATATCTTATCGAGGAGGTGTCAAACTTTTGCTCCATTTATTTCGATACTCATGTTGAGACAAATCGAAATAGACCTCAAAGGAATGACGAAGACGTTGAGGAAGGAGGTATATTCAATTTAAGGGGCAAGCCTATTGGGGCTAGTAAGAAACGGTGGTTGAGTGACGATGAGTATGATGCCGCTCACCGATATGTCGTGTTAAATTGTGACATACAAGAAGTGAGAGATTTGGAGAAGTAAGTGACTACACCTCGTTATAATCTCTAATTTGGTGAGGTAAGTGACTACACTAATTTTTATTCTCTCTAACAGTGTATTTAGAGATGAAGTCAAAATAAGGACACCCGATATTACCGATGAGGGACTTCAAAGAGAGGTTGATTTTACCTTTCCGTCATGGTTTCGAGATTACGTAAGTAACTGAGATAATATGTTATGCGGCTACCATTTAAATATATATATGCAACTAAAACATTTAAAGTTTACAGGTTTTATTAGCTGAACCAAGTACACTCACAAATGAGAGCATTCGTTATTTGTCATTGGGACCGAAGAAGCATGCAAAGACTTGGCCCGGCTATATCGTTAATGGCTTCAAGTTTAAGACAACTCAACATCCTATAAATGTCGAATTTCTCAATAACGGCTTCAGTACGACGGATTCTGGTGTTTGCATAAGAGGCACAATCTATGACGACGAGCCGGACTTTGACTATTATGGAGTGCTTCGGAATATTATAGAATTACAATATAGTGCCCCATTTGATATGCATATTGTTATGTTCAAATGTGAGTGGTTCGATATGACACCAAATATCGGTTGGAGAATCGATGAACAATTTGGATTCGTCGATATAAATCATCGCAGGAGGTATAGAGGGTCCGACACGTTTGCGATAGCAAGTCAGGCTGTTCAAGGCTACTATACAAGCTACCCATGGCGTCGTAGAGATCGCTTTGACTGGTGGGCAGTATGCAAGATTAAATCTAGAAATACATTCAACGTTGGAGACCTAGCATACCAAGAGGACCAGATCGAAAAGCCCCAATACTTGGGACAACAGTCTTGTGACATGGATGTTGAATTAGAGGTTGATATACCTCTTGCTGATGAAAATAGAGGGGAGGAAGAGGTTGATATACAAGACTTAGATGTCAACCAGGGGAGAAAGAGGCGTCTTGTCCCAAGTATTGATACTGAAGAAGAAGAAGAAGAAGAAGAAGAAGAAGAAGAAGAAGAACTTTATGAGGATGAGGATGAAGATACAGATGAATTCGACGATGAGGATGATGATGATGATGAGGCCGAGGCCGAGGAAGAGGACGATGACGATGATTAAATATCGCTATATTTCAGTTGTATCTTGAAGCACCCAATATCTAGTCTCGAATCCTAAATTACCCTATTATATTTGGATTTACAATTACAAGTCTAGTGGAACACCAGATGCCCTTTCATCAAAAGTTACAAGAATTGTACTTTGTTGTATTGGTGCGTGATTTTATCAGATTTTGTGTATCTAGCTTTTATTCGTACTTCACTTCTGATTGTAATATTTATTTCAGTTTGGAATATTTGCGTATTATTGTATGAGTTTCTTTTTGCAGATGGCACTCCTAGGCCTACTCGTCTGGGCGGCACTCATCGCCCTGCTGCTGGTATGGATATGTTTAGTTTTATATTCATTTATAAATCTATGTTGTCGGTATTTTATTTATGTGTTCTATTTACAGGGCATGGTTGCGAGCACCCGTACTGGTGGTGCTGGCCGTGGTCGTGGCGGTGGCAGCGACGGCGGCGGTGGTGGTGGTGGTGGTGGTCGTGGGCGTGGGCGTGGGCATGGTGGTAGCGGTCGTGGTCGCCAGCCGCATTCCCCGGATGTGACCTCCGATCCCGACTTGGAGAGCCCGGACACAGGCTCTTCCCGCCGTCATTCTTCCTCGGTGCTACCGACATCGTCGTCGAGGCCTGTGACTCCATCCGCTAGCGGATCCGTTCTGCCACCGGATGTACCAGCGGATGCAGCAGCAGATGCAGCAGGGGGCCCAGCAGTTACTGCAGGGTGGGCCTCGGAGTACCCCGGGATTCAGTTTTATCCTGTTACCGGGGAGTACGTGCGCGGACCCGCGGATCCTCCGACGCCACCAGAGAGGCTGGTGGGCGAGTTCCGACGAGAGCTATGGCCCGCTGGTGAATCGTAAGTAAATTTAAGTTAATTTATTAAATTTGTTTCATTTATTCAAGTTAATAATCCAGTCGTTGCTTCTTTATAGGTTTTTCCCATGGGATGCTGCCCGGATTCTAGGGCGCATTATCCGGGATAACTACCATTGTCACGCCCCGATCCCGCTAGGGTCGTCCGTCTTGCCTGGATCCCTGCGGGATCGATCGTCCTCGCTAAGGCGTGATGCCGTGCAAGCCTAAGTTGCGCTTGCACAAGGCCATGTACCTGCACAAAAACAACTAGTCAAGCAAAAACACACGCACGCACCCATTAGTCAAGCAAAACACACGCACGCACCCATTGCAGAAAACCAAATGTTGGACACAGAGATTTGAAATGGAAATACTCATTTTATTCATAGCTTGATAGGAATACAAGTACAAAGCTTTGCAACTCAGATTTGCCTTATAATTTGGCTACAAGATTCTCTTTGAAATACTCTTTTGAAATTAGCCACAATGCCCATACATGATATCCCTTTATTACAAGCTGGAATTGAAAGACACCTTCAGAAGGAAAAGAAACTTGAACTTGACTTGAAATGAAAGAAAGCTTTGAGGCGGTCTGCAGCTCTACTGGGCTAGACGAGCTTTAGTGCCTCCTTGAAATCCCCCTGTCTCCTTTGTTTCTGAAAAGGATGCCCACAACGTGGGTCAGCACACATCATGTACTGGCGAGCGGCTCTTCGCCGAAACTCACAAATATCTGCACTAATTCAACATGTGAAGCTACATATTTACTAGTGCTCTTTCTACTTGTCTAGGTTCTTCTTAACAATTCATAAGAAACATGACAGCAGAATATTCATAGCCAACTTACCAACGCCGACAGTCATCCCTGCACAAAACAGGTTAGCACAATTTGCATATATTAAACATTCTCATTTCCGTCCCAGCATGTTAGGCTTGCAATAAATCTCTGTCTATATGCATGAGCCTAACTATTGTGGTCCATGGGTATTCCCATTACTAGCAATCGGAACTTCTTGCCCAACTACTAATAGACTAACACCCTTTTTCTGCGGGGACTTCTAGCCCCAAGTGTCCTGTTCTCTCCTAGGCCGATCGACTCCAAGTGCCCCCAGAATCGATCGAGAGATTACCTCCTTGTGCACAAGTTGTCTAGACCAATGCGAATGCAGCTATCAGATAATTCTACTATGCACGAGTCTAGGCAACATGTAAACATTTCCATTCTCTTCTTCTTGCACGGTCAAGCCGTGATTTCCATACCGAGCTATCTCTTTTAGGCAATTCATGAAAGCATACAGTTCATATTGAAGCAAGCAAGCGACAGTTCCATTTTACATATGATCCATTTATTATCTTCTCTTATCTTTTGTTATTGAGGCATCGTTGATCACAGGGACAAGGCAACAGAGTAGACTAGAGATCAATTTTATTAGGGCGTACAAATAAATGCAAGCCCGGTTCGAGCAACTCACCGAGATGAATCTTAATTGAGAGAAGGAGGGACTTCACGCGCCGTTCACGAACAATTCACGCGGCCTGCATTGGCATCAACTGTTGATTAGCATACTTCGTCTCTTTCTCTCAAGATTCGGAATGAATGCGAAATGCGATGAAAGCGAACAATGAAAACCAATCATCGAAAACCAACACGAAAACGCATTCATCAAAACCAAGCAGCGAAAGAAAACATCCAACAAAACTCTTGGATTCATTTCAATAGAAGTCAATCCATCAATTGGAAAGGTTCATTGCATTTCATCCGTGATCAATCGATACCGGCAAAGGTTTCACCAAGTACTCAGTTCAAGACTGAGTCAGCAAGTCGTAGGTATTACATAGTGGACCGCGAGGAGCGGGGCACTACATAATAACCCACCGAGAAAAAGTTTTGTCCTCAAAACTTAAGAAACAAAACTCACCTCCACTATTGTTGTATTCTGGGTCAAGCAACGTGGAGAGATTGAAGACGCGTGCATTAGTCCGCTGCGGCTGGTTCTGCGGATGGTCTCGGAGGGGCGGTGGGCCTGGCAGCTGCCCACGCTCTTCAGTGTCGTTGTTGTTCAGCGGCCGAACTCTCTTATTCTGGCAATTCATAGCACGGTGGCCCTTTTGACCACAGTTGAAACACTCTCCGTTGGCAGAACGACAAACTTCCTTTGTGTGTCCATGCCTACCGCAGAAAGCGCACACGGGCTTATTATATTGTTCCCCGCCAGTCTTCTTTTCTCCGTCAGTCTTTTTCTCCCCGTCATGATATCTTTTGGCGGGCTGATTTCGACTGTTCTGCGTCTTTGCTGACGCCTTCTTTTGCTGGAATTGTTCTACCTGTAGCGCCGCTTCAAAGGCTTGAGAATAGGACCCGCATTCTCGATTCAGCACACTTAACTGGATGTCGTAATTCAGACCATCAACGAATCGATTTATACGAGACTGTTCCGTGGGGAGCAAGGCAGCGGCAAAATTTGCTAGCTTAGCAAATTCAGATTCATAGTCCTCCACGGACATCTCCCCCTGTTTCAGTGTGATGAAGTCATCCTCCATCTTCTTGCTCATGGCTGGAGGCAGATATTGATCCAGAAATGCCTTCTTGAACGAGGCCCATGAGATCTTCCCATTCCTAGCCGTTGCGAGTAGCGCCGGCTTCTTCGTCTTCCACCAATCCTTCGCCCGCAGCCGTAGGAGCATAACGGCACAGACTACCTTTTTGCTACTTGGAACTCCTATGAACGCGAACAGAGTCTCTATTTTATCAATCCAGTCCATCACCTTGTCGGGTGACGTCCTGCCTTGAAATTCCGGAGGTTTCGCGTCCAAGAAGTCCTTTGGCCTAAAGACAGTGTGCCTTTGCGCTGGCTGGGGCTCTTCACCCTCTACGGGCTCGATCTCGGGCGTTCCCGTCTGTTCCGTCGCTGCGGTGGCATCTCGATTTGCCGCAAGCGCCGTGACAAGCTGGGTCAGGGCATCCAACTGCTTTTGTTGGGCAGCCGCTCGGGCCTGGTGTATTTGGTTGTTTTCCTCACTATCCTGCCTTTGCAGCTCTAACATTCTCATGATCCGTTCTACCGGATCGGTCGAGCTAGATGCACGAGGAGGAGCCATTTCTCTACAAAATAGTGTAACTTCTGTCAGTCTCATAAAATATTATGGACTTATTGTATGGGGCATTGGTTTTTCATAACTCAAAATCCGGACACTTTTGAAAGCCGTCAAAGTACTTTATATACTTTTTGAAAACGATATTTGCAAGAGGCCAAGGACGTAAAACTGTGCTCTGATACCACTTTGTCACGCCCCGATCCCGCTAGGGTCGTCCGTCTTGCCTGGATCCCTGCGGGATCGATCGTCCTCGCTAAGGCGTGATGCCGTGCAAGCCTAAGTTGCGCTTGCACAAGGCCATGTACCTGCACAAAAACAACTAGTCAAGCAAAAACACACGCACGCACCCATTAGTCAAGCAAAACACACGCACGCACCCATTGCAGAAAACCAAATGTTGGACACAGAGATTTGAAATGGAAATACTCATTTTATTCATAGCTTGATAGGAATACAAGTACAAAGCTTTGCAACTCAGATTTGCCTTATAATTTGGCTACAAGATTCTCTTTGAAATACTCTTTTGAAATTAGCCACAATGCCCATACATGATATCCCTTTATTACAAGCTGGAATTGAAAGACACCTTCAGAAGGAAAAGAAACTTGAACTTGACTTGAAATGAAAGAAAGCTTTGAGGCGGTCTGCAGCTCTACTGGGCTAGACGAGCTTTAGTGCCTCCTTGAAATCCCCCTGTCTCCTTTGTTTCTGAAAAGGATGCCCACAACGTGGGTCAGCACACATCATGTACTGGCGAGCGGCTCTTCGCCGAAACTCACAAATATCTGCACTAATTCAACATGTGAAGCTACATATTTACTAGTGCTCTTTCTACTTGTCTAGGTTCTTTTTAACAATTCATAAGAAACATGACAGCAGAATATTCATAGCCAACTTACCAACGCCGACAGTCATCCCTGCACAAAACAGGTTAGCACAATTTGCATATATTAAACATTCTCATTTCCGTCCCAGCATGTTAGGCTTGCAATAAATCTCTGTCTATATGCATGAGCCTAACTATTGTGGTCCATGGGTATTCCCATTACTAGCAATCGGAACTTCTTGCCCAACTACTAATAGACTAACACCCTTTTTCTGCGGGGACTTCTAGCCCCAAGTGTCCTGTTCTCTCCTAGGCCGATCGACTCCAGGTGCCCCCAGAATCGATCGAGAGATTACCTCCTTGTGCACAAGTTGTCTAGACCAATGCGAATGCAGCTATCAGATAATTCTACTATGCACGAGTCTAGGCAACATGTAAACATTTCCATTCTCTTCTTCTTGCACGGTCAAGCCGCGATTTCCATACCGAGCTATCTCTTTTAGGCAATTCATGAAAGCATACAGTTCATATTGAAGCAAGCAAGCGACAGTTCCATTTTACATATGATCCATTTATTATCTTCTCTTATCTTTTGTTATTGAGGCATCGTTGATCACAGGGACAAGGCAACAGAGTAGACTAGAGATCAATTTTATTAGGGCGTACAAATAAATGCAAGCCCGGTTCGAGCAACTCACCGAGATGAATCTTAATTGAGAGAAGGAGGGACTTCACGCGCCGTTCACGAACAATTCACGCGGCCTGCATTGGCACCAACTGTTGATTAGCATACTTCGTCTCTTTCTCTCAAGATTCGGAATGAATGCGAAATGCGATGAAAGCGAACAATGAAAACCAATCATCGAAAACCAATACGAAAACGCATTCATCAAAACCAAGCAGCGAAAGAAAACATCCAACAAAACTCTTGGATTCATTTCAATAGAAGTCAATCCATCAATTGGAAAGGTTCATTGCATTTCATCCGTGATCAATCGATACCGGCAAAGGTTTCACCAAGTACTCAGTTCAAGACTGAGTCAGCAAGCCGTAGGTATTACATAGTGGACCGCGAGGAGCGGGGCACTACAACCATGGCCCCGACCTCAATTTTTCTGAGGTGCCTCAGGACATGAAGTACGTCTGGCTCGACGAGATGAGGGTATAAATCCGTCGGTGAATTATTAATTATTCTTTAAATCATTAAATTTTTTTATTACGTGATATTTGAATTTGTATGTCAGAGGACGTTCTGGTGGCCCCCCATCGCGAGGAGGCGATCCGCAGGACCTACAAAGCCGCCGCCGGGAAGAAGATACGGGATGCGGTGTACGACCTTCGTACGGCGCATACGAGGAAGGACTGGATCCGGGCGTAGTACTATGAGCAGATGTTGGAGAAGATGGATACTCCGCAGTTCAAGCTGAAATCGGAGAAAGCTAAGGCTAATCGACAGGTCGCGGGTCTGCATACGGGGGGATCAAGGCCCCACGCATTGACGCGTACAGATTTGGTGAGATAGCGCAAATTCAAATTAATTCTATTATTTAATTTCGTACTGTTAATATACGAAGTTAATTAAATTCTACGTATGCAGGCCCAACGGGCAGTGAAGCAGGGGAAAGAGGCGGAGACGGTCACCGCTCACGATGTATTCGTGCATACGCACAAGAGGCGGAAGGACGGGAGCTTCGTCGACGCGAGGGCCGAGGAGACTGATGTAAGTACTTACGTTTATGAGATTTATGTTAGAAATATAATTATTGTTAAGTTAATTAGATAAACTTAGGATTCAGACTATAACTTAGGGAAACATAGGATTTAGATTATAACTTAGGAAAACTTATAGTATAAACACATTCATTGGATAGGTTGCGTATCGTGAGGCACTTAGTCGGCTTGAGATCGAGCCCCCTTCCGAGAATGTCGGCAAAACGACGCCCACCCAGACGCACTCTTCTATGGCCGCTCGCTACGACGACGTGTTCGTAGAATCCGTTGGCGGCGTTAGGAAAGGGCGCGTCTACGGCTTAGGTTCCATGGCGCCCTCGTTGCAGCCGTCCCCGAGATATCCACCGCCTCCGCCTCCCCCAGCGCCCCCGGTTGACGATGTGAGGGCGCAGCTTACGACTATGACCTCCGCGGTGTCAGATTTGCGGGCGATAGTGTTGGGGCGCTATCCGTCTCCTCCCGGTCCATCTGCTCCCGGTCCGTCTGCTTCCGATCCGTCTACTGCTGCTGCCGGTGCTTCGGATCGACCTGGTCCTTCTTCCCCTGGACGGCTTTCGTTTAACCGCTCTGCGGACGCCCGCATCGTATCGGATAACACCATCTTGACGCTCCTTGACATGATGTCGCCAGAGCAACTACGCGCGCTTCCAGACCATGTCTTGTCCCAAGTGCCGGCACACACGGTGGAGGAGTACATACGCAAAGCGGATGCGGCGGCACGAGCACGAGACGATCCGACGGACGGGGTTTGATTTTGTTTATGTTGTTGGTTTTGTAGACATTTGGATACTGAGTATGTTCGGATATTTTTTTTATGTTTGGATAATTTAATGTTGGATATTGGATATATTGTGTTGGTAATATTTTGTTGGATATTAGATACGTTGGATATTGGTGTCGGATATGGATATTTTGCATATGGATATATGGTGTTGGATATTGGATACGTTGGATATTCGTGTTGGATATGGATATATGGTGTTGTATATGGATATTTTGCATGTTTAATATTGTGTTGGATGTGTTGTATAAACAGGAAAGAGTCTGTTTGCAGTATTTTTTTTTCAAAAATTAGCAGTTAGCGACGGACTGGCGACCACTCAGCGACGGATAGTCCGTCGCTAACTGGAGAAACTGAGGTTAGCGACGGAGTGGCGACGTAAAATCCGTCGCTACCTGGAGCATTTCAATAAAGCGACGGATTGGCGACGGACGATCCGTCGACCTGATGCTGTTTGATGTCCAGAAATTTTAGCTTTCGTGACGGATTGGCGACTAACTTACGGCGGACTGGCGACCACTCAACGACGGATAGTCCGTCGCTAACTGGAGAAACTGAGGTTAGCGACGGAGTGGCGACGGACTATCCGTCGCTACCTGGAGCATTTTAATAAAGCGACGGATTGGCGACGGACGATCCGTCGACCTGATGCTGTTTCATGTCCAGAAATTTTAGCTTTCGCGACGGATTGGCGACTAACTTACGGCGGACTGGCGACCACTCAGCGACGGATTATCCGTCGCTAACTGGAGAAACTGAGGTTAGCGACGGAGTGGCGACGTAAAATCCGTCGCTACCTGGAGCATTTCAATAAAGCGACGGATTGGCGACGGACGATCCGTCGAACTGATGATGTTTGATGTCCATAAATTTTAGCATTAGCGACGGATTGGCGACTAACTTACGGCGGACTGGCGACAAAGTCCCGACGGACTATCCGTCGCTAACTGTAGGAATTTAATGTATCGACGGATTGGCGACGTAATATCCGTCGCTACCTGGAGAATTTTACAATGAGCGACGGTTTAGCGACGGAATGTCCGTCGGTAATTGGGTGTCAGAAAATCTCTGATACGCTTTTGCCGACAAATTTACGACGGATTAGCGACGGATATTGGATATCAGAAAATCAGTGATACGGTTTTGCCGACTGGTTAGCGACGGAGTTTTCCGTCGCTAACCCTATATCCTGATACATGTTTTGACGAAAGTTAGTCGGTAATCCGTCGCTATATATATTTAGATGCGCCGACGGTATTCCGTCGCTAAGTCGTCGCTGAGCGACGGAGTAGCGACGGATATGTTTTAGCGACGAGGTTATTCCCGACGGCTGTTTTACCAAAATATCCGTCGGTAATCCGTCGGTATTTATTTTTGGCGACGGATTACCGACGGATAAGGCCGTCGGTAAATCCATGTATTTTGGTAGTGTATTCTGATGTGATTTGTGAAGTTTCGACTTGGCGTATTTATATCAAAATTAAAAGATAACCATTTGAGAACTTGTCATCTTGCCTTGCACGAGCGTAACTCCAGGCTCGTGCGGCATCACGCCTTAGCGAGGACGATCGAATCGGCAAAGTAACACCAGGACGAACGGTTTGTCGACTCGGGGCATGACAACGCTCACCCCTACAACAAACAGAGATGGATACAACAACGTATGAAGAGAAGACGGATACAACAAGAGAAGAAGAGGGTCAGAAAATCAGACGGCATAATGACAAGCAAACCTGAAAGACCAGCAAAGAGACCGAGCAACGGCATTAGTAGTATTCCTGACGACGTCCTCGTCTCGTTCATCTTCGTAAGGCTTCCGGAGAGATCCGTACTTCCTGTTTGATTGGTGCGTAAGTCTTGGTATTCGTTGACTAAGAGTCCATGTTTCATCCTCAGTCATGCCCGACGAGCCCACACAGATTTTGTGTTTGGGTCCGAAAAGCACTCCACCTTGTACCGTGTTAGCTTCAGCGAGAGCGCCAACAACGCAAGGAGGAGAGTGATAGAAGAGAGCGAGATGGATCTTCCAAGTAAGCTGCCCGTGTATTTTGGTAGAGATTCTCGTGAGCTTAGATTGTCAGCTTCCTGTGACGGGTTGTTATGCTTTGATGTTCCAATTTATGTTAGGAGGAGGATCGATTACATTATGTGTAACCCGATGACCAAGGACTGGCTTATTGTTCCTTGGAACTTGCGTAAGGGTTTCTACGGCTTTATTGTTGGCTTCTACTTCCACTCTTCAACAGGAGAGTATAGATTGCTGCAACAGTACTATGAGATAGGATCATGCGGAAGATATGAAAGCGTTGGATATGAAGTGTTCGATATCGGAGGATCAAGTAGAGCTTGGAGGCCTATTCATGCCTCTTCTGGCATCTCCTCCTCGTCGCTCCGGCCTTCACGTATCTTTCTGCGTGGAAGTATTCATTTTCTGGCTTTTCCAGATTGTGGATTTAGAGTAGAATTTGATACAAATACTGAAAAATTCAGAAAAAAACCCATTCCTCCTCGATTACATCTACATGGTTACAATAATGGTCTAATAGAGATGGGAGGAAGCTTGGGTTTGTGGCAACCAAATGCAAATTCAAACGAAATAGACATATGGTGTTTGTAAAACCCAGTTTTTGTTTCGTAATTTAATATTATTATTATAATATTATTACTATTATTATTATTATATTATGGGTTTAAAAATTTATTTCAAAAATAATAATTGGCTTTTGATTGCTGACCTGACTCGAGCCGGACCAGCTTCCCGAAACCCAGACCCGATCTGAAACCATTCTCTTTATTTGAAAATCCTGATTTCTTTTACAAAAAAAAAAAATCTCCTAACCTATTGGCCTGGTCATCCCACGACCAGACCATCCTATTCTTCAGCCACCTCTTACTTTTCTCTTCACCACAAACTAGTTCTTTCCCTCATTTTAGCAAACCCACACGACCAGGCACTCTACCCAACCCCCCTTCTTTCTCTCCTCTTGTATTCCTCTCCTCTACGTAATTGTTTCCCAGAACTTCTTTTAAAGACAAACATACGTTCACCACCAACTCCCTATACTTTCTTCCCCTTCACAAACCCACCAGCACCACTCCTTTTCTTTCTCCCTCTCATTTCCTTTCCATCCACCTTCTTCCTCACCAAACCACCTACTCCTTTCCCCTTTCGGCCGAGCTTCGTCCAGCCGCGCCCTCCGGCTCCGCGACCCGCGGCCACCCCTTCCAGCCCAAGTCGCGGCCGCCCTCCCCTGCCGGCGCCGTCCCGCGGACCCCGATCCGCCCGCCGCCGCCGTTCCCGGCCACCGCGCCCCTTCACGCGGCCGGCCCCTCCAGAGGCGCCCGCCCCGACGTCCTCTCGGCCGCCCGCGGCCAGATCTGCCTCCGACGCCCCTCTTCGGCGTTCGCCCAGCCCCGACCCCCTTTCCGGCCCGCTGCCCCTTAATGCTCGGTTCCGAGACCCGAGCCCGTGGTCTCCGACAGCGCGTCCAGCGCTGTTCGCGTCCCTCGTACGTTGTTTTCGTGCTTGGACGTCGTCCCGGCATTCCCGAGTTTTACCGCGGCTCCTGTTGTAGAAGCATGAAAAATATTAAAGAAAATGACCCATGCGGCCAAAGAACCCCATGCGGCTCATAAAGCCCATGCGGCTCAAAGAGTCATGCGGCATAAGGGACTATGCGGCCCAAGACATCCCATGCGGCTCCGAAGACACGTGGCGGGACAGTCCTCTTCTCTGCCCCCTCGCATTAATTGTTTGACGGCTGACAACTCTGAAAAAGTGACAGCCCTGACACAAAAAAGAAGTGATTATGACTCTGTCATAATGACAGACTTCTAGGGAAGAGAGAGAGATCTCTGACACAAATCCCCCGAGAGCCATAAAAATGCCACGTGGCCTTGCCACGTGGGCATTCGTATGCGGCTCGAGCAAAGACTTCCCATGCGGTTCAGAATGAAGCAGTCCTATGCGGCTCAGGCCGAGACAGCCTCGTACGGCTCGAGTAAAGACTTCTCATGCGGTTCAGAATGAAGCTGTCCTATGCGGCTCAGGCTGAGACAGCCTCATGCGGCTCGAGCAAAGACTTCTCATGCGGTTCAAAAGGACCATTTCTATACGGCTCAGGCGGATGTATTCCTATGCGGCTCACAATGATCACCTCCATGTGGTTCAAAGGCTCGAGGGAGGGCCACTACCCAGGCATCCCTGACACGTGGCCCTAACCATATGCGGCCCAAAATCATATGCGGCTCACTCGTCATGTGGTTCAGATCCCCCCAGTGGCTCCTAGGACACGTGTCCTAAGCCGATCAATTTCTCAGATTTACTGCAATCAAAGATTGGGTCAAATCCCAATAATCTGGGACACGTGGCAGGAGAATAAATCTAAATTATTCGCAGACACCATAAGATCATTATGAGGAAGATTTATTCCAATCAGCATTAATTGCTGATGAGATTTGGTGTAATCTACACTCAATGGCTCGGATTCGTCACAATAAAAAATGAACGGCCTAGATTGACCAATCCACAGGCCGCCGCCATCTCCAAGAGGTAATCATTGGCAACCCTAATGATCACATCCCACTATTATAAATAGCAAGGTGCCATTCCCTTGTGAAGATATATATTGTCAGAGAGAGATACGTACATACAGGGAGGCTCCCCCGATAGTCAAAGAGAAGAATCCACAGAGATCAATCCAGAGAGAGAGAGAAGCCAGAAGAGCAATACGAGGAGAGCAGGAGGAGTATTTCTTCATCAACGCCAACCATCTCGTCACAGGAGCCAAGGTTGCATACCGATCGTCCAAGGAGTAAGGCAGGGCTGCCGTCGCCTTCCCGAGCCTCTATCGTCATCCCCCAGAATCAAAAATAAACAATTGTACTTAGATTGTTGTACCTAGGTTTTCGTCCCTAGGCTTTCTGTGTACAAGCGAGTTTGTAACGTGAAGTAAAAGTCCGGTCCTCCAATAATTGTTCTGTTCTTTTATATTTTATGGCAAACACGATGGCGACTCTGCTGGGGACAAACTTCTCCATGGCTGAGGAGTTGGTGACACAATCGGATGCAGCCAAGCTTGGCTCCACGCAACAAAAGATGGTCGCCTGGTTCGACCAACAGGCGTTCGAAGAAATGCTCTCCGATAAGAGCGCTGGCCTGGTCCAGAAGCGAGCCCGCACAAAGAAGGCCCGCAAGGAGTGGAGATCCCGATCCTTCGTTCCTACTGAAGCTCTTGCAGAGATACCCTCCGTTGTTCAAGACGGCGAGCAAGACTCTCCTGCGGCCCCACTTCAGACCGTAGGTAACTCTGCTGTCCCCAAGTCCGGCAGAAGAAAATACTATGATGCTGGACTTGTAGGGGCAAAGAGGAACTCCACGCGATCCGAGCTGCATAAGGGTGCTAGCCGTATGAAAAAAGCTCATGCGGCCACATCCGCTAGCCGCATGAAGAAAACTCATGCGGTCACATCTGTCAGCCGCATAGCTTATGCGGCTACAGTTGCCAACCACATGGATGAAGCTTATGCGGTTACTGAAGTCAATCGCTTGTAGAAAACCCATGCGGCCATAATTGTCAACCGCATGCGGTCAGCCTGCACGATCGTGACTCCTACTAATCGCACCAAAGCAACTCATCCGACAGCTAAGGACAACCGTATGCAGACAGCCTGCACGGTTCCCAATCCTAGTCGCATAGCGTCCGTTCCACGCTCCTCTCGATCAGTCTTCGACCGTCTCTCATACGGTCCTGACCCTGATGGTTCTCTGGATGATAAGCCAGACACTGTGGTATTCAACTTAGACTCTTCCTATTACACACCCACAAGTGCTAAAAAGAAGAAGTCTAGGACAGCACGGGCTCATCAAGCCCAGTCAGCTGTTCTAACCTCTGACTATTGGGGCATCCTGTTGACTATCACACGGGCCTCTGATGGGAAGTTGTATAGAACCGCTCGAGTCCAGCCCCCGGCGACAAGAGGACAAAGTGGTTCCTCTGACCTGCGTGAGGCGATCCTCCACAAGCGCAAGGAAAGAGAAGGAGCTTCGGTGTGCAAAGAGTCCTCGCTTGGACGTCACTGCACCCAAATCTTCGTCAACTGCTGTTGCAATAACGCGGCAGCGACGGAAGATCGGCCGTTAGTCTTCCAAAGACTACAGCATCCCAGCTCAGAGGACGAGGTACCTCCTGTTGTCTTCTGCAATTCCACTCAGAAAATCCCCGTCGAGGGAAGAGGAAGAAGACAAGCATCTCCAGCCCCAAGATATCAACCACTACAGCTAGAAAACCGTCGTCTAAACGACTGTCCTCCACCAGAATATTCTAACACACCCGTTCAAAGACAAAATCTGCTGCAATGGGAAATTCATCATCCACATCGCTGGGGGTCGTGGGAACTGGGGGTAGCACTCCTCCGAACATCCACAACGATCTGATGCTTCAAGGAGACGAACCCGGAGAAACAACTCTCCCATCTGGTACAACAGATACTGATGTCCCCGAGGACACCCATGAAGACGAAGCAAGCTCTGAGGCTGGGGATACCGTTCCCTCCGAGTCCGAGCCCGAAGAGAACATTCCCGCCTACCCCGATGACTTTTCGGTGCATGGGTATGACTCGGAGGGCACATCCTCTACCGTTCCTTCCATCACTCCTCATGAAAGGATGGTGTTCATGACGGACAGCAATCAAGGTGGTTCCAGCGATCGCCAACGCATCGACACTTTGGAGGCTATACTGTAGGCCTTGGTCAAGTCTGTAGATGAAATCAAAGCCGCTCTTCCAACTCTGCAAGGAGGAACGCCTGGCCAAACAAGCACGGGTCCCGCGGTCAATGCGGACTCGAACTCAGCGGCACCAAACCCGGGCAATAATCCTTCCGAAGTAACAGCCCCTACCGCGACAGATGAGGCCCGAGAAGTAAGAAGAGAGGTCCAGGAGCTCCGAGCCATGTTCCATGCCCGAGAAAATGCTCAAGACCTCAGAATACGGCAACCATACCCTGCCGAATGGAGGGATGTTCCATTCCTACCAAGATATAAGCTGTTCAATATCAATCCGTATGATGGCAAGACCTCAGCAAGTCGGTACATCACTTACTTCGAGGTCACCACCGACCATCTGCCCCATGAGGATGCTATCCTCACGCGATTATTCATTGGGGCATTGGAAGGAGTCGCTTTCGACTGGTATCGCAATCTGCCGGACAACTACATCCACTCCTTCGTCGGCTTCAAGCGCCTGTTCTTGGAGAGATTCTACGAAGTAGGGCAGGACGTCACCATGTCCACCCTCATGGACGTCGTCCAAGGGGAGAAAGAGTTGACAAGGAACTACATTGAGCGGTTCTACCAAACCGCCATGAAGCTGCCCTCCGGAAATCCGAATTCTTACTTAATTGAAATTTGCCAAAAGAGATTGCTCCCAACAATTAGTCTCTGGATGGGCGAGAGTCAATTCAAGGACTGGAAGACATTTATCATCAGTGCCACAAGTGCCGAAGAACGGTTGAGAAAGGCTCGCCAGCTGGGGTTGCACATTTCGGAGGAAGAAAACAAGGACAAGCATCCCAACACCAACAACGACAATAGGGATAGCCCCTCCAATAATCGGGATAACAGAGGCAAGCAGGCCATGGTGGCCGATACAGCCCAGAAGCCTGAGTCACAACCAGCAGACAAACAATGGCCTCAAATCACTTATTCTTTCGAAGACGGCCACGTCAAGCCTATCTTGGACATGCTCATACAAGGAGACAGAATTCAGCTTCTTCCACCAAGACGGAAGACTCGGCCGGCAGATCTAGAGAATCCAAAATTCTGCTACTACCACCGCTATGTCCACCATGCTACACACGACTGCTATCAACTGAAACGATACATCCAAAACCTTATCGATTCGAACGCTCTGGCCATCGATTTCGAGGAGGTAACCGTAGCAGCCAACATGGTGTCCGTACAATTTGGCAGCTTCCCTCCAACGGAGGCTCAAGACGGTGTCATACCCATCCCTCTGACGACGATAGAAATTGCTAATCTTCTGCCTGCTCGTGATCAAGTTGCTGGTCTAGTACCCCTCACCACATCGCGAGGAGAAATCATGTGGGTCCATCCGGACCTGGTCCACGAGGTGACTCAGTCCACGTCGCCTTCCATTTACAAGAAGAGAAGTAGAAAAGTCAGATCCTGTCGTACCCTCTCGACAGATGTGGAAGAAATCACAGCCGTCGTTACTCGATCTGGAGCACAACCCCAACCTGTGGCTGAGAACTCGACTGATGATCATCCTCCAGCTACCACTGACACTCCAGGGCCCCCTCAGCCTCCGACGACCGACAAGCCTAGGCAGAAGGAGACTCGCTTCGACAAATCCCTCCGGAAAGAGACACCTCAAGGGTTGGAGAGGCCCTACAACTTCGATATACTAGCGCAATTGGCCAATACACCGGCCAAATTGTCCTTATATGAACTCCTGAGGCTCTCAAAGGATGTCCGCGCAGCCTTGAGCGACGCACTCCAAAATGCCGACGCATACTTGGCTCAGGCCAACCTCACGGGAAATAATCAACCTGTAGATCTCCAAGACAGTGCGTGTACGGGAGCGATGCCCAATATCGTCTTCACCCCACAGGACATGCTCATCAAAACCAACCTACACGATCGCCTGCTATACTACACAGGATACATCGGCGACGTGAAGGTGGATCGGATGCACATAGATCCTGGCTCTTCCATAAGCATCATTCCGAAGGGTCTGCTACATCATCTCCGCATCCCAATGCATCGCCTGACACCTACAAGCACCGCCATCAGCAGTTTCAATTCGGACAGGAGCTACCCAATCGGGAAGATTCATCTGAAGTGTCAGATTGGCGATCTCCAATCCGAAGTCACCTGCTACGTCATAGATACAGACACTTATTACAACATCCTCTTGGGGCGCTCGTGGATACACGATTATATGATCGTGCCTTTCACGCTACACCAGTGCTTCAAATATGTCGACAAACACGGCTTCGTGAGGACGAAATTTGCTGATATCGATCCCTTCAAAGGGGTCGAATCTTACTACTCAGACTCCTGCCTGTACGAAAAATCAAAGAAGCATTTTGCTGAAGGAGATATACAAGCCAGTACCGAGACAACCACAGGATCAGAGGAACCTCTGACGATCCACCTCCAAGCTCGCAAACCGGACAAGTCCGCATCCCTTACTGCCACTCTGCGAAAGGACACGATCAGCCTCTCGGCGCAGGAAGAGCATATGATAATCCGGCTGTCAAGGTCCGGCCAAGTGCCGAGACCCACAACAACGCCACTGACAATTAGACTGCCGAGAGTCGGTCAACCCCAAACGGAGAAGCTTAATCCCTCCGATAGGCCACTGACGATACGCCTTCCCAAGAAGGGTCGTCACCCCGATGCGAGGTCTGACACTTCTAGCGAACCGACCACTCCTCGCTCCACATCGAGTACCAAACTGGGGGTCGCTAGTCTGCCAATGACTCCACACTCTGCCCTATCAATTAAACCACTGACAATCAAGCTTCCCAGGTCATCCTCTCAGTCTTCATTCACACAGGGGGTAGCCGAAGAGGAACCAGAGTTAGCCAAGTATGTGGCCGCCCACACTGATGTTCCCTCCGCGGATGATGTAATCCCCTAGAAAAGATACCTTACTTCATCAATAAAGGGTTATCTTTGAACTACACCGAGCTCAATAAGCTATGTACAATGTATGCTATGGAACACGGTATAGGCACTCACCTACACACACAGGTGACAAATGTGTACACCACGATCCAGCTTACTCCAGTAGAAGACGCTTACCGAATAATCGAGGGAGGGACCATCCAATCATCTTCGGCCGGAAGGACGACCCGCATTCCTTTACCATAGAGGAAGCCGACCTCGGGTCAGATGCCGGAAGACTGCCTCTGTATTTTTATAGCCCCCAATCCAAATATCTCATGCAGAAACAGGGGTATGATCTGGAGACGACGCCAGGTTTGAACTACGGCACTGGGCGACGATTACCTTTGAAGCCGCCAGTCCCGGCGGGCAAACCACGGGACTACTATAGCAAAACTCGATGCGGGTTAGGGTATGTAATGCCTACTATGACCCCTGAGATTTCATATGAAGAATGCGACTGGCAGTCACATTCAACCGGGTCACCAACTTCTGACTCGGATACCAGCATCGGAGACGTGTTCAGACAAGTCTTGTCAGTCAACATGGCATTCGCCGACGCTTACGAAGAAGATAAAGACATTCCCGAGATCCTCGAACTAGAGCCGTGGGCCCAGCAATTGGATGTACAATGGAAAAAATGGTTCGAACTGAGAGAACCTCCTACTGAAGATGAAGTCATACAGGTTGACCTCCGCAGCGAATCTTCTCCAAAACCAATTTTCGTCAGTAAAAGCCTAGCAGACGAAGAGCGGGAATAACTGCTAGAACTTGTCAGAGAATACATTAATGTGTTCGCTTGGAGCTATGAAGACATGCCAGGGTTAAATCCCGACATTGCTCTTCACAAACTTAATATTCGGCCGGATGCGAAGCCAGTCAAGCAATAACAGCGACGCTTCCGCCCAGGCATCATGGACGCGATCGAAGCCGAAGTCAATAAACTGATAGCCAGCGGCTTCATTCGTGAGAAGCAGCATCCCGACTGGGTCGCCAATATAGTGCCCGTCCTCAAGAAGAATGGAAAGATTCGAATCTGCATCGACTTCTGCAATCTAAATGAGGCGTGCCCCAAAGATGAATTCCCCCTTCCTATCACAGACATCATGATCGACAATACCTGCGGCTTCGAACGTATGTCATTCATGGATGGCTTCTCGGGGTACAACCAAATCAAAATATCTCTTGACGACGAAAAGCATACATCATTCTGAACACCAATTGGCACGTACTGCTACACAGTCATACCTTTCGGTTTGAAGAATGTCGGCGCCACATATCAAAGAGCCATGAGCATCATCTTCAGAGACCACTTACGTAAGACAGTGGAGTGCTATGTTGACGATATTGCCGTTAAGAGTCGCTGCAAGGGAGACCATCTGCAGGAACTAAGGACGATATTCGACCTAATACGAGCGCACAATTTGAAAATGAACCCTACGAAGTCCTTTCTGGGTGTATCCAGCGGGAAATTCTTGGGCTTCATCATCACTGCACAGGGTATCCATATAGACCCTGAGAAGACGAAAGCAATCATGGATATGGGTCCCCCGAGAAATCTCCGCGAACTCAGAGGCCTTCAAGGGAGGCTAGCTTACATCAGGAGGTTCATTTCCAACCTCTCCGGGCGATGTCGACCATTCACCCATCTCATAAAGAAAGGCATCTCATTCGTATTGGATGAAGAATGCCAGCGCGCCTTCGACAGTATCAAAGAATATTTGTCGAACCCTCCAGTCCTCGTGGCCCCGGTTTCTGGAAAACCATTCCTGCTCTATGTACGAGCAATAGAACATTCCCTCGGGGCTCTGCTGGCATAAAACAACGATACAGGCCATGAGCAAGCCATATATTACCTCAGCCAAATGATGATTGGGCCAGAGCACCGATACACCGCTGTGGAGAAGGAATGCCTTGCCCTGGTGTTCGCCATTCAGAAAATGCGGTACTATGTCATCGGACAAACGATACATGTGATCTCACGAGTCAACCCTCTCAGGGTCCTCATGACTAAACCAGGTGCACTCAGCTCTCGCTTCGCTACATGGGCAATATTGTTGTCCCCTTATCATATGATCTTCGTCCCCCAAAAGGCAGTCAAAGGTCAAGCCCTGGCAGACTTCTTAGCAGCCCACCCAGGCTCGGAGTCCTCCAGGATATATGAAGAGATCCCAGATGAGGTCGCCGACTCGCATGCAACTTCTCACGATGATATATGGCGAATGTTCTTCGACGGTGCTTCGAGGACCGGACCTAAAGGCAATATAGTCGTCGAAGTCGGGGTAGTGCTGGTCTCCCTTTCCGGATTGGTGATTAATCGTGCTTATTTCCTCACAGAGCCCTGCTCTAACAATATGGCCGAGTACAACGCTCTGGTCATTAGCCTCCAACTTGCAAGAGAGCTGGGGGTAGAATACCTTGAAGCATACGGCGATTCCCAACTAATCGTCAATCAGATCCCGGGCTCATACGAGGTCCGCCACGAAGACATGATCCCTTATCACCAAATAGCAATTGACATTATCTCGTCATTCGAGGGGTTCTTCATCGAACATGTCCCCAGACTCCAAAATATCGAAGCTGATGCTCTAGCTGGTCTTGTCGCTTCCCTAGCAGTTCTGAACTATGATCGCCAATCAGTGGATGTGATAGGCCACGAACTGGTCTGTCCCAAGAACAACGTGCAATTCGTGGCGAGTTATTTCGCCCAGACGATCGATGATGCCCCAGACTGGAGACAACCATTCATCGACTTCGTCGTCTACGACATCCTGCCCGAGAACCCAAAGGAAGCCACTTCCATCAGGCGGCATTCTCTCAGATTCTTCTACGATACAGAGACAAAAATGCTGTATCATCGCTCCTATGACGGATTACTGCTTCGATGTCTGTCAAACGTAGAAGCCAAAGAAGCCGTACGAGAAGCTCATGACGGTGTCTGCGGGGCCCATCAGCCTGGCCCTAAATTGCAAGACCGCCTCCGCCGAATGGGCTACTACTGGCCCACAATGGTGGCAGATGCGATAGACTATGCTAGAAAATGCAAAGCCTGCCATGTACACGCGGACTTCATTCACCAACCATCCGAATTTCTATATCCGACAGTGGCGTCCTGGCCATTCGAAGCATGGGGAATGGATATCATTGGTCCAATCACCCTATCTTCCTCCCGAGGACATCGCTTCATACTTGCGATCACTGATTACTTCTCCAAATGGGCGGAAGTTGTCCCACTCGCAGAAGTCAAGACTTCAAACGTGATCAGCTTCCTTAAGCATCACGTCATCTACTGCTTTGGACTGCCCCGAAGGATCATCCATGGTAATGGTCCGCAGTTTGCAAGCCACGCTTTCTATCGATTTTACGATAAGCACCGTATTCAGAATGTCGCTTGGACACAGTACAACCCGGCGGCGAACGGGTTGGCAGAGGCATTCAACAAAACAATCATCAAACTCCTTAAGAAGTTTGTCTCCTCCAACAAACGCGACTGGAACGAGAAGCTCGGCGAGTGTTTATGGGCGTACCGTACTACAGTTCGAACAGCCGTCGAGAATACACCATTCTCTCTAGTATACGGGAATGAGGCAGTTCTCCCATTAGAGACTCAAATACCCTCACTCCGCATCGCCCTCACTTATCAATTGACGACGGATGACAACTACCGACGTCGATTACCAGAGTTGGAGGCCTTAGATGAAAAGCGCCTCCTAGCTCAGCAAAGGATCGAGCTATACCAAGCATGCATCTCAGGAGCCTTCAACAAGAAGGTCAAAATCAAAACATTCCAAGTGGGCGATCTTGTTCTAGCAGTCCGGAGGCCAATGGTCATGACTCACAAGACCGCCGGCAAGTTCCAGCCAAAATGGGAAGGTCTATTTGTCATCGAGGCTGTGTTCTCCAACGGTGCTTACCGCCTCGGTGTAGTGCCCCGTCCCTACATCGTGCCCCGTTGTCCGTCCACGAGGTGCGCGAGAAAGGAATATTGTCGCTATCGACTCGGTCGGGACCGATAGGTCGGGATCGATCGAATCGATCGAACGGGAACGGTTGAATTAAGATCCATTCCACGTTATGGAATGGCTTCTTCGGAACCAAGTCCCACATTCAGCGGGTAGCGCCTCGAGGATTGACTCTGCGGCTGAGTCGGGAGAGACCTCCCGTTGCTCTGCTTTTCACGCCGCTTGCGTTGGTTTTGGCTTTGGTTTTCTGAATGCGTTTTCGTGAATATTTTCGATGGTTTTCATGGTTTACATTTCGAGCTCGCATTTCCTATCGAACTCTTGCATAATACAGTGTTCTAATCGGTTGCTTGTGCGATTTCAGGTGATCGCGTAGGCGACGTCTAGCGCAGCCAACAAGTCCCTCGCCTCAAGCAAAACTCAAGGTGAGTGGCTGACCTCCTTCGTCTCGACCCTCTATTTCAAAATGTGAACTCAGGTAATGATATCGTAATTGAATAAATTGCTTAAAGAATACAAGTCCTATGGGTTAGAGGAGAAAAAGATGTGTTGCGTAGAAAAGAGATAGAATTATTACAAGCCTGCAAAACAAACAAGTAAATGAAACGATTACGGTCTTGGACAACTTGTCGACAAGGGCGATGGTTTCTTCGAGCGGCAACCCGGGGCTACGGGACCGACTCGGCCTAGGAAGAAACAGGTTATAGCCGAGCTGGGTATGAAGCAACCGGTAAGACGGGGACTTACATCGGAGCTCGCTACTTGCGTTGCAAGGGTCCCGTATTACCAGGCTATGTCCAAATGGCTAGTTATTACCAGTGACCTTCACATCAAACACTTGGTATAATTGTTAACATTGAGCATGGAAGGTAACGATAACGTCAAAATGCTTTGTATAAAATATTTAGGGTGGCTAGAAAGATCATCAAAAAGGAAGTCATATGATTTTTATCTATTCTTGAACCAAATGAGAGCCCGGAAATTAATTAGTCACTCGCCAGTACATGTTGATTGTACTGATCCTCGCTCTCTCCACAGGTACGCTAAATCAGGAGGAGCGTACCACGTGAAAGAAGGAAACGCTCGTGTGTTTTGAAGCTTCGTTCGTGCGGTCGAAGCTTGGATCCAATCTCTTTTGAAGACTCCGCTGTTGAAAGCTAGAAGACAGATGGAGCGATTGCCCACTATCCCAGGTGGTTTTGAAATGCTGGTTGTAATCAGGGATGAAATGTATGGAATGGCTATCTCATCGGCCTTCATTTTGTAATGGAGTCAGTTTGTAAAAAGCCCGCGCGGCGTCCTTATATCGAGTCTGTAACATGATGTTCATTATCAATAAAGCTTGAGTTTTCCTTCTATATGAATGTGTTCAATTTCTCTGCGTACTCTTATATGTATATACTGTTGTATCGGATGACCTTATGAACCGCCTTGTGCAAGCGCAACTTAGGCTTGCACGGCATCACGCCCGGGGGACGACTATCGATTCTACCAAATCGGGGCGTGACATAATGGTATCAGAGCACGGCTTTACGTCCTTGGCCTCCAGTGTCGAGTTTCTAGTCTCAAAACCGTTGGTCTCGTGTCGATGAGATATGTCATTCCATACGAGTGAGTCCGTGATAAGTATTATGACTAATGTATTTTTGCCTTCAAATTTCCAGAAAGTGCGGCGGTGAACGAAGAAAGTGCTTCGAGCGGCTCGAGTAGCTCGAGGCCCGGACCCTCTAACGATGCCATGGAGCGGATGTTGCGCATGCTGGAAGCGCAACAACAACAAGCTCAGGAGAATCAACGCCTGAATGAGCAACATCGACGGGAGACTGAGGCACATCGACGGGAGGTAGAGGCACGCCAGACCCAGTTCGAGGCCCGATTCGATACACAATTCAAGTTGCAGCAGAAGCAACTTGATACTCTTCAGCAGATTGTACAGACAGTGGTGGCCAACAACAACAACTCCGCGACGACTCCTGCCGTGACCGAGCCTGCGGCCAGACAAAGCGAAATCGAACCGGAGGTACCCGAGCTTATGCCTGCGGCACCGAGAAGTTCCAACTTCGACGTGTCAAAATTCACAAAAAGCTTCCGTACTTCCTTTTGCGGTACTGAAGACCCTTCGTTGGTAATCGATTGGCTGGAGGAGTTGGAAGACCGGTTCGAGCTTCTGGGCGTTGATGAGTCCAAGAAAGTCGCTTGCGCTCAACTTCTACTCCGATTGAACGCGCACGACTGGTGGGCCGTGCAAAAGCGAGCAATCAGACACGACAACGAGGCAGCGACGATATCTTGGGCTACCTTCCGAGAGGCGTTCGAGATCGAGTACCTTCCCGATGCCATTCGACAAGAGAAGGAGAATGAATTTATGCAGCTAAAGCAAGGGAATATGACGGTGCGGCAGTATGCAGCAGAGTTCAACAAGTTAGCCAAGTTTGCTGGACAATACCTGCCTTCCATGGCGAGTCGTGCACGACGGTTCGAAGTGGGCCTACGACCATCTATCGCCGCCCATGTGTCTGTTCCCAAATACCAAACGATGGGGGAGTCTCTCAACCACGTCCTCCGCCTTGAAAGCCAATACCCTCTAAGTGCTGCCGGCGCTGTGCATACCTACAATCACAAACGCCCTAGCCACGCGGGAGGAAACAATGGGACCAAGCGTCCAAATAATGGGCAACAAGGCGGGTACCAAGGGCGTAACCCATGGCCATATTGCATCCGCTGCCGCCGGAACGGTCATACTATCGTCGATTATCCGATACCAGTGGATGGATGCTGGAACTGTGGCAAGAAGGGCCACATTCGTGCTGAGTGTCCAAGCAGAAGGCCGAACCCAACGGCGCCCCAACAGCACCGTCCAGCGGTGCCTCAGTAACACCGCCCAGGGAATCAAGTTCCAGCGCCTCGAGCCCAGCAACCTGTACCACAAAATGGCCAAGTCCGTCGCCCCAATGCCCAGGGCCGCGTCTACGCCATGACTCGAGATGAAGCGCTGGCATCAGACACGATCGTGACAGGTATACTTAGTTTTAATAATGTGCCTGCTCGCGTACTATTTGATTCAGGTGCTTCGCATAGTTTCATAGCAGCGGACTTTGTCGCCGAGCACAAATTTCCATTAGTATCATTAGACCTCGACCTTAGCGTAAGCACACCTTCGGGCACACCTATACTCACTAATTCAGCCTGCATCGACGGGATTATCTGTATCGGCGGTCAAAAGATCGGTCTGGACGTGATGGTCCTAGACATGAATGACTTCGATATCATTCTGGGAATGGATTGGCTCGGGCCGTGCAACGCAACCATAGACTGTGCCAGGAAGACGGTCACTTTCCGCATACCAGGAGTGCCTGAATTCTGCTTTTCGTGTGGTGAGGCGTCGTCG
The DNA here is from genome assembly GCA_029216955.1 of Iris pallida. Lineage (NCBI taxonomy): Eukaryota > Viridiplantae > Streptophyta > Magnoliopsida > Asparagales > Iridaceae > Iris > Iris pallida. The sequence goes on from JANAVB010000194.1 coordinate 20,449,465, forward strand.
ACCTGCATGTTGATCTCGGCAATCTCTGCTCGGAGGATGCTGCATTCTGGGTGCGAAGGCTACTTGGCGTCCGTCCGAGACATGCGACAGGATGGTGCAAACGTAGGTCAGACCGACGTTGTGGCAGAATTCCCCGATGTGTTTCCGGACGAGCTACGCGGCATGCCCCCCGACCGAAAGATCGAGTTCAGCATCGATACATTTCCCGATACTCGACCGATTTCTAAGGCCCCGTACAGAATGGCTCCCGCCGAGCTGAAGGAACTCAAGGTCCAGCTACAAGAGTTACTCGATAAAGGGTTTATTTGGCCTAGTGTTTCACCGTGGGGAGCGCCCGTATTGTTCGTAAAGAAGAAGGATGGGTCCCTGCGTCTGTGCGTCGATTACCGGGAGCTGAACAAAGCCACCATTCGGAACAAGTACCCATTGCCCCGCATAGACGACTTATTCGATCAACTGCAAGGCGCCTCGGTATTTTCGAAGATTGATCTCCGCTCAGGTTATCATCAACTCAGGATCAAGTCAGACGACGTGCAAAAGTCCGCCTTTCGCACTCGTTATGGCCACTACGAGTTCCTGGTGATGCCATTCGGCCTGACGAACGCCCCTGCCGCCTTCATGGATCTGATGAATCGGGTATTTCGACCCTTCCTTGATAAATTTGTCGTAGTCTTTATTGACGATATTCTGGTCTACTCGAAAGATAGGGCGCAGCATGCAGAACATCTGCGGACCGTGCTCCAGACACTTCGAGAAAATCAGCTATATGCAAAGCAGAGTAAGTGCAAATTTTGGCTCAGCAGCGTATCCTTTCTGGGTCACATCATTTCGTCCGAAGGTATTGCAGTCGATCCGAAGAAGGTGGAAGCCGTTGCTGATTGGAGGCGGCCTGCGTCTGCTAGTGAGATTCGAAGCTTTCTTGGTTTGGCGGGATACTATCGACGCTTCGTGAAAGACTTCGCGAAGATTGCATCGCCATTGACTCGCCTCACTCAAAAGGGAGTCGCGTATGAGAGGTCGGATGACTGTGAAGCTTCATTCCAGGAGCTAAAACGGCGATTGATTTCGGCACCTATACTCGCGCTTCCGGATGGGCCAGAGGGTTTCCAGATATTCAGCGATGCTTCAGGCCAGGGCTTGGGATGTGTGCTCAAGCAGCGGAACAAGGTGATATCCTTCGCCTCGAGACAATTGAAGCCGCACAAGAAGAACTATCCTACGCACGACTTGGAGTTAGCGGCAATTGTGTTCGCGTTGAAATTGTGGCGTCACTATCTATATGGTGTGGCGTGCGCGATCTATACCGACCACAAGAGCCTCAAGTATCTCTTCACTCAGAAGGAATTGAACTTACGACAGCGGCGCTGGCTCGAACTGATAAAAGACTATGACTTGACGATCAACTACACTCCGGGAAAGGGAAATGTTGTGGCGGACGCTCTGAGTCGGAAATATCTTGCCTCGCTCTCCATCGACCGCAGACTACTACAAGATTTAGAAGAAATGGGCATCGATCTCCGGGTTCGATTCAGGAATATACGGTTGGCGCAGCTGCAGTTAGAGCCGAGTTTGCTGGAAAAGATCAAGACCGCTCAGAAGGATGATCCGTACCTGAAGAAAATGCGCGAGCGAATTTCAACAGGTAGTGCGACCGACTTTGCGGAAGACAAGACCGGCGTGCTGAGAATGAATGGCCGACTATGCGTTCCGGATGATAAAGAACTACGAAGGGAGATAATGTCGGAGGCCCATTATACGAAATATACATTGCATCCAGGCAGTACCAAGATGTATAAGGACCTCCGCACGACCTTCTGGTGGCACGGAATGAAGAGAGATGTGGCGCTCTTCGTGTCGCAATGCATGGCCTGTCAACAGGTGAAAGCTGAACATCAACGACCGGGCGGGGAGATGCAGAACCTTGCCATTCCAGATTGGAAATGGGATCATGTCACGATGGACTTTATTGTTGGCCTGCCGAAGACACCACGGGGGAACGACGCTATCTGGGTCATCGTCGATCGACTAACCAAGTCAGCGCACTTCATTGCCATCAAAGTTACTTGGAGCATTGATCGCCTGGCACAGATTTATCTTGACGAGATAGTACGGCTGCACGGAGTTCCAGTATCCATCGTCTCTGATCGGGATTCACGGTTCATGTCGCGATTCTGGAGTAGCCTTCAGTCGGCGCTGGGTACCAAGTTGCACTTCAGCTCAGCTTACCATCCTCAGACCGACGGTCAAACGGAGCGCGTTAATCAGATTCTCGAAGACATGCTACGGCTCTGCGCAATTGACTTCAAATCAAGCTGGGACGTCCACCTACCGTTGGCAGAATTTGCATACAACAATAGCTATCAGTCCAGCATCCAAATGGCGCCGTATGAAGCTTTGTACGGCCGGAAGTGCAGATCGCCCATTTGCTGGGATGAAGTCGGGGAACGGCAGATACTCGGTCCGGAGCTGGTGGAACAGACTGTGGAGAAGGTCAAGCTCATTCGGAAAAGACTGAAGATTGCACAGAGTCGGCAAAAGAGCTACGCCGATAGCCATCGAAGACCGCTTGAGTTCCAGGTGGGCGATCATGTGTTCCTGAAGGTGTCGCCTATGCGAGGAGTTACTCGGTTTGGCGCGAGGGGGAAGCTGAGCCCGAGATTCGTTGGGCCGTTTGAAATACTCGAGCGGATCGCCCCAGTGGCCTATAAAATTGCCCTACCGCCGGCGCTCGAAGGTGTGCACAACGTCTTCCACGTCTCCCAACTGCGGAAGTACGTGCACGACCCTAGCCACGTGGTGGATTTTGGCCAGCTGGAGCTAAAGTCTGACTTATCCTACGTCGAAGTGCCAGTTCAAATCTTAGAACGCAAGGATAAGCTGCTGCGGAATCGGACGATCCCTCTCGTTCGCGTACTTTGGAGGAACCATGCGGCAGAAGAGTCGACATGGGAACTCGAGTCTGAGATGAAGGAAAAGTTCCCTTCATTGTTTTCATAGAGGTAGGTTCTGTTCTTAAGTTTCGAGGACGAAACTTATTTTTAGTTGGTTATGGTGTAGTACCCCGTCCCTACATCATGCCCCGTTGTCCGTCCACGGGGTGCGCGAGAAAGGAACACTGTCGCTATCGACTCGGTCGGGACCGATAGGTCGGGATCGATCGAATCGATCGAACGGGAACGGTTGAATTAAGATCCATTCCACGTTATGGAATGGCTTCTTCGGAACCAAGTCCCACATTCAGCGGGTAGCGCCTCGAGGATTGACTCTGCGGCTGAGTCGGGAGAGACCTCCCGTTGCTCTGCTTTTCACGCCGCTTGCGTTGGTTTTGGCTTTGGTTTTCTGAATGCGTTTTCGTGAATGTTTTCGATGGTTTTCATGGTTTACATTTCGAGCTCGCATTTCCTATCGAACTCTTGCATAATACAGTATTCTAATCGATTGCTTGTGCGATTTCAGGTGATCGCGTAGGCGACGTCTAGCGCAGCCAACAAGTCCCTCGCCTCAAGCAAAACTCAAGGTGAGTGGCTGACCTCCTTCGTCTCGACCCTCTATTTCAAAATGTGAACTCAGGCAATGATATCGTAATTGAATGAATTGCTTAAAGAATACAAGTCCTATGGGTTAGAGGAGAAAAAGATGTGTTGCGTAGAAAAGAGAGAGAATTATTACAAGCCTGCAAAACAAACAAGTAAATGAAACGATTACGGTCTTGGACAACTTGTCGACAAGGGCGATGGTTTCTTCGAGTGGCAACCCGGGGCCACGGGACCGACTCGGCCTAGGAAGAAACAGGTTATAGCCGAGCTGGGTATGAAGCAACCGGTAAGACGGGGACTTGCATCGGAGCTCGCTACTTGCGTTGCAAGGGTCCCGTATTACCAGGCTATGTCCAAATGGCTAGTTATTGCCAGTGACCTTCACATCAAATACTTGGTATAATTGTTAACATTGAGCATGGAAGGTAACGATAACGTCAAAATGCTTTGTATAAAATGTTTAGGGTGGCTAGAAAGATCATCAAAAAGGAAGTCATATGATTTTTATCTATTCTTGAACCAAATGAGAGCCCGGAAATTAATTAGTCACTCGCCAGTACATGTTGATTGTACTGATCCTCGCTCTCTCCATAGGTACGCTAAATCAGGAGGAGCGTGCCACGTGAAAGAAGGAAACGCTCGTGTGTTTTGAAGCTTCGTTCGTACGGTCGAAGCTTGGATCCAATCTCTTTTGAAGACTCCGCTGTTGAAAGCTAGAAGACAGATGGAGCGACTGCCCACTATCCCAGGTGGTTTTGAAATGCTGGTTGTAATCAGGGATAAAATGTATGGAATGGCTATCTCATCGGCCTTCATTTTGTAATGGAGTCAGTTTGTAAAAAGCCCGCGCGGCGTCCTTATATCGAGTCTGTAACATGATGTTCATTATCAATAAAGCTTGAGTTTTCCTTCTATATGAATGTGTTCAATTTCTCTGCGTACTCTTATATGTATATGCTGTTGTATCGGATGACCTTATGAACCGCCTTGTGCAAGCGCAACTTAGGCTTGCACGGCATCACGCCCGGGGGACGACTATCGATTCTACCGAATCGGGGCGTGACACTCGCTAAGCAAAACGGAGACTTGCTCATGTTGCCCGTCAATGGTAAGTTCCTGAAGAAATATTATGTCTAAACAATATTCTCTCCATATTATCGAGTCACGTACCCGCTGGTACCTCTGAACACACCATCACAATATTCCAGATTTTCGAGTCATGTACCCGCTGGTACCACTGAACTCACCCTCTTAGTTTTCCAGATTATTGAGTCATGTACCCGCTGGTACCACTGAACTCACCCTCATAGTTTTCCAGATTATTGAGTCATGTACCCGCTGGTACCACTGAACTCACCCTCATAGTTTTCCAGATTATTGAGTCATGTACCCGCTGGTACCACTGAACTAACCCTCATAGTTTTCCAGATTTTCGAGTCATGTACCCGCTGGTACCGCTGAATTCACGCTCACCATTCTCCAGATTCTCGAGTTATGTACCTGCTGGTACCTTTGAACTCATATCTCGGTCACTCTTTCAGGTAGCAAGTCATGTATGATCATACCTCTGAACTTTCTTCTTGAAGGAGATCCTCCCTCATGATCTAATACCCGTACTCCCAGTGAACAAAAAGGGTAATCGGTCCACAAATTTCTAAAACGGCCATGTCCTCATTACCTCTGAGTCATCCCACTTCCACCAAAAACAAATCACCCCTTACATAGAACTTCCATGTCCTCATTACCTCTGAGTCGTTCTATGTGCCCTCCTTCATTGAGCCCACTCCTGTCATGTCCTCATTACCTCTGAATGGGAAGGCTACGTCGAAGAAACCTTCATACTTGCCATGTCCTTATTACCTCTGAGTAAGTATGATGATCCCCTTTCGACCTATTATCTGTACCCACAACCGGGGTACGCCAAGGGTAATAGGCCCACAGATGTCCTCTATTGACCATAAATGTCCTCTGTTGACCACAAATGTCCTCTGTTGACCACAAATGTCCTCTGTTGACCACCAATACCCTCCGTCGAGTTCACTCCTGCCATGTACTCATTACCTCTGAGTAGGAAAACTCTACGTTTAGAAAACTTTCCTGCTTGCCATGTCCTCATTACCTCTGAGCAAGTATGTCGGTTCCCCTTCATCCTATTATCCGTATCTTAAACCAGGGTACGCCAAGGATAATAGGCCCACAAATATCCTCAGCTAGGTTTCTTAGCACAAACATACCACCTCATCATGCCCCAGGAGCCCAGCTGCTCTACGGTACCCCTTTTCCCAATACCAAGAGCACCCATGACCACTTTGTCATGGCCGCTTCAGGTATCCTGACCAAAACTTGTTATCTGTACCTAAAACCAAGGTATGCCATGGGTAACAGGTCCATAAATATATCCTCTATGCAATATCACAGGCGCAACAGGCAATACAAATGAAGGGTAGAATTGAAAGTACTCTTTATTTTGAAGGAAGAAAAAAGTATTACATATTCCGGGATCACGTCCCCTTCAGAAAGAAAGAAAACAGGAACAAAACAAGAAGAAAAGGCCAACTACAGTTCAGCATTACTCAATTCTAGGAGGCGGTTTCTCACTGAGGTGGTCCCCCGCTCAATCCGTTGCCGAGCGCGACGCTCGGCCTCCTGGAGTAACCGCTCCTCATTGTCCAAGACCAGGAGCGCCTGACAATTATCTTCCAATTTCTTCAGGACAGTCTCTAGGTCAGTCGAAGCTTGAGTAACCCTGTCAGCCTCCTGAACAATTAGCCCCCTGTCATTGCGGGCAGCCTCGAGTTCAGACTCCAAGAAAGTCAACTTCTTCTGAAGCGCAAGGAGCTGCTCCCGCGTCTCTGTAATCTCACGAGAGACAGACTCCTCCCAAGCCGTGACGTTTTCATTCGCGTAACTCAATTGATCATACCGATCAGATAAGTCGTTGAGATCCTTCAGTATGGTCGGTCTGGTCTTATCCCGAGCAGCTCTGGTCCTCTCTATAACAGCGATAAGGGAATCCCGCTCCTCGTTTATAACAGCAGACAGATCAGCCTGCCACAATACTCGAAGCTCGGCCACCAGCTGATCAGCCTCCAACAATTTTGCCTCCAAAAGCGAAGCCATCCCTGCATCACCAGAAAGATTCCTAAGGATATTTACTTGACCCTGGGCGTATTGTCGGGCCAAGGTGAAGGAGGTCCCTCTTTCCACAGCGGCCTCGATTCCCCTCTTCAAATGACGATGAAAACTGGCAACCACGTCCTGCAATGCGTCGTCCAGAACTTCAGCAGAGGATGGCGTCAGGGGAAGCAGGAACAGCAACGTCGAAGAAGTAACGCTAGAGCTCGCCACCAAGGGAATGGAGTCCGAGTAGAACGATGCATGAATGGCGGCCAACTCGTCTTCCGCCGCCCGGAGAGCTTGGATACTCGGTAGGGCAGAAAGGTCGATTCTCGGAGCCACCGGAGCAGAGGATGACGCAGGGACCATCGTTCCCTGCCCCGACTGTCCCGATAACTGGCCCGCTAAACTCGAGCCCCCAGAAGGCCCATCAAGACGAGTCGGACGGTGAGGAGGTACACCCTTCTCCACCAATGCCCCTTCGGTTGGGGTTGTCTCAACAACGTCCATCCTCGGCACTGGAGGGACAGGACCTGTATGCCCAGAATAACAATCAATCGACGTAACCCGAAGGACGTGATGATAGAGCAGATAGGCTTCTTCACAGGTTAAGATTCGGCTAATCTTACCAGGGGAGGGGCATGAAGGCTGCAGCTCATCCACAACTGGCATGGTCCCCTCACCCGCGATCCCCGAGTTAAACTCAGTCACGTCCTCTGTCCCCGTCACCTTGAAGGGGGATACAGATTGATCTGTGTCATCTTGAAAAGGAACAGGCTCACAGGAGTCCCCGTCATCCTGGGTCACCACCTCGACATCTTGAAACTCTTCTTCTTCTCCTGCCATCTAAAAGAGGGAACGAAGACGATTAGAATTGAAGCTCGAAGGGAAGAAGGAAGAAGGAATCGAGAGCGGTTTTGTTACCTCTGACGCAGGGTTGACTTCTTCTCCACTTTCTTTTATGGTTAGCGGGCGATGCCTAGTCGCAACCAGCTTCCGGGATCGAGAAACACCGCCAACAGGAGAAACTTGCCTGCTACGTTTCGGAGTAGGACCAAGCGCAACGAGGGACTGATCCCCCAATATCTCATCTGACAAAATAGGCGGCTGACCCACCTCTGCGTCTGCCGCTGGAAGGATAGAGTCATCTCTATCATGCTCGTTGCCTTCATTACCCTCAGCAGCAGAATCCAAATCTGGTACTTCGGCTCTAGTCTTTATTTTCTTGGCCCCTTGAGAGCCTTCCTCCAGACCTGTACCAACAATAAAACTGGTACCTGGGTTAAAACCGACTGGGGGTTTGTTCGCCATGATATGATACAAAGCCGCCATATACAAGATCTCTACTGACTCCTTAATGGCATGGACTGAGAAAATGGTAAGAATATGGAATGAATCATAATATTGCCAAGCCCTGATACCATCGAGAAGGCTACCTTCATAACCCAGACAAGAACTGGGGCTGTCTAGACAAAGTTAGCTGTATCCAAACTGCCGGGCAAATCTGCTAGGCAGATAAGCCTCCAGAAAGATAGTATTACGGTTACGATACACCAGATATGCGGGACGGATGTTACGCAGCCATAGGAGCAGCTGGCCATCCAGAAGCTGAGGGGGTGCAATACCGTCAAGATGTACAGCCTCTACGTCCCTGGCAGTAAAGCGAGGAACGGATACGAAAATATAATACTTATCTGCCCTTGCCAATGCCATCCGGCAAGCCCGCATGGTCTCACATTCCCAAGGCTCGTCACGATAGCGGAAGATAAATGCGTCATCATCAGTCACACCGTCTTCAGAGCCCGACCTCATCAAAGACGGATAATGTATCAGCAGCCACCCCATAAAATAGTGATAGGGTAACTCAGTTCGTTCAAAATCCTTGGTCACATCGCGAGCAATGACTTTGGATGTGAAGGTACGAAGGCCACGGTGTATGCTGCACACCATGGCCGGGAGGAGAGCTAGCCTGATTCGCAAAACTAACTTCACAGTCGGAAGGATGAAGTTACGACTAATTCTCTCAATAGAACCGGCTCCTTCCGAGACTACACAATTTCGTAGCTAGATCATCAAAAATCCTGCCAGAAGCGCTTTCTCGGACAGCTCTTGAGTATCCTGGTAAAAGTAACCAAAAGTGTCAGTCTTGCTCCCGAATCTGTCACTGGTAGTGGCCACTCTCCTAGCCGACGACACCAAGTCCTTAACCGCTTCCCAAGATCGAGGGCTACGAGAGGTAACTTGACCTGAGGCATCTGTCGGGAAGAGATAGTGCACGCAGTCCTTGGTGTGGGGAGCATTTCCTTCCGAGTTACTATCCTTTCGGGTTATCTGATGACATGTGCTATAATTGTACAATATCTCTTGGTAAAGAGCCACGAAGCCAGGATACCGTCGTTCCAAATCTTCGAGTTCCTCATTAGTAGGAGTATACGCTTCAAAAGCCTCGTCCCCCCAAGGAAGCTTGGAGACCGCGTGCATTTTATGGAGCGCGAGTCCCATTTCCCCTACAGGTGTGTAAAAAGTCCCTGTACGGCAATTATACATCTCCAGCAGAGACATGAACAGCTTCTTGTTTATGGACAAGCCATGACTGGTGCCTCGGATAGCGTGGTAAAGGCCAATCTCACACAAGAAGGCCTCATACTTCTGCAAGATCCAAGTAGACAAATTGGTCCACGAGGGAATAGGGTGTACCCAACCAGGGAATATCAACCGGCCAACGAGATAGGAGCCCTTCCGAGCAAGTTGATTTATAAAAGTATCGGCGGTAGAAAATGTGAAGTTAGGGTCCACCACATTCAGGAAAGAACCTGGGACCAACCCCGTCACAGAACAGCTAGTATGCACCTTGCCGGCAGTCACGGACTTCAGATTATTATTATAATGGATGTTCCCCACGAACATCCCACTTCTGGTAGGGGTTAAAGTCTCCTCCATCTTCCGGTCCAATGGGAGCATATTGAACCAAGATAATGGGAAGTGTCGCTCCATCTGGGGGATGCGGATGGCCATCCCGTTACAGACAAAACTCCAATTCTCCGACATCTCCAGAACATGATTGTTCTCCACGGTCAAGGCGTCTCCAAAAAAGAATGCAGGCTTCAAATACTCCCCTTCAAATTTCTCGAAGTTCATCATAGCATTAAGAAAATGGAAAGACTGATTTTTAATGGCATTCAATCTATCCAGAGGCTCATCGCTCAAAAACTGGTCCGTCATATGCTGAACAATATGGTCGTATCTATAGCCGAGAACAGCTTGGGCGCTACCCACCAAGAGTTCTCCAACAGCGTTAACCGGCAGATTCACTGAAGAAAAGACAGAGAAAGGTAGGTTAAACGGATGGATAAAGAGAGCTGATTGGGTGCTTTCAAGCCTCATGCGGCTCAAGAAAACATCCATGTGGCTCCATGAAGCCTTATGCGGCTCCGAAGTCTTATGCGGCTCCAAAAAGCCTCATGCAGCTCAAGCTCAGAAGAACACTTATGCGGCTCCGTGCAATAAAAGTCTATGCGGTTTAGCGTCGCTTATGCGGCTTCGCCGACGAAGCGCGTATGCAGACACGGTGGTTTTCTTATGCGGCTCGCAGCTCAGCCGTAGGGCGAACATGCAATTTGCAAAGACTCGTGCATAAAGTATGCGACGTAGCCATGGCAGTTAGGGTTCTTTAACTCATACATTGTCCTTACCAGTAATGGGGGGTGGAACGTCAGGATGAACATCAGGTACGACGACCGGCGGAGTAGCAGCCGCAGTCGAGGCGGAAGTAGAGGCTGCCTTCTTGCCCTTTGCTGCCACGGTCTTCTTGGGAGCCATTAATTATCAAAGAGGGGAAGGGCAATCGAGATAGGGAAGATTTGAGGAAAAAGAAAGAAAGTAAAGAAGCCCTTTCTCTCTTCAAACTCCTCCTATTTATAGGAGGACGGGAGAAGGAGGACACATGGGCCAATGACCGCCTCATAAAAAACGAAACCGACTCCTCGGGTTTCGTCTCCAAGATTCGCCCAGGGCGTAAAATCTGAAAGATTTAATGAGCTGACCCTTGGGATTCCCCCCTATAAAACGGCGTTGAAGCGAATTTGAGGCAATTAAAGACCCGCACACATGGCGAGAAGCTATGCGGCTGAACAGTCCCATGCGGCTGAACCACCTACGCGGCTGAACAATCTATGCGGCCAAGATCTCTATGCGGTCAGGGTTTCATATGCGGCCAGAAGAATACTGTAGAAGCATAAAATTTCACAACCAGAAAATCCATGCGCTGGACACTACATACGCCAGAGCTTGGACAAAATACTTCACAGCAAACAACAAATACAGACATGGAAAGAGAACTTCTTATTTCACAGATAAAAGTCTATTACATGTCTAGAGAATGCTGTACAAAGGAAAAACTTCTACAAAGGAAATATCCTAAGTCTACGGCCAGCAGCCACCATGCGCCCCCAGGCAAGCGCAGCAGCCACCATGCGCCTTCAACCGGGCGCATTCCACAATGCGCCTTCAGCAAGACGCATTCCTTCAGCAGCTCAGTTATGTGCATCTCCAGTTATGTGCATCCCTTCAGCAACCCAGTTATGTGCCGCTCTTCCAGCCAGGCTCACCTGATAAATGCTTCGACTAATGAAGCATTTAACCCTCTGGCTGGAACTGAGAAAGTGAAGAGCACCGCAAATCTGTGGCCAGGAGAGGCTTCGAAAGAGCCTCCAAAGACCAAGGAAGATCGTAATCGAAATACGGCTAAAGGAGCAGCTTTTATCACAACCAGAGTGGGCGACACCCACTTTAAAGGAAGAAAGAGCCTAGCACCGCCATTCCGATCTACGGCTCTTCCGGAACAACGGAGACGAAGCCCGAGCATCCCTATCTTTGGATGCAACAGACACCTTTCGCCTGCCTCAGAAGCCCTCGACTCCGTCTTTTGGATGTAACAGTCACCTTCAAGTGCAGCAACGACGACATGGCGTCTCATCTTCACCCTCGGAAGCACTTCGTCAACAGAATGCACTCGAGTACCCAAGTTCATGATTGGAAGTACGTGAGAGAACGAGAAGCAAACCCTCTCTCTATGCCACTATTTATAGGCCGGACAGATCAAACCCACGCGCCAAGTGGATGGCTCTCCGAATTCTGAGCAATGAACTTGCATTTAATGGATGAACCTGACGCCTCGAATTCAGCCAAACGGCTATTTAAAGCACTCGAGGAACGAAACAGCCGCACGTGCCCTTCGACTTCAGGCGCATCACACAGATGCGCCCTTCAGAGCCAAGCGCATTACAGAGGATGCGCCCCCATACCCAGTGGAACGTCAATCGACGCGCCCCCTCAGCTGTCCATCGAATGTCACAAACATTAAATGCTGAACTGACAGAGTTGGCAGCATATCTTCCAAAGTCTGAACGGTCGACAGCTTTTTCAGAAGACGAAGCATCGACAACGTCAGCGTCATCATGACTTTACTCCGACGGCTACTGCCACGTGGCCACTCAACCACCCGCATGCGCCTCCGCGGCCATGTGCCCAAACCTGCATGCGCCTCAAAAGCCATGCGCCCTAGACTGCTCTCTGATCCCAAAAGACAGAAGAAAAGTCTCTATCTGAAGCTCCGCATGCGCCTCAAAAGCCATGCGCCCCAGACTGCTCTCTAATCCCAAAAGACAGAAGGAAAGTCGCTTGCATGCGCCTCAAAAGCCATGCGCCCAGAATGGTTCGTGACTCCTAAATGTTACGAGCCAAAGTCTCCTCATGCGCCCAATCCTAGGCGCATCCTACCAGATCATTCCCCACCAAATCCGAGATCTCCGAGCCATGGGTCGATGACACCTGTCATTTGACTCAACTCATTCAAGATCTCAGCAACAGAAAGATCTTCTCCTCTGCTACGTGTCGGCTTACAACAGCAGTATAAAGAATTCAACCCCCTCGATCAGGGCGCATCACCCATGCGCTTCCATCGACAATCAACACGTGGCGTCCCCACGCACCGGCACATCCTACATATGCGTGCATGAGCAGCCAACCTGCCCAGCTATAAATAGAGGAATCATTTCCTTCATACCTACAGACACACACAGACAGATACGAATAAACATACCACCAGAGAGGCAGATACAGACATTCAACGTCTTCCTCCTCTCAGCAAGCTCCAGCACCCAGAGCAATCCAAGCCTTCAGAGAACCGATAACCGCCGTCAGCTCGTCAACGGAGTCAACGCATTACCACTCGCTCCATTGGCACTAGGAACCCAGATTAAACAAAAGTGTACTCCTAGGACTACATCTATGTCCTATATTGTAACACTGTTCTGTTTGTATTAAAATTTACATCAAAGAATTTTAATGGCAAACAAATACGACCATGCTTCTTATTTAAAGTATTTTAATTTTGCAAATTAAAAATTTTGAAGGGGGTCTTGTAGAAGCATGGAAAATATTAAAGAAAATGACCCATGCGGCCAAAGAATCTCATGCGGCTCAGAAAGCCCATGCGGCTCAAAGAGTCATGCGGAATAAGGGACTATACGGCCCAAGACATCACATGCGGCTCCGAAGACACGTGGCGGGACAGTCCTCTTCTCTGCCCCCTCGCATTAATTGTTTGACGGCTGACAACTCTGAAAAAGTGACAGCCCTGACACAAAAAAGAAGTAATTATGACTCTGTCATAATGACAGACTTCTAGGGAAGAGAGAGAGATCTCTGACACAAATCTTCCGAGAGCCATAAAAATTCCACGTGGCCTTGCCACGTGGGCGTTCGTATGCGGCTCGAGCAAAGACTTCCCATGCGGTTCAGAATGAAGCCGTCCTATGCGGCTCAGGCCGAGACAGCCTCGTACGGCTTGAGTAAAGACTTCTCATGCGGTTCAGAATGAAGCCGTCCTATGCGGCTCAGGCCGAGACAGCCTCATGCGGCTCGAGCAAAGACTTCTCATGTGGTTCAAAAGGACCATTTCCATGCGGCTCAGGCGGATGTATCCCTATGCGGCTCGCAATGATCACCTCCATGTGGTTCAAAGGCTCGAGGGAGGGCCACTACCCAGGCAGCCCTGACACGTGGCCCTAACCATATGCGGCCCAAAATCATATGCGGCTCACTCGTCATGTGGTTCAGATCCCCCCAGTAGATCCTAGGACACGTGTCCTAAGCCGATCAATTTTTCAGATTTACTGTAATCAAAGATTGGGTCAAATCCCAATAATCTGGGACACGTGGCAGGAGAATAAACCTAATTTATTCGCAGACACCAGAAGATCATTATGAGGAAGATTTATTCCAATCAGCATTAATTGCTGATAGGATTTGGTGTAATCTACACTCAATGGCTCGGATTCGTCACAATAAAAAACGAACGGCCTAGATTGACCAATCCACAGGCCGCCACCATCTCCAAGAGGTAATCATTGGCAACCCTAATGATCACATCCCACTATTATAAATAGCAAGGTACTATTCCCTTGTGAAGATATATACTGTCAGAGGGAGATACGCACATACAGGGAGGCTCCCCCGATAGTCAAAGAGAAGAATCCACAGAGATCAATCCAGAGATAGAGAGAAGCCAGAAGAGCAATATGAGGAGAGCAGGAGGAGCATTTCTTCATCAACGCCAACCATCTCGTCACAGGAGCCAAGGTTGCATACCGATCGTCCAAGGAGTAAGGCAGGGCTGCCGTCGCCTTTCCGAGCCTCTATCGTCACCTCCCAGAACCAAAAATAAACAATTGTACTTAGATTGCTGTACCTAGGTTTTCGTCCCTAGGCTTTCTGTGTACAAGCGAGTTTGTAACGTGAAGTAAAAGTCCGGTCCTCCAATAATTGTTTTGTTCTTTTATATTTTATGGCAAACACCTGTGCTCTGTTCCAGCAAGCCCGACCTGCTGTCCGGGGATATTTTTCTTCTTTAATTTGCATCTGAGAGCTCTAGCCGAGCAACCCAAGGTATAACTCCTCTGTCCCGTCCCATTTTTTATTTGTCTATGATGAGATTGGTCCCCGATTCCCTCCCGGAAATTCAGTTTTTAGCGACGTCGTAACTTCGGATTTTTTTGAAAATGTTCTGTGATATTCGGCGTTTATTTCGGACTTTTTTGAAATATATTTTCGGGATTTTAGGTGTTGTGATTTCCGAATTCATTTCGGAAATTCCCGAAAATATATTGCGGGTTCCGATTTAAATTTGGGCGTTATTCTGTGAATTTTATTGTGGTGTAAAATGATTTGAAATTGAATTCTGGGTGTTCCCTGGTTTGGGACTTTTTATAAATGGTGATTATGGCACACTTTTCCCAGTTTTTGGGTTGACCGAAAATAGAGTAAGTGCTGCCGGATTTTTTATAAAATTTAATTATATAATTTTAAAATGGTTTTAAAATGATTTTTCGGAAAAGGATATTATTTTGGATTTTTGGGCGACGACCGTATTGGTCAATGGGCCCTGGCTAAGTGCAAACGAAACCGGCTTCGCCCGGACGTTGAGGCATTAGTCTATATGACGATTGGACCAATATCTGAGACTCACTATTTATTTTAATTATTAGTTTTAATTATAATTAACTAACAGATGCTTCTTCTTATTTCAATTTATGTAAAATAAATTGTAAGGGCATAAGCCCAGCTTTTCTATTTTCTTTCTTTGTGGCCTACAATTATTGTAGCGTAGGTTTTTCTGTCATTTTTTGGTTTTTCTGATTTTTAGCGTAGACGCGTAAAACTAAAATAAATAAATATTATCTTGATATAGGAAAATTAATGAGGTTTTCTCACATTAAAATTTACAAGTTTGTAATATTTAAACAACGATCATGTTTTCTCATTAAAACAAGAAATTCAGTTTTATATGTATAATTACGAAAATACAAAGTTTTAACCCAATAAATTGGTAACGACGAGTTCTTCCAAAATACAAGTTAAATTGATCTTTTCCTCATTATTAATAACAACGCACCCTATAATCGAGTTTTGTTGTGATAGCGTAATCAAAGATTAAAATTGATTAAGACAAATTTAGAGATTGCAACTAGCATAGTTAGCTTGGTAACTCTGGAATCTGAATCGAACTTCTTGAATGTAGGATTTCGAGGACGAGTCTAAAATCCTATCTCGAAGTCTTCAACCTTTCAAATCCAGTCAAACCAAGGCAAGTACATTTTGTGTTAGTTTACAATTATTTAATAATCGTTTTACTGCAAGTTTAAACCACGATGCAACACGGAACTCTCTCTGAGAGCACTGACTAATTGACTGTTGGGTACTGGGGGAATAGTGTAATGATTATGACCACATCCAAAGTAATAACTTAGAACTGTATTGGCTTACCCCTCTTACACACGGGGTTAAACCATATCGTATCAATAGGATACAACTATACAACCCAAGCCGGTCATATTCATTGCCTATTCAAATCACAATGTTTTAACTGCTAGAAAATTGTTTACTTCAAATTGTTTAAAAGTGCATAATTCAATTATTATTTTAATTGTCGGATTAGCATGAATTGTACTTTGCTCCCTCCTGACTGGAGATACATTTTTAGGGGATATTGAGGATGTTGAGCTGTTATACAACAGCTATTACGACCCGGTTCTGTACCCCGTGGTGTTGCCAGAGTCCCCTTTGGAGGACGCAGGAACTGAGGCCGATGAGCCGAGTGCTTAGCTAGATTTTCTTTTTCCAGTTTTGTTGTTTCTTTGAAAATTCTGTTATTTGAATTCAGTATTTTAATTCAGTTCATTTACTTCCAGTTGTATTTATTTCAATGTTTAATAAAGTTTTAAATTCCTGAATATTGAGTTGTGACAAATATAGATGTTGTTGTGGTTACCTGCTAACAGCTTACTGCCGTCGTCTCAACAACGGTGCAGGCTGGGCATGATCCAGTTCGACCCAATTATTTGGGATCGGGTCGTGACAGTGTTTGAAAGACCACACCAAAGAGGAATGGGTCAAACAGTACACAGTCTCAGTCTATACACATTTGTGCACTCCTTTGGCCATTTGGGATGATGGGAAGGAGCTCCTGCTAAAATGTGATCATACTGGTTTTGCGCTCTATAACTTGGAGTCCAAGACTTTCAGGAAGACAGGGATCGACAACTTGAGGCACTATCCTAGGATTTGGGCACCTTACATAGAAAGCCTTGTGTCTTGTAATTCTTTGAAGAACATGAGGTATCTCTGTTAACTTATAATTCCTGTCCAAGTATCTCAAGTTGCTCTGAGTTGTTGCATCTTAAGAGGTGGAGTTTTAGTTACCACGGTCTAATAGGAACTTCATTTTGATTTAATTTGAACTCTTGTTTTTAAATCTTGTGTGCTTCATTACGTTTTTGAGATGGAAACTTAATGGAATGTGATCTTTAAAGCACGCACAGTGCAATAAAATTTCACTCAAGGCATGCTCTTCCGAGTTTCAATTCAAATAGTGATGCGTTAATATTGTGTTTCTTTTCTTAAGGAAGCGTATTCAAGCAACAGAGAGCGTTGGCAATGGGTCTGAATAATATTCTTACTTTTCACTCTGACGTAATATGTACTTATAGTAGAGATGGCTGCAATGTATCACAATTTCTGATATAAGATTGCACACTATTCTTCATACCTTTCTAGTAACATACCTTCCTGAGCATTATGTTGTTTCTGATCATATTGTTCGCAAATGTAGATTCAGGGTTAACCAATAGCATGTTCTTGTAGTATAAAAGACCATTTTTCCGAACTGTATTTGTTAGTGTCTTATTGTCCATATTTGCTTTAAAAGCTTGTTGCCTACTTGGAGAAGTGTTCAAGCTATGTAAGCATTGTCTAACATCATCTAAATGTGTGGAAAAATATGTGAGGCATTCTTGTGCAACTAAATTAATAATGTGACAAGCACACCTAACATGCAATAATCTTCCTTCTAATATGGGCTAAAATTGTAAACTCAATGTACTTAAAGAAGCAGTGTTGTTTGTAGCATTATAAAAAAAACAGAAAATATTTTATTGTGAATTCCACATTCACGCAAATATTTCATCAAAGCGCCTCCGATTATAGCGTCCGGGTGTGGGTATTCTAAAAGTTTTAGGAAGATGATACGTTTTTGTAACATCCATTAATTGTGCATCTATGTAGTGTGTCGTGATACAAATATAAGCATAACTTTGCTTACTAGTTCAAATATCAGAAGTAATGGATAATTTGCTAACATTCTTCAAACAGTCTTTCAAAGTAGTTTTCTCCGTTTCAAATTTTTTTAAAGTCTCTTTTCTAGTTGTAGATCTAGAAAGTTTAGTAAAACATGGGTTTAAAGAACTAGTTACATAATCATACAAAGATTCACTTTCACAAAAATTAAATGGCTATTCATCATAGATAATATATTTAGTTAATTCAGTTTTATTACGAGCAGCAGAATAAGAAAACGTATCTACTGAAGTTCCTTGCGGACTGAAACTTAGTTGGGTTTGGGTCGCCTCCAGTGTGTCCTTCCCGTAGCATGTCTCGCTATGTCTTGTTAAGGTACCTGTGCCACATCCCTTCTTCCATTTGTATAATTTGGAGCATTTCTTACATTGCGCCTCCTGCACTTCCCTTATTCCTTCACTATTAGTAACCCAAATTTTATCAAAAAAAAAAATTCAAACAGGTGATATTTTCCTAGTAGCAACATCTGGATGTGGAACAGTAGTATCAAATTCCGGAGGTGACATTTCTACCGGTCTAACAAAATCAGGAATAACATTTTGCTCAAACATAGTATTATAATAATCGTAATCATTGGCGGGTTGGTTTGAACCTTGTCCGTCCAGCTTCAAAAAACTACTTCGAAAATTTGGAAAGAATAAGAGGGAGTGAGAGGAATGAAATAAATTTTCAAAAAAAATTTATAAAAAAATTACTTAGAAGAGAGAAATAAAATAAAATTTGAACATCGGGTCGGAAAGTAATAGCACACCGAAATTGAGAGCTTGGTATGCCGAAATTGATCGTAAGATTTAAAATTGTGAGAGAAGAATATTTTGAATTTTTGTTTGAAAACATCAGTTTGTGGGCTATTTAAAGATTTTTTTTTTGGGAGGCCAAATGACCACAAATACCCTTAAAAAAGAGTTGTTACATTGGTATTTTGATAAAAAAAATTGACCAAAATACCCTTCACAATGGTCATAAAACGGTCAAAAAAATGGGTTTATTTGAGTCAAATTATTCAAAATAATTTTTTTTAGTTTACGACAATCAATACGGGAGAAGAGATCATGATAGACTGAGTTTATGAGTTTACAAAATGCTACAGGAGATTGGTCATGTGACAGGTGACTACTATGTAAATTAGTTTAATTACTAGATGTTATAGGCTATTTATAAGGGCACAACAAAAGTTGGTCAGGGGTTAGCCAAATTCTGGCAGTCCTAGTAGCATTATGGACTGCCAGAAAATGTGGCACATTTTCTGGCAGTCCATCTCGTGTTTGACTGGACTATCACATTTTCTGACAATCCATAAAGTATCTAGGATTGCCAGAAATTGTGGCAGTCCTGGACTGCCAGGAATTGGCTAGCCCTGATCAACTTTTGCTGCGCCCTTATAAATAGCCGTGTTATATTGGGGTATCTTTGACATTATATTTTGTTGGCAGCGAAATATTTCCACTTTCCTTTATGATATCATCCTTCCTGCTTCTCTTCTCTGTTGTTCAATGATCAGGAAGGCTTTCGCATAATTGATTATGATTTCATCATAGAATTAAGCCTAAAATCGATGTCATAGAATTACTTTATGTTGGCATCTACAAGTTGAGCCTAGCCTCAGTTAGCAGAAAGGATTCATTTCTGCAGTATGAGATTAAATGAATTGTGTATTTCGTGAGACTTCACAAGGATTCAGCAACAAGGAGAATTATTTCTGCAGAATATATTTCGTGAACACAATTTGGTAGTCGTAATTAACATATTTCGAGTCCATCTGGCTAGCTTTATTGTCCCGGGACACAATTTTCGATGGAAAACTGATAATATGAAACAATTGTAAGAACAATGTTTCAAAATTTTGTAACTTTGCAGAATACAACTTAATACTGCAGTCAAAGATCAAAGCACTCAAATACATGTGTAGAAAGTCTTCGATAAACTCTCGTGCTCCTTAATTTCCGACAAGTCCATTTTCCGGTTTTCTCCGAGCTCCGCCATCCAGTGTGCAGCTTTATTGTCTTCTTCGTCAATACAACAGAGATTGTGATATGAGAAATTGAGTTGCTCGATAAGAAGATATATCTCCAACAGAAGTTTAAAAGTTTCCTCTTTGTCCCTCAACAAAGGCAAAAAACATTTTCTGCAGGTGTAAGGTTTCTCCTTACTACAAGAACAGATATGGCGCCGGCGCAGTCCTTTGAGCTCATAATGAAGTGTTGAGATACTCTCAACATTAGAATTAATCCTCACGTAAAACACCTCCTTGTCTTGAACTCCGATCTCTTTTACTATAGAAACCGTCGGTATAAATATTGAATGAGGGCTCTGACATTTCCAGTTCTTTCACTTGGGCCAGAATAGCTTCATCACCATTTGTTTCCTGTTGGTTGGCGGTTAATAACTTGAACCAACCTTGCACTGTTTCGAATGAGTGGTACGAAAACAAACTTTTTCGAAAGAATGAGATCGATAATTTACCCTATATTTTCGCTGGAAGACTTTTCGCCAGTAGAGTCATGCTCCTCCAGTTTCTTACCCATGAGCTTAATTTCCTACAAGGAGTTGTGGCGGTGTATAAAAATTGGTGGGAAACAAAAAGTAAAGCAGATGATGAAAGGGAGGGAGGGAGCTTACTGGAAGAATGTGGCACAACTGTCTTCTACGGAGTTCCATCACCACTTGCTCGGTAGTTGATCTATGCTCTTCTTTTGTTAGGAGGGGCTCCTGTAAAGTATAGTAAATATTTAGATACACGGGAACCAAAAACCAGTGAGCAAATTGGTAAACACGGAGCATAAACGAATAACTACCTTACTTGACCTATAACCAGGAGTATATTCCGCAAGATCGCGGCATCACTCGCATACCCGGCCTTTAAGCATGGAGGAGATGATGGATGAACCTCCCACATAATCATCAAGAGCATCGATCTCGGACGCGCAGAGTCGGCACACCATATCTTGCTTCGTTTAGAGGTTGGACTCCATGGTGGATGAACCTCCCTTAGTTGATGTTGGTGTTGCTCCTGCTGCTGCTGCTAATTGATCGAAAGAACGTGCTTTGCTCATTTAAAATTGATGCAATTATAATAGGCATAAATAAGAGAGATCGAAATTGCTACGCCTTAAGCTGAAGATAATAAGGTCACTTCAAACGAAAATATATAAGGTGGTTACCTTTGTTGGTGTGTTTTGGGAGCAACTGAGACTGTTTCCATAACCCCTTCTCCGCCTATAATAAGAAATGGGATCAAAATAAAATTAGGGCTTTCCTATAATAATCGACCAGGATCAATAGGAACAATATAAATATGATTGATCCTCCAATAACAAAAAGGGCGCGGCTATCCGCACCCCATGAGTTGCTTAGCACACTCCAAAATTTAAAAAAATTCCTATCCTACCCCTCCCTCTCCCCCTGAGCTGCTTAGCACACCCCACCCCCCTCCCCACCTCTTCCTCTGCCGACCCTCCTCCTCCTCCACCCAACCCCCATGCTCCCCTCCCGACCCTCCTCCTCCTCCCGCCGACCCTCCTCCTCGTCTTCCTCCTCCTCCTCCTCCCCTGCTCCTCTCCCGACCCCCCCGCTCCCCTCCCGACCCTCCTCCTCCTCCCGCCGACCTTCCTCCTCCTCCCTCCGACCCCGGAGGAGGAGGAGCTAAAATTCGAAATAAACATCGGAATTCATCAGATTGAGCAAAAAGAGACATCGATCGATCGAAGAAAAGAGAATCGAACCTACCCTACCCTAATATTGAGAGGTAAGATAAATCTAATAGATACTTTTCAATTCTGATGTTGAATATCAAATATACCTTTTTTTGAACCTATTGGGATGAGATTCAACAAAGAATTATGATGCTACAATTTGCTATAGATGATTGCATTCCTGTCTTTCAACAGATCAAGCCAAAGTGTGGAAAAGGAATGGCATTCCCTTCACAAATTCCCTGGCAGAGGTTGTGGAGAAAAAGCAATATTTCTTCATTTGGGCATTAATCATTCAAGCACAAACTTGACAACAGTAACTTCTTTACAAGGTTTCTGATCCCTACTTAGGCTTTTTTTTAAAAAAATAAAACCACCACTCCCTTCTTGTCAACAAAGATCGAATCTTTTCCACAAGATCAAGCACCATTACCAACCCAGCCAACTTCACATAACAAAATTAACACAAATTTTTCCATGGCTGGTCAAAATTAGCTCTTTATTAACCCAAAAAAAACCTAAAATTTCCATGGGGAAGGAGAATGGCACCTGAGAGAAGAATGAAGCGAGGGTTTTATAGAGATTTGGTTGTCATAGATTTGCACCAAATCTAAATTGGATATTGAAATCCTATATTTGAACAATTATGAAATTATAGCCATTAAATTTATTTACTTTGAACAACTGAAACAGAGGAAGAGTCTACATTTGGAATCAAATCTGAATTCAACAACTGAGTAATACACTCCCGGGGGGGGTGGGGGGGGGGGGGGGGGGGGGGGGGGGGGGGGAGGTTAGGACCTCTCCAATCATGCAGTTGAGAGCTCTCCTAGGAGACAGAATGGACAGAGCGGATTGACGAGGGGGAGTCTCTTATGAATGCAGGAAAGCAGTGGTAGAGCATTTTTACACAATCTCCATATAAACATTTGGACCCGAGGAGATATATTCTTCAATTTCCAGAGGTTTTTCCAATCCATAGAGTCCACCTCTGAGCTGGAGCCACTAGGATGCATAATCGAAGGATTTACAGTCACCTTGTAGCCTGGAATACCAGGTACCCATGGATCTTCGTTGATGTCCACCCATCCCCCTCGGATTTTCCAACAAATATTTCCTTCGAAGATACTACGGATCTCCATCATACTTGACCATGTTGGTGACGCTCTTTTGCATAGAGGAGTCTGACACACGTTCCTGTTCTGCAAATAGATTCCTCGAAGAATCCTTGCCCACAACTGATCCGAATTGTCGATGAACCGCCACAGGAGTTTACCAACCAAGGACTCATTAACCCAGGTTGGCTTTCTAAATCCGAGGCCTCCGGCCTCCGTCTTTGGTAATTTTGTGAATTTTTCCCATGAAACAAAATGCTTCTTTTTCTCATTAATGTCATGTCCCCACCAGAAGGTTAGTACCACTCATTGTGGAGAGATGCATCACAGCAGCAAGTTCCTTGCGGATGTCAGAAGGAACATGTTTACTGAAATGGATGCTAGAATACTTTGTACAGTCCTCAGAGAAGAATATGTTGCATGTCCAAAAATAAGAACATCATCTGCGAATAACATGTGCGATATGGAATGAGTGTACCGGTTAATACGTATGCCGTGAAGAAGATCCTCCCGTTCATAGAAGTAGAATAATCTCGATAACACTTATGAGCATAGGATGAAGATGTATGGTGATAAGGGACAGCCCTGTCGAATACCCCTCTTAGGAAAGAAGAGGCCCTCCGGAGCACCGTTGACGAGAATAGAGAATGATGTCAAAGAGATACACCTCATTATCAGATGATCGGCGTGGCCCTGAATACCCATTCCACATAGAGTGCTGCTGATAAATGGCCAAGAAAGACGATCATACGCCTTCGCCATGTCTAATTTGAGAGCATATGAATTTCTCTGTTTCGGGAACGATTTCATAGCATGGTAAATCTCCTGTGCAATAATAACGTTGTCAGATATATGTCTGCTGGGCACGAATGCATTTTGGAAAGGAGAAACAAGTTTGTCGAGATACGGTCGAAGTCTATTGGCGAAAATTTTAGTGATGACTTTGTATGGAACGTTGCAGAGTGAGATAGGACGGAAGTCCCCTGGGGAAGAAGGAATATCTCGTTTCAGAATAAGGACTATATGTGTATGATTTGCATTAGGTTCCATATGACCTGTGGAGAGAAAACGTAATGTAATTGTTTGCAAGATTGGACAACGTAATGTAATTGGCATTACGTTGTCAATCTAACTCGGGTGTTTGGTTGGACCAAAAAAAATTAGATGTAATGTAATCGCGATTACAAGTTTGATTACATTACATCAGTTTCTTCTAAACTCAATTACATCATAAAACCTATGTAATCGCAATTACATTACAACTTAAGCGGAAGGTTGGTATGCTATAATTTGGTCTTTTTGTTTGTTTTTGGTCAATTTTTGTTGTTTATGTTTGTTTTTTGCCCTTTTTTTTGCCATTTTTGTTCGTTTTTTGTCGTTTTTGTTCGTTTTTTTGTCATTTTTGTTCGTTTTTTGTCGTTTTTGTTCGTTTTTTTTGTCATTTTTGTTCGTTTTTGGTTGTTTTTGTTTGTTTTTTTTTTTCGTTTTTGTCCTTTTTTGTCATTTTTGGCCCCTTTTTTTAGTTTTTTGTCGGTTTTTTTTTGTCGTTTTTGTTTTTTTTTTTTGTCATTTTTGTTCGGTTTTTTACTTTTTTTTCGTTTTTGTTCATTTTTTGCCGTTTTTGTTTGTTTTCGTTTTTGTTTATTTTTTGTCGTTTTTGCTCGTTTTGGACCCTTTTTCGATTTTTGGTCTTTTTTGCACATTCTTGGCCTTTTTTGTCGCTTTTGCACTTTTTAAATTTTTTTTGTCGATTTTGTACCTTTTTGCACGTTTTTTATCGGTTTTGTTTTATTTGCACGTCTTTTGTCCTTTTTGCACGCTTTTTTTATCGTTTTGGTCAAGTTTTTACGTTTTTTTTTCGTTTTTTGGTCGATTTTGCACATTTTTGCATGTTGTTTATCAATTTTTGTTGATCTTGTACGTTTTTTTTACCATTTTCTCACATTTTTATCGTCTTTTATCGTTTTTGATCGATTTTGCACGTTTTTTGTCGTTTTTTAATCCTTTTTTTGCTTTTCTGGGTCTTTTTTCACTTTTTTGTATGTTCGTTTTTTTCCGTCTGTTTGTTGTTTTTGTTCCCTTTTTTGTCGTTTTTGGATTTTTTTTGCAAGTTTTTTAATCTTTTTGTCGTTTTTTTCTCGTTTTAATTCCCTCTTGTTTTTGGTCTTTTTCGTATTTTCGTTTTTTGTCATTTCTGTTCCTTTTTATCGTTTTTTATTTTTTTTTGCTCTTTTTTTTATTGTTTTTTGTCGTTTTTCGTCTTTTTTTCCTTTCATTTTTTGTTTTTTTGTCAATTATTTTGTTTTTAGTCATTTTTTTTATCATTATTGGTCACTTTTTGTGGTTTTCACATTTTTGATTTTTTTTGTTGTTTTTCTTTTTTATTGCTTTTTGTTTTTGGTTTTTTTTTCCTTCTGTTTTGTTGGTTTGTCATTTTTTGTATTTTTTATTTTTTGTCGTCTTTTTTTCGTTTTTGGTCTTTTTTAGCAGAAAACAAACCATTTTCCCCCCTTTTTTTTTTCTTTTTAACTTTTTAAATTTTTTTATTGATCAACTTTTTTAATTTTATGTTGTATTAAAAAAAAATTTTAATTAGAAACTTAATTACATTACATGGTACACCAAACATATGAATGCAATTGACATTACATTACATGGTTTGATTACATGTTTCAACCAAACATAGTAATGTAATTGTAATTCCATTACATTACAAACTCAATTACATTACAAATCCAATTCCATTACGATTACGATTACATTACAATGAACCAAACGCAACCTATATGTGTATGATTTGCATTAGGTTCCATATGACCTGTGGAGAAAAAAATTTGAACAGTACGAACAAGATCGTCCCCAACACATCCCACGTCCAAGAGTCCACAGCTTGTAGATTCACTGGGTCCGGTTTATATATAGATATGTTAATATATTCTCAGGTTTATTAAATTAGTGAGTTTGAAATTGGATTTCCCAAATTTGAACGCTGATATTGAGATGTATTGACTCGGTATAACTACTTATAATAACGATATAATCTCTTTTTTTTTAATATTGTTTCAAAGGAATCAGGAATTTGACTCGGTATAAGAAAGATTTAAGTAACCTAAATCATGAATTTAGATTTAACTCAATTTTAACTAAATATGTAATATAAAATTTACATCCTAGTCTAATCTTAATGTGATGTATACTTTAAAACAAATCATGTTAAAAACAAATCAAATATGATCTAATTAGGAAAAATCAAATGATCAGACGCATATATTCTAGTTAATTTTGATCTAAAATTAAATATAATTTTAATTAGTTAAATGTAAAAGTTACAACTATATTTAATGGGTTAATTACACTGACATCCCCTATGTTTCATGAGTATTACAGGAACTACCCCTATTCCGAAAATAATTACGGTGGCCAACCCTCTCCATAGGGGTGGTCAGTGTTATTAGTTTCTATAGAAAATAGAAACTATAGGAGGTGTCTACGTAATTAGAAAGGGGGTGGTCCGTGTAATAAGTATAAAACATAGGAATAGTTAATGCAATTAACCCATATTTAGTCTAATCATAATCCATTATCTATGTGAAATATGATTCCAACTATAGACAGGATACTTACATTCGTTTTGTATAAAAGATGGGCATATCCTCCCTTTGCCTTCTATACTTTAATTGGTTGATTGATTTCTCCCAACCATTGACAGATACAAAAGAGAGTATGAAGAGAGTCAGAAAATCAAGCAAACCTGAAAGACCAGCAAAGGGACAGAGCAAAGGAAGACAGAGCAATGATGTCATTAGTAGTATTCCCGACGAAGCAAAGAGACAGAGACAGAGCAATGGCATTAGTAGTATTCCTGGCGACGTCCTTGTGTCGCGTATCTTCGTAAGGCTTCCAACAAGATGCGTACCTGTTGTTCGATTGGTGTGTAAATCTTGGTACTCGTTGACAATGAGTCCACGTTTCATCCTCAGCCATACAGGTCAAGCCCGCAAAAGAATCGTGTTGGAGTCCATCGATTCCAAAGGTAAGTCTGCTTTGTACAATGTTAGTCTTGACGATTTGTACGTTAGCCATAACGAGAGCGCCAAAAGAAGCCAAAGGAGAGCAATGGTAGAGATAGAGGCTCTAAATCTTCCAATGAAACTGATGGAGTATGCTGGCGGAATTTCTAAGCTTAGCTTGTCAGCTTCCTGCGATGGGCTGTTGTGCTTTGATTTTGCGGGACATCCTAATAGGAGGCCTGGTTACATTGTCTGTAACCCATTGACCAAGGAGTGGTTTAATGTTCCTCAGAATTTGGGTAAAGATGTCGACGACGACTTAATTATTGCCTTCTACTTCCACGCTTCAACAGGAGAGTATAGATTGCTGCGACGGTATGAAACTGACGACGACACAGATTATGATTATGATTATGAAAACATAGTATACAATGTTGGATATGAAGTGTTCAGTGTCGGCCGCGGATCGAATAGAGGTGCTTGGAGACCTGTGAATGGCCCTTCTGGCATGCGTCTTGGGCAATCACATATCTCTGTGCTGCATGGGAATGTTTATTTTCTATCCGAAGATGATTGGGGTTGTGTAGTAGCATTCGATACGAATAATGAAAAATTCAGAAAGATGTCCCTCCCTCCACTGCATCCACAAGATCACCACCTCAACGAACTTCTGGTAGATTTGGGAGGAAGTTTGTTTCTGATAGAGATGGGAGGAAGTTTGGGTTTGTGCCAGACTTACTCCGATCCTCGTTGGAGCGAGATGGACATATGGTGTTTAATAGACTACACCAAAGAGGAATGGGTCAAACAGTACACAGTTTCGGTAGGGGACTTGAGTGGTTCAGTCGACAGACATCCCAAATGGTGTACTCCTTTGGCCATTTCGGAGGATGGGAAGGAGCTTCTGCTAAAGTATGACGGTCATTTTGCTCTATATAACTTCAAGTCGAGGACTTTCAAGAAGAGAAGAACCAATAAGTTGAGGGAATATACTTGGGTGCCTCACATTGAAAGCCTTGTACCTTGTACTTCTATTCTAACATCAACTTCACTTTGATTTAATTTGAACTCTCTTTTTTTCTTTCTCTTTCCTTTTTAATCCTGTGTGCTTTATTATGCTTTCATCTTTGTGTAATCAGCAAGCGGTACGAGTATAGTAAGGTTATGAAGGGTCACCATTGTTTCATCCAATTTCAAAACTATCAATAAACAACACAAACTAATTAAAATTATGTCTAAATATATAAAAAAAAATTCTTTCTAAATTTTGTTTTATGATACCAAAAAATCCGGCACTTCGATCTGAAACTGCCGATATAATTTTGGAAAGGTTCCATACTGACCCTGATACTCGATGGCTTATCCCAGGACCGGCCCGGGCAGTACTGAGGTTTTAGCTGCGACAAGCTAACAGTAACAGGAAATTCATTTTAGTTTAATTTGAACACTCTTTTTTTTTTTTTAATCTTATGTGCTTTATATTGAGATAGAAACTTCATGGAATGTGATCTTTTAAAGCACACACAATGATCTCTTTGCATACAAATTTCATGCAAGCCATGCCCTTCCGAGTTCTGATTCAAATAGTGATGCATTATTGTGTTTCACTTCATAAGGAACCATATCGAGTCAGGTTTATTAAATTAATGAGTTGAAATTGGATTTCCCAAATTTAAACACTGATATTGAGATGGATTGAAAATATATAATCTCATCATATTGGTTTAGAA
This sequence comes from Iris pallida, assembly GCA_029216955.1. Taxonomy (NCBI): domain Eukaryota; kingdom Viridiplantae; phylum Streptophyta; class Magnoliopsida; order Asparagales; family Iridaceae; genus Iris; species Iris pallida. The sequence continues at coordinate 20,477,858 of JANAVB010000194.1, forward strand.
AACCAATTTGCTGATTTTGACTCGGTATAGCTACCTCAAAATATCAATATAATCTTTTTTTGGATATTGTTTGTTAGAGTAACCGAATCATGAATTTGACTTGGTATAAATGAATTTGACTCGGTAAAAAAAAATATTTATAGTAACCTAAATCATGAATATAAATTTAACTCAAATTTAACCATTATTTAAATAAGATTTATCTTTTTTAACCATTATCTTAAGAAAATAAGATAAATCTAATAGATACTTTCAATTCTGATGTTGAATATCAAATATACCTTTTTTGAACATTTTCCTTCATATAAATTATACATCCCAATATGCCCAACTAAAAAAAAGAGAATCTTATTATCCGGAGATTTGTGAATCACATAAATTAATCACGAATCTAAATTTAACTCAAATTTAACCATTATTCAAATAATATGTAGTCCTAGTCAAGTTTCTATATAAAGAGAGGTGACATACTTATATAAAGGACTAATAGTTCGTTGTAGATTTGTGACTTCTCCCTTCTCCCTTCTCCCAATCATTACAACATATATTTAATCGAACAACATTGTGACTTCTCCCATCTATCCTTCAATTGATTGATTGATACAACCAACAGAGACGGAAGAGATGAAGAGAGTAAGAAAATCAGACGGGGGCGAGATGACAAGCAACTGCGAAAGGCCAGCAAAGAGGAGACAGTGCAATGAGTACATTAGTAGTAGTAGTATTCCTGACGAAGCAAAAAGACAGAGCAATGGCATTAGTAGTATTCCTGAAGACGTCCTCGTCTCGTTGATCTTCGAGAGGCTTTCGGCGAGATCCGTACTTGCTGTTCGATTGGTGTGTAAATCTTGGTTTATGTTGACAACGAGCCCATGTTTCATCCTCGGTCATGCTCGTCGAGCCCGCACAAATATCGTGTTCGAGTCGTACTCCATCTTGTACCAGATGAGTCTCAGCGCGAGCGCCGCAAGGAGGGGATCGGTAGAGAGCGAGACTCTAGATCTTCCAAGTAAGCTGCTGGAGCATAGCTTGTTAGCTTCCTGCGACGGGCTATTGTGCTTCGATCTCGGGGGACGACGATACAACGACAGGAGGTTCGATTACTTTATCTGCAATCCAGTGACCAAGGATTGGCTTAATGTTCCTCGGAACTCGCTTGATGGACGTGATGGGTACAACTCATTCTTTATTGCTGGCTTCTACTTCCACTCTTCAACAGGAGAGTATAGATTGTTGCAACAGTACGTTGAGAGAGGCAATGGACACGGAAACATGATTCGATATGCAGTTTTCAGTATCGAGGATCAATCAAATAGAGCTTGGAGGCCTATTAATACCTCTTCTGGTGTCTCCACATATCTCCATCTCCGTGGATCACGTATCTCTGTGATGCATGGAAGTCTTCATTTTCTTTCTTACTCAAGTAATTACCAATTTATAGTAGCGTTCGATACGAATACAGAAAAATTCAGAAAATTGTCCCTCCCTCCTCGACTGCATCTACGAGACCACAGTAACAATCTGATAGAGATGGGAGGAAGTTTGGGCTTGTGGCAAAAGAACGTAAGTTTGAACGAGATTGACATGTGGTGTTTAAAAGACTACACCAAAGAGGAGTGGGTCAAGCAGTACACAATTTCGGTACGGAAAATATGTTACCCAATCTACTATAAACATCTCAAATGGTGCACTCCTCTAGCCATTTGTGAGGATGGGAAGGAGCTTCTGCTAAAATCTGATCACGAGAGTTGTTTTGTGCTCTTTAACTTGGAGTCTAAGACTTCCAGAAAGGCAATAGAGGTCAACAACTTGAACCCATATATGTGGGTTAGTCACATAGAAAGTCTTGTATCTTGTAATTCTTTGAAGAGGTGAAAATGAGGTGCAAGTCTCTGTTAACTTAATCTTATATATTAATAGTCTTCTTTTGTTATAGAAATCAAGAGTACTTTATTGTTTCACAATGGAGTTCTGGTGATTGATGTTCTACTATATATTGAAGTTGATAGTACTGAAAATTTGGATTGCAGTAATCAAATATATAAATTTAATCTAATTACAACCCATTATATTTATGAAATATGTAGAAAATAATGGTTGGATAATTTTATTGATGGACTACTTCACTATATATAGGGAGTCTAGCTCCTCTACATACTACATATTCCGATGTGGGACTAAAAGTCCCTTATTGATTCTCAACACTCCCCCTCAAGATGGGCGATAGATATTGATCATCCCCATCTTGTTACATAGCTTCGACAGACTTAATGAACTAAGACCCTTAGTCAGACAGTCTGCAACTTGTTCTTCTGAGCGGACATGGTCAATCTTCAGTATCCCTTGTTCCAGCTTCTTCTTGATGAAGAATCGATCAATCTCGATGTGCTTCGTTCTGTCGTGCTGAACTGGATTGTTAGCTATACTTATTGCAGCTTGACTATCGCTCAGAAGACGCAATGGTGCTCCCTTATCCAGCTTCAACTCTGTCAGCAATGCTTTCACCCATAGCAACTCTGACACTCCCAGAGCCATTGCTCTGTATTCTGCTTCAGCTGTCGACCGTGCTACCACAAACTGTTTCTTGCTTCTCCATGAGACCAGATTTCCTCCTACAAAAACACAGTATCCCGTGGTAGACCTTCTGTCGTCTATACAGCTCGCCCAGTCTGCATCACAGTATCCCTCAACTTCTATGCGTCCATTCTTCTTGAACCATAGCCCCTTTCCCGGCGTTCCTTTCAGATGCCTCAAGATCTAAAATACTGCTTCCATATGACCCTTTCTTGGATCATGCATGTAGCGACTCACTACACTCACCGCAAATGAGATATCAGGGCGAGTGTGTCCCAGATAAATCAATCTCCCTACAAGTCGTTGATATCTTTCACGATCAACGGGCTCTCCTGCTTCTGCTCCCAACTTGCACTTCTGGTCAATTGGAGTGACCGCTGCTTTGCATCCCAGCATCCCTGTCTCCTTCAGCAAATCTAGTGTGTATTTTCTCTGTGAGAGAACAATTCCTTGTTCGTCTTCACACACCTCGATACCTAGAAAGTACCTCATCGCTCCTAAATCTTTCACTTCAAACTCCTTCGCGAGTTTTGACTTCAGTTTAGTGATCTCGACTTCATCATCACCTGTGATCACTATATCATCCACATATACAGCAAGTATAGTGATGTGGCCTCTTGCATGCTGAAGGAAGACCGTATGATCTGTATTTGTTTGACGGTATCCCATGCCTGTAACAGCCTTTCTGAATCTGTCAAACCAGGCTCGAGGAGATTGTTTGAGCCCGTATAGTGACTTCTTCAGTTTACACACCTTTCCTTGCGACGTCCCTCCGCTTGATTCCGTCGCATAGCACCCAGACGGGAGCTCCATGTATACTTCTTCTTGCAGGTCCCCATGAAGAAAGGCATTTTTCACATCCAACTGGTACAGCTTCCACCCATAGTTCGCTGCAATGGAGACCAGAGTTCTCACGGTGCTCATTTTTGCTACTGGGGCAAAAGTCTCATCATAGTCTATTCCATATGACTGTGTGAATCCTTTTGCAACCAACCTCGCCTTGTACCGCTCTACTTTTCCTTCTGGCGTCTCTTTCACTGTGTACACCCATTTGCATCCCACAGCTTTCTTTCCTTTGGGTAATGGAATCAGCTCCCATGTCTTATTTTTCTCCAGTGCTCCAAGTTCTTCCATCATTGCAGCTTTCCACCTTGGATCTTTCTTTGCTTCCTGCCAACACTTGGACAACGAAGTAGAGTCTAACGATGCAATGAAGGCTCGATAATTCGAAGAAATGTTAGAATAAGACAAGAAGTTGGCAATGTCATGTTCGTAATCATCAAAACGAGCAGGAGCCTTACCCGCATTGATGCGAGAAGATCTCCTTAAGGGAGCAATAGGTGGTGGAGAGATCATACCATCCGAGTCGGAGAGATCCGCATCAGAATCCGAGTGATTCAGTGCGGGGGCAACATCTTCAGGAGTTGGAGCAGGAGTAGACGAGGGACTTGGTACAGTAGGCACAGGGCATGGCATAGGCACAGTACTGGACTTCTGTTGTCGTCTTCTGTAGACTTGGAGCTCCTTTTCCCTTGTCTGCTGCTCCCCCTGCGTAACATATGGATCTTCTTCTTCATTTTCTTTATCTGAGTCACTGTGCTCTCCCCCTTTCATCCAGTTTTCTACAACCGGACACGGAACCGATCCGATGACCACATTTGGGCTTATTATCTCCCCCTCACATCGAACACCAGCTGTGTTAGGTGTGTCACCAAATGCGGAACCTTCATCCGAACCATAGTATGGTTCGAGTTCTCTGAAGGTAACGTCCATGCTGACAAACATCTTCCGCTCGACTGGACTCCAACAGGCATAACCCTTCTGAGTCGCCGTGTAACCGACAAAGACACATTTAACTGCCCGAGGATCCAGTTTGCCAACGCCTGGCCGATTATCCTGAACAAAGCATACACAGCCAAAAACTTTTGGTGGAACAGTGTATGTATTAGCTCCAGTAAGCATCTCCAATGGTGTCTTCCAGTCCAATACCTGAGATGGCATTCTGTTGATGAGATAAGAGGCCGTCAATATAGCCTGCCCCCATAAGTGCTTCGGGACATTCATAGCCAGCATCATCGTCCGTGCAACTTCCAGCAAGTGTCTGTTCTTTCGTTCCGCCACACCATTTTGAGCCGGAGTATAAGCACATGAAGTTTGATGAAGTATTCCATGAGTTGAAAAATACTCAGCAACCCGCCTATTCGTATACTCCGTCCCATTGTCGGATCGGAAACACTTAATTTTAGCGCCATATTGTGTTTCCACTCGTCGATGAAAGTCCTGAAAGGCCTCAAGGACGTCACTTTTATTCTTCAGAAGGTAGACCCATGTCACACGGGTATAACAATCAATAAAGGTGACGAACCATCGAAAGCCGTTAATCCCGGTTGTAGGACAAGGGCCCCATACGTCTGAATGTATCATGTCAAAAGCAGCTGAACTCCTATTCCCTGTCCTCACATACGAGCTTCTGGTATGTTTTCCCAAATCACAAGCATTACAAAATAACTTTTCTTTATTAGCCCTTTGAAATAAGGACGGATACATTTGACCAATAACCGGAAAAGAGGAATGACCGACACGCTGGTGGTGGAGTAGCAAGTCGGCTTCAACACTGCGACAGGAAGCTTCTGGTGGTGCGTCTGCTACCAAGGATGCCAATGCTTTGTCCAGTCCAGTCCTGTCTAAATACCACAGCCCCTTATGCCATGTGCCAGTCCCAAGTCGTCGTCCTGTCCCTTTCTCCTGAAAAGTCACCTGAGGAATGTCAAAGGAAATAGTACAGTTAAGATCAAGTATAATGGCACTAATGGATAGAAGATTGACAGGAAAAGATGGAGCATAAAGGACATTGGTTAGAGTGATGGAAGGGGTGCATGCGACAGTGCCTTTACCCATTACAGGGCTGGATGTACCATCAGCGGTCTGAATACTCTCCGGCAATGGTAGGGGAGCATATTCCCGAAACTCACCACGGGACCCCGTGACATGGCGAGATGCCCCAGAGTCCATAATCCATCCTGGCTGATGGATAGAGACAAGAGCACGTGCAGAATCATCGGTACTGATTTGGGCAAAGCAAGTGAAGTGACCTCCCGAGGTTGAAGACGTCCCAGGACTGTCGGCCGAACCCAGCTTCGTGCCACGCAACTTCTCAAGGAACTCCCGCTCAAGCGGGGTTATTCCAGCCAGGTGATGCTCTCCCCCTTCTTTCGCCAGATTTGCTTTGTGGCCGCCCCTTCGACCAGCATATCCTCCTCGACCACCACGTCGGCCTCCACGACCCCGTCCTCGATCAGTAGACTGATTGCGCAAGGGTTTTGGACAAAATCGGATGTAATGTCCGGAGTCACCACAATTGTGACAAACACCACCCATAGATGGAGGTTGATTGAAGGTAGCAAGGGCAGACTTTTCAACCGCGGCTGGCTCCCCCTGGGAGGAGCCCTTGTTGGGCATCAACTTCAGTCGAGCTTCTTCCTGTGTCATGACAGCTATAGCTTCTTCCAAGGTCGGGAGCGTGGGTTGCGAAAGGAGGATATTCCGTCGCTGCTCAAATACAGGGTGTAGTCCCTTCAGGAATTTCATCATACGCTGCCGAGAAATATAAGCCAGGAACGTCTGAAAGTACTTTGCGAAGGCTGGTTCGACTTGTGCATCTTCCATCCCAAGAGGATCATAATGATCCAGATCAGACCAATACTTCTTCAACAGGGCCGCGTACTCAGAGATGGTACGGTCGTCTTGGGCCACCCTATCGAGTTCATCTTGCAGTTGAAAGACTCGCATAGGGTTGCCGGAGCCGGAGTACATATCTTTGAGAGTCTGCCATATATCAGCAGCAGCCTCCATAGCCTCGACATTGCCCGACACCTGGTCGGTTAAAGAGGCAGTCAACCACTCAGCCACGACGTTGTTGACAATCTCCCACACAGCAAACTCCTCGGTGGAGTGATCGGCTGGCACTTTGGCTTGGCCAGTGACATAGCCAACCAAGCCACGTCCCTTCAGTGTCCGCATCGCCTGCCGCGACCACTTCAAGTAGTTGAAAGTTCCTTCCAACTTCGTCTCCAGTTTCTCCAGCTTCCCCATTTTGTAAGGCGATGGATCCACATCAGTATGGATCACACGTGGGGTTACCTCGGTTAATCTCTTGGATAAGATATCATCAACCAAGGCCTTCATCCCATCGGCCGTGAGTTTGCCACTGATCGAATCCATGGCGTCTTCAACTGTGAACTCAATTCGTCGTCTTCTTCGTCGTCGTCGGAGCCTGCAACTGACCCAACTTCGTCGTCTTCGTCGTCTTCGTCGTCGACGTCGTCTTCTTCAACGCCAGAGACTTTACTAATGCGCTATTAACTTGGCCAGCACCGGCGCGCGCATGTAAAGTGAACACGTCAGGACACCAGAGAAGACATGAGCAGTCTCTGCAAAGGTCCCGATGTGAAGAAGGATTAACAAATAAAGCATTTGTTAGTTCCAAACGGCGTAAGCACGGAACAGAGTTGGTGCAAATAAAGATTTGACAGCCGTCTCTATTCGAAATACGCCAGTTTTTTTTTCTTGTCTTTTTTTCTTTTTTTTTCCTTTTTTTTTGTTTTTCTTAAAAGCTAGGGTTAGGGTTTGATGGGTCTGCTAGGGTGTCCATGGCAAAAAAAAAACTAGGGTTAGGGTTAGGGTTTTATGGGATCGGGGGGGGGGGGGTCGGAGGGGGGGGTCGGGGGGGGGGTCCTGGTCAAGGGGGGGGGGTCGGGTGGTGGGGGAGGTCCTGGTCGAGGGGGGGGTCGGGTGGGGGGGGGGTCGGAAGGTTCTGGTCGGGGGGGGGGGGGTCGGTTCTGCTGTGGTCGGGGGGGTTTTGATGGGGTCGGGGGTGGGGTGCTGCTGTGGTCGGGCGGCGGGGGGGGGGAGGTTCTGGTCGGGGGGAGGGGTCGGGGGGGGTCGGAAGGGGGGGGTGCTGCTGTGGTCGGGCGGCGGAGGGGGGGGGAACGGCCAGGTAGGAGCGGCTAGGGGGGGGGGGGGGTTGCTGCTGTGGGCGGCGGGTGGCTGCTGTGGGGGGGGGGGGGGTTGGGTCGGGAGGGGGGGTCGGCTGGGGGGGGGGGGTCGGCTAGAGAGAGAAAAAAAAAATTTTGTGGAGAGAGAGAGAGAGAGTTATGGCTCTGATACCATGTAGAAAATAATGGTTGGATAATTTTATTGATGGACTACTTCACTATATATAGGGAGTCTAGCTCCTCTACATACTACATATTCCGATGTGGGACTAAAAGTCCCTTATTGATTCTCAACAAAATATAATTTAATCTTAAATACCGTATCTTCTATTTGCTACTTAAATTTAAATTTCAGATATATTTATCCGCCATTTGCCTTCTACCCTTTAATTGGCTTATTTACCTTATACCCTTTAATATATCTGTACACAAACCGCAATGGCATTGGTAGTATTCCTGACGACGTCCTCGCCTCGATGACCTTCATAAGACTTTCCGTGAGATCCGTACCTGTTGTTCGACTGGTGTGTAAATCTTGGTATTCGTTGACGAAGAGACCATGTTTCATCCCCAGTCATGTCCGTCGAGCCCGCACAAATATCATGTTTATGTCCAAAGAGAAGTAGCCCACTTTGTACCATGTGAGCGCCAAAAGAACTGCAATGTCGACAACGGTGGTAGAGAGCGAGACTCTAGATCTTTCAAGTAGGCTGAAGGAGTATGTTGGCAGAAATTCTAAGCTTCACTTGTTAGCTTCCTGTGATGGTCTGTCGTGCTTTGATTTTGAGAGAAACACAATAGGAGGTTCGGTTATCTTGTTTGCAACCAAGTGACCAAGAACTGGCTTAATGTTCCTCGGAATTTGAGTAATTATGGCGATGAATTTATTGCCTTCTACTTTCACTCTTCAACAGGAGAGTATAGATTGGTACAACAGTACTACGCTTCTGGATCATATGAAGTGTTCAGTATCGGAAGATCAAATAGAGCTTAGAGACATATCAATGCCTCTTCCGGTATCCTCTCGGCTCTTTACCGGCTGTGCATGGAAGTATCCATTTTCTGTCTTTCCCAGTGTGTATAGTAGCATTCGGTACAAATACTGAGAAATTCAGAAAAATGTCCATCTCTGGACTACATGGGCGGGCTTACAGGAACTTCATTTTGATTTAATTTGAAAATATTATTATTATTTTTTTGAAATCTTGTGTGCTTTATTATGTTTTTGAGCTAGAACCTTCATGGAATGTGATCTTTAAAGCATGCCCAGTGATCTGGTAGAGATTGAATATGAATGGCATTGGTTCACCGTCAAATTATAGTCTTCTTCATTTTTTTTTAATTAGAGTATAATTGATTTCTTCGTTTTCAACACAAAAGTTTGAGAGAATGTTTTATGTTTTTTATTTGTCTTAGTGATAGAGAGTTTTTGAGGATAAGGAGAGAAGTGTTGAAACTGAATCAACATCGTCCGTCAGCGGATGTAGGCATCTTGTAGATGTAGACATCTTGGTCGAACTATATTAAACTCTTGCTTTGCGGTAATAAATTTTCTCTGAGGTGTTCTCTGATTTTTTTTTTTGGCTAAGTTTTAACTTGATACCCTCAACTATCCATGTTTTGCAACATGATATCCTAAACTTTTAAAATAGTCAACTTAAACCATCAACTATTGAATATTTTTAACTTCATATCCTAAAATCAAAAAATTCCGAAAATATCCATGCCCCCTCCATCCCCCCCCCTCCGGCGTCCGCCACCCCCCTCCCTCCCTCTCCGGCGTCCGCCACCCCCCCCCCCTCCCTCCGGCGTCCGCCACCCCCCCCCCCCCCCCCTCCGACGTCCACCACCCCCCTCTCTCCCCGACGAGAAACGTGGGGGGCGAGCGGGACGGTGCACCGGAGCAGCAGCGGCGAACGCGCAGTAGCAACGGTGGACGCACAGCAGCAGTAGCGAGCGCGGGCGGGCGGGAGGCTCGCTCGCTGGCCGGCGGCGCGCACGAGGGGCGGCGGCGAAGCGGGAGGGGGGGTGGGGGTAACGGCGGGAGGTAGGGGCGGGGGAGAGGGTGGGGTTTAGGGATAAAGCTAGGAAAGAGAGAGAGAGAGGGGGAGGCATTTTGGAAAATATATTTTTCAGGGTATTAAGTTGGCTTTTTTAAAAGTTTAGGGTATCAAATTACAAAACATAGATAGTTGAGGGTATCAAGTTAAAATTTACCCCTTTTTTTAATTTATTTTCCCTTTTTAATTTATCAAGTTATAATTTATCTTGTTGAGAGAAGATGGTCCTAGGACTAGAACATAGCTTTTTTTCTTTGTAAAAATATGGCAACCGTAAAAAAAAAATGCTATAGATCTTGTACTTTTGCATGTGCGAAATGGCTCGTTTTTTAATTTTATTTTTATTTTATTTATTTATTTTTTTTGTGCGAAATGGCTCCGTTTCATCCGGATGGAGAGAATACTTTTTTCACGTCTTAAAGTAAATGCACGTGCGTATAATAAAAATATTTTATTCAATTGTAGTTAAATATCTTTTCTAATTTATGTGGTTAAGATGGAAGGTATTCTTATAATTTGCTTGGATTCGATTCTCTACGTTGAATATATATAACAAATTTAAACTTTTTTAACATTTTTTTACATAATTAATTTTTTTGTAAGATAAAATAGACCGTGACGGCTTTAGACGGTTCACTTTTGAGCCGTTTTGAAGCCACATTATATAATAGAGATGAGCCCACTTTTTGTAGACTAGTAAATGCACAAAGCACGTTCGATAACGTATAATAAGTATACTATCCAATTATAATCAAATATTGCTTCTAGTTTATGTGGTGAAGGTGGGAGATTTTCGTTTTGTTTGGTTGAGTTCAATGCTCCATTTTGCATATATATAACAAATTTAAACTTTTTTTACATAATTTTTTTTTTTTTTTAAATAAAAATGGTTGATGATATACACGACTTGACGGTTCAAATTTGAGCGGTTTTGAAGCCCCTATATAATAGTAGATATATGAATTAGATTGCTCCCGTCTCTCAAACTTACACTTAGTTTTCGATATTGGAGCTTGGTTATGATTTAGAGGGAGTCCTATGTGATTCTTCTGTTGGGCGTTATAACTGAAGCTTTCTGCATTCTCGTCTATGTGTACATTTTTGTTTGGGCGTTATAACTGAAGCTTTCTGCATTCTCGTCTATGTGTACATTTTTGTTGGTCACCACTCCTTCTGATGGTTGTTGGCTTAGATATGACATCCTTGCTTGGGCACTGTAACGTCCCGGTTCCAAATACGTAAGAGCAGATATACGAAAAATACAATATGTCTGATGGTTGTTGGCATAGAGATGGCGTTCCTGCTTGGGCATGGCGAGATACTCCGGTATCATCTACTGTTACTATTGACTCTCCCTTCTCACTTATTTTGGTTCTTCTGTGGCTTTGTCCGCACTGGCTTTATCATCATCTCTCCACGCGCACACGTCGCGCACCCCGCGCGCTTTAGAGCTTCACGAGACGGCTATGGCGTCTTGCGACGTCCGCGCGCAACTCAACGTCTCGCTTCGCCCACAGCGCCAAAGGCGTCACGACGCCTGCGACAACCGATGTCGTCCGGGCATCCATTCTATGCGCACGACGTCCTTACGACGTATTTTCGGCGCCGCACGAAGGACCGTGTAGTCGGCCGTCATTTATGTCCGTGGTAGAATGGTGCTGATCCTCGGATCACATACTTTATGCACCGAACTTTTCGGTGAATCTTCTATCTACCAGCAGGCCGACTAGGGCTTTACACTGGTCTATTATATTCTACTCGTCCTTTTGTGAGTTTCATAATATTTAGAAGGAGCAAAGTTCAGGGGAGGTCTACTTGGACACGTCATTTCTATCGACTTCTCTAGATTTTGTATTCCCTCTTCAGTAACACCAACGTTGAAGGAAAAAGCAAAAAAAAAATATTTATTTCCGCTGTGTCCCAACAAATGCATCTTCTTCTCCTAGAGTTGAGAAGTTTGACTCTGTTTGATCTGTTGCATTCTAATATTTGGGATCATTTCCCAGTTCCGTCTATTTTTGGTATTTGTTACTTTATCACCCACATTAATAATTACTAGTAAATGTACGTACTTTGCACGTAGCTGATAATAAAAACAGTATCCGACTATAATCAAATATTTCTTCTAACTCATGTGGTTAAGGTGTGAGGTATTTTTTGTGTTTGGTTGAGTTCGATTCTCCATGTTGACAAATTTAAATTTTTTTCAACAATTTTTATAAATTTTATTTTTTTAAAAAATAAAATGGACCGTGATATAATGACGGCTTAGACGGTTCACTTTTGAGCCGTTTTGAAGCCTCATTATATAGTGTAAGATATTTGTTGCTTGCATTGGTTATTTGATAAAAACTCGGTCAGAAGCCTTCTTGATGTTTCAGCTCTATGATCAGGAAGCACGGACAAGTTCTTGGCACAAATAATGCCTTGGACCGAAAATCGAACTGAACCGAATAAGAGGTTCGGTTCGGTTTTAAAAAAAATTTGTTTCCGTTTCGGTTTTGAAAATACTAAATTTTCTTATTCGGTTTTGGGTTTCGTTTTTGGTCCAAAACCGCAATGGCATTGGTAGTATTCCTGACGACGTCCTCGCCTCCATGACCTTCATGAGACTTCCCGTGAGATCCGTACTGTTGTTCGACTGGTGTGTAAATCTTGGTATTCGTTGACGAAGAGACCACGTTTCATCCTCAGTCATGTCCGTCGAGCCTGCACAAATATCATGTTTATGTCCAAAGAGAAGTAGTCCACTTTGTACCATGTGAGCGCCAACAGAACTGCAATGTCGACAACAGTGGTAGAGAGCGAGACTCTAGATCTTCCAAGTAGGCTGAAGGAGTATGTTGGCAGAAATTCTAAGCTTCGCTTGTTAGCTTCCTGTGATGGTCTATCGTGCTTTGATTTTGAGAGAAACACAATAGGAGGTTCGGTTATCTTGTTTGCAACCAAGTGACCAAGAACTGGCTTAATGTTCCTCGGAATTCGAGTAATTATGGAGATGAATTTATTGCCTTCTACTTTCACTCTTCAACAAGAGAGTATAGATTGGTACAACAGTACTACTCTTCTGGATCATATGAAGTGTTCAGTATCGGAAGATCAAATAGAGCTTAGAGACATATCAATGCCTCTTCCGGTATCCCCTCGGCTCTTTACCGGCTGTGCATGGAAGTATTCATTTTCTGTCTTTCCCAGTGTGTATAGTAGCATTCAGTACAAATACTGAGAAATTCAGAAAAATGTCCGTCTCTGGACTACATGGGCGGGCTTACAGGAACTTCATTTTGATTTAATTTGAAAATATTGTTTTTTTTTGAAATCTTGTGTGCTTTATTATGTTTTTGAGCTAGAACCTTCATGGAATGTGATCTTTAAAGCATGTCCAGTGATCTCGTAGAGATTGAATATGAATGGCATTGGTTCACCGTCAAATTATAGTCTTCTTCATTTTTTAATTAGAGTATAATTGATTTCTTCGTTTTCAACACAAAAGTTTGAGAGAATGTTTTATATATGTTTTATTCTTTTTATTTGTCTTTGTGATTGAGAATTTTTGAGGATAAGGAGAGAAGTATTGAAACTGAATCAACCTCATCTGTCAGCGGATGTAGGCATCTTGTGGATGTAGACATCTTGGTCGAACTATATTAAACTCTTGTCTTTGCGGTTATAAATTTTCTCTGAGGTGTTCTCTGTTTGTTTTTTTTTGATTTATTTCCACTGCACTCCAACATAAATGAATCTCGAATCCATCTTTCTTGGCAGCTTCTACAAACTTAACATCATTAACATCTAAGTGTGGCTTTGCATTATCTTGTTGAGTGAAGATGGTCCTAGGACTAGAACATGGCTTTTTTCTTTGTAAAAAAATGGCAACCGTAAAATAAAAAGGCAAATGTTAAAGGCCATCCCCTTTTTACTAAGGGCAACCATGACCCTCTCAAATTTTTTACTAAGAGCAACCTAATGTGAAGTGCTTTACTAAGGGCCACCAAGAGGAACCAAAGAAAAGAAAAAATAAAATAAAAAAAGAAAACAAAAAAGAAGCCAGCAGCCCCCATCGCCACCCTCGCCGACCACCTCATCGCCTCCTCCGGCGGCGGTGTCCTCCACCCCAAGCTCGTCGGCCGAGTGGTGACGACGAGCGCGGCCACCACCGCCGAGCGGGAGTGGACGAAAAAGAGTTCTGAATGTTTGTACATATATAGCAACAGCAATAGTTAGAGGCAACCATATATCCCCTTAGGTCGTTGATGGAGTTATGAAGAACGAGTGAAGGGTTAGGGAGTTAGAGGGAAAAAACATGGACTACAGGCCACCACCGCTCAAGGACAGCAATAGTTAGAGGCCACCACCATTTAAGGACTGCAGGCCAGCACTGCAGTCCTTTCTTCACTTGGGACTGCAGGCAAGCCTGCAGTCACTGTAGGTTAAAAAAAAATTATGCCAATTGAGGACTGCAGGCCAGCACTGCAATCATGTCTTCACTTTGGACTGCAGGCAAGTCCTGCAGTCCTCAATTGACAGAAGTGGGGTGGTCCTTAGTGTTTTCAAAATGGCAAACTTGTAAATTTTTTTTAAGTTTTAAGTTGGTGGTCCTTAGTAAAAAGGGGATGACCTTTAACATTTGTCAAAAAAAAAATGCAAGTGTACCTCCTACTAATCTTAGTATATTCTTCCGACTCCTATTCTGTGATGGATTCCTCTGCTTCCATCTCTCAAACTTATACTTAGTTTTCGATATTGGAGCTTGGTTATGATTTAGAGGGAGTCCTATGTGATTCTTCTGTTGGGCGTTATAACTGAACCTTTCTGCATTCTCGTCTATGTGTACATTTTGGTTGGTCACCACTCCTTCTGATGGTTGTTGGCTTAGATATGGCATCCTTGCTTGGGCACTGCAACGTCCCGGTTCTAAATACGTAGGACCAGGTATACGAATAATACACTCTGTTTGATGGTTGTTGGCTTAGATATGGCGTCCCTGCTTGGGCATGGCGAGATACTCCGGTATCATCTACTGTTACTATTGACTCTCCCTTCTCACTTATTTTGGTTCTTCTGTGGCTTTGTCCGCACTGGCTTTGTCATCATCTCTCCACACGCATACATCGCGTACCCCGTGCGTTCCAGAGCTTCACTAGACGGCTATGGCGTCTTGTGACGCCCGCAACTCAATGCCTCGCTTCGCCCACGAGGCCAAAGACGTCCCAACGTCTTCACGACGCCTGCGACAGCCGATGCCGTCCGGCCATCCATTATATGTGTACGATATCCATACGATGTGTTCTCGACGTCGCACGACGGACCGCGTGATTGGCCGTCGTTTATGTCCATAGTAGAATAATGCTGATCCTCGGATCACATACTTTATGCGCTGTCACGACCCGCTCCCAAATAATCGGATACGAGTCGGACACGCCCAGCCTTCATCGTTGGACACGACGAAGTAAGCTGTACAATACTAAGGAAAACTCACAGTCACAAAGTAATGTAAACCAAAATACAGCTTTTATAACGTTCCCAGAAATCACCAATATCCATCAAGTGTTTTAAAATACAAACTCAGCCGGAGATAAATCCGGTCAAATGAAATAATATACAATAATGAAATGTCTAAGATACAATCTCCAGAAAAATAAACTGAAATAAATAAAAAGCTGCAATATCCAAGCAATCACCAGCTCCATGTAATCTCCCACTCACCTGCAACGATCCTATCAGGAAAAGAGCAAAGTACAATCCTGACTAGACAATATACAATATAGTCTGTGATCCAGAATACAAGGTAAAACTAGAATACCAGAAAACTAGAACATGAAATAAAACTGAAACTGTGGTACCAGAAATGAAATGTAAAACTGCAGGCAATGGATGACAATCAAGATGCTAGACAATGAACACGGCTATCAATGTACAAGGCAATCAATCACGACAATCAATATGCAATTGTGACAATTTTGAAATATTAAAACTAATGTGTGACCGGCTTAGGAACAATCAATCAATGAGTCAATTCTACATGGTACGGCTTCATCGTACGTGACGTGTACGATTAGGCTATCTTCAATACCTATGTTGGGTGTGGTCACACAAAAGCTAATATTTCCTCCAATCCCGCAATGAACAATGACGCACAAGCAATGAACAATGACGCACAAGCAATGAACAATGACACAAGACAATCGTGTGTAATTCGTGTCAGATATGAGAACATGGCACATGAAGGTAAATACTTGTAGATCTGGGGGTAAAATAAAATGGCAGTGTAGTAATAATGTGTAGATCTTAGGGCATTTAGAATAGGTTAGTAACAGAATAACAAATAACAGGATTTCAATATTTAAATTAATTTCAAAACAACTTTCCAAACCAATTGTTCCCTCCAACATTCAAATAATTTTAAAGGAAAACAGATTTCAAATAAAAAGGCTCCAACAGATTTTCAAAGGGATTTTCAAATAGATTTCAAATTCAATTTTTTTTCCTCCAATAATCAAATCAGTTATCAGGATAATAATTCAATAAATCTACTCACTGTCAACTAAAGACAGTTATACTTCCTATTACTTAATAGTAATTAATTTCGAAAATATATTTGTCAAATAGAATCCATTTAGAAGTTTACTAATAGAAACCACTTTGCAACTATGATCAATTACACAAGCTTAATAGTAACATTTAGTAAAGGAAGATAATAATAAACTATTTATCATAATTAACAGTTAATATCAACTAGTTAGCTAACCAATAATTAGCAATAACTCTTAACTAGAAGAAAACTCCTATGTCTATGCTCTAATTATCAGTAGGCAATATTAGCATTAAACAAAATATTTAAATAATTGCCATCAAAAGTAGTATATTATAATACTAATAATGATCATTAAATAATACAGACAATTAAAACTTTAACCACAATTTATGAAAATTACTTTAGAAAAGATATTTATAATCAATTTTGTTTAAAACAATATGAATTGAGAAGATATTTCCTGAATACTTTATTTAAATCAATATTTTCTTCTAAAGCTCCAATACTTTCAAAAAGAAAATTCAGAAAATGATCGAAATACACAAAATGGATTTAGGGAGTTACAAATCTACCCCCCTTACAAAAATTTCGTCCTCGAAATTTCAAGAATTTTGCAGTGTATAAAAATCAACAAAATTTATTAAAGGCAACCAGAAAACTAAATGATTTATTTATGTAGTAAAAATAACAAGGACTAACAAGTAGCCACTAGACAATAGGAAAGACTGTAAATGCAAGAAAACTTAGAGACAAGCCTCAAAATAGGCAATATAAAAGAAATACAACTACTACAAGCAAGTAAAAATAACAGTCCATCCGGCTGCGCTCCTGCAGCTACTACTGATCCTCATAAACTGGGTCCTCCTGCTGCTCTGGTACTGGCCCCTGACGAGTGAAAGCCGCAGGACAATCTCTCACTTGGTGAGTGGCAGATCCACAACCAAATACTGTCCTAACTTCTGGCGGCATTCCTCGCCACGGTGTCCCGATCTCTTGCAGTAAGCACAAGAAAGGTACACCGGGGTCTGGATCTGTCTCTGCTGCCTCGGTGATGCCGGTGCCCGAATATGATGCTGATGCTGAGGTGGCCTGTGCTCGGTGTCGGTCCGCTTCGGTGGACCCTGGGAACTACTGGCGCCAATATCTCTGTCCCGCTTGAGCTTTGGGTCCATTTTCTTCTCCACTCCCTGAGCAACTTTAAGAATGCTCGCATAAGTAGTGGCCTGACTAATAGCTACTGCCTGACGTAGCTCCCTGGTGAGACCCTTCTTGAACATCCAAGCCCGGTCCTTCGGCGTGCTGACTAGGTTCTCTGCGAACCTGCTGAGTCGGGTGAACTCGGATGTATACTGGGCCACTGACATATTTTCCTGCTGCAATGCTTCAAATTGCATCCTAAGCTCGTCCCGCTCCACGTCCGGGAAGAACTTCTCCTGAAAAAGTAGCTTGAAATCTTTCCAGGAAACTCCGGGCTCTGCTAACTGGGGCTCCTCCCGGTACCAGGCCCTAGCGATGTCGAAAAGTCGCATGCTCGCAACTTCGACCTTCAAATCATCCGGGATCCTTGCCATCTTCAATGATCGTTCAGCATTCTCCAGCCATTCGTCTGCGTAGACTATTCCCTCATTGCCCCAGAAATCCATCGGGCAGAGGAACTGATATTCCTTGGCAGTTCCTGGCTTTGGCGCTGCTGGTGGAGCTGGCTCTCTGGTCTTGAGTGCGTCGATGACGGTCTCTCTGAACTGTGTGGCCTGCTGACTCTGAGTCTCTCTGAACTGTGCAGCCTGTTGATTCTGGGCCTCCATGAATTATTGGAACATGGCCATCACTTGCGTGCCATCGAACATCATCGTCGGTGGAATCAGTTGAGGCGGAGGCGGTGTAAGTGTCACGCCCCGATTCCGTAGAATCGATAGTCGTCCCCCGGGCGTGATGCCGTGCGAACCTAAGTTGCGATCGCACAAGGCATAGTCATAAGGTTATCCGAAACACAACATCAAGTTAGAGTACGCAGAGAAGTTGAATGACACATTTGGAATAGAAATAGACTTTTTCATTGATGATAACAAAACTTTACATAGACTCCTTTACAATCATTGCCGCGCGGGCTACAACATGACTCGACTTACAAAACGAACGCCGATGAGATAGGTCGTTCCATACATTACATCCCCTTTTTACAAGCAAATATATAACATCTTTCCACCTGCTATCGAGGCGAGTCGAGCCGCCATCTTCTTTTGGACTGAGTGCGGGTCTTCTTCAAAAGGATTCCAGAAAACAAGCCTTTACACGCGGACGAGGCTTCAAAAGGGTTCACTTCGCCTCGAGCTTTCAAGTGGCACGCCCTTCGTAGTTTGGGGTACCTGCGTGGAGAGCGAGGATCAGTACATTACACTTTGTACTGGTGCGTGGCTATTTAAGTTCTAAGCTCTCATTTGGTTGAAGAGTTTATATGACTTAGAGTATGAATGTTTCTAACCATCCTAATGAATTGCAAACAAGCATATGACAAGCATAGTAAAATTTATGTTGAAACTTACCGACGGCGGCCGCGCCGCGCCTTATGAAACTTATCATGTTCTTTCCTGTCAATTGTTATCATTTCCATACCAAGTACAATATATCGTGTGTTGGTCACTGGCTCCCAGAGCCATCGTGGACTCCTCTAGCTTTTGTTAGACGGGGTCCTTTCAGCGTGAGTAGCGAGCCCCGCTGCAAGTCCTCGCCTAACCCGTGCCCAGCACAGCTAATTATTTGTTTTCCTATGCCCGCAACGGTCCCGTGGCCTCGGGTTGCCGTGCGGAGAAAACGCTCACCTTGTCGACAAGTTGTCCATGACCGTGCAAAGACATATTTTTAGTTGTTAAGACATATCCTACCTTTTCTTTTTGAGAACTTGCTCATTCATTCGTGTTCGTGCACTTGCATTTATCTTTTCATTCGCAACAACACTATCGACTTTGCCTAAGAAGGGGGTCGAGAAGAGAAGGGTCAGCCACTCACCTTGAGTTTACTTTGACGAGAAAACTTGCTTGGTTGCGCTAGACGTCGCCTACGCGATTACCTGAAATCGCACAAGCAACCGATTAGAACACTGCATTATTCAAGGAGTTCGATAGGAAATGCGAGTTCGAAATGCAAGCCATGAAAACCATCGAAAACATTCACGAAAGCGCATTCAGAAAACAAAGCCAAAACCAACGCAAGCGGCGTGAAAAGCAGAGCAACGGGAGGTCTCTCCCGACTCAGCCGCAGAGTCAATCCTCGAGGCACAGCCCGCTGAATATGGGACTTGGTTCCGAAGAAGACATTCCATAACGAGGAATGGGTCTTAATTCAACCGTTCCCGTTCGATCGACTCGGCCGATCCCGACCTATCGGTCCCGACCGAATCGATAGCGACAGTGTTCCTTTCTCGCACACCCCGTGGACAGAGTACGGGGCACGATGTAGGGACGGGGCACTACACCATAACCAACTAAGAAAAAGTTTCGTCCTCGAAACTTAAGAATAGAACCTACCTCTACGAGAACAATGAAGGGAACTTCTCCTTCATTTCAGACTCAAGCTCCCACGTCGACTCCTCGACAGAATGGTTTCTCCAGAGGACGCGGACTAGAGGAATAGCACGGTTACGGAGAAGTTTATCCTTGCGCTCCAAGATTTGCACCGGCTCTTCGATATATGATAAGTTCGCCTTCAGGTCCAGCTTACCCAACTCTACCACATGCCCCAGATCGTGCACGTACTTCCGCAATTGCGAGACGTGGAAGACGTCATGTACCTCTGACAATGCCGGCGGCAAGGCGAGTTGGTAAGCTACCGGGGCGACTCGCTTCAATATTTCGAATGGACCAATAAATCTTGGGCTCAACTTTCCTTTCGCACCGAACCGGGAAACTCCACGCATAGACATCACCTTCAGGAATACATGGTCGCCTTCCGAGAACTCGAGGGGGCGTCGGTGCGTGTCGGTATAGCTTTTCTGCCGGCTTTGTGCTATCTTCAATCTTTCTCGTATCAACTTGATCTTCTGCACAGTCTGCTCCACCAGCTCCGGACCAAGTATCTGCCGTTCCCCGACTTCATCCCAGCAAATGGGCGATTTACACTTTCGGCCGTACAAAGCTTCATACGATGCCATTTGGATGCTGGACTGATAGCTATTGTTGTATGCAAACTCGGCCAGCGGTAGATGGACGTCCCAACTTGACTTCAAGTCGATCGCACAGAGTCGCAACATGTCTTCGAGAATTTGGTTCACCCGCTTTGTTTGGCCGTCAGTCTGAGGATGATAAGTTGAGCTGAATTTCAACTTGGTTCCCAGTGCTGAATGTAGACTACTCCAGAAGCGTGCTACGAACCGTCCATCCCGATCCGAGACGATAGAAACTGGGACCCCGTGCAGCCGAACTATTTCATCAAGATATATCTGAGCAAGGTGGTCGACGCTCCAAGTAACTTTGATGGCGATAAAGTGCGCTGACTTGGTTAGTCGACGATGACCCAGATGGCGTCGTTTCCCCGTGGCGTCCTCGGCAAGCCAACAATGAAGTCCATAGTGATGTGATCCCATTTTCACTCTAGAATGGCAAGGTTCTGTATCTTCCCGCCCGGTCGCTGGTGCTCGGCTTTGACTTGCTGACAGGCCATACATTTTGACACAAAGAGCGCTACGTCCCTCTTCATGCCGTGCCACCAAAAGACAACGCGGAGGTCCTTATACATCTGGTGCTGCCAGGATGCAAGGAATATTTTGCATAGTGTGCCTCCGTCATTATCTCCTTTCTGAGTTCTACGTCGTCCGGTACACATAGCCGTCCCTTCACGCGCAACACTCCCGACTCGTCCTCTGCAAAGTCGGACGCTTTCCCTGTCGATATCAGCTTCCGCATCTTCTTCAGGTACGGGTCGTCCTTCTGTGCAGACTTGATCCTCTCCAGTAGGCTCGGTTCCACCCGCAGTTGCGCCAGTTTCACGTCTCTGAAACGAACTCGAAGCTCGATGCCTATTCCTTCCAAGTCGCGCAGCAGTCGATCGTTGATGCACAATAAAGCTAAGTACTTTCGGCTCAGCGCATCCGCTACCACATTTCCCTTGCCCGACGTGTAGTCGATCGATAAGTTATAGTCTTTGATTAGTTCGAGCCATCGCCTCTGCCGCAAATTCAGTTCTTTCTGGGTGAAGAGATACTTGAGGCTTTTGTGGTCCGTATAAATCCTGTACGCCACGCCATAGAGATAGTGACGCCACAGCTTTAACGCGAACACAATTGCCGCTAGTTCTAGGTCGTACGTGGGGTAGTTTTTCTCGTGCGACTTCAACTGCCGGGAAGCAAAAGATATCACCTTATCCCGCTGCATGAGCACACACCCCAAGCCCTGGCCAGAAGCATCGCTGAAGATTTGAAATCCCTCCGTCCCTTCAGGAAGAGCAAGTATCGGGGCCGAAACGAGCCGTTGTTTGAGCTCCTGGAAGGAAGCTTCACAGTCGTCTGACCACTTGAACGCGACTCCTTTCTGGGTGAGGCGAGTCAACGACGATGCGATCTTTGTGAAGTCCTTCACGAAGCGTCGATAGTTTCCCGCCAAGCCTAGGAAGCTTCGAATTTCGCTAACTGATGCGGGCCGTTTCCAATCAGCAACTGCCTCGACTTTCTTCGGATCGACTGCGATGCCCGCGACGGAGATGATGTGCCCAAGGAATGAGACGCTATCCAACCAGAACTCGTACTTGCTCATCTTCGCATACAACTGATTCTCTCAAAGGGTTTGGAGTACCGTCCGCAGATGCTCTGTATGTTGCGCTCGATCCTTCGAGTAGACGAGGATGTCATCGATGAAGACTACTACGAACTTGTCAACGAACGGACGGAACACCCGATTCATTAGATCTATGAAGACGGCAGGGGCGTTTGTCAGACCGAACGGCATTACCAAGAACTCGTAGTGGCCATAACGAGTGCGGAAGGCAGACTTCGGCACGTCGTCTGGCTTGACTTTGAGTTGGTGATAACCCGATCGCAGATCAATCTTCGAAAACACGGTTGCACCTTGGAGCTGGTCGAACAAGTCGTCGATGCGGGGCAGAGGGTATTTGTTTCAGACGGTGGCTTTATTCAATTCTCGATAGTCGATGCAGAGTCGCATCGATCCATCCTTCTTCTTTACGAATAGCACGGGCGCACCCCACGGCGAGACACTCGGACGGATAAACCCTCTGTCGAGCAATTCCTGAAGTTGTGCCTTCAATTCTTTCAATTCTGCAGGAGCCATTCTGTACGGAGCCTTCGAGATCGGACGGGTGTCGGGGAATGTGTCGATGGTGAACTCTATTTCTCGATCGGGCGGCATGTCGGGTAGCTCGTCCGGGAACACGTCTGGGAATTCTGCCACAACGTCGGCCTGACCAGCATTTGCACCATCTTGTCGCATGTCTCGAACGGAAGCTAGATAGCCTTCGCACCCGGAATGCAGCATCCGTCGAGCAAAAATTGCGGAGATCACCATGCAGGTCGGCGACGCCTCACCACACGAGTAGCAGAATTCAGGCACTCCAGGCATGCGGAATGTGACCCTCTTTTCAGCACAGTCTATGGTTGCGTTGCACGGCCCGAGCCAATCCATTCCCAGAATGATGTCAAAGTCCTTCATATCTAGAACTATCACATCCAGACCGATCTTTTGACCGCCGATACAGATAATCCCGCCGGCGCAAGCTAAGTTTGTGAGAATTGGTGTGCCCGAAGGCGTGCTTATGCTAAGGTCGAGATCTAATGATATTACAGGGAATTTGTGCTCGACGGCAAAGTCCGCCGATATGAAACTATATGAAGCACCTGAATCAAATAACACACGAGCAGGCACATTATTGAATCTTAGTATACCTGTCACTACGGTGTCTGATTCCATTGCTTCGTCTCGAGTCATGGCGTAGACGCGGCCCTGAGTGTTGGGGCGACGGTCTCGGCCATTTTGTGGTGCGGGTTGAGTGGGCGGAGGAGGTCGAGGCGCCTGTCCTTGATTCTCTTGTCGGTGTTGTTGGGGCAGGGTGTTACGAGTCTGACGAAAGCTTGGACAATTTGGAGCCGTGTGACCCCTCTGTCCGCAAGCGAAACATTCAACATTGCGGTGCCAGCAGTGGACTTCACGGTGTCCAAGTCGCCCGCAATTGGTGCACTTAGGTATCATTTTCTCACCCTTGTAGCCGCCGTTATTTGGACGCTTTGACGCGTCGTTGTTGCCTCCCATATGGCTAGAACGTTTGTGATTGGAGTTGCGCACAACGTCGTCAGCACTGGAAGGATACAGGTTCTCAAGGCGAAGCGCGTGATTCAGAGCCTCGCCCACGGTCTTGTACTTCGGGACCCCGACATGCGCACCGATAGAGTGTCGCAGACCCACTTCGAATCGTCGCACACGGCACTCTTCAGTGGGCAGAAACTGGCCAGCAAACTTAGATAACTTGTTGAATTCTGCGGCGTACTGTTCTACTGTCCTACTCCCTTGCTTCAACTGTATGAATTCATTCTCCTTCGCTTGAAGAACGGCTGACGGAAGGTACTGGAGTTCGAAAGCTTTGCGGAACGTGGCCCAAGAGATCGGTGCGGTGGTGTTGTCCGGTCGGATCGCTCGCTTACGTACAGCCCACCAGTCGTGCGCGTTCAACCGTAGCTGAAGTTGTGCGCAGGCGGCTTGCTTCGATTCTTTAATGCCAAGAAGCTCAAAGTGATCTTCCAGTTCTTTCAACCAGTCGATCGCCATGGAAGGACCCTCGGTGCCGCTGAAGGAAGTGCGGCATGCCTTCTTGAATTCTGACACTTCAAAGTTGTACTTTTTCGGTGCCGCTGGTTGACGCTCGGGATCCTCCGTGTCGACATCAATGGGTTGGATCGCCGGCACGGTGACAGTAGGCGTAGTCGCAGAATTTCCGTTGGCCGCCATTGTCTGGACGATCTGCTGCAGGGTATCTAGCTGCTTTTGCTGAAGCTTGGCATGTGCATCAAAGCGAGCTTCGAAGCGAGCTTCGAACTGGGCCTGTCGTTCCTCTACCTGCTGATGCCGGTTCTCGGACTGGTTTTGCTGTGCCTCCATCATGCGCAGCATCCTTTCGATTGTATCGTTAGAAGGTCCGGCCTACGGACGATGCGAACTACTAGAGCCGCTCGAGGCGCTCTGTTCTTGCTCGGCCGTGGGTTCCGTCACTCCTGCGATACGAAGGCAAACACATCAGTCACAAATTATTACGGACTCATTGTATGGAACAACTTATCTCATCGATGCGAGGTCAAAGGTTTGGAACTCTAGACGCGAGGCCAAAGGAGGTAAAGCCGTGCTCTGATACCATTATGTCACGCCCCGATTCCGTAGAATCGATAGTCGTCCCCCGGGCGTGATGCCGTACGAACCTAAGTTGCGATCGCACAAGGCATAGTCATAAGGTTATCCGAAACACAACATCAAGTTAGAGTACGCAGAGAAGTTGAATGACACATTTGGAATAGAAATAGACTTTTTCATTGATGATAACAAAACTTTACATAGACTCCTTTACAATCATTGCCGCGCGGGCTACAACATGACTCGACTTACAAAACGAACGCCGATGAGATAGGTCGTTCCATACATTACATCCCCTTTTTACAAGCAAATATATAACATCTTTCCACCTGCTATCGAGGCGAGTCGAGCCACCATCTTCTTTTGGACTGAGTGCGGGTCTTCTTCAAAAGGATTCCAGAAAACAAGCCTTTACACGCGGACGAGGCTTCAAAAGGGTTCACTTCGCCTCGAGCTTTCAAGTGGCACGCCCTTCGTAGTTCGGGGTACCTGCGTGGAGAGCGAGGATCAGTACATTACACTTTGTACTGGTACGTGGCTATTTAAGTTCCAAGCTCTCATTTGGTTGAAGAGTTTATATGACTTAGAGTATGAATGTTCTAACCATCCTAATGAATTGCAAACAAGCATATGACAAGCATAGTAAAATTTATGTTGAAACTTACCGACGGCGGCCGCGCCGCGCCTTATGAAACTTACCATGTTCTTCCCTGTCAATTGTTATCATTTCCATACCAAGTGCAATATATCGTGTGTTGGTCACTGGCTCCCAGAGCCATCGTGGACTCCTCTAGCTTTTGTTAGACGGGGTCCTTTCAGCGTGAGTAGCGAGCCCCGCTGCAAGTCCTCGCCTAACCCGTGCCCAGCACAGCTAATTATTTGTTTCCCTATGCCCGCAACGGTCCCGTGGCCTCGGGTTGCCGTGCGGAGAAAACGCTCACCTTGTCGACAAGTTGTCCATGACCGTGCAAAGACATGTTTTTAGTTGTTAAGACATAGCCTACCTTTTCTTTTTGAGAACTTGCTCATTCATTCATGTTCGTGCACTTGCATTTATCTTTTCATTCGCAACAACACTATCGACTTTGCCTAAGAAGGGGGTCGAGAAGAGAAGGGTCAGCCACTCACCTTGAGTTTACTTTGGCGAGAGAACTTGCTTGGTTGCGCTAGACATCGCCTACGCGATTACCTGAAATCGCACAAGCAACCGATTAGAACACTGCATTATTCAAGGAGTTCGATAGGAAATGCGAGTTCGAAATACAAGCCATAAAAACCATCGAAAACATTCACGAAAGCGCATTCAGAAAACAAAGCCAAAACCAACACAAGCGGCGTGAAAAGCAGAGCAACGGGAGGTCTCTCCCGACTCAGCCGCAGAGTCAATCATCGAGGCGCAGCCCGCTGAATATGGGACTTGGTTCCGAAGAAGACATTCCATAACGAGGAATGGGTCTTAATTCAACCGTTCCCGTTCGATCGACTCGGCCGATCCTGACCTATCGGTCCCGACCGAATCGATAGCGACAGTGTTCCTTTCTCGCGCACCCCGTAGACAGAGTATGGGGCACGATGTAGGGACGGGGCACTACAGCAAGCTGCTCCTGTGCACTGGGTGCAGACTGCTCACTGGTCCCAGCGTTCGTCGTGGCGACCGTCCTGCAAAAGAAATAAACTGTTGATTGCTATATCCTATAAAAATCACAAACTATCCTAAAAATCATAAGTAAATCAAAATTTCAAAATTTTTTTAAACATCAATAACCATAAACCATAAACCATTAATCATAAACAATTTTCAAAAACCATAAACCATTTTCATAAACAGTAAACCATTTTCATAAACCATTTTGTATAAACCATAAACCATATATCATAAATCATAAACCATTTTCCCGCGGTTCCTATGCTGTGATAAAGTTTTCCTTAGCTTCCGCTGGTCCCCCAATAACACTTATTTGTCTAAGTGTCATTAGGATAGAGACCTGCATGGGCCACCACTAAAAACATGTCACGACCTGCTCCCGAATAATCGGATACGAGTCGGACACGCCCAGCCTTCGTCGTTGGACACGACGAAGTAAGCTATACAATACTAAGGAAAACTCACAGTCACAAAGTAATGTAAACCAAAACACAGCTTTTATAACGTTCCCAGAAATCACCAATATCCATCAAGTGTTTTAAAATACAAACTCAGCCGGAGACAAATCCGGTTAAATGAAATAATATACAATAATGAAATGTCTAAGATACAATCTCCAGAAAAATAAACTGAAATAAATAAAAAGCTGCAATATCCAAGCAATCACCAGCTCCATGTAATCTCCCACTCACCTGCAATGATCCTATCAGGAAAAGAGCAAAGTACAACCCTGACTAGACAATATACAATGTAGTCTGTGATCCAGAATACAAGGTGAAACTAGAATACCAGAAAACTAGAACATAAAATGAAACTGAAACTGTGGTACCAGAAATAAAATATAAAACGGCAGGCAATGGATGACAATCAAGATGCTAGACAATGAACACGGCTATCAATGTACAAGGCAATCAATCACGACAATCAATATGCAATTGTGACAATTTTAAAATATTAAAACTAATGTGTGACCGGCTTAGGAACAATCAATCAATGAGTCAATTCTACATGGTACGGCTTCATCGTACGTGACGTGTACGATTAGGCTATCTTCAATACCTATGTTGGGTGTGGTCACACAAAAGCTAATATTTCCTCCAATCCCGCAATGAACAATGACGCACAAGCAATGAACAATGACGCACAAGCAATGAACAATGACACAAGACAATCGTGTGTAATTCGTGTCAGATATGAGAACATGGCACATGAAGGTAAATACTTGTAGATCTGGGGGTAAAATAAAATGGCAGTGTAGTAATAATGTGTAGATCTTAGGGCATTTAGAATAGGTTAGTAACAGAATAACAAATAACAGGATTTCAAAATTTAAATTAATTTCAAAACAGCTTTCCAAACCAATTGTTCCCTCCAACATTCAAATAATTTTAAAAGAAAACAGATTTCAAATAAAAAGGCTCCAACAGATTTTCAAAGGGATTTTCAAATAGATTTCAAATTCAATTTTTTTTCCTCCAATAATCAAATCAGTTATCAGGATAAGAATTCAATAAATCTACTCACTGTCAACTAAAGACAGTTATACTTCCTATTACTTAATAGTAATTAATTTCAAAAATATATTTGTCAAATAGAATCCATTTAGAAGTTTACTAATAGAAACCACTTTGCAACTATGATCAATTACACAAGCTTAATAGTAGCATTTAGTAAAGGAAGATAATAATAAACTATTTATCATAATTAACAGTTAATATCAACTAGTTAGCTAACCAATAATTAGCAATAACTCTTAACTAGAAGAAAACTCCTATGTCTATGCTCTAGTTATCAGTAGGCAATATTAGCATTAAACGAAATATTTAAATAATTGCCATCAAAAGTAGTATATTATAATACTAATAATGATCATTAAATAATACAGACAATTAAAACTTTAACCACAATTTATGAAAATTACTTTAGAAAAGATATTTATAATCAATTTTTTTTTAAAACAATATGAATTGAGAAGATATTTCCTGAATACTTTATTCAAATCAATATTTTCTTCTAAAGCTCCAATACTTTCAAAAAGAAAATTCAGGAAATGATCGAAATACACAAAATGGATTTAGGGAGTTACATGCGTCGACTAGGACTTTACACTGGTTTATTATATTCTACTCATCCTTTTGTGAGTTTCATAATATTTAGAAGGAGCCAAAGTTCAGGGGAGGTATACTTGGACACGTCATTTCTATCGACTTCTCTAGATTTTGTATTCTGGAAATTGCTGAGAAACCCAATTTCGGAGTGGGCTTTTATGAAATGTCCACCCGCTGGATGAGTTTTATGAAATACCCAGAATTAAGTATTTTCACGTTAAATATTCCAAGATTCCCTTTTAGATGCCACCCGCGGGAAACTGCTATTTTTATAATACCGAAACTACCCCTTCGCGCGAATTGGTCATCTATATGTATTTGAATTCAAAAAACTCAGATCTGGATTGTGATTTTCGTCTTCTTCTTCTTCTTCACGGAAAATCTGAATTCCATTGCTCTCATCTTCAGTAGAGATCGCAAAGATCGTTCGTAGTTCGGTGTGCTTTTCTTCGGTCGAACTCAGATCATCGCTCGTCATCATCATCACCATCATCATTATCTTCATCGTGAAAACATTTGAAGTTTTCCGACGATTAGGTCAATTGTGGAGAGAAGATCTTTCTTCTTCTTTTCCATAAGAATTATCATCGCTTTGAAAGAAGAACGAAACTCTTTATTCCTGAAAAAAACTAAATTACACGGAGAATGGCCATTCTCTACCTTTTAACACTGGAAATAACCATTCTCCATGTAAATTAACATGGAGAATGCCATTCTCCGTTTTATTTAAAACGGAGAATGACATTCTCCGTGTTTTTAACACGGAGAATGGCCATTCTCCTGCGTTTTAACACTGAAATGACCATTCTCCGTGCTAAATTACACGGAGAATGACCATTCTCTGTTTTATTTAACACGGAGAATGGTTATTCTCCGTTTTATTTAACACGGAGAAAGACATTCTCCGTGTTTCTAACACGGAGAATGGCCATTGTCACTCCCCGTTCCCAGAATGCATATTTTTATACATGTACAACTCATATATAATTATTTAGTATTTATCATGTATTATCCTGTATTTAAATTCCTATAATTTCATGTTAATTAATTATCTGCTCTTTAATTTTTATGTTAATTAAATTCCTGTAATTTTATTATCTGCATTTTATTCCCTGCTGTTATTCCCTGCTTTAGTCTTATTGGGTTCGGCTTGGTGGTTCCCTTAAACCCGGCCCAATAGCTCCCACCTACCACCCCCTTTGCTATTTAAAGTCACCATCTCCTTCTCTCTCCTCATAACTCTCATTCTCACCATTACTTCTTCTTCTTCCTCTCATCACTCTCCACCCACCAGCAGCAGGAGAAGGCAAGTGCAATCTTGCTTCTCCTTCATCCATTTTTATGGATCATTACTCTTCCTCTCATGATTCTGAGAGAGTTTAGTGCTTGGCATTTTTGATTTCTGTGGCTTGTTTTCTCTAGATCTAAGTTGTTACATTTTCGACTGTTCATGGGTTTTGGTCCACCAACTTAGCGTCTATTTCTGGCACTGGGACGAAGGCTCCATAGGACTTGGAGTTTGGGAGATGTTGTACGCTCACGTTCTTACGTGCTCGCGTAAACATCAGCCCTTCACGCTCACGTCTTTACGTGCGTGCGTGTATCTTTAGTCACGCACACGTTCTTACGTGTCAGCATGTATTTTTAGTCACGCACACATCCTTGCGTGCGTGCGTGTATTTCTTGTCACGCTCACGTCTTTACGTGCCAGCGTGAATTTTAGTCACGCACACGTCCTTACATGTTTTGCGTGAATTTTAGTCACGCACACGTCTTTACGTTGTCTGCGTGAATTTTGAGTTACGCTCATGTCTTTGTACTTGAGTGCGTGACTTTTCACGCTCATGTCTTCGTGCTTGCGTGCGTGACTTTTTACGATCACATTGTACTTGCGTGCGTGAATTTCCTATCACATCCACTCTGTGCGTGCGTGAATTTCCTATCACGTTCACGCTGTGCGTGCGTGAATTTCTTATTACCCTTCACGCTATGCGTGCGTAGATTTCCTTTCACGCTCACGCTTGCCAGCGTGAACCATTTTTCACGCTCATGCTTGTCAGCATGAATCACTCTTCACGCTCACGCTGTGCGTGCCAGCGTGAACCACTTTTCATGCGCACGCCTTCATGCTAGACTTAGCGTGACTTGTTGGTCTTAGCATAGACTTCTTGCGTGACTTGTTAGCCTTAGCATAGACTTGCTGGCGTGACTTCTTGACCTGGGTGTTTCTATTGTTTTATAACTTATTCATTTAATGTTTGCATGATAATTCTCCTATTATATCCTTACGTCTTTTTATGAACTCGATAATCTTAGCATGTTAATATTTGTAATACATATGGTTGTGTAGAACGTACCTTGTGTCTTGATTGATTGATGGATACCCAGTAAGACTGGAACTTGATCTTGAGAGTTATAGACTCGGCCCCATTTAATGATAATTGACTTTTATACCTTGTCACCATTGATGACGATGGTTATCTTGACTAAATTGATCATGCGTTCCTAGTTGGAACTAAGAGACTGGATAGTCGTCTTATTGAATTGAATGAATGAGACACGTTCATGTCATAAACTATTGTAATCGACTTGCTGATCCCGAATATTGACATACATGCACATGCAGGCTTCAATCTATTTATTTATTTATTTATTTTCTACAAAAGGAGCATGTGTACTTTATGGTCAAGGCATGATTACTCCGTGGTTAGATTTGATTGTTGCATCATGCTATGTAAAATCTACAACCTAGCCGTACGGGTATCGTTGTAGAGTTGCGCATATCGTACCCCGTACGAAAGTACTCATTTGAATGACCATGATCCACGGCATGGGATTTCACTCAACGTAGGGACTATTAAGTTAAATAAAATAATGATTGCATGGAGAGAATGGATTTCCGAGTTCTTACATGGCAGCCCCCTTGGGACGAGTAGTACCCGACGGGCCGGCTGGTGTAGTGCCCCGTCCCTAAATCGTGCCCCGTTGTCCGTCCACGGGGTACGCGAGAAAGGAACACTGTCGCTATCGACTCGGTCGGGACCGATAGGTCGGCATCGATCGAATCGATCGAACGGGAACGGTTGAATTAAGATCCATTCCACGTTATGGAATGGCTTCTTCGGAACCAAGTCCCACATTCAGCGGGTAGCGCCTCGAGGATTGACTCTGCGGCTGAGTCGGAAGAGACCTCCCGTTGCTCTGCTTTTCATGCCGCTTGCGTTGGTTTTGGCTTTGGTGTTCCGAATGCGTTTTCGTGAATGTTTTCGATGGTTTTCATGGTTTACATTTCGAGCTCGCATTTCCTATCGAACTCTTGCATAATACAGTGTTCTAATCGGTTGCTTGTGCGATTTCAGGTGATCACGTAGGCGACGTCTAGCGCAGCCAACAAGTCCCTCGCCTCAAGCAAAAACTCAAGGTGAGTGGCTGACCCCCTTCGTCTCGACCCTCTATTTCAAATGAGAACTCGGGTAATGTTACTAAAATTGAATGAATTGCTTACAGAATACAAGTCCTGTATGTTAGAAGTGAAAAAGAATGTGTTGTGTTGAAAAGAGATAGAATTATTTTAGGCCTGCAAAACGAACAAGTAAATGAATTGATTACATAACAAGCCCCAACGGTATCTTTAATACACCATGTTAACCTATCATGGTCATGGACAACTTGTCGACAAGGGCGATGGTTTCTTCGAGCGGCAACCCGGGGCCACGGGACCGACTCGGCCTAGGAAGAAACAGGTTATAGCCGAGCTGGGTAATAGGCAATCGGTAAGACGGGGACTTGCATCGGGGCTCGCTACTTGCGTTACAAGGGTCCCGTATTGCCAGGCTATGTCCAAGATGGCTAGTTAATGCCAGTGACCTCCATATCAAACACTTGACATAAAATGTTATCAACTAACAAGGAAAGTGATGGTAAGTTTTTATGTCGCACGGTGCGCTCTGCCGGAGGAAATCTTGATGTAACTGAATGCTTCTTATGAAAATATATAGGATTGCTAGAAAGACCACTAAAAGCAAGTTGTATGATTTTATCTAAATTCTTGAACCAAATGAGAGCCTGGAAATTAATTAGCCACTCGCCAGTACATGTTGATTGTACTGATCCTCGCTCTCTCTACAGGTGCGATAGATCAGGAGGAGCGTGCTACGTGAAGGTAGGCAACGCTCGTGTATTTTGAAGCTTCGTCCGTGCATCGAAGCTTGGATCAAACTTTTGAAGACCCTGCTGTCGAAGGCCAAGAAGACAGATGGAGCGGCTCCCCGTCATCCCAGGTGGTTTTGTAATGCTGGTTGTAATCAAGGGATGAAACGTATGGAATGGCTATCTCGTCGACGTTCATTTTGTAATGGAGTCAGTTTCTAACAAAAGCCCGCGCGGCGCCTTTGTATCGAGTCTGTAAATTGATGTTCATTATCAATAAAGCTTATGTTTCCTTCTCTATAATGTGTGTTCAATTTACTCTGCGCATTCTCTTGTTGTTGTGTTTCGGATAACCTTATGACTATGCCTTGTGCGAGCGCAAGTTAGGCTCGCACGGCATCACGCCCGGGGGACGACTATCGATTCTACGGAATCGGGGCGTGACATAAATGGTATCAGAGTACGGCTTTACGTCCTTGGCCTCTAGTGTCGAGTTTTCAGTCTCAAATCGTTGGTCTCGTGTCGATGAGATATGTCGTTCCATACGAGGGAGTCTGTAATAAGTTTTGTGACTAATATATTTTTTTACCTTCAAAATCCCAGAAGGTGCGACGGTGAACGTGGCGTTGAACGAAGAAAGTGCTTCGAGCGGCTCGAGTAGCTCGAGGCCCGGACCCTCTATCATTGCCATGGAACGGATGTTGCGCATGCTGGAAGCGCAACAACAACAAGCTCAGGAGAATCAACGCCTGAATGAGCAACATCGACGGGAGACGGAGGCACATCGACGGGAGGCAGAGGCACGCCAGACCCAGTTCGAGGCCCGATTCGATGCACAATTCAAGTTGCAGCAGAAGCAGCTTGATACTCTTCAGCAGATAGTACAGACGGTGGTGGCCAACAACAACAACTCTACGACAACTCCTGCCGTGACCGAGCCTGCGGCCAGACAAAGTGATGTCGATCCGGAGGCACCCGAGCCTACATATGCAACACCGAGAAGTTCTAACTTCGACGTGTCGAAATTCATAAAAAGTTGCCGTACTTCCTTCTACGGCACGGAAGATCCCTCCTTGGCGATCGACTGGTTAGAGGAACTGGAAGACAAGTTCGAGCTGCTAGACGTCGAAGAGTCCAAGAAAGTCGCATGCGCTCAACTTCTACTCCGGTCGAACGCACACGACTGGTGGGCCGTGCAAAAGCGAGCGATCAGACGTGACGACAAGACAGCAGCAATTTCTTGGGCCACCTTCCGCGAGGCGTTCGAGATCGAGTACCTCCCCGAAGCCGTTCGACAAGAGAAGGAAAATGAATTCATACAGCTAAGGCAAGGAAATATGGCGGTGCGGCAGTATGCAGCAGAGTTCAACAAGTTAGCCAAGTTTGCTGGACAGTACCTGCCTTCCATGGCGAGTCATGCTCGACGGTTCGAAGTGGGCCTACGGCCATCTATTTCCGCCCACGTGTTCGTTCCGCAATACAAAACGATGGGGGAGTCTCTCAACCACGCCCTCCGCCTTGAAGGCCAATATCCTCCAGGTGCTGCCGGCGCTGTGCATACCTACAATCACAAACGCCCTAGCCACGCAGGAGGGAACAACGTGACCAAGCGTCCGAACAATTGGCACCAAAGCGGATATCGAGGGCATAACCTAAAGCCTTACTGCAATCGATGTCACAATATCGGTCACACGATCGACGATTGCCAGGTACCAGAGGGTGGATGTTGGCACTGTGGCAAGAGGGGCCACATGCGTGCTGAGTGTCCAACCAGAAGGCCGAACCCAACGGCGCCCCAACATTACCGTCCAGCGGCGCCTCAGCAACACCGCCCAGGGAATCAAGTTCCAGCGCCTCGAGCCCAGCAACCTGTACCGCAAAATGGCCAAGACCGTCGCCCCAATGCCCAGGGCCGCGTCTACGCCATGACTCTAGATGAAGCGCTGGCATCAGACACGGTCGTGACAGGTATACTTAGTTTTAATAATGTGCCTGCTCGTGTACTATTTGATTCAGGTGCTTCGTATAGTTTTATAGCGACAGACTTTGTCGCCGAGCACAAATTTCCGTTAGTATCATTAGACCTCGACCGTAGCGTGAGCACACCTTTGGGCACACCTATACTCACTAATTCAGCCTGCACTGACGGAATTATCTGTATCGGCGGTCAAAAGATCGGTCTGGACGTGATGGTCCTAGACATGAATGACTTCGATATCATTCTGGGAATGGATTGGCTCGGGCCGTGCAACGCAACCATAGACTGTGCCAGGAAGACGGTCACTTTTCGCATACCAGGAGTGCCTGAATTCTACTTTTCGTGTGGTGAGGCGTCGTCGACCTGCATGTTGATCTCGGCAATCTCTGCTCGGAGGATGCTGCATTCTGGGTGCAAAGGCTACTTGGCGTCCGTCCGAGACATGCGACAGGATGGTGCAAACGTAGGTCAGACCGACGTTGTGGCAGAATTCCCCGATGTGTTTCCGGATGAGCTACCCGGCATGCCCCCCGACCGAGAGATCGAGTTCAGCATCAATACATTTCTCGATACTCGACCGATTTCTAAGGCCCCGTATAGAATGGCTCCTGCTGAACTGAAGGAACTCAAGGTCCAGCTACAAGAGTTACTCGATAAAGGGTTTATTCGGCCTAGTGTTTCACCGTGGAGAGCGCCCGTATTGTTCGTGAAGAAGAAGGATGGGTCTATGCGTCTGTGCGTCGATTACCGAGAGCTGAATAAGGCCACCATCCGGAACAAGTACCCATTGCCCCGCATAGACGACCTATTCGATCAACTGCAAGGCGCCTCGGTATTTTCGAAGATTGATCTCCGCTCGGGCTATCATCAACTCAAGATCAAGTCAGACGACGTGCAAAAGTCAGCCTTTCGCACCCGTTACGACCACTACGAGTTCCTGGTGATGCCATTCGGCCTGACGAACGCCCCTGCCGCCTTTATGGATCTGATGAATCGGGTATTTCGACCCTCCCTTGATAAATTTGTGGTAGTCTTTATTGATGATATTCTCGTCTACTCGAAAGACAGGGCGCAGCATGCAGAACATCTACGGGCCGTGCTCCAGACACTTCGAGAACATGAGTTGTATACGAAGCAGAGTAAGTGCGAATTTTGGCTATGCAGCGTATCCTTTCTTGGTCACATCATTTCGTCCGAAGGCATTGCAGTCGACCCGAAGAAAGTGGAAGCTGTTGCTGATTGGAAGCGGCCTGCGTCTGCTAGTGAGATTCGAAGCTTTCTTGGTTTGGCGGGATACTATCGACGCTTCGTAAAAGACTTCGCGAAGATTGCATCGCCACTGACTCGCCTCACTCAGAAGGGAGTCGTGTATGAGTGGTCGGATGACTGTGAAGCTTCATTCCAGGAGCTAAAACAGCGACTAATTTCGGCACCTATACTCGCACTTCCGGATGGGCCAGAGGGTTTTCAGATATTCAGCGATGCTTCAGGCCAGGGCTTGGGATGTATGCTCATGCAGCGAAACAAGGTGATATCCTTCGCCTCCAGACAGTTAAAGCCGCACGAGAAGAACTATCCTACGCACGACTTGGAGTTAGCAGCGATTGTGTTCGCGTTGAAATTGTGGCGTCACTATCTATATGGTGTGGCGTGCGCGATATATACCGACCACAAGAGCCTCAAGTATCTCTTCACTCAGAAGGAGTTGAACTTGCGACAGCGACGCTGGCTCGAACTGATCAAAGACTATGACTTGACGATCGACTACACTCCGGACAAGGGAAATGTGGTGGCGGACGCTCTGAGTCGAAAATATCTTGCCACGCTATCCATCAACCGCAGACTATTACAAGATTTAGAAGAAATGGACATCGATCTCCGGGTTCGATTCAGGGATATACGGTTGGCGCAGCTGCAGTTAGAGCCGAGTCTGCTGGAAAAGATCAAGACTGCTCAGAAGGATGATCCGTACCTGAAGAAAATGTACGAGCGAATTTCAACAGGTAGTGCGACCGACTTTGCGGAAGACAAGACCGGCGTGCTGAGAATGAATGGCCGACTATGTGTTCCGGATGATTCAGAACTACGAAAGAAGATAATGTCGGAGGCCCATTATACGAAATATACATTGCATCCAGGCAGTACCAAGATGTATAAGGACCTCCGCACGACCTTCTGGTGGCACGGGATGAAGAGAGATGTGGCGCTCTTCGTGTCGCAATGTATGGCCTGTCAGCAGGTGAAAGCTGAGCATCAACGACCGGACGGGGAGATGCAGAACCTTGCCATTCCAGAGTGGAAATGGGATCATGTCACGATGGACTTTATTGTTGGCCTGCCGAAGACACCACGGGGGAGCGACGCTATCTGGGTCATCGTCGATCGACTAACCAAGTCAGCGTACTTCATTGCCATCAAAGTTACTTGGAGTGTTGATCGCCTGGCACAGATTTATCTTAACGAGATAGTACGACTGCACGGAGTTCCAGTATCCATCGTCTCTGATCGGGATTCACGGTTCATGTCGCGATTCTGGAGTAGCCTTCAGTCGGCGTCGGGTACCAAGTTGCAATTCAGCTCAGCTTACCATCCTCAGACCGACGGCCAAACGGAGCGCGTTAATCAGATTCTCGAAGACATGCTACGGCTCTGCGCAATTGACTTCAAATCAAGCTGGGACGTCTACCTACCGTTGGCAGAATTTGTATACAACAATAGCTATCAGTCCAGCCTCCAAATGGCGCCGTATGAAGCTTTGTACGGCCGGAAGTGCAGATCGCCCATTTGCTGGGATGAAGTCGGGGAACGGCAGATACTCGGCCCGGAGCTGGTGGAAAAGACTGTGGAGAAGGTCAAGCTCATTCGGGAAAGACTGAAGATTGCACAGAGTCGGCAAAAGAGCTACGCCGATACCCATCGAAGACCGCTTGAGTTCCAGGTGGACGATCATGTGTTCCTGAAGGTGTCGCCTATGCGAGGAGTTACTCGGTTCGGCGCGAAGGGGAAGCTGAGTCCGAGATTCGTTGGGCCGTTCGAAGTACTCGAGCTGGTCGCCCCAGTAGCCTATAGAATTGCCCTACCGCCGGCGCTTGAAGGTGTGCACAATGTCTTCCACGTCTCCCAGCTGCGGAAGTACGTGCACGACCCTAGCCACGTGGTAGATTTTGGCCAGCTGGAGCTAAAGTCTGACTTATCCTACATTGAAGAACCAGTTCAAATCTTAGAACGCAAGGATAAGCTTCTACGAAGTCGAGTGATCCCTCTTGTTCGAGTACTCTGGAGGAACCATGCGGCGGAAGAGTCGACATGGGAACTCGAGTCAGAGATGAAAGAAAAGTTTCCTTCATTATTTTCATAGAGGTAGGTTATGTTCTTAAGTTTCGAGGACGAAACTTATTTTTAGTTGGTTATGGTGTAGTGCCCCGTCCCTACATCGTGCCCCGTTGTCCGTCCACGGGGTGCGCGAGAAAGGAACACTGTCGCTATCGACTTGGTCGGGACCGATAGGTCGGCATCGATCGAATCGATCGAACTGGAACAGTTGAATTAAGATCCATTCCACGTTATGGAATGGCTTCTTCGGAACCAAGTCCCACATTCAGCGGGTAGCGCCTCGAGGATTGACTCTGCGGCTGAGTCGAGAGACACCTCCCGTTGCTCTGCTTTTCACGTCGCTTGCGTTGGTTTTGGCTTTGGTGTTCTGAATGCGTTTTCGTGAATGTTTTCGATGGTTTTCATGGTTTACATTTCGAGCTCGCATTTTCTATCGAACTCTTGCATAATACAGTGTTCTAATCGGTTGCTTGTGCGATTTCAGGTGATCGCGTAGGCGACGTCTAGCGCAGCCAACAAGTCCCTCGCCTCAAGTAAAAACTCAAGGTGAGTGGCTGACCCCCTTCGTCTCGACCCTCTATTTCAAATGAGAACTCGGGTAATGTTACTAAAATTGAATGAATTGCTTACAGAATACAAGTCTTGTATGTTAGAAGTGAAAAAGAATGTGTTGTGTTGAAAAGAAATAGAATTATTTTAGGCCTGCAAAACGAACAAGTAAATGAATTGATTACATAACAAGCCCCAACGGTATCTTTAATACACCATGTTAACCTATCATGGTCATGGACAACTTGTCGACAAGGGCGATGGTTTTTTCGAGTGGCAACCCGGGGCCACGGGACCGACTCGGCCTAGGAAGAAACAGGTTATGTCACGCCCCGATCCGGGAAATCGCTCGTCCTCGCTAGATTTAACCCGAATCATCGTCCTCGCTGGGGCGTGATGCCGCACGAGCCTGGAATTGCGCTCGTGCAAGGCAAGATAACAGGTTCACATAGAACTATCCCAAATCGATAACATAAGCAGCGGAAGAAGACAAGGTAAAACATAAGAATCTCTTTTATTCATATTGAACTGAAGGTTACAAAGGCTCTGAATAGCCCAACATAAAATGCCAATTGGCTACAACGCTCATGATCTCTCTAGCTCACAAAGGATTACATTGTTCCATACATTATGCCCCTTTATAGCCACCAAGTAGTCTTCGGCCGAACATCTCCATGTCGCAAGTCCGAACGCATATACGGAAGCTCCTCTTGAACGCCAAGGACTCCATGCCTCGGCACGTCCAAGCCAAGCTCCGCCCCGAGCTGATCATAACCTGAACCTGCACATAAACTAGTGGGGGTTTAGTGCTTTCGTCCTCGCTTCGCACTGATCAAGGCCCGCTCGCACCCAAACCAAACACTTATTCATTTAGTGAGCATGCATATTACTTTGTGGTCTTTCTATTTAGCCTTAGGATCAGTTTCATGGCAAAACTTAACATAGCACATTGTTATAATGTGTCACCACATCCCGTGTTCCTGCAGCAGATACAGTTAGACATAATCTGAAACATAAACATAGTGTTCGTGCTCATGCCGTCCCATTTTCCTTAGCCTGCAGTGGTTAGAACTTAATATAAGCAAACATACAATTCGCACAACCAACCGATCATAACGTAAACATATGCATAATGGGTAGCAGGCCCTGCGCCTGCACCCAGCTCTCATCTCAGCCCACCGGCCCTATCTATATGAAGGTCACGGTGTGTCGCACCGTAATGGACTTGGCATCTCATATGTGTAAGCCTACAATCGCTTCGATACGGGTTGCTAGCCCAGTATCCGAAGGATCCCAAACTTACGGATATCATAGCTTATCACAGCACTGGACGGTCGCAATCCGTCCGAATGTTGTGCACCATAAATACCACACATAATTCCCTCCTAGGCCGAACGGTCCCGGCGCCCCGGCGTAACCGTTCGAGGGAAGCCACACCCGTGCACGGGCAATCCGAGTCCATTGACCATGCAATACGTTCCATAGCATACAAGTCATACATTCCAATCCATCTCGCGTCCATAACATAATCCACCATTCATATGGGGAGCTCCGTCGGCGTTATGCCCCAACACATCCATATTGATGCACGACGCCCAACGGCTTTGTCGTCTCGTACTCATAATCAACGCGTCCCGTTCATAATGTTATTCGCATAGCCTACTTCCGTATTTACTTAGTCAATTCATAGCATAAGTGCCCGAGGGCACGCTCAGCACCGTAATCAATGTTCTACGCCTAGAGTTCAATGTTCTCGGAGCCGTGCACATGATGCACATCTCATTTTCATCTTTCAATGTTCTACCATCATAGCCCTACTGCGACTCGTGCACTCGATGCACGTCGCTTTAATTGTTCGATTGTTCAATGTTCTATCTTAGTGTTCAACGCATACTTAGACACTTACTCGTCGAGCCACGCTCGCTATTCCGATAACATATTACGCATATCATAATACATTTTATTAGACGTGAAGGAATAGGGAGAGAGAGTCAAGAACCCGCCCACCTTAAGCCGATACGCCTTGCCGCCTCGCCGATTGAAGCGTCTCGCTTCCATAACTCGATCGCATAGCTAACTCCCGGACTTAGCCATTCCTTTGCTCTACTCGGTTGATTTGGCCTATCGCGCCCATGCCACAATCCGTTGCAAGGCCTCGATTTGGTTTTCGCGGACACTTTATTGCATAAGGCAAAATGCCGACCTCTTATCGTCCAGCGTAGAAGCATAGCCTGCACACCAGATCAACTAAAATCAGCACTTGCTCAAGCGGGACTTACTCTTTGCATCGATTCGATTCATAGATTCCAACCGACTCAAAGCTTACCTTTGGCCAACGCAACACTTGCATCGATTCATATCGATACCTTATCGGGTCAACGTAACTCTTCGAGTCAACGACTCATCGTAATGCACCGATGCGGAGCGGGGCATTACATAATATACCACTCAAAATCAGGTTCGTCCTCGAACCGAAACCAACACTTAATCCAAGTGCCTCGCATAGATCGCTTCACGATCTCGTGTTACCATCGTTGAATCATACAACTCAGTCTGGATCATACACATATTTTAGGCGTCCCACCAATATATGCATTTCAGCCAAGCTCAGTTGTAGGATATCGGGACAACTAACAAATTCAACTTAAATCCTCAAGCATCCATCGGTCCGTACTCGACTTAGTCATATCTTAGCGCTTATTCCCAAAATACTCTTCGTATGCATCTTCCCATAACATGCGATCATCCTCCAACATCTTGTACATAACTTAATTCAACCATAACTTCGATCTCGTAAGTTTCTCGCCGGCCACCTAACACTCGCATTACACAAGTCATTGCGCATCCGATCGCAACAGGCTCCCGCAACGCCTATTCGCCCAACCGTTTCCTATCTCTCGCATAACTTAAGTCTTTTATCCAATCATTCATAACACTTGGCCATAACGACATGGACTACGTCCACATGTCACAAATTCTTTTGTCTACAATCCGTACTAAGTCTCGACGCAACTATCCATACGTGATCCACATTCTCTCGCTCTATCCATACGTTGCGTCTGGGGCTACCCCCGCTAGGCAACTTATCCAGACATCATGCTCGCGCTCTCTCGACACAAGAGGTCGACTTGAGTCTACGATGCTCAAAGGCAACAATCTTTCCGACCCAAGGTCTCTTACGATACGCCCATCTCCTACTCTCGACCGAGTACGAATCCCTCACTCAATCATCGATTCAATCCTGACTAGTTCGTTTCGTAACGTAACTCGCGCGCTCAACACACATAGCCTAACCGTTACTTAAGCCGACCTACGACACAACTCTTAGGGTCGTTCTACGATCCATCGCTCTCGCGCATTGCAGAATCCTTGCAATCGCCTTACCGCGTCACTACGCTTAAGCACGTTCCTCAACATCTACTCGTTCCAACATAACTTTTCTGACCATATCGATTCTAGTACTCGCTAACTTTCGATACGCGATACTCACTCGCTTAGACTTATCCTCGACATGCACTACCTCATTCCTTATCCTTCATACGCGACTTCTTTAGGGTCATCCTATGGGACTCCAACATTCACTTGATTTGGCGGTCAAGTCTTCTAGGGTCATCTGCCCCGAAACTACGCTCGATAATTGAAGATCATCAACGAGGGACAGTTACAACGAACCATGCTATATCCTATCGCGGAGCCAAATCAATTCCCGACGATTTCTACGAGACTTTATCCAACCTGACGTACATTACAAATCCGGGATTTATCCATCCCCGCACAACTGATGCGCCGTTACTACTCGAGTCACTCATATACTACCGTCAATAATATCGCACAATCTTAAATTTTACCTTCGCATCAAACCACAAGTCCATATCCAAATTGCCACGCCTTGCAAGTTCGATCATCCCCACTGGATGAATCACCATACCAGTGCTCACGCGGAATGATCGTCCAAATTTGACGTGACGCATGTGCGAGGCTGGTGTTGCGCTCGCTCAAGACAAGAATGTCAACATAGTGGTGATCCGCGAAGCAATCCAGACACTTTTGATTTCATCCGAGCAACATCCATCGACTCTCAAATTCTCCGAAGCGTTCCTACCGTCGTCATCCAAGTCGACATCAACTTAACTTGCATCTTATTCATCCAACAACAATGCTCAACATAATTTTCGTTCATTCGATCAGAGTATTCCCGAGTTATTGCATATCGTCTTTGATACGCCTCAATACCATCGTCGATATGCATAACTTGAACATCCTCCTTTCTCATAAGCTCAAACCCGTTGCAATCATTGCCATTAT
The DNA here is from genome assembly GCA_029216955.1 of Iris pallida. Taxonomy (NCBI): domain Eukaryota; kingdom Viridiplantae; phylum Streptophyta; class Magnoliopsida; order Asparagales; family Iridaceae; genus Iris; species Iris pallida. Next base: position 20,520,430 of record JANAVB010000194.1, read on the forward strand.
CCGAACTCGAATACGAATCAAGTCTTACACACACCAAGATTCATTCCGTTATAGCTAACTTTCATAATCGCGACACCATTTCCAATTCACATATTCATTCTCGAATCCCTAGCTCGCACTTCCAAAGTCGTGCTACCGATTCCTCACGTTAACCCAAATTCGTTCGTACAATTTCTCCGTACCTACTCAATTCGTTCCGAAGACGTCTCTGTACTAACTCAACATAAGTTCGTCCGGGTCGACCATTTCCTCAACGTAACATTCATTCGCATATGCTCGGGCTATCGTTCGACTTATACTTAGCGAATCCTCGACCGACGTATCATCCATAAGTATGACTTCGCACATAATTGTTCAACTCAATTCATCAAAGCATACTAGCGTCGACTTCTATCAAGTCATTCCCACTCGAGTCTCGGTACTACTCCGTTCGTTACGGACAACATATCATAACAACATAATTTTCTCGACGAAACCTATCGCAAGTCACCAACCGGCTTAACATAACCATCGCTAAGTGGTATCCCATATACCACTCAGGATCGAGCCTATCGTTATCGACACAATACCTCACCACGCTTGCTCACATAATTGGTATTGCATATACCACTCAGAATCGAGTCATTATTCGACATCACACTTCGCATAGGTCCGACTTCTATCTCAACTTAACCGTCCCGTATGGCGATCCTTCCGATCCCAGCTCTAACGTTAGCTCAAGTTTGACACATAATCGATCTAACCGGACCATGGCGATCATCTCGATCCCACCCGCAACATTTGCTTATTCAAAGCTCAACGCGACATTCGGCCAACATGCATGTTCGCCCACACAACTCGACTTAGCGACCAACTCGATTCGTTACTATCGCATCCACGATCTTCGAATCCCGCACGTTGCAGCTCGTGCAACAACTTAGTCTCGATACTTAAGGTCTTTACTCAATCTCGAACAACATTTCGCTATCCATCCGCATAGCCATACTACGCACATCATACCGTATCGACTCGTCGCACCGATGCAACGAACGATCCACGACTTGCTGCACTCCGTGCAACCGATAACACATAACTATTTCCATAGTCACATAACACGTATCGCCTCACATATCGACCCGTTGCACTTCGTGCAACCAGCAACACATATCTCTCGCACTGCGTGCGACCAACAACACATAACTCCTCGCACTGCGCGCGACCAACAACAAATATCATTGCACTTTCATGCAACCAATATCACCATATTCGTTGTACTTCGTGCGACCAGCATTCCATAACTCGTTGCACTTCGTGCAACCAACACTCTCCGACGGCACCCGGAGATAACGTGATAGTCACGACATACTTGTGGCAGACGTACGCAACTTAATATAGACTTATTGTATGGAACATCCAATGTAGCGTCGAGCAGATCCATGAGCCATGCGGTTGCGGAAACAACTTAGAGTCAACTGAATTCGATAACGAAGCAACTGAGGGTCAAAGAGATTCACGCACGGTCCAAAGGATGGAACCGCTCTGATACCAACTTGTCACGCCCCGATCCGGGAAATCGCTCGTCCTCGCTAGATTTAACCCGAATCATCGTCCTCGCTGGGGCGTGATGCCGCACGAGCCTGGAATTGCGCTCGTGCAAGGCAAGATAACAGGTTCACATAGAACTATCCCAAATCGATAACATAAGCAGCGGAAGAAGACAAGGTAAAACATAAGAATCTCTTTTATTCATATTGAACTGAAGGTTACAAAGGCTCTGAATAGCCCAACATAAAATGCCAATTGGCTACAACGCTCATGATCTCTCTAGCTCACAAAGGATTACATTGTTCCATACATTATGCCCCTTTATAGCCACCAAGTAGTCTTCGGCCGAACATCTCCATGTCGCAAGTCCGAACGCATATACGGAAGCTCCTCTTGAACGCCAAGGACTCCATGCCTCGGCACGTCCAAGCCAAGCTCCGCCCCGAGCTGATCATAACCTGAACCTGCACATAAACTAGTGGGGGTTTAGTGCTTTCGTCCTCGCTTCGCACTGATCAAGGCCCGCTCGCACCCAAACCAAACACTTATTCATTTAGTGAGCATGCATATTACTTTGTGGTCTTTCTATTTAGCCTTAGGATCAGTTTCATGGCAAAACTTAACATAGCACATTGTTATAATGTGTCACCACATCCCGTGTTCCTGCAGCAGATACAGTTAGACATAATCTGAAACATAAACATAGTGTTCGTGCTCATGCCGTCCCATTTTCCTTAGCCTGCAGTGGTTAGAACTTAATATAAGCAAACATACAATTCGCACAACCAACCGATCATAACGTAAACATATGCATAATGGGTAGCAGGCCCTGCGCCTGCACCCAGCTCTCATCTCAGCCCACCGGCCCTATCTATATGAAGGTCACGGTGTGTCGCACCGTAATGGACTTGGCATCTCATATGTGTAAGCCTACAATCGCTTCGATACGGGTTGCTAGCCCAGTATCCGAAGGATCCCAAACTTACGGATATCATAGCTTATCACAGCACTGGACGGTCGCAATCCGTCCGAATGTTGTGCACCATAAATACCACACATAATTCCCTCCTAGGCCGAACGGTCCCGGCGCCCCGGCGTAACCGTTCGAGGGAAGCCACACCCGTGCACGGGCAATCCGAGTCCATTGACCATGCAATACGTTCCATAGCATACAAGTCATACATTCCAATCCATCTCGCGTCCATAACATAATCCACCATTCATATGGGGAGCTCCGTCGGCGTTATGCCCCAACACATCCATATTGATGCACGACGCCCAACGGCTTTGTCGTCTCGTACTCATAATCAACGCGTCCCGTTCATAATGTTATTCGCATAGCCTACTTCCGTATTTACTTAGTCAATTCATAGCATAAGTGCCCGAGGGCACGCTCAGCACCGTAATCAATGTTCTACGCCTAGAGTTCAATGTTCTCGGAGCCGTGCACATGATGCACATCTCATTTTCATCTTTCAATGTTCTACCATCATAGCCCTACTGCGACTCGTGCACTCGATGCACGTCGCTTTAATTGTTCGATTGTTCAATGTTCTATCTTAGTGTTCAACGCATACTTAGACACTTACTCGTCGAGCCACGCTCGCTATTCCGATAACATATTACGCATATCATAATACATTTTATTAGACGTGAAGGAATAGGGAGAGAGAGTCAAGAACCCGCCCACCTTAAGCCGATACGCCTTGCCGCCTCGCCGATTGAAGCGTCTCGCTTCCATAACTCGATCGCATAGCTAACTCCCGGACTTAGCCATTCCTTTGCTCTACTCGGTTGATTTGGCCTATCGCGCCCATGCCACAATCCGTTGCAAGGCCTCGATTTGGTTTTCGCGGACACTTTATTGCATAAGGCAAAATGCCGACCTCTTATCGTCCAGCGTAGAAGCATAGCCTGCACACCAGATCAACTAAAATCAGCACTTGCTCAAGCGGGACTTACTCTTTGCATCGATTCGATTCATAGATTCCAACCGACTCAAAGCTTACCTTTGGCCAACGCAACACTTGCATCGATTCATATCGATACCTTATCGGGTCAACGCAACTCTTCGAGTCAACGACTCATCGTAATGCACCGATGCGGAGCGGGGCATTACAGGTTATAGCCGAGCTGGGTAATAGGCAATCGGTAAGACGGGGACTTGCATCGGGGCTCGCTACTTGCGTTGCAAGGGTCCCGTATTGCCAGGCTATGTCCAAGATGGCTAGTTAATGCCAGTGACCTCCATATCAAACACTTGACATAAAATGTTATCAACTAACAAGGAAAGTGATGGTAAGTTTTTATGTCGCACGGTACGCTCTGCCGGAGAAAATCTTGATGTAACTGAATGCTTCTTATGAAAATATATAGGATTGCTAGAAAGACCACTAAAAGCAAGTTGTATGATTTTATCTAAATTCTTGAACCAAATGAGAGCCTGGAAATTAATTAGCCACTCGCCAGTACATGTTGATTGTACTAATCCTCGCTCTCTCTACAGGTGCGATAGATCGGGAGGAGCGTGCTACGTGAAGGTAGGCAACGCTCGTGTGTTTTGAAGCTTCGTCCGTGCATCGAAGCTTGGATCAAACTTTTGAAGACCCTGCTGTCGAAGGCCAAGAAGACAGATGGAGCGGCTCCCCGTCATCCCAGGTGGTTTTGTAATGCTGGTTGTAATCAAGGGATGAAACGTATGGAATGGCTATTTCATCGACGTTCATTTTGTAATGGTGTCAGTTTCTAACAAAAGCTCGCACGGCATCTTTGTATCGAGTCTGTAAAATGATGTTCATTATCAATAAAGCTTATGTTTCCTTCTCTATAATGTGTGTTCAATTTACTCTGCGCATTCTCTTGTTGTTGTGTTTCGGATAACCTTATGACTATGCCTTGTGCGAGCGCAAGTTAGGCTCGTACGGCATCACGCCCGGGGGACGACTATCGATTCTACGGAATCGGGGCGTGACAGCTGGTTCCCACAGATACTGTAAATCTGCCACACGGGCAGGGAACAGTATCTGCTTTTATTATTATTGTATATTGTATATTGATGACGGGCGTCCTGCTGTGACTCGTCTAATTCATGCATGGCACAATTGATTGACTGGATAGACTAGCCTTGCTCACACATAGTCAGAACTGAGGAATCCCTAATTGCACAATTCCAGGATAACTTGGGACTCACAATAGCAAGCCGTAGGAGTTGATTAGCCATTCAAGATGATTTATTTGTGTACTGTACTACTCTGTTACCTAACTGGGATGATCAGAATGTCAGGACATGACGGGCCAACTTCTGTCCTTGTTTGGTTGGGAGGTTGGTTCGAAGTGTCGTGATGTGATGTGAATCCTAGTAGCAAGCAGAGATCTATTATTTTACTCTCTTACTTACTGGTTTAGTCCTTCATGTCGTCCTTCCTTGTGGTACTTGCTATTAGAGGTCTAACCTCTCTGGTTTTGCATGGCCAGATTTAGAGCCGGTTCCCGAGGACTCAGCTTACTTCCACCTCCAAGATGGTCAATACTAGGGGAATGATCGCAGGAGGACTCGAGTGGGTCCCGTACTTCACCGCTCGTTTTGCTATTTACTTTATACTTAGCCGTTTGGCACCGACATGTTAGTCGGATTGTCTTGTACTTACTTTTATATAATTGTAATTAAGTCAGACTGCAGCTGATAACAATTGTGTATACTTGCTTCATCATCTGGCTATGTTTTGTAAAGCCAGATATCAAAAACATTTTGACTGAGCGTTTGGGACGCCTTACTGCTTTATCTTACATGTTCTTTATTTCTGTTTCTTGCTTGAATGATTGAGACAATAGATGTGAAGTGACCATAGTAAGACTTTTATGTAGTATGCACCCCCTCGTCTGGTTAGACAGCATTGATCGTATTATACGGTATTCATCTACCCGTAATACGTAGCTAGCTGAGTCATTCCCCCGCTCTCCAGTATTCTGGTTCTGGGGCGTGACAGCCATTCTCCTGCGTTTTAACATTGAAATAACCATTCTCCGTGCTAAATTACACAGAGAATGCTATTCTCCGTTTTATTTAACACGGAGAATAACATTCTCCGTTTTATTTAACACGGAGAATGGCATTCTCCGTGTTTCTAACATGGAGAATGGTCATTCTCCTGTGTTTTAACACTGGAATGACCATTCTCCGTGATAAACTACACGGAGAATGGCATTCTCCGTGTAAATTAAGACGGAGAATAGACATTCTCCGTGTAATTTAGCACGGAGAATGGTCATTCTCCGTGTAAATTAAGACGGAGAATGACATTCTCCGTGTTACTAACACGGAGAATGACCACCCTCATGCGAAATTAACATTTTTCGTGTTCTAACACGGAGAATGACCATTCTCCTGCATTTTATGGTCAGCTGAAACTTTGGAGGGCCATAACTTTTGACTGGGAGGTCGAAACGAGGTCCCGTTTGTCGCAAAATGAGCGTATCGTCAAGGAGACTGAAAGTAACCGATTCACAGTTAGACGGCCTTCCGAAATTTTAGAATCGCAAAAAAAATTATGTTTGGACCTCCGTTTTAGCACTTTTGCCGTTTGTCCCGGTCTTTTCGAAATTTTTCGACGAGTTTTTGAAGATTTTTGAGGAGAAAACCTAGATTCGAAAGTGAGCAGCGTATGGAGCAGTGTATGGAAGAAGATGAAGTATCGAAACGTTTTTTTTAAGAGCAGTTTCGTGGGTGTTTTCAATAAATTAAAAGGAAGGGCAAAATGGTCATTTGGAACCCGCTTTGGATAAGTTTCTCTAATTCTGGGCACGCGATGAAAGTTATTTTAGCGGTGGGTTTTACATAAAACTTTTTTAGTTTTTGGGCATTTTATAAATTGTCCCATTTGTATTCCCTCTTCAGTAACACCAATGTTGAATGAAAAAGTAAAAAAATGTTTATTTTCGCTGTTTCCCAACAAATGCATCTTCTTCTCCTAGAGTTGACAGAAGAAGTTTGACTCTGTTGATCTGCTGCATTCTAATGTTTATTTCCGCTATTTAAACTTTTTCTAACAATTTTTAAAAAAATTATTTCCTTAAAAAGAAAATGGACCGTCATATAATGACAGCTTAGACGGCTCACTTTTGAGCCGTTTTGAAGACTCATTATATAGTGTAAGATATTTGTTGTTGCATTGGTTATTTGATGAAGACTCGGTCAGAAGCCTTCTTGATGTTTCAGCTCTATGATCAGGAAGCACGGACAAGTTCTTGGCACAAATAATGCCTTGGACCGAAAATCAAACTGAACCGAAGAGGTTCAGTTCGGTTTAAAAAAAATTCGGTTCCGTTTCGATTTTAAAAATACTAAATTTTCTTATTCGATTTTGGTTTTGGATTTCGTTTTTGGTCCAAAACCGAATATATATATATATATATATATATATATATATATATATATATACATATATATATATACATATATATAGAGGAAGGATAGGCATCCCCGCACTTTTTGCATCCCCAAGCATCCCCCCTACTCACACCGTTGGATGGTGCTTTAAGTCATCTAATCTTAACCATTGATTTACCAACGGTTAAGATTAGATGACTTAAAGCACATCCAACGGTTGTTAACATGGGGATGCTTGGGGATGCAAAAATGAGGGGATGCGGATCCCTCCTCATATATATATATATATATATATATATATATATATATTAAAAAAAATATGTATATTTTGAAGCAATGGGTAATTGTGGCGAACTCACCTCCACTGAGGTTCGAACTCCCGACCACTTGGCCGCATGCATCTCTCTTAACCACTAGGCTAGAGGTCATATATATATATATATATATATATATATATATATATATATATATATATATATATATATATATATATATATTGTGAAAAATATATATATATATATATATATATATATATATTGTGTGTGTATGTGTGTATATTTAAGTATTAATATATATATATATATAGATACATACTAAATAATTGTCTAGGTATATTTAGTTACTATATAAATTAACAAAAAAAAAACGCAAAAAAAAAATAAAAAAATAAAATGAATAAATCGAATAAACCGAAAACCGAATCGATTTAATTCGGTTCGGTTTGATTCGATTTTGGGCCAATTCGGTTCGGTTTTGGTTTTGCTTATTCGATTTCGGTCCAATTCGATTTTGGGTTATTCGATTCGATTTAAAGCGAATTAACGGAATGTTCATCCCTACTTATCGTGCATCTCGTGGTATTATTCATCAGACTTCACGTGTTAAGAACTCTCAGCATAATGCAGTCGCAGAGCGAAAAAATTCCCATCAATTCGATATTACTCGCAGTATCATGTTTTCGGTACCTTCGGCGTGATACGTTTCTTACTATGGCTCATCTTGTGAATTGTATGCCTGTTTGATTTTGATGGCCAGACTCCATTTCCCTGACTACTTGCATTTCCGGTTGTATTATTTTTGTTCACCACTCGACACCTGGTTGCGACAAGCACTCCCATATCGGTGTCGATTAAGTGTATTTTTCTTGGATATACTTGTACCCAGAAAGGGTATGGGATTATTAGTTATGAAAAACGTCCATCGAGTAAATAATCTATAGCACTGAATTCGCATTAAACAATTAATGGTGTCCGGCACACGCAATGCGTGTGCAACCCATTTTTAAGGCATTAAAATTGGATGATTGTACGTGTCAAATCTCCGAACATATTAGAAAAGTTCGAAATTACTCTCTTAGCATTAATACAATTTTTTTAATTTAGATCCTTGTATATTCAAAATATAATATTTTTAAATTTAAAATCAAATTCATAAGCTAAACTATAATTAACTAATTGATACTCTATAAGCTTAGATTATTTGAATTGGATTTTAACTATAAATAGTAATATAATTATTCTTCAAATATATATATATATATATATTTTTGAAACAATGGGTAATTGTGGCGAACGTGCCTCCACTGAGGCTCGAACTCCCGACCACTAGGGCCGCATGCATCTCTCTTAACCACTAGGCTAGAGGTCATTTGCAAATTTGTTGTAATTAAGATTTGAACCAATGGCCTCTTAAATACAAGTCTAGCATTGTAACCACTGCACCACAATATTTTTTAATTATTCTTCAAATATATTGAAGTTCACATATTTATCTTATCATCAATATAATCTTTTAATTTAAATCTCACGTATATTTAAAATATAATATTTTCAAATTTAAAACCCAATTTCTAAACTATAATCAATTATTGATACTCTCTTATCAACTTAGATTATTTAAATTTAGATTATTTAAATTAGGTTTTAAACTATGAGTAACATTATATTCAAATATATTTAATTTTTAAAATAAATTGGATTAGATCTTACCTATTGTATTTTTCGACCTTTCCTTTTCGATAAGATTAATTTTCTAGTTTTTTTAATCACATACACAAATACACAAAAAATATATTATATTATACTAAAATTACAAATCATATGATCAAATTTAGAATTAAATTTAGGTTATGAATTAGATTACATTTTAAATAATATGTTTAATTATATTAGATTAGATTATGTCTAACTATGGAGTAGATTATATTTAAATTAAGTTCTAAATTATAAATTTTAGATATGTAAAAAAAAATATAAAAAAATAAGGACATGAAAACAATGATGTATGATTAATATAAACTTCATTAATATATGCCAATATCAATCTTTTAAATGTATCTTATTAAGAATGACAATATCTTATGAAAAAAAAATATTGGACTTAATTCATGATTAAAAAAAGAATACTATCAATTTAAGTGGCTTTATAGATCAGTTCTGCCATTCTATTTGTGAGTGAGATAATTGAAAATCGTGTTCTTTCAAAAAAGGGAATATGTTGTATTTTATGTTTTAATTCCAGAACGTTCCTACAAATTTATTGTCATGAAAAAGTTTTAATACCATTTCATCTATTCGTATTATTGGCATCATTGACTTCAATATTTGGAATTAGTTGTTCATATTGTTGATAATCTGAATCCTCAAAGTTAAAGTGAATGAGTTAAGATGAGAGTTGAAGTCTATTTTATGTAAAATACTTGATGTTCTATGTACAAAAAAAAGTAAAAGTAAGAATTTTGATCCAACCTAAAGTAGGAAAAAATTGGAAATCCTTTTTCTTCCTTTTACTTTTTCTTGGAATACTGTTGTAGAACACAAACAGAAGAGACAAACTAAAGAGTAAGAGATTTTGAGTAAGATTTTGTGTTAGAAAATGATATCTTTTTCTGTTGGTAGAAAAAATGTAAGAAGATTAGAAAAAGAGAGATGAACTTGAGAAAGGGAAGCATGCACGTCTGAGAGAGGTTACGGCATGGATTGCTACATAAGAGATAGGTTACAATTATTTAATAATTTAAATTAATCAAATGTAAATTACCTTATTAGCCCTATATAAATATATTTGTATCTAAGAAATATATAGTCTCTATAATCCAAATACTCTTGGTATTTGGATTATATAAGAGTATAGATATGAAGTTGTATATTAACTAATATAGATGGTAACAAAATGATGTACCCTCGATGAGGATGAGGTTCGTAACATGGACAAGGGACACGGGAGCGTTAACGAAACATGATCACCTCAGAAGCAAAATGGTTCTTCCTCGTATCCGGAGCAAACACTTGCGAGCTATCCACTCGGATTTCCTAAAGAGGAGTGAGCTGCAGCATCCAGCTAACAAAGAATTCCTCTATGCAACAGTACACTTCATATGTATGCTAACTCTAATCTCTCTCTCTCTCTCTCTCTCTCTCTCTCTATATATATATATATATATATATATATATATATATATATATATATATGTTAGAATTTTTTCACAAATCTTCACTTTTTAAAACTGCAAAAATAATAAACTTAATTAAATGTTACCGGCCTTCAGGGAAGTCGCGCACGAAGCACTGCCCTAAGAGATAGTCCGGGTCTATGTGCAGACTGGATCCGAACGCTCCTAGTGGTAAAATCTCCGGTCTACCGGAATCTCTTTGCCGCACACGACTTGGAGAGGATGACCCCGACTTAGCTCTGCCCAGAACAACAACGAAGAACTGATTTTCGAGAGCAACGAGAAATTCGAGAGAGTTTTTGTAGAGGAGAATTTTTTGTGTGTCTAAAGGTGGAGAATGGAGCTCAATATATAGGCAATTCTATATCCCAAAAATGAATGATGTTTAATGAGAAATCATTGATAATTGAAAGCTATTAAAAAAAAATTAAAAAAAAATTGAACCGTTGGACATATGCCAACGTTAGGAAAACTTGATTTTTTTCCTTTATTGTACAGCTATACAACAATCCCCCCCCAAAAATCAAGTTCCGAGTAAGGAAAGAAAAGAGTAGAAAATATCTGGGCAGGTTTATACTATGCATAAATGAGATGGACTACAGCCTTGAATCTCACGTAGTGACTATTGTCTTTGTCTGAAGAAGAGCTTGATGGACTACGCCTTGAATCAGTCTTCTTGAACCAGATTCAGAAAATAGCACACATAGTACGCTAGAGGTACTTGGGTCTATCGGGTGGTGCGTTAGATTGGCCATGCACACTTTTACACATTCATGAGAGTTGTCTAGGATCGCCCTGTCCTATAGTCGCGGCCCTCACGACCTCTCATATAGGTAAGTCCTTAAGGGTTGGTGATAGGAATCAACCCTGCATATTATGCTTGGACTTATTAAGAGTTTAAACTCAACCTATCCATATCACAAAAGGAACACTGTCACCATAGGGATGAGGTATGAATGTACACATGTACAGCCTCCTGGGCTTTTATTTTAAAGAGAATTTAATCTCAGGTCAGTGTTCCATAATAGTCACCTAGTCCAGCTTGTTTCTACCCATTGAACCGGCTTCTTGGGATCTCCAGTCAGACTCGGTTGGGTTGCCACTGCTGGTGACTATACTATGGGCTTAACCCCATCCCCCTCGATGATTCTAGGATCAATGTCCTAGACAGACCCTTCGTCAAGTGGTCTGCAAGGTTCTTTTCTGACTTTATATAGTCAAGAACCACATATTTGTCCAATAGGCTCTTTATTGACTTGAAGCGCAGCTGCAGGTGCCTGTTCATCTTAGCATTCACAGAATCATGCTTTAGTAGTTCTATAACAGATTTATTATCACAGTTTATAGAAATTGCAAGAACAGGATGAACAGAAATAGGTATATGCATAACAAGATTTCTAAGCCATTCGGCCTCTGTACATGTAGTATCCAAAGCTATCATTTCAGAGTCTATTGTACTTCTGGCTATGATAGTTTGTTTACATGATCTCCAGGAAATTGCAGCTCCTGCTAGGGTAAAAACATATCCAGTAGTGGATTTCACATCATGTGAATCAGTTACCCAATTTGCATCGGAGTAACCTTCTATGATATCAGGGTGTCTAGTATAATGAAGTTTATAATCTAGAGTACCCTTAAGATATCTAAATACTCTGTCTAATGCAGTCCAGTGTGTCTGATTTGGGTTACTAGTATATCTACTTAGTCTCCCAATAGCAAATGCAATGTCAGGTCTGGTCCTATTTGTTATATACATAAGGGACCCAATTATTTGTGAATATCTATGTTGTTCTATAGGTGATCCTTCGTTCTTCTTGAGAACAACATTACTGTCATAAGGGGTAAGGGCAGGTTTCTTGTCAAAGTACTCAAACTTCCTTAGCATTTTCTCAATTGAATGTGCTAAGGATAGAGTATAGCCCTCTTTCCTTTTTGACACTTGCATTCCTAGAATCAGATTTGCCTCACCTAGATCTTTCATATCAAACTGATTAGATAAATAATTCTTAATATTATTTATCAATTCCAGTGAAGATCCTAGAATAAGGATATCATCAACATACAAGCATAAGATAACACAACTTTCATTTGTATTTTTAGAATACAAACACTTGTCATATTCATTTGGCACAACACCAAATTCTATAATGATTTTATCAAATTTGTTGTGCCATTGCTTGGGAGCTTGCTATAGGCCATAAAGAGATTTTACTAATCTGCAAACCTTCTTTTCTTGACCTTTAGCAATAAAACCTTCAGGTTGCTCCATGTATATCTCTTCTTCTAAATCTCTATTTAGAAATGCTGTCTTTACATCCATTTGATGGATCAGCATATCATGAATGGATGCTAAAGCTAGAAGGGTTCTAATAGAAGATATTCTAGCTACAGGAGAGTAGGTATCAAAATAATCTAATCCTTTCTTCTGGGTAAATTCTTTGGCCACTAATCTAGCCTTATATTTTTCTATGGTACCATCGGCTCTAAGTTTTTTCTTAAAGATCCACTTACAACCTATTGGTTTGCTGCCTAAAGGAAGGTCTGCTAAAAACCAAGTATTGTTCTCCATGATGGAGTTATACTCATTGTTAATAGCTTCTTTCCAGAAAGGGGCATCAGGAGAGGATATGGCTTCTTCATAAGTTGAGGGATCACCTTCTATCAAAAATGTGAAGAATCCTTCTCCTAAATTCTTTTCAATCCTTTCTCTTTTACTCCTTCTAAGTTCTATGACTTGTCCAGATTGAGAATTAGGCATTTGGTCATGAGAACTAGTAGACGGAGTAAGAGAAGGGTTAGAGGAAGATGAAGGGGTTCTATCCTTGAAGGGAAAAATGTTCTCAAAGTAAACTGCATCTCTAGCTTCAATAATTGTGTTATTAGAGATTTCATTTACTTCAGAATGGGTTACAAGAAATCTATTGGCATTACTATCTAGGGCATATCCTATGAATACAGCATCTACAGTCTTAGGTCCTATCTTCCTCTTTTTGGGTTCAGGAATTCCTACCTTAGCTAGGCATCCCCAAACTTTGAGGTAATTAATCCTAGGGGTCCGTCCTTTCCATAACTCATATGGTGTTTTATCATTGGTCTTATTGGGTATCCTATTTAGAATATAACAGGCTGACAATAAGGCTTCTCCCCAAAGATTATCAGGGGCACCTGAGCTAAGAAGCATAGCATTGACCATATCTAAAAGAGTGCAATTCTTTCTTTCAGCAACTCCATTGGATTGAGGTGAATAAGGAGCAGTTACCTCATGAATAATTCCGTGCTCTTCACAGAAGTTAGTCATTTCATTTGAGGTATACTCTCCACCACGATCTGATCTAAGAATTTTAATCTTCCTATCCAACTGGTTCTCAGCTTCAGATTTATAGACCTTGAATCTGTCTAGAACTTCATCTTTGGTCTTAAGGAGGTAGGTATAACAATACTTTGAATGATCATCTATAAAAGTAACAAAGTATTTTCTACCACCTCGGGTCAAAACCCTATTGGAATCACAAACATCACTATGAATAAGTTCTAGGAGTTCAGAATCTCTATAGACAGATTTGAAAGGCAATCTAGTGTGTTTGGCTTGAACACAAATCTCACATTTGTGTTCATCATCTATAGGAGTCTTAGGAATAAGATCTAAGTTCATCATCCTTTTGATAGATCCTAAGTTCACATGACCTAGTCTACCATGCCAAACATTTGATGATTCAACATTTGCAACAAAAGAAGGATTTGAACTTTTATTCATAGTACTTAAAACAAAAAGTCCATCTTTCACAAATCCTTTTCCAATAAACAGATCATTCTTAGAGAAAACTACTTTATTAGCCTCCATTACAATTTTGTATCCTGAGGCTACAAGGAGAGATCCACTAACAAGATTTCTCCTGACAGACGGCACATGAAGCACATCATGGAGAGGTAGAATTTTTTCCGATGTCATCTTCAGATCTATTCTTCCTCTTCCCACAACTTGTGCCGTTGAACCATCTCCTAGGGTCACACCTCCTCCACCTGATTCCTGATAGGTTGAAAAACAGGAGCGATCAAATGAAACGTGAACATTAGCTCCAGAATCCAACCACCAATCATCAGAATGGAAAGAAAGGTTTACTACAGGTTGATAGCTTACAGACCTGAAGGAGCTGGAAGATCCATTCAGAATCATGTTAGCCTCTGGCTTGCCTTTACCCTTGAAGGAGTTCTGGATAGGTTCTTTCTTCCTTTGGAAGCAGTTGATGGCTGTATGGTTGGTTCTACCACACACAAAACAAAATCTTCTTTGATCCTGAGTCTGACCAAAGGTTCTAGGTTTTTGGGGTTGAGGGTTTTGGAGGTGATGGTTTTTGTGAGGAGGTTGAAAACTCTGCTTCTTTTTGAAGGAGTTTTTCTTGGATTTGAGATGGTTGTTTGACTTAGGTTTTTCATGACTTTCTACAAGGTTTACCTTAGCTGTGGCATTTGACCTAGCTTTGGTCTTGGACCTATATTTCTCTTCTGTTCTAATTCTCTGTAGGGCTTGAGAATATGTAATAGATCCTTGTAGATGTAGCAGGTCTTTTGCCACTTTAGACCAGGAAGGGGGAAGTTTATCTATCAAGCACCCTATTTTGTGCTCAGTAGAAAAGATGGTTCCCTTGGCTTGAAGTTGCCTAAGGTGTTCTTGGAACTCATGGATTTGGTCATTGATAGGTTTGTTATCTACCATGACATATTGGTTGAATGTGGTAGAATTGAATCTATCAATTCCAGCATCATCACAACCATACTCATCTTCCAAAGCATCCCAGAGTTCTTTAGCGCTTTTATACTAAAAAAATATGTCGTAAAGTGACTCCGACATAGCGCTTAAGATTCTGTGGAAGCAGTGGTAGTCAATTTCCTTAGGGGTCTTGGGTTTAGAAGAAGAGGAGGACTTGGAAACCCCTACGTCAGACTCAGTTTCATCAGAATCATTTGAGATGGGTGTGGACCCATCAATGGCAGAAATTAGACCTAAGGTGGTAAGCCAAAATTTCATCTGGCTTTGCCACCTCTTGAAGTAGGTGCCATTGAATTTTGCAGGCTTTGCAGAGAAAGTCTCTTCCTTGGAAGTCATCTTTCTAAGGTCTGAAAAAATTATATTTACTCAATAAGATGGTTTTTAGCTAAAATTAACAATTAAACTAATTTTAGTAATAAACCCTTAACTTTTTAGTTTTCAAGTTTTGATAAGGTTGGGTTAGCTGTAGGAGTCGGATCCCAGCAAGCGGAGGTTCACTAGGAACTCTTAAGTACCGGTCGCTTAGACGAATTTTTCGCCTTGTTGACAGAAGGGCCCTTTCGGCTTGTTCCCAAACAAATCTTAACTTTAGAACTTTAAAAATAAAGGAATTTTACTAAATCAATTAATTGTTTAATTTAGCCTAAAATTAAAATATTGAGTAAAAAGAAAACTAGTATCGACAAAAATTAATACTAACGCAATAGTATTTGTCTAAGATGCCAATTTGACAAATAATAACAAAGAAAACGGATATTAATTGATATGTGAAATATAATAGATATGTCAAATAATAACAATGAACAAATATTAAATATGTAAGAAATAATATTAAATGACAAGTGGTTGCTAACACAATTTACCAAATGACAAGTGGTTGCTAACACAATTTGCTAAATGACAAGTTCCTTTCTTAGTAGCAAAAGTTTAAGAAAAGTTCAAAATATTGTGTTAACAGAATTTCCTTAACAATCAGTATTTAACAAAAGTTTCCTTAACAATTAGAATATAGGCAGATTAAGGTTCTGGTCCGAAATGGACGAGATTAACAGAAGTTTGTATAAGAAAAGTTTGTTTAACAAAGTCAAAGAAGATTTTGTTAGTTGCCAGAAAAAGGTTCTGGTCAGAAATGGATTTTGTTTAAAACTTTTGTTCAGCAACAGTTTAAGAACAATTGATCCGAAATTTCTTAACAGATAGAATTTTAACAGAACCTTGTAAACCGAAATATCTCTTAGATTGTTAGAATTTTTTCACAAATCTTCACTTTTTAAAACTGCAAAAATAATAAACTTAATTAAATGTTACCGGCCTTCAGGGAAGTCGCGCACGAAGCACTGCCCTAAGAGATAGTCCGGGTCTATGTGCAGACTGGATCCGAACGCTCCTAGTGGTAAAATCCCCGGTCTACCGGAATCTCTTTGCCGCACACGACTTGGAGAGGATGACCCCGACTTAGCTCTGCCCAGAGCAACAACGAAGAACTAATTTTCGAGAGCAACGAGAAATTCGAGAGAGTTTTTGTAGAGGAGAATTTTTTGTGTGTCTAAAGGTGGAGAATGGAGCTCAATATATATGCAACTCTATATCCCAAAAAATGAATGATGTTTAATGAGAAATCATTGATAATTGAAAGCTATTAAAAAAAAATTAAAAAAAATTGAACCGTTGGACATATGCCAACGTTAGGAAAACTTGATTTTTTTCCTTTATTGTACAGCTATACAACAATATATACTACTTCGAAGATATGTAACACTACCAAAATAGGCTAAATTAGCGACGTCCAAAAACGTCGCTAATAAGTAAAAATACGTCGCTAAATATATTTAGCGACGTAATTAGTGACGAAAAAAGCAGGTCGTCGAAAAGCTAGTCGCAGAACAAAAGTTCGTCGCCAATCGTCGATGTTGCGACGAATAGTCTACGACGCTAAAACGTCGCAAACTTAGCGACGTTCAGCGACATTTACAGTACGTCGCCAACTTAGCGATGTATATAGTGACGTCTATTCGTCGCATGTAGTGACATGGCAAGGTTTGCCACGTCAGCACGTTGAGCGACGTTTAGCGACGGGCCGTCGGCAGTTAGCGACGTGCATATACATCGTTGCGACGTACTTCCGCGTCGCAAATCCGTCGCAAAATGTCGCAAACCGTCGCTAATATGCTGGAAAATTAAAAAATACAGTTTTTAAATTCTGCACACTACACTTTATATACAGTTTAAACACTAATCTGGAAATGGGAGATGATAAAAATGTATTCAAATCCTGCACACTGTACTTTACACTTTACACTGCACTTTATATCATCACAAACATAAATATTCAAATCCTGCATACTGCACTTCACAGACACACATCATCACAAACATCTAATAGAGTCAAATAAAAATGGGAGATGATAAAAAGTCTCCCACCAAGCGTATAAACAAAAGTGTACCAATAAATAATTTGCCCATAGGGCCAATACATACAACTCATAAAAAAATCAATGAAATCATTGAGGACCCCTGTTGCGCATCTGAGATAGCATGAACTCATACTGCTCCTGTGTGAGCTGCACCATAGGGACAGTAGGAGGCAGTACAATATCCCCAACCTGACGCACACGGGACTGCCTAACATAATATCCTCCGCGTCATCCGGATCTAGTCATACCTGATAATAACATATGAGAATAAAACAAATATACATATTTATATGATAGACATCACAGATTTTTAAAAAATATCATAGTCACAAAAGTGTCATTAAAGTGTCAAATATGATGATAAAACAAACGTACAGATTTAATCCTCTTCTGAAAATTAATCTAGTTCGTTTAGCTCTTCTTCTTCTTCTTTTCCCTCTACATCTTCACTTTCATTTGCATCTTCCTCTTCAGATAATTCTACTTCTTCTACACAATTAGATGTGTAATGAGAAACTTTCGTCGTGTCCACTTCTGTGCACGGATTTGTGTCCGTGTCTGTGTCTAGATAGCTAGGGCTAGGGTGTCACGACCCGCACTCGCTAAAAGGACACGTGACGCGACAACGCCCAGCCCTCACCGAAAAATTGGCGTGGAACGCTGTAGATTTTTCTACCCTAAACAGTTTATATATATAACAAAAACCTGTCAAGAATATGGTCAACTCCGAACGGAGGACAAGCAATGAATATATATACGAGTACTCAATCACGACTCTAAGATAACAAAGTAAAGACTGAAATAAAAAGACAACAAGACGATAAAATAATATATAACCTGTCAAGTCCAACACAAGAATATATACAGTCCAAGTCTCTAATACAATCCAAAATGTAATACAGTCTCAAAAGTAGCTGGAGACAAAGTCCAGTATAAAAGACCTACTCTAACTAAGCAATAGGTAAGGTCTCGCCAGGCGGAGCTAAGCCCTGCTGGACCAAAGTCTCCAGGTCTAGGCCCACTACGTCATCCGGACCGTAGTAGGTACAGTAGTCTCCCTCATCTGCATCTGTAATATTTTCAACATATCCTGTTAAGATGGAACGAGCACAATCCACTAACAACATTTCACAAGATATGACAAAAGCTATAATCTGTAAATAGAGAGTATATACAAGAAAATCATGGAATGTACATGTGAGAATCATGGCAAGGTAAGCTATAAAACTAGAGCTAGAACAAGACAAGTAAACTGATCATGGCATGTATAAGAATCAAGAATCATATATCTAGGTGTGTGAATACTAGCTACAACATGTGGCCGGATTGGGTCTGCACAAGGTTATGATCTAGCCAATCATACGTGTGGTGTATGATTGGCATTCACAAGGTTCACAATATATACAAGGCGGGTATGACCACACATCTACACTAGTACTCCCCGTCCCTGTCTGGTAGAGTGGATCCAAGCAAGACACGTTACGACACGAGATTCTACGAGATGGGAGCAAGTCTTCTCGAGAATTGGTGTCCATATACTGCACAAGAACTACAAGGGAGCTTGCACAAGATATACCAAGATAACGAGGAATAACATCTCATGTCGGGATCCATGAATACCAATCCGTGTGACCAATGTGTCGAGAACAAGCATATCTACACTAATTACATGGATTATATCAATCAGCATAAATTAGAAAAGTGTCAGAGAATGTACTCGCCTGAAATATGATATGGTACGTCAACCGGAGCAAATGCAGCGTCTCGAGGACCTATAGAGAACAAGACGTATCAATACTATATTTAGAAAGTAAAATCAAATCAATTTGAATCCTATTAAGTCATTCCAGGTCAAGACACATCAAACTAGACTGTACAAGGTCAACCTAAGTCATATTAGGTCTAGCTAGGTCATACCGGGTCAATGCAAGTCAAACGGAATCAATCGAGATCGATTTGAGTCAACAGTTGACTTTTTGGTCAATCGGTCAACTCTGGTCAACCATGGTCAACTGTGGTCAACTGTGGTCAACCCTAGGTCAACTCTAGGTCACTGGTGACTAATAGTTGACTTTTGGTCAACTGCACAAGTCTAATGGAATTTGGGACTAAATTGGGTAAAGTGTTGACCCATAGTTGACTTTTGGCCTAAAAAGTCAACCGTGGTCAACCGTGGTCAAGACTAGGTCTAGACGGCTATTTCTACCCATTACCAACCCATACAATCCATATCCAAGTCCATCTTGGACTTCGGAACTCATTTCTTGGCCATAGGCCAAATTCCTATTTTACCCTTAAAAAGGACAAAATTCCTACTTCGGCGACTAGCTAGTTAGCCTACCTACGCTTGATATTTTGACCCGATCTCCTCAGGGTAGTATGATACTAGCCTATACATATAATATCTACCAAAATATCTAGGTAACGTGGACATTCGGTCCACGATACGGCCCGTTGTCAAAATCTTGAATATTTCAAGATAAGCACCGATACGGCGCGATACCGGCGTCCTACGACTCCGATTCCCACTCGGGAGCCTACCCGCAAAATTAAAATCACGTATTCTTGCCCTACGCCAAGTTACTCAATCCGATACTCCGAGCTCCGTTTCGCCCTCTAACTCGGTTTTCCTCTTTTTCTATTTAGCTTTCTTCCTATTCTTCTAACTTCTTCCAATCTTTCCTCTTAACCTCTAATTCTTTCTAACTTCTCATTCCATAATCTTCTTCTACTCTTCTCTACGATTCTAACCATATATAATACATATATATATATATATATATATATATATATATATATATATATATATATATATATATATATATATATATATATATATATAAATACATATATGTATAGGTGAAAGGGGGGGGGGGGGGGGTTTGCTGCTGTCACAGCAGCTCCATACCAGCTGCTGCTGCTGCTATGGCTGCTCTTCTTCCTCTTTTTCATCTCCTCCTCTCTTCTATATATATATACTTCATATATATATATATATCCCTACATATATATATATATCTCTCTCTCTATATATATATATATATATCTATCTATATATCTATCTAGATACCTATCTAGATATCTATCTTCATATATATATACATATATCCATACATCTATCTATGTATATAAACTCACTAACCCACACATATCTATACCTATATGTAAATACATACACACACACACACTCATCAATATATATATATAAATACATACACACATATGTCTATATATATACATATACCTATATATACATATAGACACACACACACCCTCTCACACAAACACACACACACACTCACAAGCTCTCACCACCACTCTCATGACACACACACTCTCACAATACCACCACCACCACTCTCTACACACACACACACACAAATACACATATATATAAATACATACACACATAGATATATATATAAATACACACACACACTCTCTCTACCACACTAACACACACAAGCACACTCTCACACAACACCTCCCTCATGACAACACCACCACCACTCTCATCCCTCTACACACACACAAATTTAAATATAAATATATAATAATCCACACACACATATATATATATATATATATATATATATATATATATATATATATATATATATATATATATATATATATATATATATATATATACCATTTAATATGTATATAACCCCTAATAATTTTCTTAACCTAGATTTCTAGGGAACCCTATGAAAATTAGGGGCAAATGGTGGAGAATCTCCCCCTCTACAATAATGGTGAGGACAATAAATGGAAAGGAGTAATAAATAAGGAATTAATGACATACCTAAGCTTAGGTTTCCTTGGAGGAAAGAAAGGAACTTGGAAAGAAGAAGAAGTTTGGAGAGAGAGAGAGTTTGACTTTGTGAAAAAGAAGGGAGAAAGCCTCATGTGGCTGGCCAAGTGTGGGGGAGGGGGGTTAGCATGGCCGGCCACCTCTTGGGGGGCTATTGGGTTGGGATCCAATAAGCCCCCAACCCATTAAGCTTAGTTTGGTTTGTTTCGGGTTTGGTTCGGTTTGTTTCGGTCTAAATTAATCAACTAATCAAGCTCTAAAATGGCTAATTAAACCATGGAAATAGGGTTTATGATTTCTAACCTAATTATGATGGTATGTGGGCCAAGCCCAGCTAGTATGTGGGTCCCGCTAGGGTCCAGGCTACCCGGGTCTCCAATTTGAGTCCGAATTGGATAAAATTCAAACCAACCCAAATAAATCCCAAAAAATCACATAAAATAAAGAAAAATTCCTAAAAATTATAAAACTTAAAAAATGACGAAAATACCCCTAATTTGAAAACTGGAGGTGACAAATCTACCCTCCTTAAAAAATTTTGTCCTCGAAATTCAAACGGTCGTACTCTTCTCTAGGTCAAGCACCCAACAATCAAGGTCTACTAAATTTTATCCTAAGTTATATAACATGTAACCCAAGAAATCAGAACACATGCATGGTTTTAAATCTCTACAGTATCGTGTTATTGCAGTCTTCCTTGGGGTTTCTATTTAATCTAGCATGATCATCACATATGCAAACTAAAGGTACTAAGAAAGCAATCATCAATCAATGGATGGAAAGAACAGGTAAAAGAAAGAGCAAGACCCTACCTCCTAGTCCAATGCGTGCAGGATCCTCAACTGCCATCGCAAAAGTCCTGTCCTGGCGGGGTATATCCCGTTGCTGGTGGAGGGCGTGATGCGGTGCCATAGGTGGCCTACCCTGTGCTCCCTGAGCTGCACGGCGATGGTTCGTAGGACAATCTCTCAACTGATGTCCAGCCTCCCCGCAATAGAGGCACAAACCCAGCCTCTTCCGGCAGACCTCCCAGATGTGATCGGGATTCTTGCAGAAGTTGCAAGGAGCCCCATGTTGTGCCTGCCTCTGCTGAGGGTGCTGCACCTGCTGCTGAACCGGTGCTCTGGCCTGCACCTACGGCTGGGGATGCTAGAAGGAACGATGCTGAAGCAGAGGGCGCTTAGCAGCCCCTGCGCTGCTAGTAGCCCCCGAGAAATGATCACGCTCCCTCTTGGACTTCAAGCCCCACTCCTGCTCTACCTTGCGGGCCTCCGCGTAGATCTGGGTGTATGTCTCATAGAAGGAGGGAATGTGGATCTTAATATCCCAAGTCAGGCCCTCCCTGAAACAGCTCGCCCTGATCTCCGGGTCTCGAACCATGTACTCTGCGTATCGGCTCAGACGGCCGAACTCTGCTGTGTACTCCTCCACAGATTGACTGCCCTGCTGCAGATCCTGGAACTGTCGCACCAGGTCAATCTTGTCCGTGGAGAAAAAGAACTTCTCC
This sequence comes from Iris pallida, assembly GCA_029216955.1. Classification (NCBI taxonomy): domain Eukaryota; kingdom Viridiplantae; phylum Streptophyta; class Magnoliopsida; order Asparagales; family Iridaceae; genus Iris; species Iris pallida. Next base: position 20,543,297 of record JANAVB010000194.1, read on the forward strand.
TTGAAGAGGAGCTTGAACTCTGCCCAAGTATGGCCCTCTCCAGCTAGGGCTGGCTCGTTTCTGAACCAGGTGTGTGCAATGTCTAGCAACTGTAAACCTACCGCCTCGACCTTCAGGTCGTCTGCCAGGCGACAGGCCCTCATCTGCCGCTCGATATCCTCGAGCCAATCATCTGCATAGACCACGCCCTCGGTCCCGCTAAAGTCACGGGGCCCGAGCTTCTTGAAGTCCTGGATATCTCCGTACCTCGGTCGCGTCCCCGGATGAGGAGCCCTCTGCTCCACGGCTGCAAGGGCCAACTGATGGGCATCCTCCATGCCCTGACGCATCGCATCTGTCTGCCTCTGCTGAGCCTCGGTCTGGGCTCTCTGAGTCTCCAGTATCTGCTGGAGGAAGGTAAGCATCTGCCCCATATCTGTAGGCAGAGGAGGTGGAGGTGGAAGTACGTCTGCAACTGGCGGAGGAATCCGCTGCGCAGGAGGAGGAAGAGCGCCCCCGACAGCTTCCGGCACTACGGGAAGAGCACCCGCAACCCCAGGAACTGTCATCGAGGTAGCTGGAGGAGTACCTCCGAGAGCTCCAACAGAAGTCCCATCTGCAGGGGAAGTGACCGGAGCCTGTCCGCCAGAGGTGGCAGACCTCTCCGTCTCCCCGTGCTCCTCGCCAGGAGAGTGAGTCATAACTATCCTGGAGACAAATTGAAAAGAAGATATCAATATGGCACATGAAGGCAATATCAAGGGAGGACAGCTAGAATACAGTAAATCGATATCAAAGACGGTAAGCAAGATAAGCAAGGAAAGATCCTACTGTGATTGAGTACTCTTAGCCTATAGCCTATCCTAGATACGTACCGCAGGCTCGTAATAGCACTCTAAGTCGAGCGCCACTACGACATCGCACTAATTGCGACTTCCGGACCTGCGTGGGCCACCACTAAAACGTGTCACGACCCGCACCCGCTAAAAGGGCACGTGACGCGACAACGCCCAGCCCTCACCGAAAAATCGGCGTGGAACGCTGTAGATTTTTCTACTCTAAACAGTTTATATATATAACAAAAACCTGTCAAGAATATGGTCAACTCCGAACGGAGGACAAGCAATGAATATATATACGAGTACTCAATCACGACTCTAAGATAACAAAGTAAAGACTAAAATAAAAAGACAACAAGACGATAAAATAATATATAACCTGTCAAGTCCAACACAAGAATATATACAGTCCAAGTCTCTAATACAATCCAAAATGTAATACAGTCTCAAAAGTAGCTGGAGACAAAGTCCAGTATAAAAGACCTACTCTAACTAAGCAATAGGTAAGGTCTCGCCAGGCGGAGCTAAGCCCTGCTGGACCAAAGTCTCCAGGTCTAGGCCCACAACGTCATCCGGACCGTAGTAGGTACAGTAGTCTCCCTCATCTGCATCTGTAATATTTTTAACATATCCTGTCAGGATGGAACGAGCATAATCCACTAACAATATTTCACAAGATATGACAAAAGCTATAATCTGTAAATAGAGAGTATATACAAGAAAATCATGGAATGTACATGTGAGAATCATGGCAAGGTAAGCTGTAAAACTAGAGCTAGAACAAGACAAGTAAACTGATCATGGCATGTACAAGAATCAAGAATCATATATCTAGGTGTGTGAATACTAGCTACAACATGTGGCCGGATTGGGTCTGCACAAGGTTATGATCTAGCCAATCATACGTGTGGTGTAGGATTGGCATTCACAAGGTTCACAATATATACAAGGCGGGTATGACCACACATCTACACTAGTACTCCCCGTCCCCGACTGGTAGAGTGGATCCAAGCAAGACACGTTATGACACGGGATTCAACGAAAAGGGAGCAAGTTTTCTCGAGAATCGGTGTCCATATACTGTACAAGAACTACAAGGGGGCTTGCACAAGATATACCAAGATAACGAGGAATAACATCTCATGTCGGGATCCATGAATACCAATCCGTGTGACCAATGTGTCGAGAACAAGCATATCTACACTAATTACATTGATTATATCAATCAGCATAAATTGGAAAAGTGTCAGAGAATGTACTCACCTGAAATATGATATGGTACGTCAACCGGAGCAAATGCAGCGTCTCTAGGACCTATAGAGAACAAGACGTATCAATACTATGTTTAGAATGTAAAATCAAATCAATTTGAATCCTATTAAGTCATTCCAGGTCAAGACACGTCAAACTAGACTGTACGAGGTCAACCTAAGTCATATTAGGTCTAGCTAGGTCATACTGGGTCAATGCAAGTCAAACGGAATCAATTGGGATCGATTTGAGTCAAATGTTGACTTTTTGGTCAACCGGTCAACTCTGGTCAATCATGGTCAACTGTGGTCAACTATGGTCAACCCTAGGTCAACTCTAGGTTACTGGTGACTAACAGTTGACTTTTGGTCAACTGCACAAGTCTAATGGAATTTGGGACTAAATTGGGTAAAGTGTTGACCCATAGTTGACTTTTGGCCTAAAAAGTCAACCGTGGTCAACCGGGGTCAAGACTAGGTCTAGACGGCTATTTCTACCCATTACCAACCCATACAATCCATATCCAAGTCCATCTTGGACTTCGGAACTCATTTCTTGGCCATAGGCCAAATTCCTATTTTACCCTTAAAAAGGGCAAAATTCCTACTTCGGCGACTAGCTAGTTAGCCTACCTACGCTTGATATTTTGACCCGATCTCCTCAGGGTAGTATGATACTAGCCTATACATATAATATCTACCAAAATACCTAGGTAACGTAGACATTCGGTCCACGATACGGCCCGTTGTCAAAATCTTGAATATTTCAAGATACGCACCGATACGGCGCGATACCGGCGCCCTACGACTCCGATTCCCACTCGGGAGCCTACCCGCAAAATCTAAATCACGTATTCTTGCCCCATGCCAAGTTTCAACTCAATCCGATACTCCGAGCTCCGTTTCGCCCTCTAACTCGGTTTTCCTCTTTTTCTATTCTAGCTTTCTTCCTATTCTTCTAACTTCTTCCAATCTTTCCTCTTAACCTCTAATTCTTTTCTAACTTCTCATTCCATAATCTTCTTCTACTCTTCTCTACGATTCTAACCATATATATATATATATATATATATATATATATAAAATATATATATATATATATGTATAGGTGAAAAGGGGGGGGGGGGGGTTAAATAGGCTTAAAGGCTAATGTGGGGGGGGGGGGGGGGGGTTTGCTGCTGTCACAGCAGCTCCATAGCAGCTGCTGCTATGGCTACTCTTCTTCCTCTTTTTCATCTCCTCCTCTCTTCTATATATATATATATATATATATATATATATATATATATATATATATATATATATATATATATATATATATCCCTATATATATCCCTATATATATATATATATCTCTCTCTATATATATATATCTATCTATATATCTATCTAGATACCTATCTAGATATCTATCTTCATATATATATATATATATATAGATATATCCATACATCTATCTATATATATAAACTCACTAACCCACACATATCTATACCTATATGTAAATACATACACACACACACTCATCAATATATATATATATAAATACATACACACATATGTCTATATATATACATATACCTATATATACATATAGACACACACACACCCTCTCACACAAACACACACACACACACTCACAAGCTCTCACCACCACTCTCATGACACACACACTCTCACAATACCACCACCACCACCACTCTCTACACACACACACACAAATACATATATATATATATATATATATATATATATATATATATATATATATATATATATATATATATATATATATATATATATATATATATATATATATATTTATATATATAAATACATACACACATAGATATATATATATATATATAAATACACACACACACTCTCTCTACCACACTAACACACTCTCACACAACACCTCCCTCATGACAACACCACCACCACTCTCATCCCTCTACACACACACAAATTTAAATATAAATATATAATACATCCATATATATATATATATATATATATATATATATATATATATATATATATATATATATATATATATATATATATATATATATATATACATATATATACCATTTAATATATATATAACCCCTAATAATTTCCTTAACCTAGATTTCTAGGAAACCCTATGAAAATTAGGGGCAAATGGTGGAGAATCTCCCCCTCTACAATAATGGTGAAGACAATAAATAGAAAGGAGTAATAAATAAGGAATTAATGACATACCTAAGCTTAGGTTTCCTTGGAGGAAAGAAAGGAACTTGGGAAGAAGAAGAAGTTTGGAGAGAGAGAGAGTTTGACTTTGTGAAAAAGAAGGGGGGGAAGCCTCTTGTGGCCGGCCAAGTGTGGGGGAGGGGGGTTAGCATGGCCGGCCACCTCTTGGGGGGCTATTGGATTGGGATCCAATAAGCCCCCAACCCATTAAGCTTAGTTTGGTTTGTTTCGGGTTTGGTTTGGTTTGTTTCGGTCTAAATTAATCAACTAATCAAGCTCTAAAATGGCTAATTAAACCATGGAAATAGGGTTTATGATTTCTAACCTAATTATGATGGTATGTGGGCCAAGCCCAGCTAGTATGTGGGTCCCGCTAGGGTCCAGGCTACCCGGGTCTCCAATTTGAGTCCGAATTGGATAAAATTCAAACCGACCCAAATAAATCCCAAAAAATCACATAAAATAAATAAAAATTCCTAAAAATTATAAAACTTGAAAAATGACAAAAATACCCCTAATTCGAAAATTGGGGGTGATATAGGGTTAGGGTTTACTTGAAGAGGGCGGCTCGGTCGGAGGAGCGAGGCGGCGAGGAGGGGGACTTCATCGGAGGAGGGAGGCGGCAAGGAGGGGGGCTTCGTCGGAGGAGGGAGGCGACGAGGAGGGGGGATTCGTCAAAGGAGAGGGAAAAGTTTTAGGAAAATTTTTGGGAGAGAGAGAAGGGGAAAATGAAAGTTTCGAACGTGATATATTAAAACATTAGCGACGTCTGCTTTTAACGTCGCTGAACATCGCTAGTCAGCGACATAACTTAAGTTACGTCGCTGAACGTCGCTATTCAGCGACATAAGTTTTCTTAAGTCGCGGAACGTCGCTATTCAGCGACGTTTTGCGATGTCTATTAAAAGAAGTCGCTATATTCAATATTTAGCGACATTATTTTATTCCGTCGCTAAACTACGTCGCCAATAGAGCAGATTTTAGTAGTGTAACCGATCCAAGTCATATACTAGATCATTCAGAGATCACCGTCGGACCAAATCTACGGTTAGAGCAAAGACCTATTGGGATCCTGGATCGAAGGGACATGATTCTTGGAAATCGGATCATCCCATTGGTGCGAGTAGCATGGAGCAAAGGTTCTCCAGGAGATTCAACTTGGAAAAAAAAAGATATGAGGAGGCAATATCCGTATTTATTCTCTGAGCAAGGTGAGTAATTGAATGTTAAATTATTTCAAATTCCGAGAACGAAATTTCTTCTAAGGATGGTAGAATGTTATGCCCTAATTATTTTCTCCTAATAGCAATATTAACAACAATAATAATATTTCTTTTGCAAAATATTTTTTCCTTTTCATAAAAATTCCTAATAGAATTAGTGTCATGCCCCGACCCGGAATCACCCGAATCATCGTCCTTGCAGGGGGCGTAATGCCGCACGAGCCTGGAGTTGCGCTCGTGCAAGGCAAGATGATAAGTTCTCAAATGGTTATCTTTGATTTGATTTGACAACGAAAGGAAAACAGAGTATGCAAAACAATTCTCTTTATTGATATCCGAAACTGAGATTACAATGGCTTTCGATAGCCTAACAATATATGCCAGATTGGCTACAACACTCAGGTTCTCTCTTGCCCACAATGGATTTTACCGTTCCATATATCATGCCTTCTATATCTCGGCCGCATCAATCCAGTTGCGTAGTCCGAGCGTCAATGCGATCGCACGCTTCAATGCGCTTCGGTATTCCGAGCCTCAACAAGTTCAAGCAACGCTTCGCCGCGAGCCATCCATTCCCTGCAACCCTGCATGAAGCTGGTGGGGGATCAGTACGTTCGTCCTCGCATGTACTGAAGCAAAGATCATCTTTCCAAACCGACATTTGTAATATTTATGTTGAATCATGCAACTTAGCTTATGATCTTGCTATGTTCTCCTTAGGGTCAATTTCATGGCATATTCGAAAGCGTAAAGCATGTTATCATAGCAGCATGTTATCGAATTGAATAGGCAAGCAAACAAGCAATCTCGTGTTTGATTCGTGGCGTGACTTCTTACCAAGTTGACGCACTCGCCCTTGCACCGACGCAAGGTGAATACGCCGCATTCCTTCCCTGTCATATTATATGTGCATCTCTAAGCAGGATCTCTATGCGGGACGCATACGCGCCTACACTTTCAACCCATCGTTCCTTAACTATATGAAGGTCGTGGGCGTATCCGCGCCGGAATGGCCTAAAGGAGTTCCTTTCTTTTCTCTCCTTCTTTTCTTTATATTTGGTCGGGGTGTCCGGCATTTCACGGGTTGGGTTGCTGTCCCAAACAACCGAAACGTTCCCGCTGTATACCATCATTTGCGGCTTTTTCCATCAATAGCGAGTGCTACTTCGACTTAAAGATGTGCGCCTACAAAGATTATTCGAATCCCTTCACGGCCAATCGGTTCCGGGGCGCTCCTCCGGCATTTAACCGTTTTGGGGGAAACACCCGTGCACGGGCTATTATCACAATTTAATCTCGAGCCCATTCCAATCGACCATGCAACGCCCTATCATTCAAGTAATCAAATTCAAACAACCAAACATAGTCTTGAGTTCGAGACTCAGACTTATCATCTCGCATCTCTTTCGTTAGCTTTCTGTGTTCTTACATTTCATACTTGTTTCAATGATTCAATGGCATCGTGTCTCAACTCAATGCTCGTCAACCGAACGACCCAAAAGTCTCGAACACCTTTCGAGGCACCATATCATATCCGACAGTTCCGCCACATTCATGCCACAACTGTATTCTCTCGCAACGAAGCTATCTTTTATTATCCTATACACGTAGGCACGTTTCGACCGTATTTCCATGTTTGATAACTTAGCATTCAATGTTCGGGGCTTGCGCGCTAGGGCGATCGCCTATTGTTTTTTAATGTTCTAGCCGTTTAACTCGTATGCGAAGGCACGGTATGGTTCATGCACTAAGGCACTCGCCGATTACAGTTATCCTATATTCTTGCGGCTTGCACACCGAGGCGCTCGCCTTAGCGATATCCAATGTTCCATAGCGACTCGTGCATATGATGCACGTTTCATTTCAATTGTTCTAACTTAGTGTTCGCCTCACACTATAATTTATCCCGATCGGACCATGCCCGTGGCGTCGATAGGTTATTTTAGCATACAATGATATATTTGACTTATCAAATGAAGGAGTAAAAAGAAGTCAATCCTCCCACCTTGAGTCGATACACCTTTGTCGTTTCGTCGAGCCGATGCGGCTCGATTCCCTAACTTTGTTGCACGGCCACTCTCCTGACTTAGCCATTCGAGCACTTCGTGCTTCGTGGAGTTATACGCCCAATTCGCCTTAGCGTGCCCAAGTCTTAGCCCATCGTAAGGCGACGATTTGATTTCACGGGCCCCTTACTAAATATTGCAAAAGATCGACCTCTAATATTTTCCCGTCAAAGTATAACCTGCACACGAAACCAACTAAAATCAATACTTGCATCGATTCGGACTTGCGCCTTGGTCGATTCGATTTCTTAGAATCTTCGTGCCGATTCAACGTACTCATCCTTCGGGGCAACGCGGCGCTTCGCATCGATTCACTCGATGTATTCTTTCGGGACAAGGCAACTCTTCGCATCAACTTAGTTTGATGCGTTTGCTCGGGACAACGTAACTCTTGCATCATTTTGCATCGATACATTCTCTTCCGTCAACGTGACTCGTTGAGTCAACGCTTCAGCGTAATGCGCCGTGCGGAGCGGGGAATTACAGAATATACCACTCAAAACAAGGTTCATCCTCGAACCAAAACCAACACTCCGATAAAGTATTTTATAGATCGTTTCACGATCTCGTCCTACCAATGTTGTTCGATTTCATAATATCTCGCAAGCTTTCCATTAACATTTCAAAGTCATCCCTGCAGCTCGATTTGAATTTGTATACAACTCGATTTGGATTCGTACCTACATTCAAGGCGTCCCGAAGATATGTGTATTTCGACCAAGTCCAGTCGTAGCAAATTGGAACAAAGCTGACAGGTAAATTTCAATCCTATGCTTGCCATCTCGTACTCTCGATCGGACTTATCCTTAGCAATCGTTCTCAAAATTTTCATCGCATACGTATATTCGATACATACTTGATTCATTCAATAAGGTTACCACACGCGATGCGATTCAAAATCGCCTTTCTCATTTCGTATGTTTTTTATATGGACTACCAACTCTATGCGTCACATCAAGCCGTCACGCATCCAATCACAACGAGTCTTCGCAACGCCTTGCGTTCGAAGTCGTCAGCCAACTATTTTCGAAGTCTTCCTATGTAACTTATCTCGATACGATTTCCTTATCAACAATCGGGACTACGCCCGCTCGGTGACTTACCTAACACCGTGCTTAACTTCTCCCGACGCAACTTTAAATTGACATTGCACAAAGGCCATAATCTATCCGACACGAACGTTTACATCAAGGCGACGGTGCTCAAGACAACGATCGTCTTGACACGAAGTCTTTACGACGCATCTTACATCCAATTTCCTAACGAGTAGAAATTTACTAGCCAAATTCCCAACTTATCCGTCTCGCAACATCGAACATAATTTCGATTCACGCAAGCTCAATTACAAGGTGAATCCGAATCTAACGACATGACTCGTAAGCCATTCCCTTATCGTTCCCTCTCGTCCATAGCACGTTTCTCACAATCGCCTAGACTTATCGTCAACATGCATCGTGTTATATTTGTTATCGGTGCAATCCCATATGAGATATCGCATGAGTCATCTTACGGTCTGCAGCATTCAATTTGATTTGGCGGTCAAGTCTTCTAGGGTCAGCTGCCCCGAAGCTACGCTCGATAACTGTGGATCATCACCGAAGGTCAGTTTACTACGAACCATGCTATATCTTATTTCGGAGCCAAATCACGTTCCGACGATTCTATGCGACTACCCAATTTCGGACAAAACCAATTCTATCGGCTCAACTGATGTGCAACTATCCTCCGAGTCAAGTCATACACTGCCGTCGATGATTTCGCAATTTACGAAACATCTACTCGTATCAAATTCGAGTCTATCTTATTCACGGGTCGACACACGAGATGCTATATACATCGAGCAATCGTCGATGACTTATAGTCTCATCTTTGATCAATCACAAAATTTACGATCAACCAAGTTCGTTCATTCTCGTATCGTGCTTACGTTTCCTTGCGTATCGATCTTGATAGTTCATATCAATTTCGATAGTAAGAGGGTCGACTTCGAATCCGTTTCAACGTCAACTTAACTCGCACTGCATACATCCAACTTCACAACGAACTTTTCCATACGCATCAACTTGTTTTCCGATTCGCCACATCCCGCTATACTTTGATCGCGTAACCGAGTTACCGATTATCCAACATCGTGCCCTCGAGTTATACGATCTCGCCCTCTAAGTTTCGTGTGTTTTCAGTCGTACTCAAATGAGTGTCGTCGTAACGTAACCAACTATTTCTTAGGCACGATTACTCACGTCAACCAACTCTCTTACCGAAGTCGCACATCGTGCGATTCAATTACAATTCGCATCACCAAACATTTTCTATCAAAATCGCAAGTCGTGCGATTCGATTTGTCTCGTCCAACTTTTCTACCGAGATCGCAAGTCGTGCGACTCATTTGTAAGCTCGAGTATTCCTTTCCCGTCGATCCGATTATTGCGTCAAGGCATAATCATTTCGCTAGTATCGGTCGTCCGACCAACTTATAACTTCCGTCCGACGTATCGTTCATCGATACGAGTCTCGTCTTATCGTCCCAACCGATTTTTCAAAGAACACTTGCATCAACATATCGCCATACAAATTTTCAATCGAGTCTCGGTACTCCTCCGTCCGTTGCAGACAAACCTTTCGCAATTCTCACAACGCGTCGATGTAATTCATCGTACGAGTGTTATACCATATACCACTCGAAATCGAGTCATTCATCGCATACGTGGTATGAATATACCACCCGAAACTCAAGTCATTTCCCTCGCATTACACTCAGTATAAACCGACGACCTCTTCCGACTCACGATTTCCGCAGTGATCATGCTTGATCACAACCGTAACTTTGATTAATTCAATTTCCGACCCAACTTGGCCAATGTTTTCATTTGCCAACACAAGTTCGGGGTGCAATCGAACGATTCGTTCTATCGATTTATGATTTCAATTCTTTCCTTACGTTGCATCTCGTGCAATAATTTATCTTGATATACGTTGCACCCCGTGCAACAAATTTTACTTCCGATACGTGTTGCACATCGTGCTACGATTTATCTCCGACATTTCATTTCACTTCGTACAACGATTTATTTCCAATTTTCCTTGCACTTCGTGCAACGATTAATTTGATATGTGTTGCACCACGTGCAATGATTTTACTTCCAACACGCGTTGCACATCGTGCAACGATTATTTCCGACATTTACCGCACCTCGTGCTACGATTTACTCTCGACTTTCCAAGTCAATGCTCAATCCGTTTAACACATTCGGTATTGGCTTATCACTTCTCACTTTCATTTTACCGCATATTCATATTAACTCGTTGCACATCGTGCATCATTTTATTTCTCATTCAACATGTTACATTGTAACAACAACATCCCAAATCGTATTTCATAATTTATTGCGCTTGCAGCAACTAACATTTTTACGGCTCGTTGCATTCAATGCAATATACCCTTCGCGACTTTCTTAGCAAACATCATGAAATTTCCAAAACACATACGACAAAATTTCATGATTTGTATTAGACTTATTGTTTGGAACATCCAGTGCGGCATCGAGTAGAGTCAAGAGTGATATCAAGTGGTGGTGGGCAACTTTTTGAATTGTAATGAAGCGAGCGTCCAGAGGAAATTGAGCCTAGAGCTCTGATACCAATTTGTCACGCCCCGACCCGGAATCACCCGAATCATCGTCCTCGCAGGGGGCGTGATACCGTACGAGCCTGGAGTTGTGCTCGTGCAAGGCAAGATGACAAGTTCTCAAATGGTTATCTTTGATTTGATTTAACAACGAAAGGAAAACAGAGTATGCAAAACAATTCTCTTTATTGATTTCCGAAACTGAGATTATAATGGCTTTCGATAGCCTAACAATATATGCCAGATTAGCTACAACACTCAGGTTCTCTCTTGCTCACAAAGGATTTTACCGTTCCATACATCATGCCTTCTATATCTCGGCCGTATCAATCCAGTTGCGTAGTCCGAGCGTCAATGCGATCGCACGCTTCAATGCGCTTCGGCATTTCAAGCCTCAACACGTTCAAGCAACGCTTCGCCGTGAGCCATCCATTCCCTGCACCCTGCATGAAGCTGGTGGGGGATCAGTACGTTCGTCCTCGCATGTACTGAAGCAAAGATCATCTTTCCAAACCGACATTTGTAATATTTATGTTGAATCATGCAACTTAGCTTATGATCTTTCTATGTTCTCCTTAGGGTCAATTTCATGGCATATTCGAAAGCGTAAAGCATGTTATCATAGCAGCATGTTATCGAATTGAATAGGTAAGCAAACAAGCAATCTCGTGTTTGATTTGTGGTATGACTTCTTACCAAGTCGACGCACTCGCCCTTGCACCGACGCAAGGTGAATACGCCGCATTCTTTCCCTGTCATGTTATATGTGCATCTCTAAGCAGGATCTCTATGCGGGACGCATACGCGCCTACACTTTTAACCCATCGTTCCTTAACTGTATGAAGGTCGTGGACGTATCCGCGCCGGAATGGACTAAAGGAGTTCCTTCCTTTTCTCTATATTTGGTCGGGCTGCCCGACGTTTCACGGGTTGGGTTGCTGTCCCAAACAACCGAAACGTTCCCGCTGCATACCATCATTTGCGGCTTTTCCCATCAATAGCGAGTGCTACTTCAACTTAAAGATGTGCGCCTACAAAGATTATTTGAATCCCTCCACGGCCAATCGGTTCCGGGGCGCTCCTCCGGCATTTAACCGTTTTGGAGGAAACACCCGTGCACGGGCTATTATCACAATTTAATCTCGAGCCCATTCCAATCGACCATGCAACGCCCTATCATTCAAGTAATCAAATTCAAACAACCAAACATAGTCTTGAGTCCGAGACTCAGACTTATCATCTCGCATCTTTTTTATTAGCTTTTTGTGTTCTTACATTTCATACTTCGTTTCAATGATTCAATGGCATCGTGTCTCAACTCAATGCTCGTCAACCGAACGGCCCGAAAGTCTCGAACACCTTTCGAGGCACCATGTCATATCCGACAGTTCCGCCACATTTATGCCACAACTGTATTCTCTCGCAACGAAGCTATCTTTTATTATCCCGTACACGTAGGCACGTTTTGACCGTATTTCCATGTTTGATAACTTAGCATTCAATGTTCGGGGCTTGCGCGCTAGGGCGCTCGTCTATTGTCTTTCAATGTTCTAGCCATCTAACTCGTGTGCGAAGGCACGGTATGGTTCGTATACTAAGGCACTCGCCGATTACAGTTATCCCATGTTCTTGCGGCTTGCGCACCGAGGCGCTCGCCTTAGCGATATCCAATGTTCCACAGCGACTCGTGCATATGATGCACATTTCATTTCAATTGTTCTAACTTAGTGTTCGACTCACACTATGATTTATCCCGATCGGACCACGTCCGTGGCATCGATAGGTTATCTTAGCATACAATGATATATTTGACTTATCAAATAAAGGAGTAAAAAGAAGTCAATCCTCCCACCTTGAGTCGATACGCCTTCGTCGTTTCGTCGAGCCGATGCGGCTCGATTCCCTAACTTTGTTGCACGGCCACTCTCCTGACTTAGCCATTCGAGCACTTCGTGCTTCGTTGAGTTATACGCCCAATTCGCCTTAGCGTGCCCAAGTCTTAGCCCGTCGCAAGGCGACGATTTGATTTTGCGGACCCCTTACTAAATATTGCAAAAGATCGACCTCTAATATTTTCCCGTCAAAGTATAACCTGCACATGAAACCAACTAAAATCAATACTTGCATCGATTCGGACTTGCGCCTTGGTCGATTCGATTTCTTAGAATCTTCGAGCCGATTCAACGCACTCATCCTTCGGGGCAACGCGGCGCTTCGCATTGATTCACTCGATGCATTCTTTCGGGACAAGGCAACTCTTCGCATCAACTTAGTTTGATACGTTTTCTCGGGACAACGTAACTCTTGCATTGTTTTGCATCGATACATTCTCCTCCATCAACGCGACTCGTTGAGTCAACGCTTCAGCGTAATGCGCCGTGCGGAGCGGGGCATTACAATTAGAAATTACATACTAGTCTAGCCATATCACTTGGCTAGGTGTCATCAAATGGGGATAGGAGGCAACAACCCATGCCACTTGGCAGTGGGCATGGGGAGAAGGCTCCCTTATATGCCACATCTTTCCCTTTTTCTTCGTTCTTCTTCATCCTCTTCTCCCTCTCTCTTCTTCCTCCATTCCACCTCTCCCTCTTCTTCCTGCTGTTGTTGCTGCTGCTGCCGGCTGCTGCTGTGGCCGTCGTCGCCGTCGACCGCCACCGCCGGCCACTCCACCACCGACACCACCACCATCTCCTTCTTCCACACTTTCCAAGCATAGGTAACCCAATTTTCTTTTCCCCTTTTCTCCTTCAAGTTAACCTAGGTCAAACTTTTGATATATATGAATTCATTCTTGGATTGTTGTTGGATCCAGAAATTGGAAGCTAATTTGAGATCAATCCTAGGTCTACTTCAAGAAGAAGGCAAGTCCTCACTTCATTCTTCCATTTTTAAAGCAAATTTGAATGTAAGTGTTTAAGGACAGAAAATTAGCTAGTAACTTTAATTATAATTTTCATTAGTTTAATTTCTGATTTTATGTGTCCATGTATTTATGTGACACAGACACAAATCCAAAAGTATATATAGAGTTGGTATAACACAGACAAACAATATGTATAGGGACAATATAATGTAGTATGTATGAATTTTTTAATTTGGCATATTCAGGATTAATATTTAAAAATATTGGTAAAATATAAAATGATTTATAATACATGTTAGGTCTTTGTTGGGTGAATATTCAAGTTAAATTAGTGTAAATACTGAATATTATGTATGTAACGTCCTAATCCCAAAATACGTAGGACTAGTATACGTATACATGTCAGCTACGTATCAAGTGGACTCCAGCCGAGCTCGAATACGTATAAGCTGTCTACATTGGGTTAAAATGGCAAGTCAACTATATCTCAATCCACAAATAATAATCTCAAGTAGGAACCAGTACATTAATGCTAATCAAACAATAATACACTGATGCTACTTGAATATAAGTACAAGAATAGATAACTTGTAGTAATTAGGTTGGCCAGACCTTAATACAATCATCTGAACAAGCTCATAACAGAAAGTAAACTTGTAAAACTAGGCTATACAGCTGAAGATATTATCATGAAATATAAAAGACAACATAATGATAAAAATACCAGTATCAATACCTAAATCCTGGAGATACAACCGTCCCCCAATGTATCCTTTTATTCTAGCAGTCTCAACAATTACCTGGAAAAAAAACCAACAATAACTTGGAGAGATCACCAAGTCCTCAGGGGACTAGCAAGACACATAATATACATGCCTACTGTACAGTAAATAACATGCAAGAAAAATAGGAAACAACTAAGAGAAACAAAATGAAGAACACACGGAAGAACTCTATAGATAATGACATGTCATATGAAAAGTAATACTAAGTTTGACTATAAATGAATCGAATGACCGTAGCCTTGTCGTGGTACTCCCGGTCCTATAGCTAGTAGCCCTGTCATGGTAGTCCCTAACTATAGTGAGTCTCTATCGTAGCCCTGTCGTTGGTCTCCCGAGTCGAGAGTGGTCAAGTAGCCAACCCTAGTATCGGTAGAGGGTCAAGTCAAGGTAACAAGGAACATGAGATCAAGTCAAAATATCACGGTACACGTGATCAAATTAAGACACTCAAGTGAACAACACTGTCAAAGTCATGTGTGGAAATATA
This sequence comes from Iris pallida, assembly GCA_029216955.1. Classification (NCBI taxonomy): domain Eukaryota; kingdom Viridiplantae; phylum Streptophyta; class Magnoliopsida; order Asparagales; family Iridaceae; genus Iris; species Iris pallida. Next base: position 20,558,652 of record JANAVB010000194.1, read on the forward strand.
TAGAGATAACTAATGATAAAAATAAGTGATAATCGACCAGAGACATATAAATAAATCATGGTAAGATAGCAAATAAGGAATAGAAAATAAGACATGAACAAGAAAGAATAATAAGAGCATGCATAAACTGTACAAAGTTTGTCAAGGTGTACTTGCCTAGAGTTTTGTCCAATCTGTGCTGAGACTGCAGTACCAAAGTCTAACCGAACTATCCATGAACCAGTAAATCATACTCCTGACAATATCTATCAACCCCAAATCACAAACAAATATGTATTATGTACTAAATCCAAATAAGACTAACCACTCCTATCAAGAAAGCTTGGGTCGTTCTAAGTCGTGAAATACATAGTTTATCTAAGCCATTTATTAATCATACTGTAGTGCCCCGTCCCTACATCGTGCCCCGTCTCCGTCCACGGGGTGCGCGAGAAAGGAACACTGTCGCTATCGATTCGTTCGGGACCGATAGGTCAGAATCGGCCGAGTCGATCGAACGGAAATGGTTGAATTAAGATCCATTCCACGTTATGGAATGGCTTCTTCGGAACCAAGTCCCATATTCAGCGGGTTGCGCCTCGAGGATTGGCTCTGCGGATGAGTCGGGAGAGACCTCCCGTTGCTCTGGTTTTTCATGCCGTACTTGATTTGGCTTTGGCTTTCGTTTTCGTGAATATTTTCGATGGGTTTTCGTGACGCATTTTCGAGCTCGCATTCATATCGAAATTCCTTAAAATACACAGTGTTCTAATCAGTTGCTTATGCGATTGCAGGTGATCGCGTAGGCGACGACAGCGCAGCCAACCGGTCGCTCGCTTAAAGCAAGCCTAAGGCGAGTGGCTGACCTCCTTCGCCTCGTCCCTCTACTTCAAAGCTTAATATGTGAAGTAAAATGAATGCTTGTCATAATAGTGTAGAATCAAAGAAATCGTTGCACGATTCCTTACAAAACACTTGTCATCGAACTGCCGGTTTCGGAAAAAGCAAAATGCTTTCTTATACAATCATACTTGGTCTATGCAAAACAATGAATGAATCGATTAATGTTTATCGCAACGATACAGCTAAATGACCAAATCAACTAAGTTCAAAAGAAAACGGTCATTGGACAACTTGTCGACAAGGTGTAGTTTCCTCGAACGATTACCTAGGCCAAGGGACCGATTCGGCCCGGGAGGAACGAGTGTATAGCAAGCGCCAGCCCTTCATCGGTGCAGGTTATACGAGAACTTTCGCACAGGGCTCGCTACCCGACGCGAAAGGGTCGCCGTCTAACTCAGCTATAGTCCGAGATGGCTTGAAATTGCCAGTGGCCTTCACAACCCTTTTTCACTGCTTAACAAGTGCACGGGACACGGGAGGAATGTGATAGTTGCTTAATGTTACACAATTTCATATGCTTGCCTCAAAACATGTTAACATGCAAAATCGAGCACGATGGTTAGAAAGATCATTGAAATAGCTAGCTAACATGTTTACAAAACTTCTTGAATCAAATACAGAGCTTGGATTTTAATTAGCCATTCGCCAGTACATGTGTTCTGTGCTGATCCTCGTTCCTTGCAGGTCCCGCGAACCAGGAAGGACGCGCCAACTAGCTCGGCGACGTTCGTGACTTTTGAAGCTTCGGCCGTGCGTCGAAGACTCTCTCTCTGTGACTCCACTTTTGAAGGCTCTCGACAGTCCAAGGAAGATGACTCAGCATCCCTCCCATCCAGGTCACTGGGGTACTTGCGTATATAGAGGGATGTATGCAATGTATGGAACGACTATCTCATCGGCACTCTTTTATAATCGAGTCATGTTGTAGCCCGCACGGCAATAAGTCTTGTACCAGAGTCTATAAATGATGTTCATTATCAATAAATGAATCAAGTTCCTTTACTTATTGTGTGATTCAATTTGTCTGCGTACTCTCTTAGATCTCGTGTCTCAGATTGCCTTATGACTATGCCTTGTGCGATCGCAAATTAGGTTCGCACGGCAGCACGTCCGGGGGACGACTATCGATTCGACGAAATCGAGGTGTGACATAATGGTATCAGAGCATGACTTTACGTCCTTGGCCTCCAGTGTCGAGTTCTAGTCTCCAACCGTTGACCTCGTGTCGATGAGATGAGTTGTTCCATACGCTGAACCCAGGACATTTTCTGAAGCTAACGAGAGTTGCCTTTCCTTTTTCCCTACAGTTACGGGAGCTCAGGCGGAAGACGAGACGAGCGCTTCTAGCGGCTTGAGTGCTTCTAGACCCGAGCATTCCGTCAACCCAACGGGAATGACGCCTACTGTAGCCGGAACTTCTGGCGACCCGATGCAACGTATGCTGCAGATGCTTGAAATGCAGCAACGTCAAAACGAGCTCCATCGTCAGCAAGCGGAGGCTCGTCAGGCTCAATTTAAGAATCGGTTCGAGGCTCAATTCAAGCTGCAACAGCAGCAGCTGAATACTCTCCAGCAAATCGTACAGTCGGTCGTGGACAATAACAACAATTCAACGATGACGCCTGCCGTGACCCAGCCTAATGTTCGATCCAACGAAGCCGAACCAGAGGTGCCCTGCTCCCACCTGCAGCACCAAGAAGTTCTAACTTCGACGTATCAAAATTTACTAAAAGCTGCCGTACTTCCTTCAACGGCACAGAAGATTCCGCGGTGGCGATCGACTGGCTGGAGGAGCTGGAAGATAAGTTCGAGCTTCTGGGTGTCGAGGACTCGAAGAAAGTCGTGTGTGCTCAACTTCTACTTTGAATGAACGCGCACGATTGGTGGGCTGTGCAGAAGCGGGCTATTCGACGTGAAGATGAGACGGCGGCTATATCTTATTTCGGAGCCGTGCTATATCTTATTTCGGAGCCAAATCACGTTCCGACGATTCTATGCGACTACCCAATTTTGGACAAAACCAATTCTATCGGCGCAACTGATGCCCAACTATCCTCCGAGTCAAGTCATGCACTGCCGTCGATAATTTCGTAATTTACGAAACATCTACTCGTATCGAATTCGAGTCTATCTTATTCGCGGGTCGACACACGAGATGCTATACACATCGAGCAATCATCGATGACTTATAGTCTCGTCTTTGATCAATCACAAAATTTACGATCAACCAAGTTCGTTCATTCTCGTATCGTGCTTACGTTTCCTTGCGTATCGATCTTGATAGTTCATATCAATTTCGATAGTAAGAGGGTCGACTTCGAATCCGTTTCAACGTCAACTTAACTCGTACTGCATACATCCAACTTCACAACAAACTTTTCTATACGCATCAACTTGTTTTTCGATTCGCCGCATCCCGCTATACTTTGATCGCGTAATCGAGTTACCGATTATCCAACATCGTGCCCTCGAGTTATACGATCTCGCCCTCTAAGTTTCGCGTGTTTTCAGTCGTACTCAAATGAGTGTCGTCGTAACGTAACCAACTATTTCTTAGGCACGATTACTCACGTCAACCAACTCTCTTACCGAAGTCGCACATCGTGCGATTCAATTACAATTCGCATCACCAAACATTTTCTATCAAAATCGCAAGTCGTGCGATTCGATTCGTCTCGCCCAACTTTTCTACCGAGATCGCAAGTCGTGCGACTCATTTGTAAGCTCGAGTATTCCTTTCCCGTCGATTCGATTATTGCATCAAGGCATAATCATTTCGCTAGTATCGGTCGTCCGACCAACTTATAACTTCCGTCCGACGTATCGTTCATCGATACGAGTCTCGTCTTATCGTCCCAACCGATTTTTCGAAGAACACTTGCATCAACATATCGCCATACAAATTTTTAATCGAGTCTCGGTACTCCTCCGTCCGTTGCGGACAAACCTTCCGCAATTCTCACAACGCGTCGATGTAATTCATCGCACGAGTGTTATACCATATACCACTCGAAATCGAGTCATTCATCGCATACGTGGTATGAATATACCACCCGGAACTCAAGTCATTTCCCTCGCATTACACTCAGTATAAATCGACGATCTCTTTCGACTCACGATTTCCACAGTGATCATGCTTGATCACAACCGTAACTTTGATTAATTCAATTTCCGACCCAACTCGGCCAATGTTTTCATTTTCCAACACAAGTTTGGGGTGCAATCGAACGAAGGCACGGTATGGTTCGTGCACTAAGGCACTCGCCGATTACAGTTATCCCATGTTCTTGCGGCTTGCGCACCGAGGCGCTCGCCTTAGCGATATCCAATATTCCATAGCGACTCGTGCATATGATGCACATTTCATTTCAATTGTTCTAACTTAGTGTTCGACTCACACTATGATTTATCCCGATCGGACCACGTCCGTGGCATCGATAGGTTATCTTAGCATACAATGATATATTTGACTTATCAAATGAAGGAGTAAAAAGAAGTCAATCCTCCCACCTTGAGTCGATACGCCTTCGTCGTTTCGTCGAGCCGATGCGGTTCGATTCCCTAACTTTGTTGCACGGCCACTCTCCTGACTTAGCCATTCGAGCACTTCGTGCTTCGTTGAGTTATACGCCCAATTCGCCTTAGCGTGCCCAAGTCTTAGCCCGTCGCAAGTCGACGATTTGATTTCGCGGATCCCTTACTAAATATTGCAAAAGATCGACCTCTAATATTTTCCCGTCAAAGTATAACCTGCACATGAAACCAACTAAAATTAATACTTGCATCAATTCGGACTTGCGCCTTGGTCGATTCAATTTCTTAGAATCTTCGAGCCGATTCAACGCACTCATCCTTCGGGGCAACGCGGCGCTTCGCATCGATTCACTCGATGCATTCTTTCGGGACAAGGTAACTCTTCGCATCAACTTAGTTTGATGCGTTTGCTCGGGACAACGTAACTCTTGCATCGTTTTGCATCGATACATTCTCTTCCATCAACGCGACTCGTCGAGTCAACGCTTCAGCGTAATGCGCCGTGCGGAGCGGGGCATTACAATTAGAAATTACATACTAGTCTAGCCATATCACTTGGCTAGGTGTCATCAAATGGGGATAGGAGGCAACAACCCATGCCACTTGGCAGTGGGCATGGGGAGAAGGCTCCCTTATATGCCACATCTTCCCCTTTTTCTTCGTTCTTCTTCATCCTCTTCTCCCTCTCTCTTCTTCCTTCATTCCACCTCTCCCTCTTCTTCCTGCTATTGTTGCTGCTGCTGCCGGCTGCTGCTATGGCCGTCGCCGCCGTCGACTGCCACCGCTACCGCCACCGTCGGCCACTCCACCGCCGACACCACCACCATCTCTTCTTCCACACTTTCCAAGCATAGGTAACCCAATTTTCTTTTCCCCTTTTCTCCTTCAAGTTAACCTAGGTCAAAGTTTTGATATACATGAATTCATTCTTGGATTGTTGTTGGATCCAGAAATTGGAAGCTAATTTGAGATCAATCCTAGGTCTACTTCAAGAAGAAGGTAAGTCCTCACTTCATTCTTCCATTTTTAAAGCAAATTTGTATGTAAGTGTTTAAGGACAGAAAATTAGCTAGTAACTTTAATTATAATTTTCATTAGTTTAATTTCTGATTTTATGTGTCCATGTATTTATGTGACACAGACACAAATCCAAAAGTATATATAGAGTTGGTATAACACAGACAAACAATATGTATAGGGACAATATAATGTAGTATGTATGAATTTTTTAATTTGGCATATTCAGGATTAATATTTGAAAATATTGGTAAAATATAAAATGATTTATAATACATGTTAGGTCTTTGTTGGGTGAATATTCAAGTTAAATTAGTGTAAATACTGAATATTATGTATGTAACGTCCTAATCCCAAAATACGTAGGACTAGTATACGTATACATGTCAGCTACGTATCAAGTGGACTCCAGCCGAGCTCGAATACGTATAAGCTGTCTACATTGGGTTAAAATGGCAAGTCAACTATATCTCAATCCACAAATAATAATCTCAAGTAGGAACCAGTACATTAATCCTAATCAAACAATAATACACTGATGCTACTTGAATATAAGTACAAGAATAGATAACTTGTAGTAATTAGGTTGGCCAGACCTTAATACAATCATCTGAACAAGCTCATAACAGAAAGTAAACTTGTAAAACTAGGCTATACAGCTGAAGATATTATCATGAAATATAAAAGACAACATAATGATAAAAATACCAGTATCAATACCTAAATCCTGGAGATACAACCGTCCCCCAATGTATCCTTTTATTCTAGCAGTCTCAACAATTACCTGGAAAAAAACCAACAATAACTTGGAGAGATCACCAAGTCCTCAGGGGACTAGCAAGACACATAATATACATGCCTACTGTACAGTAAATAACATGCAAGAAAAATAAGAAACAACTAAGAGAAACAAAATGAAGAACACACGGAAGAACTCTATAGATAATGACATGTCATATGAAAAGTAATACTAAGTTTGACTATAAATGAATCGAATGACCGTAGCCTTGTCGTGGTACTCCCGGTCCTATAGCTAGTAGCCCTATCATGGTAGTCCCTAACTATAGTGAGTCTCTATCGTAGCCCTGTCGTTGGTCTCCCGAGTCGAGAGTGGTCAAGTAGCCAACCCTAGTATCGGTAGAGGGTCAAGTCAAGGTAACAAGGAACATGAGATCAAGTCAAAATATCACGGCACACGTGATCAAATTAAGACACTCAAGTGAACAACACTGTCAAAGTCATGTGTGGAAATATATAGAGATAACTAATGATAAAAATAAGTGATAATCGACCAGAGACATAAATAAATCATGGTAAGATAGCAAATAAGGAATAGAAAATAAGACATGAACAAGAAAGAGTAATAAGAGCATGCATAAACTGTACAAAGTTTGGCAAGGTGTACTTGCCTAAAGTTTTGTCCAATCTGTGCTGAGACTGCAGTACCAAAGTCTAACCGAACTATCCATGAACCAGTAAATCATACTCCTGACAATATCTATCAACCCCAAATCACAAACAAATATGTATTATGTACTAAATCCAAATATGACTAACCACTCCTATCAAGAAAGCTTGGGTCGTTCTAAGTCGTGAAATACATAGTTTATCTAAGCCATTTATTAATCATACTGTAGTGCCCCGTCCCTACATCGTGCCCCGTCTCCGTCCACGGGGTGCGCGAGAAAGGAACACTGTCGCTATCGATTCGTTCGGGACCGATAGGTCGAAATCGGTCGAGTCGATCGAACAGAAATGGTTGAATTAAGATCCATTCCACGTTATGGAATGGCTTCTTCGGAACCAAGTCCCATATTCAGCGGGTTGCGCCTCGAGGATTGGATCTGCGGATGAGTCGAGAGAGACATCCCGTTGCTCTGGTTTTTCATGCCGTACTTGATTTGGCTTTGGCTTTCGTTTTCGTGAATATTTTTGATGGGTTTTCGTGATGCGTTTTCGAGCTCGCATTCATATCGAAATTCCTTAAAATACACAGTGTTCTAATCAGTTGCTTATGCGATTGCAGGTGATCGCGTAGGCGACGACAGCGCAGCCAACCGGTCGCTCGCTTGAAGCAAGCATAAGGCGAGTGGCTGACCTCCTTCGCCTCGTCCCTCTACTTCAAAGCTTAATATGTGAAGTAAAATGAATGCTTGTCATAATAGTGTAGAATCAAAGAAATCGTTGCACGATTCCTTACAAAACACTTGTCATCGAACTGCCGATTTCGGAAAAAGCAAAATGCTTTCTTATACAATCATACTTGGTCTATGCAAAATAATGAATGAATCGATTAATGTTTATCGCAACGATACGGCTAAATGACCAAATCAACTAAGTTCAAAAGAAAATGGTCATTGGACAACTTATCGACAAGGTGTAGTTTCCTCGAACGATTACCTAGGCTAAGGGACCGATTCGGCCCGGGAGGAAGGAGTGTATAGCAAGTGCCAACCCTTCATCGGTACGGGTTATACGAGAACTTTCGCACAGGGCTCGCTACCCGACGCGAAAGGGTCGCCGTCTAACTCAGCTATAGTCCGAGATGGCTTGAAATTGCCAGTGGCCTTCACAACCCTTCTTCACTGCTTAACAAGTGCACGGGACACGGGAGGAATGTGATAGTTGCTTAATGTTACACAATTTCATATGCTTGCCTCAAAACATGTTAACATGCAAAATCGAGCACGATGGTTAGAAAGATCATTGAAATAGCTAGCTAACATGTTTACAAAACTTCTTGAATCAAATGCAGAGCTTGGATTTTAATTAGCCATTCGCCAGTACATGTGTTCTGCGCTGATCCTCGTTCCTTGCAGGTCCCGCGAACCAGGAAGGATGCGCCAACTAGCTCGGCGACGTTCGTGACTTTTGAAGCTTCGGTCGTGCGTCGAAGACTCTCTCTGCGACTCCACTTTTGAAGGCCCTCGACTGTCCAAGGAAGATGACTCAGCATCCCTCCCATCCAGGTGACTGGGGTACTTGCGTATATAAAGGGATGTGTGCAATGTATGGAACGACTATCTCATCGGCACTCTTTTGTAATCGAGTCATGTTGTAGCCCGCACGGCAATGAGTCTTGTACCAGAGTCTATAAACGATGTTCATTATCAATAAATGAATCAAGTTCCTTTACTTATTGTGTGATTCAATTTGTCTGCGTACTCTCTTAGATCTCGTGTCTCGGATTGCCTTATGACTATGCCTTGTGCGATCGCAAATTAGGTTCGTACGACATCACGCCCGAGGGACGACTATCGATTCGACGAAATCGGGGCATGACATAATGGTATCAGAGCACGACTTTACGTCCTTGGCCTCCAGTGTCGAGTTCTAGTCTCTAACCGTTGACCTCGTGTCGATGAGATGAGTTGTTCCATACGCTGAACCCAGGACATTTTCTGAAACTAACGAGAGTTGCCTTTCCTTTTTCCCTGCAGTTACGGGAGCTCAGGCGGAAGACGAGACGAGCGCTTCTAGCGGCTCGAGTGCTTCTAGACCCGAGCATTCCGTCAACCCAACGGGAATGACGCCTACTGTAGCCGGAACTTCCGGCGACCCGATGCAACGTATGCTGCAGATGCTTGAAATGCAGCAATGTCAAAACGAGCTCCATCATCAGCAAGCGGAGGCTCGTCAGGCTCATTTTGAGAATCGGTTCGAGGCTCAATTCAAGCTGCAATAGCAGCAGCTGAATACTCTCCAGCAAATCGTACAGTCGGTCGTGGGCAATAACAACAATTCAACGATGACGCCTGCCGTGACCCAGCCTAATGTTCGATCCAACGAAGCAGAACCAGAGGCGCCCGTGCTCCCACCTGCAGCACCAAGAAGTTCTAACTTCGACGTGTCAAAATTTACTAAAAGCTGCCGCACTTCCTTCAACGGCACAGAAGATCCCACGGTGGCGATCGACTGGCTGGAGGAGCTGGAAGATAAGTTCGAGCTTCTGGGTGTCGAGGACTCGAAGAAAGTCGCGTGTGCTCAACTTCTACTTTGAATGAACGCGCACGATTGGTGGGCTGTACAGAAGCGGGCTATTCGACGTGAAGACGAGACGGCGGCAATCTCCTGAGCTATATTCAAAAGTGCGTTCGAGACAGAATATCTTTCAGCAGCCGTACGACAGGAGAAGGAAAATGAATTCGTGCAACTGAGGCAAGGGAGTATGACTGTATGACAGTACGCGGCCGAATTCAACAAACTGGCCAAGTTTGCTGGAGACTATCTGCCTACCACCGCAAGTCGAGCTCGACGATTCGAAGTGGGCCTGCGTTCAACTATCCGTGCGCATGTTTCGGTAGCCGAATACAAAACCATGGGCGAGGCACTCAACCACGCCATCCGTCTGGAGTCCGAGTATCCTCCTACTACTACCGGTACTGTTCACTTTAATAACAAATACCATAATAATGCGGGAGGCAACAACGCACACAAGCGTCAAAATCGCGGCAACGAAGGCGGCAACCAGACGAAGGATCGAGTAGTCTGCACTTTCTGCCACAAAGAGGGGCACTTAATCAGCGTGTGTCGATTGAAGAACGGTACGTGCCTCGGGTGCGGCCGAGCTGACCATACCGTACGCGACTGCCCGGAGAAGTCAAACCAGCGCCCACGACAACACCATCAGAACCGAGGCCAAGCACCTTGTAGTGCCCCGTCCCTACATCGTGCCCCGTCTTCGTCCACGGGGTACACGAGAAAGGAACACTGTCGCTACCGATATAGGTTGGAATCGGCTGAGTCGATCGAACGGGAACGGTTGAATTAAGATCCATTCTGTAGAAGCATGGAATTTCACAACCAGAAAGCCCATGCGCCAGACTACATGCGCCAGAGCTCAGACAAATACTTCACAGCAAAACAACAAATATAGACATTCGAAAAGGGACTTTTTATTACATATAAAAGTCTATTACATGCCTAAAAAAAAGTTTGTACAAAGGAGAGTTTCTACAAAGAAAAGATCTTAAGTCTACAGCCAGCAATTATCATGCGCCCTCAGTCAGGCGTATCCCACCATGCGCCCTCAGCAAGGCGCATGCTTTTCAGCAGCTCAGTTATGTGCATCCCAGTTATGTGCATCCTTTTCAACAGCTCAGTTATGTGCATCCCAGTTATGTACATCCCTTCAGCAGCCCAGTTATGTGCCACCCTTCCAGCCAGACTCACCTGATAAATGCTTCGACTAATGAAGCATTTATTGAGCAGAAGGAGGAAGAGCTCCCCAAACCAAGGAAGAGAAGAGCACCATAAATCTGTGGCTAGGGGAGGCTTCGAAAGAGCCTCCAAAGACCAAGGAAGACCGCAATCGAAATGTGGCTAAAGGAGCAGCTTCCAAACCCACCAGAGTGGGCAACACCCACTTTGAAGGAAGAAAGAGCCTAGCCCTGCAATTCCGATCTACGGCTCTTCCTGCACAACGAAGACGAGGCCCGGGCTTCCCTATATTTGGATGCAACAGGCACCTTCTGCCTGCCTCGGAAGCCCTCGACTCCGACTTTTGGATGTAACAGTCACCTTCAAGTGCATCAATGAAGACACGGCGTCGCATCTTCACCCTTGGGAGCATTTCGTCAACAGAATGCACTCGAGTACACAAGTTTATGACGGAAGTACGTGAGAGAACGAGAAGCAAACCCTCTCTTCATGCCACTATTTATGGCCGGGCAAATCAAACCCATACGCCAAGTGGATGGCTCTCCGAATTCCGTACAATGAATTTGCATTAATTGGATGAACCAGGCGCTTCGAATTCAGCCAAGTCAAGACGGCTATTTAAAGCACTCGAAGAACGTAACAGTCGCTGCATTAAAGAACGTGTCACGAAATGGATGCGCCAGCCAGCCCGTGCATCATACTGATGCACCCTTCAACACCAAGCGCATCACAGAGGATGCATCCCCATACGTCCCTATACGCCTAGTGGAACGCCAATCGACACGCCCACTCAGCTGTCCATCGAATGTCACCAACATTAAATGCTGAACTGACAGAGTTGGCAGCATGCCTCTCGAAGTCTGAACAGTTGACAGCTTTTTCAGAAGACGAAGCGTCGGCAACGTCAGCATCATCATTACCTTACCCCGACGGCTACTGCCACGTGGCCACCCAACCATCCGTATGCTCCTCAAAAGCCATGTGCCTCAGACTCTTCACTGATCCCTAAAGACAGAAGAAAAGTCTCCATTTAAAGCTCTGTATGCACCTCAAAAGCCATGCGCCCCAGACTGCTCTCTGATCCCAAAAGACAGAAGGAAAGTTGGCTACATGCGCCTCAAAAGCCATGTGCCCAGAATGGTTCGTGACTCTTAAAGGTTACGAGCCAAAGTCTCCTCATGTGCCCAATCCAAGGCGCATCTCACAAGATCATTCCCCACCAAATCCGAGATCTCCGAGCCATGAGTCGACGACACGTGTCCTTTGACTCAACTCACCCAAGATCTCAGCAACAGAAATATCTTCTTCCCTGCTACGTGCCAGCTCACAATAGCAACATGAAGAAGTCAACCCCTCAATCAGGGCGTATCGTCCATACGCCTCCATCAGCAATCACCACGTGGCGTCCCCACGTACAGGTGCATCCTACATGAGCGCATGAGCAGCCAGCCTGCAAAGTTATAAATAGAAGGATCATTTCTTTCTTACAGGACGTACAGAATACCCAACGAACGAGCATATCACCAGAGAGGCAGATACAGACACTCAATGTCTTCCTCCTCTCAGCAAGCTCCAGCACCCAGAGCAATCCAAACCTTCAGAGAACCGATAACCGTCGTCAGCTCGTCAACGGAGTCAACGCATTACCACTCGCTTCATCGGCACAAGGGACCCAGATAAACAAAAGTGTACTCCTAGGACTACATCTAAGTCCTATATTGTAACACTGTTCTGTTTGTATTGAAATTTGTAAATCAAAGAATTTTAATAGCAAACAAGCTGGCGACTCTGCTGGGGACCTCTTTTTCCTCCACCGAGAAAGCTGTGTCGTAAGTCGACGACGTGAAGGTGGGCTCCTCCCACAAGACGCTGGTCGTACGCCTCAATCAACAGGCTTATGAGGAGTTCATTTCTGAAGGAAGTGCGAGTCCTTCGAAGCGGCTGCCGAAGCCGAAGAAGACCCGCCGAGTCTGGGTGCGCAAGGTCGACGCCTCGGGCACCACCACCGAAGGGGATGCGCCAATCCAGCCTTCCCTTTCTGCTGACGTCCTCAGCAACTAAGATGCGCCCACCGGTGCAGTGTATCTCTCGGGGAAGCGTGCGACTGACCATATTCTCCAGCCGTCTTCCTCTCAGGCGAGGAAGATGCGTCGACGGAGCAGGGGAGCAGCCAATGCCCCGTGCGTCACCTCTGATACGTCATAAAAAGTCTCTGTCTTTGATAGACTCACTCGCTGTAATGGCGAGGAGAATTTGGATTCTGCGTACTACGCGCCCCAGCGGGCTAATATGAAGAGATCCAAGGCAGCACGGGCCATGCGCCCTAAACGTGCTATGCCAACAGCAAGCCAGAAGCATGCGCTCACACTCATACGCTGCTGATGGTAAGTTGTACAAGGTCGACTCGAGTGCTGCGGCACCAGAAACGAGCCGACGTTCAAAGTCCCCGTCTCACTTGGGCACATCTATTGCGTGCACAACCAAGTCGAGCGGGGCAAATTCAGTGGTCTTGAACTCCCGCGCCTCCTCTGGTTGTGCGTCTGAGGTCCGTTCAAGTCACTTCAAATGTTGTGGTTCCCCCACTACTGATCGGGATGCCTATTTGGTATTAGATCAGGGGGCGCAGCACTCACTTGACCACCTCGGCGCTTGGCCTTGTCATACGCCTGAAGGGGGGTGCGAAGGTGGCACTCTCCTCCAACGATCTGCGTAACGTGATCACTCACAAGCACCGATCAGGAGAGTCGACCCACAAGCACGATACGCCTCTCACGGGGCATACTTATGCAGTGGTCACCATCAACTACTGTTGCAAGGTGACAGTTCCACCAAGGCAGTCAGTCTTCCAGCGGCTGCAATCATCGACACCCCTCCGACATCGCCTCGGGAAGAAGGTGTCAACAGAAGAAGAGCCAAGGGTTGCTTCATGTAACGTGATCTCCAACTCTTCATCAGTCCGAAAGGTGACTGCCAACTTCTTCTCCTCGTCCAAAAGCCAGCCGAGGAAAACCAAGACAGCCGTCTCGTCCTCCGGAGTGTTCGAAGGCACTCGAGCGAGGAAGAAGATCTTGGAGGAAGCCGGGGGTAGTCAGACCCTTGTCGAACCTCCTTCCGAAGACGAGGCTATCCAAAGCACGGCTGGGGCGGATCTCCTCGAAGTCGGCCTCCCAGACATGGCTGGGGGTTGTCTAGAAGACGAGAGTGTCCTCCAGAACATAGCCGGGGGTAGTCTAGCATCCGCGGATCTGAGTCTCGGAGACGAAGAAGGAACCGAGGGTAATCAGGCCCTTGCAGATGTGCCCGTTGTGAATGTCCTCCCGAACATAACCGGAGGTAGCCAAGACGAGGCTCCAGGAGAAGCAACTCCCCTATAAGAGAGCGAGACCGAGAGTGAGGCCTTACCCATCCATCCACTCCCGGCCGTGTTATGACAGTAAACGTGACTGGGGCTGATATCGAGTCTGATGCGCCGCCACAAGACCTCGTCCAGCACATAGACACATTAGAGGGAGGACTCAAAACCCTCTCTGCCTCTATGCAAACACTGACTTAGGTAGTATTTGAAATACGGTCAGTTTTGACCAGAACACCTTCTATCGGTCCCGACCCAGGGGCCAATGGGGAGTCGAGCGTACCCCTTCAACGGGTACCCTCGGACACAGATCGTCGAGAAGCACCCCGGACGTTGGAGCCCTCAAATGCTCAATATCAGGTGGTGCCACCTTTTCCGACTCCCAGCTCCACGGAAGACGTGGTCGAGATGATCAGGGACTTGCGCGAGCGCTTTGAGTCCAGGACGAGACAAGAGGAGCGCCAAAAGATGGGCATCCCCCAGCCTTATCCACTCGAGTGGAACAAGGTGGTTCATCCTCCAAAGTATAAACCACAAATACTGACGCCGTACGATGGGAAGGACTCTCCGCGTCGCTACCTGACGTACTTCCAGTCATAGACGGGGCATCTTGCAAAGGAGGACGCGCTACTCACCAGCATATTTGTTGGGCACTGAAAGGAGTGGCGTACGACTGGTACTGCAGCCTCCCCGATAATTCTATATCGTCCTTGGACGACTTGACGTGCCTCTTTCTCGACCGGTTCGACGACGGCGGGAAAGGATATGACGATGGCGTCCCTCATAGAGATACGCCAGAAGGAGAAGGAAACGGTTCGGGTGTTCATCGAACGCTTCCGACAGGCCTGCTTCAGACTACCTCCAGGCATGCTAGAACATGCGCTCCTCTCCTCCTGCAGCATGAACATGCTGCCTGCAGTCAAACTCTGGCTCAACTCTACTCCTTCTTCCGACTGGAGTTCCTTGATCATTGAAGCCGAAGCCGCAAAAAAGAAGGCGGCCAATGCACGTCTTCTGGAAGTCAGCTTCCCCGCCTTTGATGACAAGGGGAAACGGCCTGCAGCCAACAACCCCGGACGAGAAACCAAGGGAAAACAGGCATTGACTGTCAATGTCTCAAAAGGTACGTTGGAACCTACTCAGAAGCCTCCACTTGCACCAAGGCCGAAGGAGGTTTATTCGTTCAACGACGAAGACACCTTGCAACTCTTTGAGATACTGAAGCAGGGTGACAAGATCAAGCTGCCTGATCCGAAGTGGCCCGATGAGGTTGGGAAAGTGGACAACCCGAGGTATTGTCACTACCATCGGTTTGTCGGACACCCAACCAAGGACTGCTATGTCCTCAAGAATTACATCCAGCGCATGATCAATGCGGATGTAATTTCTGTCGACTACGAAGAGAAGACGGTGTCAGCCAATGTGGTGTCTCTCCAGTTCGGCACCTTGTCGCCAACTACCACACAAGATGGCGTCGTCCCCATCCCTAAGGCGACAATGGAGGTGGTTAACTTACCACCTACCCGTGACAACGTGAGTGGACTCGTCCCACTCACCACATCTCAAGGAGAGGTCCTATGGGTTCACCCCGACCTCGTCTCCGAGGTGACTCAACCGGAGGTACGCCCTACCTCCAAATCCAAAGGCAGGAAGATCAAGTCTTGCCGCACCGTCTCTTCTTCAGCGGAAGAGGCACTTCCTGTGCAGACACGTTCACAACAGAACGTCTAACCCGACGAAGCTGCCGTCGAGGTGGTGCCTCCTTGCACCGTCTCTGCTGCCCAGGAAGAAGGCCCATCTAAGCCCTCAGCAGCCAATAAGCAGAAGCATGTGGAGGCTCGTTTCGACAGACCTCTACGAAAGGAGAATGCTTCGGGGCTAGCCAAGCCCCACAACTTTGACATACTGGCACAACTGGCCAGTATGCCTGCCCGTCTATCCTTGTTCGAGCTCCTGCGTCTTTTCAAAGACTCCCGAGAAGCTCTCTGTGAAGCTCTGAAGGATGCTGAATCTTTTTTCAGTCAGGTCAAGCCGCCTGAAGATCTTCCAACCACATGTGCGCACTGTCATTGTGCGGATGAAGTTATCCCGAACATAACTTTCACCCAACAAGACATGCTGCTCAAGCACAACCGACATAACCGGCCGCTGTATTATACAGGGTATATCGGTTCGGTCAAGGTGAAGCGGATTCAGATCGATCCGAGATCTTCCCTCAGCATCATCCCGAAGACGCTGCTTTCAACACTGGGGATCCCGATGTACCGACTGGCTCCCTCCAACACAACAATCAGTGACTTTAACGCCAGTAAAAGTAAGCCGCTGGGCAAAATTCGGCTGAAATGTCACATCGGTAACCTCAGAACTGAGGTGACCTGCTACGTTATGGATGTCGATGTCAACTACAACATCCTGCTCGGTCGACCATGGCTGTATGAGTATATGGTGGTGCCATCCATGCTCCACCAGTGCATGAAGTATGTGTCCACCAACGGCGTCATCCGGACGGAGTTCGCAGACATTGACCCTTTCAAAGGGATTGAAGCCTACTTTACCGATGCTGACTTATACAAGTCACCTGACGAGGAGGAAGCCAATGATGCTGACGACGAAGCAGAAACAGCAGCAGAGCCGGACATGGAGCCCGAGGTCACTTCCGACGCTCCTTTGAAGATCCGACTCAAAGGCAAACCGCCTCAGAAGTTGCCTTCCATGAGCATTACGCTACCCGGGAAAGCACCAGCTGCTCCTGAAGCTCCCCTGAAGATACGGCTCAAGGGAAAGCCGCCTCAAACATCGACTCCCCTCGTAGAAAAACTACAGGGGAAGATGCCAGTCACTGGAGGCACAGCGGAGGCACCTCTGAAGGTGCGTCTTAAAGGCAGGCCGCCGCCATCCCAGCCGCCGGAGAAAGCCCACATAGTCCTCTCGGACTCCAAGACAAACACTGTGGTGGACTCTCTCGATCCTACTCCGGTGCTTACAGATGAAGAGCTGGAGGACTATATCTCGGCTAATGTAGATGCCCCCTCTCTGGACAATGTAATCCCACGGGATAAAATCTCGCATTTCATCAATAATAGAGTGTCTTTTAATTATTCTTGTCTTCCACATTGGAACGCTATGTATACATTAGATAACGCTCTACGGTCATTACAAACACAAATAACGACCTTTCATCATGTAAATCGAGTAGTTCCGTCTCAAGGAGTCTGTTACATAGTCCCGCCACAAAGTCGAGACGAAGAATCCATCATCTTCGGCAAAGTCGAGCGTCATCAAGACCTCTCGCCACTCGAGCCAGAACCAGATGCCGGCAGAATGCAACTCTACCGTACACGGACAAGGCAAAGTACCTCATCCAAAAGATGGGTTACGACCTAAAAAGCAATAAAGGCTTGAACTATGGCAAGGGTTGACGTCTCCCTCTCTGGCTTCCAACTCCTAAAGGGAAGCCACATGACTACTACAACCGAACTCGACGGGGGGTAGGCTATGTCACGCCACCATCAACTCCAGAGAGTTCAGACGCAGAAGAAGCAGAACATTCTCACTCGTCTGAAGCATCAACGTGGGATTCCGATACCAGCAACAACGTGGGATTCCGATACCAGCATCGGATTAGTCTTCAAGAAAGTGCTGTCAGCCAATATGACGTCAGCACAACATCAAGAAGATGAAGGCAAAGACCAAACGCCGAAATTCTTCAAAGAAGAACCTTGGGCTTA
Source organism: Iris pallida (assembly GCA_029216955.1). Classification (NCBI taxonomy): domain Eukaryota; kingdom Viridiplantae; phylum Streptophyta; class Magnoliopsida; order Asparagales; family Iridaceae; genus Iris; species Iris pallida. The sequence goes on from JANAVB010000194.1 coordinate 20,576,325, forward strand.
ACGCCTAGGAGAACAATGGGAGTCTCGTTTTGAATTACGTGAACCTCCCACCAAAGACGAAGTCGAAGTCGAACAGATCGACCTTGGGGATGGATCTTCTTCCAAACCCATCTTCATCAGCAAAAGCCTGAAAGGAGAAGACCGAGAATCTTTAATCCAGCTGGCTAAAGAGTATATCGACGTCTTCGCTTGGAGCTATGAAGATATGCCGGGACTTGACCCCCAGATCGCGATGCATAGGCTGAACATCTTACCTGATGCCAAGCCTATCAAACAACAACAGCGACGCTTTCGTCCGGATATCATAAACGCCATCGATCAGGAGGTGGACAAACTCTTGACCAGCGGCTTCATCCGTGAAGAACAACACCCAGATTGGGTAGCCAACGTCGTCCCCGTCACTAAAAAGAATGGGAAGATACGAGTTTGTATCGACTTCAGGGATCTCAACTCTGCTTGCCCGAAGGACGAATTCCCACTTCCAATCACCGACGTGATGATCGACAACACATGTGACTTTGAACGTATGTTCTTTATGGATAGATATTCAGGCTACAATCAAATCAAGATGTTCCCAGATGACGTAAAACACACGTCATTCAGGACTCCGAATGGTGTCTTCTGCTACACAGTGATGCCCTTTGGCTTAAAGAACGCCGGTGCGACATATCAACGAGCTATGAGCACCATTTTTCGTCAACACCTTCGCAAGACAGTCGAATGCTATGGTGACGACATCGCAGTCAAGAGTCGTCTCAAAGGAGATCACCTACAGGACCTCAAGACAGTTTTCGATCTCATGCGAGCGCATCAACTCAAGATGAACCCCGCTAAATCCTTCTTAGGGGTTTCTAGCGGGAAGTTCTTGGGCTTCATCATCACGAAGAAAGGCATTCATGTCGATCCTGAGAAGACCAAAGCCATCCTTGATATGGACCCTCCGAAGAACCTTCGAGAGCTTCGAGGCCTGCAGGGACGTCTGGCATATATCCAGAGGTTCATAGCAAACCTTTCCGGCAAGTGTCAACCCTTCACCCAGCTCATAAAAAAGGGAGTCTCTTACGTCTGGATAGAGGAATGCCAAAAGGCTTTCGACGACATCAAAGCCTACTTGACGAGCCTACCAGTCCTGGTGGCACCCGTCGCGGGCAAACCGTTTCTCCTTTACGTCCGTACCATGGATCATTCCCTCGGCGCTCTGCTAGCTCAGAACAGTGATACAGGCTATGAGCAAGCAATCTACTACCTCAGTCGAACGCTCATCGGGGCCGAACACCGGTACAACCCTGTTGAAAAGGAGTGCTTGGCTTTGGTGTTTGCCATCCAGAAGACTCGCCATTATGTTTCAGGCCAGACAATTCATGTCATTTCCTGAGTCAATCCGCTCAGAGTCCTCATGACGAAGCCAGGATCATTGAACTCCCGGCTAGCCACATGGGCGATCTTGCTAACACCGTACAACATGGTGTTTGTTCCACAAAAAGCTGTTAAGGGTCAAGCTCTGGCTGACTTTTTAGCTGCACACCCCATTCCAGAGTCCTTAAAACTCTATGAAGACATCCCGGATGAGGTCCAAGAATCAAACGTCACCGAAGAAAACTCTGTCTGGCGGATGTTGTTCGATGGCGCTTCAAGAACAGGCCCCAAAGGCCAAATCGTCGTAGAAGTGGGGGTGGTATTAGTCTCCTTCAATCAATTGGTCATCCAGCGTGCTTACTCCCTTTCGGAGCCGTGCTCCAACAATGTTGCCGAGTACAACACGCTCATTATGGGACTCCAGCTAGCGCAACAGCTGGGGGTGAGTCATCTGGAGGCCTATGGCGACTCGAAACTCGTCGTAAACCAGATCAGAGGGCAATATGAAGTTCGCCATGAAGATCTGATCCCTTACCACGAAGTTGCATTGAGCATCGTTTCAACCTTCACCGGGTTCTTTATCGAGCATGTACCCCGTCTACAAAACTTGGAGGCCGGCGCTCTGGCTGGCCTTGCGGCCTCATTGGCAGCGCCCCTCGGGACTCAACACTATGTCACAATAGTTTGTAGAGACTTGGTCTGTCCTAGCTCACACATGGCCTAAGCCATGCCGACAAATACTGGTGTTAATGTCCGAGACTGGGGGTTCCCATTCATCGACTTCGCTGTCTACGAAATTCTTTCAGAGGACCCGAAGGAAGCCGTCTCAGTCAGGAGACGCTCTCTCCGATTCTACTACGATACAGCTACTAAAATGCTGTACCGACGCTCCTACGATGGACTTCTCCTTCGATGTTTATCTAACGAAGAAGCAGCCGAAGCCCTTCGAGAAGCTCACGATGGAACCTACGGGGCCCATCAACCTGGCCCTAAGTTGTAGGATCGACTGCGATACATGGGCTACTACTGGCCAACCATGGCCGCTGACGCTGTTGAATATGCTAAGAAGTGCCACGTGTGCCAACTTCACGCAGACTTCGTACATACACCGTCAGAACCAATACATCCTACAGTCGCCTTCTGGCCCTTCGAAGCTTGGGGCATAGGCATTGTGGGACTGATCACCCCTCCTTCATCAAGAGGACACCGCTTCATCCTAGCAATCACTGACTACTTCTCTAAATGGGCAGAAGCAGTTCCGCTAGCAGAAGTAAAAAGCTCCAGAGTGATCAGCTTCATCAAGCACCACGTCATCTACCGTTTCGGGGTACCCCGAAGGATCATCCACGACAATGGTCCTCAGTTCATCAGCCACATTTTTAGCAGATTCTGTGATAAGAATCGCATTCAAAACGTGGCATCAACCGCCTACAATTCGGCTGCAAACGGATTAGCAAAGGCATTTAACAAGACTATCGTCAGGCTACTCAAAAAGGTCGTGTCATCCAACAAACGCGACTGTGACGAAAAGCTCGACGAATGCCTTTGGGCCTTCCGTACAACGGTACGGACCCCAACAGGTAATACACCATTCTCCTTGGTCTACGGGAGCGAAGCAGTACTGCCTCTCGAGATTCAGATACCTTTACTTCGCGTAGCAATCACAAACTAACTCACAGAAGAAGACAATCAACGTCGTTATATGCGGGAACTGGAGGCACTTGATGAAAAGCGTCTCCTAGCTCAACAACGCATCGAACTCTACCAAGTCCGTATATCACAGGCTTTCAACAAGAAGGTCAAGCAAAGGACTTTCCAAGTTGGCGACCTGGTTCTGGCTGTCAGGAGGCCGATGGTGCTAACTCACAAGACACCAGGAAAGTTCGAACCCAAGTGGGAAGGACCTTTTATCATAGAGACGGTATACTCAAACGGTGCTTACCGCCTCGCCAAACCCAATGGGGACTTGTTCATGATGCCCATCAACGGCAAGTTCCTGAAGAAGTACTACTCTTGACATCTCTCAGACATGTGCTTCCATCAGGGGATCTGTGGGCCCAATCATCGAGACTTACAGACAATTCCAACGAAATCATACACTTCCGGAACCCAGCTGTTCCGTAGCATCCTCTAGTAGAAGGACAACCACGTCCACATCACCTCTGAGTTGTCCCCCTACGCCCTATAAAGAAAAATCTTACAGTCCATAAGACTATGCTACCCATCATGTTTACTACGTCCACCTTACCTCTGAGTAAACATCCCATACAGACAACCCTCACGTTGTCGTACATTGATCGCAGAACTTCCACGTCCACATCACCTCTGAGTAGTTCAGCGTATCCCCCAGGATCATTCCTACCACGTCCATAACACCTCTGAGTAGGAAGATTCTATCATTTGAACCCAATAGTTGCCACGTCCACATTACCTCTGAGCAAACATGTTGGTTCTTTCAAACTTATTATCTGTACCTAAAAACCAAGGTGCGCAAAAGATAATAGGTCCACACAAATCATCAAGTTCATGATAACAAAAATAAACACATCACAAAAAGTTGCGTACTTCTTTATTTTCAAAGAAGAGAGAGTAAAGGACTACACTATCCCCAGCAAGAGTTGCAAAAAAACACAAAAAGAAGAGGCTACAATCCCTAAACATCCCCCGGATTGGCTGAAAGCTCTCTAACTCGGCATCTCAAGTCTGCCACACGAGTCTCCACAGTCGCCAGGACTCGACGCTCAGCTTCTTGACGCATCAATTCAACAGCCTCGGCAGAAGTATCGTTCTCATGCTTCTCATCAAGCTGTTGTCGCTGCTGAGCCAGGGCAAGAGTCCGCTGAGTGAAAGTTGCTTTCTCCTTCTTAAATGCTACGTGTTCAGCTTGGACACGTTCGGCATCTAACTGGAATCGGGCCCGCTGGTCCTCAAGGCGGCAGATCTGGGCATTGATCTCCGCGATATTAGCGTCCAACGCAGCTCGGGTTTCCACTGTCTCTCGCATGGACTGAGACAACCGCTCTACCGCAGCCTCAGTCTCAGCCACTTCGCGCTCCCAGACACTCACAGTGGCCTGGTAGGAAGACTCAATCTCGGCGATCAGCTTCCCCTTCTCCGCATCTATCAATACGGAGAGGTCATTTCGCTGGATGCGCTGAAGTTCCGAGAGCCGCTGGTCCAGCTCAACCACCGAAGCCTCCAGGATCTCGGCCATATGATCATGGCCTTGGTGAAGACGGATCAGCTCGATATAAGGTATTGCCAGAGTTCTTACCGTCGTAAAGCTCCCGTTGGCATCCATCACCGCAGATACACCCCTCTACAGCATTTTATACACTGCCTCGACGATAAATTTCACATATTCATCTGCATCCGCCAGAAACTGCGATGTCATAGCCGGAGTTGCAGGAGCTGCTTCAGCTAGCGGACCAGAAGAAGATCCGCTAACCTCGTCCTGCGAGGCGGAAACCTCGACACCAACAGGCTCTTCATCAATAGGGGCTGGACCGCTAGCCCGAGGAGCCAAGAGAACTGAGGAAGCCGGCACGGGCCTCGAGATAGTACCCCAAGTGGAAGGAGCAACAGAGGGTTCCATCACACCCTTGCCCTTCCCAAACTCGAAAGTACTGCTGACGTCAGTGGCCACCTCTTCAGCCCCCAACGTCTTATCAGCAGCCAGTACCTCCCCTGGCAGAACGGAAAGATCGACACTTGTCTCCTGACCCGCCCCAGGAGTCGGAGCCGTCAGACGGATCTCATCTTCTACATCAACTCCCTCTACAGGGACAAGATCTGTCGCTACCTTCTGATTGGTACCCACCTCAGCTTTCGCCGCTAAGTTTGGGGTAGGGCTTGGCAATATTTCAGCCGACCCCCCTTCATCATGACAAGGAGGGGAATCAACCCTCTCCTCTGTTCCGACCACCTATGTTGCCCCTGCAACAGGCTCTTGCAACTCTGGAGCAACGTCATCCGAAGACGACGAACTCCATTCCACTTCATCATCACGAAGCCCCGTGTCCATTGGACCTTCAGCGTCCAAGGCCCCCACGGTAGATGGCACCATCCCGAAAGTTGCTGCAACCTCCGCGTCTCTTTCAACAAAGTCTGGAGATACTGAAACCTCCGCAGGAACATCTTCAGGACTCTCCTCCACTGGAGACATTAACATCGGAGGAATGCGCTCGTCAGAAGAGCTTGCCACTTCCTTCGGCTTACTAGCACTCGATTTCGAAACACGGGTCTTCTTCTTCAATGATCCCTACAAGAAGAAAAACACAAGTCACCAAAATGACAAGATGAGCCAAAAATTACGGAGGACTCCCTACCTCAGCAGGAACTGATTCCGCTGGCGTTACAGGTGGCACTCCTGCCTTTGGAGTTGACGCCTTTCTCGACCTTTTTGGTACAGAAGAACCAGCTTCTGCGTCGGCCCGTCTCTTTCCAACAGAGAAATCCCTCACGGAGGCAGCAGCCCGATATCCTGCCAATTCCGACGGACGATATGACCGGGCTGCTATCAACATATTCATCGTGGCCTCCAGCTGAGTTCCAATAATGAAACTAGTCTCCCTGTCATAACCAGGAGACGCAGCATTCATGGTGCAATACAGCTTAACGGCCGAATACAGAATCTGTGGCCGAAGGTTACGAACTGGCGTAGTAAAACGAACACCAGTACACCCGGCATTGTAATATTGCCAGCCCCGGGCTCTATCAGCAAACTCCCGATAAACCCCAGACTGCTACTGGGATTCCGCAACATTAGCTGGGTATAGCCAAACTGGCGAGCAAACCGAATGGGCAGATATGGCTCCAGATAACATCTATTTTGGTTGCGGTAGACCAGGTGAGAAGGCCGAATACTTTGCAACCAATGAAAACCCCATTTCGGTAAAGTAATCGCATCTTCACCAAAGTCGTCCAAGTCTTGGTCAGCCTCGAAGTCTTTAAAGATGGGGCCAACCTTGACAATCTTCTACCCCTGAAGATAGGATAAAACCCTCCTGTAAACGGGAACGCCCGTGTGTAACCACTTCCTCTTGTAGAAACGACGGATAAAGGCATCTCCTTCAACATGATCCTCTTCCGGACCGGGACTCATCACGCTCGGATGATGCAGAATCAACTATCCCATAAGATAATGGAACGGTAGCTCGACCCGGGGAAAGTTGTTGTTTCTACCTTTTCCAAGGATCACATCATCAGCAAAGTTCCTCAAACCCCGCAACAGGTTACACACTATCGCGGGAAGGAGGGCTAAAGGTCGTCCAAAGACCAATTTCACGGCGGGCAAAATAAGGTTCCGGTGTACCCTCTCTACTACACCAGATCCGCCCGTAAACACACAATCCCGGAGCCATATCATCAAAAATGCCGTCAGCACCGCCTTAGACGACATCCAGTGCGCACAGTGCCAGAAGCAGTTATACGTGTTCTTGCCACTCTCACTTGAACCAGGAGCTCTCTCGTCCAGCCGGCTTATCTCAGAAGTCACTTCCGCAGGTTTCAGCCCCTGCGGAGTTGTAAACCGGATCCTCGAGGAGTCCGCCAAATCCTGCTTGAAAACATGATCCCTCCAAGCAGTCACATGAGGCTGGGTCTTGCCTTTGTCCTTCCGGTGCATCAGATAATGATGGCTCGCCACTTCTTTAAAAATAGCCATCATCTCCGGGTCCTTATTTTCCAGAACCTGGATCTCTTCATTCGACGGGAAATATTCCTCGTACGGTTCTGAGTCCCAAGGAAGCTTGGACACTTCGTACATCTCATGGAGAGCCAACTCCAACTTCCCCACCGGAGTATAAAAGGTGCCAGTTTGGGTATTGAACAACTCCAAGAGTGCGAGGAACATAGGCTTATTGAGATCCACGCCAGCCTGTGTGGCACGAATAGCGGCCGTCAGCCCAATCTCCTTAAGCTCGGCTTTGAACTTCGAAAGCACCCAAATGGTCAACTCATCCCACCTCGGGATATGGTGACACCAACCTTCAGCTCTAAAGCCACCTTTCGGATACGTGGCCTTCGATGTCAGCATCCGATTTGCAAAGGTCAGAGCACTGAAGGGAAACGTGTCGCTTGGGACTTCACTGTAGAGGCTCCCGGGACGTAAAGTTCGGCAATTAAATGAGGAACCGGCTCATGAAGCGGCCAAGGTATCCCTTTGGTTCGAAGTAGCATCAATCGAAAGGGTACCTCCCAAAGCCCCTCCTTGAGAAGGAGTAAGTTCCCAGCACATCCTTCTCTTCGAAGCCAAACGATAAAAGGCCGTCAGCGGCAACTGGCGGTCAAGTTGCCGCATGTACAGAACCATGCCTTTTGCTGAAAAGAACCAGTCTTCTCTGATCTTCAGTATCTTCGCTTCAGAAGAGACCAGTCGGTCACCGAACAGAAAGACAGGTTTTAAGAAAGTCACATCCTCAGATTCAGCAGATTTTAGTTTACCGCTCTCCATCATACTCTGGAGGAAAATCGGCAAGTGGTTCTGGATTTGCAGCATTCTCTCACGAGGTTGGTTCTGTAAGATAGCATCCTTCACAGGGTTGATCACCGCCTCATCAAAATCAACTTCCATTTGACATAGAGAAGCGTCTAGGAGGACCTCATTCAGCAAAGGGATTGTCATCGACACTGGCACAACAAAAGTAAAAGTCAGGCAAAAAGACAAAATGTGTCAAGCAGCCTAGCGCATCGTCAGGGTGTAAACCCATGCGCTTCAGCTTCAGCGCATCATACCTATGCGCATCAGCATTGGAGCTTCGGCTCATCATCAGGGCGTAAGCCCATGCGCGTCAACATTGGAGCTTCGGTACATCATCAGGGCGTAAACCCATGCGCGTCAGCAAAGGCTTCGGCGCATCATCAGGGTATAAAACCCATGCGCGTCAGCAAATAAACCTCGGTGCATAATAAAGGCCTGAACCTATGCACGTCGGCGGGTTAAAACCTCGACGTATCATCAGGACAGAAGTCCATACGCGTCGGCAGGAGTTAGGGCAGTATGACCCAAAGCTTGTGTGAAAGAGACGACACCCACCCGTCACCGCGGGACGAACGTCGGCCAGAGTCGCGATGGTGACAGGAGCATCCTCGTCGCCGAACTCTGCCGGCTCATTTCCCTTGCTAGCACCGTCGCAGGAAGTTTTGGAAGCCATTCTCTCAAAGAAGAAAAGTTAGGGTTTTGAAGAAAACTCTAAAGAAAGCAAAGGCACAGAGAAGAAGAACTCCCTCTCTCTCCATCTCTTGCCTATTTATAGGGCTTGGCCGCACGCGTGAACCGTTGACGTGTGATCTCAGCCGTCGCCTCGGGCTCTGTCAAGAGATAACCGCAAATAAAACCCAAAAGATCATCATTAATCTTTTCGGTTACCGAGGCATCATCATTTGCATTAACTGAGCGGAGCATGCGCCCCATCATTAATGCGCGGAGTATCTATGTGCCCCGACAGACATGCGCCTCTACCACCATGCTTCTTATTCAAAGTATTCCAAAACTTATCCAAAAGTTTTGAAAACTTTGAAGGGGGTCTTGTAGAAGCATGGAATTTCACAACCAGAAAGTCCATGCGCCAGACTACATGTGCCAGAGATCAGCCAATACTTCACAGCAAAACAACAAATCTAGACATTCGAAAAGGAACTTTTTATTACATATAAAAGTCTATTACATGCCTAAAGAAAAGGTTGTACAAAGGAGAGTTTCTACAAAGAAAAGATCTTAAGTCTACAACCAGCAATCATCATGCGCCCTCAGTCAGGCGCATCCCACCATGCGCCCTCAGCAAGGCACATCCATTTCAGCAGCTCAGTTATGTGCATCCCAGTTATGTGCATCATTTTCAGCAGCTCAGTTATGTGCATCCCAGTTATGTGTATCCCTTCAGCAACCCAGTTATGTGCCACCCTTCCAGCCAGACTCACCTGATAAATGCTTCGACTAATGAAGCATTTATTGAACAGAGGAAGGAAGAGCTCTCCAAACCAAGGAAGCGAAGAGCACCACAAATCTGTGGCCAGGAGAGGCTTCGAAAGAGCCTCCAAAGACCATGGAAGACCGCAATCGAAATGCGGCTAAAGGAGCAGCTTCCAAACCCACCAGAGTGGGCAATACCCACTTTGAAGGAAGAAAGAGCCTAGCCCCGCAATTCCGATCTACGGCTCTTCCTGCACAAAGAAGACGAGGCCCGGGCATCCCTATCTTTGGATGCAACAGGCACCTTCTGCCTGCCTCGAAAGCCCTCGACTCCGACTTTTTGATGTAACAGTCACCTTCAAGTGCATCAATGAAGACACGGCGTCGCATCTTCACCCTCGGGAGCATTTCGTCAACAGAATGCACTCGAGTACACAAGTTCATAACGAAAGTACGTGAGAGAACGAGAAGCAAACCCTCTCTCCATGCCACTATTTATAGGCCGGGCAAATCAAACCCATGCGCCAAGTGGATGGCTCTCCGAATTTCGTGTAATGAACTTGCATTAAATAGATGAACCAGGCGCTTCGAATTCAGCCAAGTCAAGACGGCTATTTAAAGCACTTGAAGAACGTAACAGTCGCTGCATTAAAGAATGTGTCACGAAACGGATGTGCCGGCCAGCCCGTGCATCATATACTGACGTGCCCTTCAACACCAAGCGCATCACAGAGGATGCGCCCCCATGCGTCCCCATACGCCTAGTGGAGCGCCAATCGATGCGCCCACTCAGCTGTCCATCGAATGTCACCAACATTAAATGCTGAACTGACAGAGTTGGCAGCACGCCTCCCGAAGTCTGAACAGTTGACAGCTTTTTCAGAAGACGAAGCGTCGGCAACGTCAACATCATCATTACCTTACCCCGACGGCTACTACCACGTGGCCACCCAACCATCCGCATATGCCTCAAAAGCCATGCGCCTCAGACTCTTCACTGATCCCTAAAGACAGAAGAAAAGTCTCCATTTGAAGCTCTACATGCGCCTCAAAAGCCATGCGCCCCAGACTGCTCTCTGATCCCAAAAGACAGAAGGAAAGTCGCCTACATGCACCTCAAAAGCCATGCACGCAGAATGGTTTGTGACTCCTAAAGGTTACGAGCCAAAGTCTCCTCATGCGTCCAATCTAAGGCGCATCTCACCAGATCATTCCCCACCAAATTCGAGATCTCCGAGCCATGAGTCGACGACACGTGTCCTTTGACTCAACTCACCCAAGATCTCAGCAACAGAAAGATCTTCTTTCCTGCTACGTGCCGGCTCACAACAGCAACATGAAGAAGTCAACCCCTCAATCAGGGCGTATCGTCCATGCGCCTCCATCAGCAATCACCACGTGGCATCCCCGCGTACAGGCGCATCCTACATGCGCGCATGAGCAGCCAGCCTGCAAAGTTATAAATAGAAGGATCATTTCCTTCTCACAGGACGCACAGAATACTCAACGAACGAACATATCACCAGAGAGGCAGATACAGACACTCAACGTCTTCCTCCTTTCAGCAAGCTTCAGCACCCAGAGCAATCCAAACCTTCAGAGAACCGATAACCGTCGTCAGCTCGTCAACGGAGTCAACGCATTACCACTCGCTCCATCGGTACAAGGGACCCAGATAAACAAAAGTGTACTCCTAGGACTACATCTAAGTCCTATATTGTAACACTGTTCTGTTTGTATTGAAATTTGCAAATCAAAGAATTTTAATGGCAAACATATTCCACGTTATGGAATGGCTTCTTCGGAACCAAGTCCCATATTCAGCGGGTTACGCCTCGAGGATTGGCTCTGCGACTGAGTCAGAAGAGACCTCCCGTTGCTCTGGTTTTCATGTTGCACTTGATTTGGCTTTGGCTTTAGCTTTCGTGAATGCGTTTTTCGTGAATGTTTTCGATGGGTTTTCGTGAAGCATTTTCGAGCTTCACATTCATATCGAATATCCTTGAATTATACAGTGTTCTAATCGATTGCTTATGCGATTGCAGGTGATCGCGTAGGCGACGTCAGCGCAGCCAACCGGTCGCTCGCTTGAAGCAAGGCTAAGGCGAGTGGCTGACCACCTTCGTCTCGTCCCTCTACTTCAAAACTCAATATGTGAAGTAAATGAATGCTTGTCATAATAGTGTAGAATCAAAGAAATTGTGGCACGATTCTTTACGAAATATTTGCTATCAAACTGCCGGTTTTGAAAATGGAAAATGCACTTTCTTATGCAAATCCACTTAGCCTATGCAAACAATGAATGAATCGATTAACGTTTATCGCAACGGTATGACTAAGGAAGCAAAATCGATTAAGTCTAAAAGAAAATGGTCATTGGACAACTTGTCGACAAGGTGAAGTTTCCTCGAACGGTTGCCTAGGCCAAGGGACCGGTTCGGCCCGGAAAGAACGAGTGTAGCAGCGCCAATCCTTTATCGACGCGAGTTATGCAGGCACTTTCACACAGGGCTCGCTACCCGACGCGAAAGGGACGTCGTCTAACCAAATGCTATAGTCCACGATGGCTTGACATTGCCAGTGGCCTTTATACCCTTTCCAATGCTTAACAGGTGCACGGGACACGGGATGAACATGATCGTTGCTTAATGATATACAAGTTCATATGCTTGCCTCAAAACATGTTAATATGCAAATCGAATAGATGGTTAGAAAGATCATTGAAATAGCTAGCTAACATGTTTACGAAACTTCTTGAATCAAATGCAGAGCTTGGATTTAATTAGCCATTCGCCAGTAGATGTGTTTCATGCTAATCCTCGCTCCTTGCAGGTCCCACGAACCAGGAAGGACGCGCCAGCTAGCTCGGCGGCATTCGTGACTTTTGAAGCTTCGGCCGTGCGTCGAAGACTTACTCTGCAACTCCACTTTTGAAGGCTCTCGACAGTCCAAGGCAAATGACTCAGCGTCCCTCCCATCTAGGTCAATGGAGTACTTGTGTATATTGAGGGATGTGTGCAATGTATGGAATAGCTATCTCATCGATACTCTTTTATAATCGAGTCATGTTGTAGCCCGTGCGACAATGAGTCTTGTATCGGAGTCTGTAAAAGATGTTCATTATCAATAAAGATTAAGTTTTCTTTACTCATTGTGTGTATTAATTTGTCTGCATACTCTCTTAGATCTCGTGTCTCGGATTACCTTATGACTAGGCCTTGTGCGATCGCAAATTGGGTTCGCATGGCATCACGTCCGGGGGACGACTATCGATTCGACAGAACCGGGACGTGACATAATGGTATCAGAGCACGTCTTTACGTCCTTGGCCTCCAGTGTCGAGTTCTAGTCTCCAACCGTTGACCTCATGTCGATGAGAAGAGTTGTTCCATACGCTGAACCCAGGACATTTTCTGAAACTAACGAGAGTTACCTTTCCTTTTCCCTGCAGTTACGGGAGCTCAGGTGGAAGACGAAACGAGCGCTTCCAGTAGCTCGAGTGCTTCTAGACCTGAGCATTCCGTCAACCAACGAGAATGACGCCTACTGTAGCCGAACCTTCCGGCGACCCGATGCAACGTATGCTGCAGATGCTTGAAATGCAGCAACGTCAAAATAAGCTCCATCGTCAGCAAGCGGAGGCTCGTCAGACTCAATTTGAAAATAGGTTCGAGGCACAATTCAAGCTGCAGCAGCAGCAACTGAATACCCTTCAGCAGATCGTACAGTCGGTCGTCGGCAACAACAACAACTCAACGATGACACCTGCCGTGACCCAGCCTGCGTTCGATCCAACGAAGTTGAACCAGAGGTGCCTGCGCTCTCACCTGCAGCACCGAGAAGTTCTAACTTCGACGTGTCAAAATTCACGAAAAGCTGCCGTACTTCTTTCAACTGCACAGAAGATCCCTCCGTGGCGATCGACTGGTTGGAGGAGCTGGAAGACAAGTTCGAGCTTCTGGGTGTCGAGGACTCGAAGAAAGTCGCGTGTGCTTAACTTTTACTTCGAATGAAGGCGCACGATTGGTGGGTTGTGCAGAAGCGGGCTATTCGACGTGAAGACGAGACGGCGGCGATCTCATGGGCGACATTCAGAAATGCGTTCGAGAATGAATATCTTTCTGTAGCCGTGTGACAGGAAAAAGAAAATGAGTTCATGCAGTTGACGCAAGGGAATATGACTGTACGACAATATGCGACCAAATTCAACAAACTGGCCAAGTTTGCTGGAGACTATCTACCTACTATTGCAAGTCGAGCAAAGCGATTTGTAGTAGGCCTGCGTTCCACTATCCGTGCTCATGTTTCGGTGCCGGAATACAAAACTGTGGGCGAGGCACTCAACCACGCCATCCGTCTGGAGTTCGAGTATCCTCCTACTACTACCGGCGCTGTTAACTTTAATAACAAACGCCATAGTAATGCGGGAGGCAACAACACACATAAGCGTCAATATTGCGACAACCAGACGAAGGAACGGATGGTCTACAATTTCTGCCACAAGGACGGGCACCTGGACACCGACTGCCGACTTAAGAACAGAGTCTGTTTCGCATGCGACAAAAGAGATCACCTCGTAAGGGACTGCCTGGAAGCTACGTCGAACCAACGCCCCCCGTAACATCGACAAAACTGAGGCCAAGCACCTCGAGCTCTGTAGCGCCCCGCTTTCGATAGGCGACGAAACTTCATAATATGCTAGCACCGAGTCAGATCGGCCGGGAACTTAGATGGCCATCTGACTCGATCGCTAAGCTTGGTAAACGTTAACGCCTTGCGGCATCGTTTCAATTCGATTTGGACGGAAGATACGAGAATTAATCCAACTAATGGAACGACTTTTGTTGGAACAAGTCCTAGATGCAGCGGGCTGCGTCTCGACGCACGAGCTCTCTATAAGAGTCCCTTCGACGGAACCGGACCGCTGTATGGTTTTCTTGGAGCTTTGCCGCTTGGCTTGATTGAAGTGCTTTCGCGTCGTTTTCAAGGATGCAATTACAAATTTCGATACAAGGGGAAAAGAAGGAAATCTAACTAAGTGTTGATGCATTGCAGGAGCTCGCGTAACTAAGGATTGACGTTGCGTAGCGCTTCGACGACCTGCACGAAGCCAAGTAATCGGTGGGTAATTCGGCCTTCTTTTCTATTCTGTCCCGCAAACTTAATCCTTGCTTCGAATCTATTCAAATCGAACGATGCCAAGTTAATTGCATGCCAATCCACTAAGTCAAGAACTCGAAAAAAACGTATCGATTTACAAATACAAGTTTTTCACATAAACCAAAAAGTTTAAGGTTTACAGAAAAAGATAGACTATTTCAAGTGCTGCAAAATATTATGAAACGTGAACATGGGTTTTGATGCCTCGGACAATTTGGTGCCTACGGGACGCTAAATCGAGTGTATGGCTTCGGGGAAAAATGAATCGATGCATAAGTTGCCATAAATGATAATGTCGTTGAATACTGTCCGCGCTATACAAAACTGTTACATATGTTAAACTGTTCACGCATTGGCATGGTCATGGACAGCTTGTGCACAAGTTGATATTTTTCCTCGAATCGATATCCGGGGCATCGGAATCGAATCGGCCTAGGGGGAATGAATAATCGTGCTTCGGCACTGATGCATTGCGGGACCGTCAGTCAGGCTTGCAACCTAGACTGAGCGGGCCGAAATGCCGTTGAGATAGTCCCACGTGATGTGTAACATCAATGACCGCATATAAGATAGTAGCATGCTCACATATTGTCTTATGTAGGGTAAATATTATCTCTGTTTTCATGCAGGGACGAGCACGGCCGTGGTAAGAAATATGATAAACTGCTATGTTTCACTGTATGCTTTATTACGCAAAGATGGCTATCGAATACGAACTGAATTCATTTAGTTCTAATAGAAAGACAACTCTAAAGCATGCCTACCCTAACAATCAGAGTCGGTTTAGACGAGTGGGTTCGTCTCGTCCACTTAGCAAGTGTGCTAATCCCATTCCCCCAATTTCCCCCGGTGCGATGGACGCGCCCAACTAAACTGGAGCTGAAGTTCGGAGAGGCGTTTTGAAGCTCTTCCTATGCAGAAGTATTTTGAAGCCAATTCAAGTCGACGGCTTTGTATAAAGGGGCGAATGTATGGAACGGCAAGCGTTAGTTCAGGCAACTTGTCGAATGTATCTTCTTTCTATTTTCAATCAATGTAGCCGCAACGGCATCCAATGTAAATTATGACTTGTACTTCGTTGCAAGCTATAAATGAAAAGCATTTCTATCTTCCTATACTGCATCTTATATTCTGATGTGAATTGTGAAGTTTCGACTTGGCGTATTAATATCAAAATTTAACGATAACCATTTGAGAACTTGTCATCTTGCCTTGCACGAGCGCAACTCCAGGCTCGTGCGGCATCACGCCTTAGCGAGGACGATCGAATCGGCAAAGTAACACCGGGGACGAACGGTTTGTCGACTCGGGGCGTGACAAATTGGTATCAGAGCACAGTTATGTTTCCTCGGATTTTCGAAAGATGTTTCATTATTGGAATGTCCGTTGGGATGGCTCGATTGAATGCTTGTCGGCATGTTGTGTGAAATAAAAGTTTCATACAGGTAAGCCCGTAGATATTTTTGAAAAATACTAACGGGTTTACTCTGTTTTGTAGGAATGACTAAGAAAAGGTACAATCCCGCCCCAACCCAAACTGTAGATAGTACGTCGAGCACAAAAAGCACCGAGCCTAGCGAGACGACTATACAAAAGATGCTACAGTTGATGGAGCTGCACCAGCAGCAGCTTCAGACACAATTCAAAGCCCAATTCGAAGTGCAACAAAAACAGATGAATGCCCTG
Organism: Iris pallida; assembly: GCA_029216955.1. Taxonomy (NCBI): domain Eukaryota; kingdom Viridiplantae; phylum Streptophyta; class Magnoliopsida; order Asparagales; family Iridaceae; genus Iris; species Iris pallida. The sequence continues at coordinate 20,592,439 of JANAVB010000194.1, forward strand.
ACTCAGATAGTCAGCAGAATGGCGGGCAACACGAAGACGATGGACGAAGGGCCCGAGGGAAACCAAGGCAACCAAGAAGAAAATGAGAAAGAAGAGACTCAACCGCAAATGATAGATTCTTCTTCCTTGTTCAAGGCAAAGGAGTTCCGCAAGATGAATCCACCGAAGTTCAACGGCCGAGCGGAGCCCGATGTGATCGTAGGATGGCTCGCGGAGATGGAGGACCTGTTTAATCTACTTAGCATTGAAGGGTCCCAGCGGGTAACTTGTGCGGCGTTACAGCTGCAACTAAGGGCGTACGACTGGTGGGCCGCTAAAAAACAGGAGATCTATGAAGCCGATACAGACGCCACGATCTCCTGGAAAATATTCAAGGAAGCCTTCCTCGAATAATACGTTCCTCGTGCCGTCCGTCAACAAAAAGAAGACGAGTTCATGACGCTACGACAGAGAAATATGTCTGTCGACGATTATGATTCGAGCTTCTCAAAGCTGGCAAAGTTTACCGGCGCCTTTCTGCCCAACAAGGAAGCCTGGTGTGAACGCTTCCAACAGGGCCTAAATGACGAACTGCGAAGGGACGTCGTGAATCAAAGGTGCCGAACATACCGTGAGTCCTATAATGCCGCTCTTAATAGTGAACGCATCTTTGGCCATATGTCGAGTAGAGGCATTCGTAACCACTTCAACAAGCGTCCTAACGATGCCGGCGCCGGGGGATCGGGAATAACAAAGCGTCCGAACAGGTTCGATGACCGAGGCCATGGCAGTCAGCACTGCACCAGGTGTGGTAGGCGTGGGCACCGAACCGTCGACTGCATCACGAGATCTTGCTATAAGTGTGGCGAGGTAGGCCATATAGTTACATATTGTCCGCACAAAGGTCCGAATCAACACAACCCACCGAGGAACGTCCCGAACCCGCATAAAGCGACGATACTGCAAGGCGCAAATGCGGTGCCCGTCAACCAGCAGAACCAACGCCACGGAGCTCAAGGCCGAGTTTATGCCTTAACTCAGGACGAGGCGTTTGCGTCCGATACTGTTGTAACAGGTATATTACTCTACAAAAGTATACCTGCTCGAGTATTATTCGATTCGGGTGCGACGCATAGCTTTATATCTTCTGATTTTGCGAAAGAAAATAAAATAACCATGCAATCACTAGATATAAATATTAGCGTTAGCACTCCGTCGGGAGTCGATATGCCTGCGAACTTTATTTGTAGGGATGGCCACATTTGCGTCGGAGGAAGATATCTAACCTTGGATGCCGTCGTACTAGACATAAAAGATTATGACATAATCCTGGGCATGGATTGGTTGGGCGCTTGTCATGCAACGATCGAGTGCGCGGAGAAGAGAGTGGTGTTTCGTCTTCCTGGCGAGACAGAGTTCTCATATTCGTGCGGTACGGCCTCGAAGACGGCGATGATGGTATCGGCAATCTCGGCAAGGCGTATGCTGCGTTCCGGCTGCGCGGGATACTTGGCATCTGTTCGAGACACGCGGACGGATAATACAAACACAATGCAGACTGATGTTGTGGCAGAATTTCTCGACGTTTTTCCTGACGAGATGCCTGGGATGCCGCCGGATCGAGAAATTGAATTCAGCATCGACACCTTTCCGGATACACGGCCGATATCCAAGGCGCCTTACCGAATGGCTCCAGCAGAACTGAAGGAGCTGAAGGTGCAATTACAAGAGTTGCTAGACCGCGGATTTATTCGCCCTAGCGTCTCTCCGTGGGGAGCTCCCGTACTGTTCGTGAAGAAGAAAGATGGGTCGTTGCGACTATGCATCGACTATCGTGAACTCAACAAGGCGACCGTGCGGAACAAGTATCCTTTGTCGCAAATCGATGACTTGTTTGACCAACTGCAAGGCGCGTCTGTATTTTCAAAAATCGATCTTCGTTCAGGCTATCATCAACTGAAGATCAAGTCCGACGACATATCAAAATTTGCCTTCCGTACTCGATATGGTCACTACGAATTCCTCGTCATGCCGTTCGGTTTGACGAATGCCCCGACCGCTTTCATGGATCTGATGAACCGAGTCTTCCGACCTCAAATAGATAAATTTGTAGTCATATTCATCGACGATATCCTTGTCTACTCAAAGAATCGGGAAGAGCACGCGAAACATTTGAAGACGGTACTGCAGATTCTGCGTGAAAACAAACTATACGCCAAGCAAAGTAAGTGCGAGTTCTGGATGAGTAGCGTGACATTTCTCGGGCACGTAATCTCTGCCGAAGGTGTCGCGGTGGACCCAAAGAAGATTGATGCGGTGGTGGATTGGAAACGACCTGCCCCGGCTAGCGACATTCGGAGCTTCCTGGGCTTAGCGGGCTACTATCGTAGATTCGTGAGAAGCTTCTCAAAACTAGCGTCGCCTCTGACTCGCCTCACCCAGAAGGGAGTAGTATTCGAATGGAGCGACGACTGTGAATCCAGCTTTCAAGAGTTGAAGCAACGGCTCGTCTCAGCTCCAATCCTTGTACTTCCAGACGGTCCCGAAGGCTTTCAGATATTCAGCGACGCATCAGAAACTGGCCTCGGGTGCGTACTCATGCAGAGAGACAAAGTCATCTCCTACGCTTCACGGCAGTTGAAGCAGCACGAGAAAAATTACCCGACGCACGACTTAGAATTGGCGGCGATCGCCTTTGCATTGAAGTTATGGCGGCACTATCTCTATGGTGTAGCATGCAGAATCTACACATATCATAAAAGCCTGAAGTACTTGTTCACGCAACGGGAACTCAACCTACGACAGCGACGATGGCTCGAACTCATAAAAGATTACGAGCTAACGATCGAGTACACGCCGGGCAAGGGAAACGTGGTGGCCGACGCACTCAGCAGAATGTTTATGGGAACACTGGCCATAAACAAAGAAATACGGCGAGACCTTGAAGCGATGGGTATCGAACTCGAAATTGAGTATCGACACCTGTACCTAGCTCAACTGAAGTTAGGATCGAGCCTGCTTAGCAAGATAAAGACCGCACAGGAGGACGACTCATTCCTGAAGAAGATGCGCGAGCTGATTTCAACGGGAAGGGCGACTGACTTTGCGGAAGACGGAGACGGGACGATACGACTAAAAGGAAGGCTCTGCATTCCTGAAACTGCCGAACTCAGAAAAGAAATTCTGACGGAGGCGCATTATGCGAAGTACTCGTTACATCCTGGGAGCACCAAGATGTACAAGGACTTGCACACAAACTTTTGGTGGCACAGCATGAAGAAAGACGTTGCTACGTTCGTATCGCAATGCATGGCGTGTCAGCAGGTGAAGGCAGAACACCAGAGGCCCGGCGGAGAGCTGCAGAACATCCCCATTCCCGAGTGGAAGTGGGACAATATCTCGATGGATTTCATTGTGGGATTTTCGAAGACGCCGCAGGGGAATGACGCGATTTGGGTCATTGTTGATAGATTGACCAAGTCGGCTCACTTCATCGCAATTAAAGTAGGATGGAGCGTCGATCGGTTAGCGCAAATCTACGTCGATGAGATTGTTCGACTGCACGGGGTGCCGGCCTCAATAATTTCGGACAGAGACGGGCGATTCCTATCGCGTTTCTGGACGAGCCTCCAAGCGGCGATGGGAACCAAACTGAACTTTAGTTTGGCGTACCATCCCCAAACAGACGGATAGACGGAGAGGGTGAATCAAATCCTAGAAGACATGCTACGTCTGTGTGCGATCGACCTAAAGACTAGTTGGGATACGCATTTGTCGCTTGCGGAGTTTGCGTATAACAACAGTTATCAGTCGAGTATTCAGCTGGCTCCATACGAAGCGCTCTACGGGAGGAAGTGCCGTTCGCCGATATGCTGGGATGACGTCGGAGAGCGACAAGTGCTGGGACCGGAACTAGTGGAGCAGGCCGTCGAAAAGGTCCGCTTGATCCGAGATAGACTCCGCATCGCGCAAAGTCGACAAAAGAGCTACGCAGATCTTCGTCGACGACCACTAGAGTTCTTGGCCTGGGATCATGTGTTTCTGAAAGTAACGCCCATGCGCGGAGTGATGCGGTTCGGCGTTAAAGGCAAATTGAGCCCGAGATTTGTAGGCCCCTTCGAGATCATTGAGCGAGTTGCGACGGTTGCTTATCGGATCGTACTACTTCCTGCCTTAGCCGATGTGCACGATGTTTTCCACGTTTCACAACTTCGAAAATATGTGAACGATCCAAGTCATGTGGTTAGCTTCGATCAGTTGGAGCTACGTACTGACTTGTCTTACTCGGAGGAGCCTATTCAAATTTTGGACCGCAAGGAAAAGGTGCTACAAAATCGGTCGATGTCCTTGGTCCGCGTGCTTTGGCGGAACCATACAGTCGAGGAGTCGACGTGGGAGATAGAGGCGGAGATGAAGGAGAAGTACCCTGCGTTGTTCGTCTAAATTAAGGTCCGACCCTTGTTCTTAAGTTTCGGGACGAAACTTTTTCTTAGTGGTATATTATGTAGCGCCCCGCTTTCGATAGGCGACGGAACTTCATAATATGCTAGCGTCGAGTCAGATCGGCCGGGAACTTAGATGGCCATCTGACTCGATCGCTAAGCTTGGTAAACGTTAACGCCTTGCGGCATCGATTCAATTCGATTTGGACGGAAGATACGAGAATCGATCCAACTAATGGAACAACTTCTGTTGGAACAAGTCCTAGATGCAGCGGGCGGCGTCTCGGCGCGCGAGCTCTCTATAAGAGTCCCTTCGACGGGACCGGACCGCTGTATGGTTTTCTTGGAGCTTTGCTGCTTGGCTTGATTGAAGTGCTTTCGCGTCGTTTTCAAGGATGCAATTAAAAATTTTGATGCAAGGGGAAAAGAAGGAAATCTAACAAAGTGTTGATGTATTGTAGGAGCTCGCGTAACTAAGGATTGACGTTGCGTAGCGCTTCGACGACCTGCACGAAGCCAAGTAATCGGTGGGTGATTCGGCCTTCTTTTCTATTCTATCCCGCAAACTTAATCCTTGCTTCGAATCCATTCAAATCGAACGATGCCAAGTTAATTGCATGCCAATCCACTAAGTCAAGAACTCGGGAAAAACGTATCGATTTACAAATACAAGTTTTTCACATAAACCAAAAAGTTTAAGGTTTACAGAAAAAGATAGACTATTTCAAGTGCTGCAAAATATTATGAAACGTGAACATGGGTTTTGATGCCTCGGACAATTTGGTGCCTACGGGACGCTAAATCGAGTGTATGGCTTCGGAGAAAAATGAATCGATGCATAAGTTGCCATAAATGATAATGTCGTTGAATACTGTCCGCGCTATACAAAACTGTTGCATATGTTAAACTGTTCACGCATTGGCATGGTCATGGACAGCTTATGCACAAGTTGATATTTTTCCTCGAATCGATATCCGGGGCATCGAAATCGAATCGGCCTAGGGGGAATGAATAATCGTGCTTCGGCACTGATACATTGCGGGACCGTCAGTCAGGCTTACAACCTAGACTGAGCGGGCCGAAATGCCGTTGAGATAGTCCCACGTGATGTGTAACATCAATGACCGCATATAAGATAGTAGCATGCTCACCTATTGTCTTATGCAGGGTAAATATTATCTCTGTTTTCATGAAGGGACGAGCACGGCCGTGGTAAGAAATATGATAAACTGCTATGTTTTACTGTATGCTTTATTACGCAAAGATGGCTATCGAATACGAACTGAATTCATTTAGTTCTAATAGAAAAACAACTATAAAGCATGCCTACCCTAACAATCAGGGTCGGTTTAGACGAGTGGGTTCGTCTCGTCCACTTAGCAAGTGTGCTAATCCCATTCCCCCAATTTCTTCAGGTGCGACGGGCGTGCCCAACTAAACTGGAGCTGAAGTACGGAGAGGCGTTTTGAAGCTCTTTCTATGCAGAAGTATTTTGAAGCCAATTCAAGTCGACGGCTTTGTTTAAAGGGGCGAATGTATGGAACGGCAAGCGTTAGTTCAGGCAACTTGTCGAATGTATCTTCTTTCTATTTTCAATCAATATAGCCGCAACGGCATCCAATGTAAATTACGACTTGCACTTCGTTGCAAGCTATGAATGAAAAGCATTTCTATCTTCCTATACTGCATCTTATATTCTGATGTGAATTGTGAAGTTTCGACTTGGCGTATTAATATCAAAATTTAACGATAACCATTTGAGAACTTGTCATCTTGCCTTGCACGAGTGCAACTCCAGGCTCGTGCGGCATCACGCCTTAGCGAGGACGATCGAATCGGCAAAGTAACACCGGGGACGAACGGTTTGTCGACTCGGGGCGTGACAGGCTCCACCGACCGCACATCAGAATGGCCAAGACCGTTGCTCCAATGCTCAGGGTTGCATCTACGCCATGACTCGGGACGAAGCGCTTGCATCTGATACAGTCGTGACAGGTATACTGCAATTCAATAATAAACCCGCTCATGTATTGTTTGATTCAGGTGCCACGAATAGTTTTATATCGGCGGACTTTGTCGCCGAGCACAAGTTTTTCTTGACACCTCTGGGCCTCGATCTCTCTGTTAACATACCGTCGGGCACGATACTACTTACAAATTTAGTCTGTAAAGACGGAATCATCTGTATAGGTGGTCAAAAGGTCAGTCTCGATACGATAGTTCTAAATATTAAGGACTACGATATCATTCTGGGGATGGATTGGCTCGGTCCGTACAACGCAACCATAGTCTGCGCTGAAAAGAAGGTCACATTCCGTATACCTGGAGTGCCTGAATTCTGCTACTCGTGTGGTGAGGCATCGCCGACCTGCATGGTGATCTCCGCAATATCTGCTCGACGGATGCTGCATTCCGGGTGCGAAGGCTATCTAGCTTCCGTTCGAGACATACGACATGATCGTGCAAACATGGGTCAGACCGACGTTGTGGCATAATTCCCTGATGTGTTCCCGGATGAGCTGTCCGGCATGCCGCCCGGTCGAGAGATTGAGTTCACTATCGATACCTTTCCCGACACTCGACCGATCTCGAAAGCCCCATACAGAATGGCCCCTACAGAGCTTAAAGAACTAAAGGTGCAGTTACAGGAATTGCTCAACAAGGGATTCATCCGACCCAGCGTCTCGCCCTGGGGAGTGCCCGTGCTGTTCGTCAAGAAGAAGGATGGCTCTATGCATCTTTGTATCGACTACCACGAGCTGAACAAGGCCACCGTCCGAAATAAATATCCCCTGTCCCGCATCGACGATCTGTTTGATCAACTTCAGGGAGCCATGGTGTTCTCAAAAATTGATCTGCATTCGGGTTACCATCAACTCAAGATCAAGCCGGACGATGTACCGAAGTCTGCCTTTCGCACTCGATACGGCCATTACGAGTTCCTGTTAATGCCGTTCGGCCTAACGAACGCCTCTGCTGCTTTCATGGATTTAATGAATCGGGTGTTCCGACCATTCCTCGACAAGTTCGTAGTAGTCTTTATCAACGATATGCTCGTCTACTCGAAGAATAGGCAGCAACATACTGAGCATCTGCGGACCGTGCTTCAGACCCTTCGAGAAAATCAACTATAAGCGAAGCGAAACAAATATGAATTTTGGCTGAGTAGCATCGCATTCCTCGGACACATCATTTCAGCTGAAGGCATTGCGGTCGACCCCAAGAAAGTTGAAGCCGTTGTCGATTGGAAGAGGCCAACGTCCATCAGCGAGATTCGAAGTTTCCTTGGCTTAGCGGGATACTATCGACGCTTCGTGAAAGACTTCGTGAAGATCGCATTGCCCCTGACTCGCCTCACCAGAAAGGAGTCGTATTTGACTGGTCAGACGACTGCGAAGCTTTATTCCAAGAATTAAAGCAACGGCTCGTCTCGGCCCCGATACTCACACTTCCAGAAGGGACTGAGGGTTTCCAGATATTCAGCGATGCGTCCGATCAGGGCTTGGGGTGTGTGCTGATGCAGCGAAACAAGGTGATATCTTTTGCTTCCCGACAGCTAAAGTCGTACGAGAAAAATTATCCCACGCACGGCCTGGAGTTAGCGGCGATTGTGTTTGCATTAAAATTGTGGCGTCACTACCTCTATGGCATGGCATGCATGATCTACACCGATCATAAGAGCCTCAAGTATCTATTCACGCAGTGGGAACTGAACTTGCGGCAGAGGCGCTGGCTTGAACTGGTCAAGGATTACGACTTGACTATCGACTATACGCCGAAAAGAGAAATGTTATGGCGGACGTTTTGAGTCGGAAGTACATTGCCTCGTTATCCATCGACCCCAGACTGCTACATGACCTAGAAGAGATGGGCATCAAGCTCCGAGTCAGATTCTGGAATGTGCAGTTGGCAAAGTTGCAGTTAGAGCCGAGCTTGCTTGATAAGATCAAGACCGCTCAGACGGACGATCCATACCTGAAGAAAGTGCAAGAGCTACTCTCAACGGGCAGGACGACAGACTTTGCGGAATACGAAACCGACGTGCTTCGATTGAAGGGTAGGCTATGCATTCCAGACGATTCAGAACTCAGAAAGAAGATCCTGTCGGAGGCGCACTATGCGAAATACCTTGCATCCCGGTAGCACGAAGATGTACAAGGACCTCCGCACAAACTTCTGGTAGCACGGGATTAAAAGAGATGTGGCACTCTTCGTGTCGCAATGCATGGCCTGTCAGCAGGTAAAAGCTGAACACCAAAGACAGGGCGGGGAGATGCAGAATCTGGCGATTTCAGAATGGAAGTGGCAGCACATGTGCATGGATTTCATTGTTGGTCTGCCAAAGACGCCGCGGAGAAATGATGCCATCTGGGTCATCGTCAATCGATTAACCAAGTCAGCGCACTTTATTGCCATCAAAGTTACTTGGAGCGTTGATCGCCTGGCGCAGATATATCTTGATGAGATAGTATGGCTGCACGGAGTTCCAGTATCCATCATCTCTGATCAGGATTCATGGTTCATGTCGCGATTCTGGAGTAGCCTTCAGTCGGCGCTGGGTACCAAGCTGCAGTTCAGCTCAGCTTACCATCCTCAGACCGATGGCCAAACGGAGCGCGTCAATCAGATCCTCGAAGACATGCTATGACTCTGCGCAATTGACTTCAAATCTGTCATGCCTCACTCCTGCAGGAGCGATCATCCTCGCTAAGACATGATGCCGCACGGCCTAGGTTGCGCCCGTGCAAGGCCAAGTCCAGAAACGGCCGATTTGAGCTAGGCCACAGAGTCGCACAGAGTGTCCCTATTTGCAGCAAAAAGTAAATAAACACAAGTGGAAGCGAATTCAAACTCTTTATTGATTTTCAAGAAGTCTACAAGCGGCGCTAGGCCGATATTACAAATCGCTCAAGCTCTCTCTCTATATGAAACATAAAAGGCATGCCAAGTGACTTACAAGATAGAATGATTCATGGCGATGTTTCGATATATTATGTCCCGTATATGGTGCTTCAGCTCCTTGCAACGCTCCAAGGCTCCAGAGATAGCTCCGCGCCTTAGCACGTTCGATAGAAGCTCTTGCACCCGCCGACTTCTCCTGCTTCCTGCAAGCAGACTGTGGGGTTATCAGTACATTGTTATGCACTGGTGGGAAGGCTAGCACGCCCACAATGATATCATTACCAAACACATTCCATTTACTTTCGTGTACCGTCTATCATTTATTGTCTTTCTAATCTTGCCTTAGGATCAGTTTCATGCCTATTTCATAACCTATCTCGTGTTGCCAATTTCAAGTGTTGCATGGAAATACATGCATGACTTACCCATACTTACCGTCCGACCTTCCCTGTTCAATATAAACCAAGTTAGTCAACAATTCATATACTTTCAACTCTACATGATTCACGTAAACATTCAGTACCAAGGGCGTGTTCCTGCCTTAGATTCTAATGCATCGTAGGCGTATTTCCTTTGCCGAAGTACTCTCGATCATTTGGTGTGTCATATTCAAGCCTGTTCAGAAGGCACTTCATTTAGTTAACTTAGACTACTTTGATTTCAATGCAAGGACTTGCACGTGGATTGCCACCAGCAAAGCCCACTTAACTCTATATGCACCGGTCGCTGGCACCACAAGCCATTTTGGACCCTTTTTCCCTTGGTATTTCGCAACTATTCAGAGCGTGCGGCTGGTACACGTTGATAGTGTCTTGAAATATCCTGCACTTACGTCCCCCGGGTAGCCAAGCCCCCCCAGGCAACCCGTAAGCCCCTTTGATTCTACCTAGGCCAGCATATCCTCCCTTTGATCATGCCGCAAAATCCCTTTTCTTCACGGCCACGGCATCGCCACCCCTCCCCGTGCCGTTTGTCCACGACCATTTCGTATTAACTTGCCTTTTTAACTTAACGGCTGTCTCTGAGCCGTAGGCTAACCCTTAGCCTTCTTACGTTATCGACCAGGTTGGCGTCCGTGCAGTGCGGGTAGCGAGCCCCGTTGCACGTGCCCGTCACACCTACCGCTAACCATTCTTTTCTTTCTTATCCTTTATTCATTCTTTCATTCGTTGGTTCATTCATTCACTTATCCATTCGTTCTTTCATTCACACATTATGCAACTCCACGTGCGGGAGTCGCCTTGGCGACCCATCGGTCCCATAGTCTTTCAATGTTGCTATACTTTACTAGGGTCGACTATGTTGATAGTCTTCCATTTCATTGTTATAAACCATTCATTGTTTTATTGTTGAACGCATAAGGGACTTGAACGTAAGCTTGTGCCTTAGCACGAGCGTGGAGTGCGGTGCGAGAGTTCTAACATTTTTCATGTTCCTTTCCATATTCTATACAAGCATACAAGATGGGATTATTCTCTTAGCTAGGTGCGTTGAGTCATTTATTAGCATACGCGGTGTTTATCGCCTAGCGATTTCAGTGATAGTGTCCGTATTGTTATGTGTCTAGGCTAAGCAAAGACGGTTCATTGGAGCCACCCACCTTAGCGATGTTCGCATCGGCCGAGCGATACTCAGAGCACGCCTTTAAAAGTCTAAGTCTGGATTCATCTTGATGGGCAAATGTAAGCCTTGTATCGATTCTTCATCAGGTTGATGCCAACTCTTCGGGTCGACGGCTCGTTCGAGTCGTTGTACTTGCCGTTTGAATCGGTGTTCCGCTAGGACGGAGCGGGTCATTACATAATACACCACTCAAAACAAGTCTCGTCCTCGAGACTTCCTGAGTGTAGGTCATCCTACTATTCCTTAACTCGTGTCGTCGTGTTTCTTAGACAATTCTATCGAACGGATCTATCGTTCGAAGGCATCGAGCCATGCTCGGTTATCCTTCCAAGTTTTATGTCGCATGTGTTTGGTGAATTTTATTGGATGACTGTCCATTCATTTAAACTTGATGGTACTTATTCATTTCAAGTGTTTCTTTGACTTGGTTGCTATTTCGACGTATCATGGGACTGAAATGGTCGTACGAGGTGCGTTGTATTTTATCAAACTCGAGAGTCGTAGGCTGAAGCAAACTCACTCATTCCATCATGCGCATCTCAACACCCACTTGCAGCTGTATTCGAGTTCATCATATCGCTGAGTTTGGATCATGCACGCATTCGAGACGTCCCCCGAATACGTACATTTCAACCAAGCTTAGCGACTAGCGAAGTCGGGCAAGCTACTCGTGATAGTTTCGATTTGCCGATCGTTTTGCTAACTTCGATTTAGAACCGAACTCGTGTGCATCTCACTATCGTTTATCTCGATCATCGAGATTATTCGATTCGCTTCTCAAGCGCTCTTGTCAATGAAATCAATACGATTTCTTCTTAGCGGGGTCGACCAAGTCTAAGTAATTTCCGTCCGATTCAAGACCAAGTATTGTACTATCATCGAGTCCGTCTTCCTATCAATGATTCAATTTGTTATCCCAACCAACTTTACTTGCGCATCATCCATTCCTATCATTCGCTTTGTTTGGGGCCAATCTCATCGTCGTTCACGTACACTCCCTATTTCCCATCCTACTCTAAGTATTGCTGCCCCAAGTCAATCGTCCGTCCAGACGATACTGTAAGGTCAATCGCACAAGTTTAATTACTCTCGGCATAGGGTCGTCCGCCTATCCGCTAGGTCATGTCACAGGGTCATAGTTACAACTCAAGTCCGTGGATTATCGTGCCAAGCCGCTGCACGAAGCTTGCCCCAAATCCTATTGTCAAACCATTTGTTTGTTTGTACAGGAGTTTCTACCCAAGCTCGCATCACTCAGACTTCTAAACATCGAGCACGATCACCTATTCGCATCAATGCATTCGTTGTGCGTATTCGAATCCATTCAAATCACCAACTCTAACTAATTCGTATATTCGATCACGAGGTCGTCTAGCTTTGACAATATGTTGCGCCCCAATCTCACGCGAGTCCGATTACCCACGGTGGTTCATAAATCACCATACAACGCTCCCGCGGAATAATCATTCACATCGGGGCGTAACTCTTGCTTGCGTCTAGACTAATTCGTTCTTGATACGCGGATTGGACCTACGCAATCCTCAAATTCAACCATCACGTGCGCTAAGTCATTCTCGAGTCCACCTTCGCATCAAACCACAAGTCAAAGCAATCAGATTGCCACGCCATCCAAGTCCAATCACTCTTACCGTATGAATTACCATATCAGCGCTCACGCAGAGTGATCGTCCTAATCCGGCGTGACACATGTGCGAGGCTGGAGTTGCGCTCGTATAAGATAAGAACGTCAATGTTGTGGTTGTCAACGAAGCAAATCCAAGCATCCTTATTTTCATCAAGCCATATCAATTCGATAGTCTGACTATCATGCGTTCAACTAGAAAATCCTCGAACCAAGTCTATCTTTTCCTCGACACATTTTTAACATCCCAAGTATAGCATCTAACAGAACAATGACATTTGCACGATCGTCATTCGCCGAGTCAGAGTACCCCCGAGTTATCGCATATCGATCTTTGATACACCTCAATACCATCGACGATATGCATAACCTGACGATCTTTCTTTGTAACCGATTTCGAGTCGTGCGTTGATGCTGTTGTCCGAGTTGGATATTCCACAATTTCTTCGATATTCAAGATCAAGTTTGATCGTTATTCCTCAAGCTAGTTTCAAGGTCGTTGTCCAAACTCAAGTCACAATTTATTTGAATCGATCCAAAATCGTGCGCGTGATCCTCTAAGTTTCCTCGATCAAGACCATTCATTTTCATTCATCGTTCCGAATCATTTTCTAACTTGTGTTATCCATTGACAAGTTGTCCGAACGATATCTCGTTCGGGACATTCGAAGTCACGACCAACTAAGCGTGACGCGTTCTAAGACTTTGCGATCGCATCGCCTTGCCGACATACCCGTTCTATCCGTATATCCTTTAGTCTCGCTCGAACAATTTCTATAACGTCCATACACCACTCAGGGTTTGAGCCACTCGACTAGTCGTCGACACTCACTCTTATCATTCTTCGAAGCTATCACATATACCACTCGGGTTCAAGCCATTCTATAAATCCTCAAGAGATCATTCGATTCCCAATCGATATGTTCAATCGTGCGTTCGCCCATTTCTCAAATCTAAATCAATCTTCCGTGCACGCTTAAGCGTTAACTCGGTAGTGTTCTTATCGATAGACACTCTAAGTGTAGCTTCGTTCCCGACCGAGCAATATTTAATATCGCTCGTAACTCGTTTGCACCAAAGGGTCGAGGAGCCCGATACTCGGCACAACTTAGCCAAAAGGCTGCGTGCATAACCACATTCGAACTATACTTCGATCTCGTGTACTCGTTCGCTATTGTCATCGTAAGGTTATTCAAGCACGTCTTGCATTTTGCTAACTCTTAGCATCGGTTCCTTCCAACTCGAGTCCGTCGCAGTTTGGCACAAAGGCCTTCGCCTATCAATCCCGTTCAACCGAGTACTTGTACGAGCTTTTGAAAATATTAGACTTATTGTATGGAACATCCCAAGGCACAATGAGAGAGAGCGTACACTTCTTTATTATGAACGAGCTTTCAAAACTGAGAGAATCAAAATGAAGTCCAAGGACGTAAAGACGTGCTCTGATACCAATCTGTCACGCCCCGCTCCCGCAGGAGCGATCGTCCTCGCTAAGGTGTGATGTCGCACAGGCCTAGGTTGCGCCCGTGTAAGGCCAAGTCCAGAAACAGCCGATTTGAGCTAGGCCACAGAGTCGCACAGAGTGTCCCCATTTGCAGCGGAAAGTAAATGAACACAAGTGGAAGCAAATTCAAACTCTTTATTGATTTTCAAGAAGTCTACAAGCGGCGCTAGGCCGATAATACAAATCGCTCAAGCTCTCTCTCTCTCTCTCTGAAACATAAAAGGCGCGCCAAGTGGCTTATAAGATGGAATGATTTATGGCGATATTCCGATAATTTGTCCCGTATATGGTGCTTCAGCTCCTTGCAACGCTCTAAGGCTCCAGAGATAGCTCCGCGCCTTAGCACGTTCGATGGAAGCTCTTGCACCCGCCGACTTCTCCTGCTTCCTGCAAGCAGACTGTGGGATTATCAGTACATTGTTATGCACGGGTGGGGAGGCTAGCTCACCCACAATGCTATTATTACCAAATATGTTCCATTTACTTTCATGTACCGTCTATTATTCATTGTCTTTCTAATCTTACCTTAGGATCAGTTTTATGCCTATTTCATAACCTATCTCGTGTTGCCAATTTCAAGTGTCGCATGAAAATATATGCATGACTTACCCATACTTACCGTCCGCCTTCCTGTTCAATGTAAACCAAGTTAGTCAATAATTCATATATTTTCAACTCTACATGATTCACGTAAACATTCAGTGCCAAGGACGTGTTCCTGCCTTAGATTCTAATGCGTCGTAGGCGTATTTCCTTTGCCGAAGTAATCTCGATCATTTGGTGTGTCATATTCAAGCCTGTTCAGAAGGCACTTCATTTAGTTAACTTAGACTACTTTGATTTCAATGCAAGGACTTGCACGTGGATTGCCACCAGCAAAGCCCACTTAACTCTATATGCACCGGTCGCTGGCACCACAAGCCATTTTGGACCCTTTTTCCCATGGTATTTTGCAACTATTCAGAGCGTGCGGCTGGTACACGTTGATAGTGTCTTGAAATACCCTGCACTTACGTCCCCCGGGTAGCCAAGCCCCCCAGGCAGCCCGTAAGCCCCTTTGATTCCGCTAGGCCGGTATATCCCCCCTTTGATCATGCCGCGGAATCCCTTTTCTTCACGGCCACGGCATCGCCACCCCTCGCCCGTGCCGTTTGTCCACGACCATTTCGTATTAACTTGTCTTTTTAACTTAACGGCTGTCTCTGAGCCGTAGGCTAACCCTTAGCCTTCTTACGTTATCGACCAGGTTGGCGTCGTGCAGCGCGGGTAGCGAGCCCCATTGCACGTGCCCGTCATACCTGCCGCTAACCATTATTTTCTTTCTTATCCTTTATTCATTCTTTCATTCGTTGGTTCATTCATTCACTTATCCATTCGTTCTTTCATTCACACATTATGCAACTCCCCGTGCGGGAGTCGCCTTGGCGACCCATCGGTCCCATAGTCTTTCAATGTTGCTATACTCTACTCGGATCGACTATGTTGATAGTCTTCCCATTTCATTGTTGTAAACCATTCATTGTTTCATTGTTGAATGCATAAGGGACTTGAACATAAGCTTGTGCCTTAGCACGAGCGTGGAGTGCGGTGCGAGAGTTCTAACATTTTCTATGTTCCTTTCCATATTCTATACAAGCATACAAGATGGGATTATTCCCTTAGCTAGGTGCGTTGAGTCATTTATTAGCATACGCGGTGTTTATCGCCTAGCAATTTTAGTGATAGTATCCGTATTGTTATGTGTCTAGGCTAAGCAAAGACGGGTTCATCGGAGCCACCCACCTTAGCGATGTTCGCATCGGTCGAGCGATACTCCGAGCGCGCCTTTGAAAGTCTAAGTCTGGATTCATCTTGACGGGCAAATGTAAGCCTTGCACCGATTCTTCATCAGGTCGATGCCAACTCTTCGGGTCGACGGCTCGTTCGAGTCGTTGCACTTGCCGTTTGAATCGGTGTTCCGCTAGGGTGAAGCGGGTCATTACAAAATCAAGCTGGGACAATCATCTGCCTCTGGCCGAATTTGCATACAACAATAGCTATCAATCCAACATTCAAATGGCGCCGTACGACGCCTTGTACGGGCGCAAGTGCCGATCACCCATTTGCTGGGACAAAGTCGGAGAGCGGCAGATTCTCGGACCGGAACTGGTAGAACAGACCGTACAAAAAATTTGGCTCATTCGGGAAAGATTAAAGACCGCACAGAGTCGTCAGAAAAGCTATGCGGACGTTCATCGTCGACCTCTCGAGTTTCTAGAAGGCGATCACGTGTTTCTCAAAGTGTCGCCCATGCGGGGAGTTACTCGGTTCGGCTCGAAGGGAAAATTGATTCCGAGATTCGTTGGGCCGTTCGAAATACTTGAACGGGTCGCCCCGGTTGCCTATAAAATTGCCCTACCATCGGCGCTTAAAGGTGTACACAACGTCTTCCACGTCTCTCAGTTGCGGAAGTACGTGCACGACCCAAGCCACGTGGTAGATTTTGGCCAGCTGGAGCTAAAGTCAGACTTATCCTACGTTAAAAAGCCAGTTCAAATCTTAGAACGCAAGGATAAGTTGCTACGAAATCGAGCGATCCCTCTCGTCTGCGTCCTCTGGAAGAACCACTCGGTCGAAGAGTCGACGTGGGAGCTTGAATCGGAGATGAAGGATAAATTCCCTTCATTGTTCTCGTAGAGGTAGGTTCCATCTTTAAGTTTCGAGGACGAAACTTTTTATTAGTTGGTTATGGTGTAGTGCCCCATCCCTACATCGTGCCCCGTCTCCATCCACGTGGTGCGCGAGAAAGGAACACTGTCGCTATCGATTCGATCGGGACCGATAGGTCGGAATTGGCCGAGTCGATCGAACGGGAACGGTTGAATTAAGATCCATTCCACGTTATGGAATGGCTTCTTCGAAACCAAGTCCCATATTCAGCGGGTTGCGCCTCGAGGATTGGCTCTGCGGCTGAGTCGGGAGAGACCTCCCGTTGCTCTGGTTTTCATGCCGCACTTGATTTGGCTTTGGCTTTCGTGAATGCATTTTTCGTGAAT
This sequence comes from Iris pallida, assembly GCA_029216955.1. Taxonomy (NCBI): domain Eukaryota; kingdom Viridiplantae; phylum Streptophyta; class Magnoliopsida; order Asparagales; family Iridaceae; genus Iris; species Iris pallida. Next base: position 20,609,566 of record JANAVB010000194.1, read on the forward strand.
GTTTTCGATGGGTTTTCGTGACGCGTTTTTGAGCTTCGCATTCATATCGAATATCCTTGAATTATACAGTGTTCTAATCGGTTGCTTATGCGATTAAAGGTGATTGCGTAGGCGACGTCAGCGCAGCCAACCGGTCGCTCGCTTGAAGCAAGGCTAAGGCGAGTGGCTGACCTCCTTCGTCTCGTCCCTCTACTTTAAAACTCAATATGTGAAGTAAATGAATGCTTGTCATAATAGTGTAGAATCAAAGAAATCGTGGCACGATTCTTCACGAAACACTTGCTATCAAACTGCCGGTTTTGAAAATGGAAAATGCGCTTTCTTATACAAATCCACTTAGCCTATGCAAACAATGAATGAATCGATTAACGTTTATCGCAACGGTACGGCTAAGGAAGCAAAATCGATTAAGTCTAAAAGAAAACAGTCATTGGACAACTTGTCGACAAGGTGAAGTTTCCTCGAACGGTTGCCTAGGCCAAGGGACCGGTTCGGCCCGGGAGGAACGAGTGTAGCAGCGCCAACCCTTCATCGGCACGAGTTATGCGGGCACTTTCGTACAGGGCTCGCTACCCGACACGAAAGGGGCATCGTCTAACCAAATGCTATAGTCCGCGATGGCTTGACATTGCCAGTGGCCTTTATCCCTTTCACTGCTTAACAGGTGCACGGGACACGGGATGAACATGATAGTTGCTTAATGATATACAAGTTCATATACTTGCCTCAAAACTTGTTAATATGCAAATCGAACAGGATGGTTAGAAAGATCATTGAAATAGCTAGCTAACATGTTTACGAAACTTCTTGAATCAAATGCGGAGCTTGGATTTAATTAGCCATTCGCCAGTGCATGTGTTTTGTGCTGATCCTCGCTCCTTGCAGGTCCCGCGAACCATGAAGGACGCGCCAGCTAGCTCGACGGCGTTCGTGACTTTTGAAGCTTCGGCCGTGCGTCGAAGACTTACTCTGCGACTCCACTTTTGAAGGCTCTCGACAGTCCAAGGCAAATGACTCAGCGTCCCTCCCATCCAGGTCAATGGAGTACTTGTGTATATTGAGGGATGTGTGCAATGTATGGAACAGCTATCTCATCGGCACTCTTTTTAATCGAGTCATGTTGTAGCCCGTGCGACAATGAGTCTTGTATCGGAGTCTGTAGAAGATGTTCATTATCAATAAAGATTAAGTTTTCTTTACTCATTGTGTGTATCAATTTTTTGCGTACTCTTTTAGATCTTGTGTCTCGGATTACCTTATGACTAGGCCTTGTGCGATCGCAAATTAGGTTCGTACGGCATCACGCCCGGGGGACGACTATCGATTCGACGGAATCGGGGCGTGACACACCTCGGGCTCCACCGACCGCACAACAGAATGGCCAAGACCATCGCCCTAATACTCAGGGCCGCGTCTACGCCATGACCCGAGACGAAGTGTTCGCATCTGACACAGTCGTGACAGGTATACTGTAATTCAATAATAAACCTTCTCGTGTATTGTTTGATTCACATGCCATACATAGTTTCATATCGGCGGACTTTGCCGTGAGCACAAATTTCCCCTGACACTGCTGGGTCTCGAGCTCACTGTTAACATCCGTCGGGCATGCCACTAGCTGCAAATTTAGTCTGTGGAGACGGAATCATCTGTATAGGTGGTCAAAAGGTCAGTCTCGATGCGATAGTTCTAAATATTAAGGACTACGATATCATTCTGGGGATAGATTGGCTCGGTCCTTACAACGCAACCATAGACAGCGCTGAAAAGAAGGTCACATTTCGTTTACCTGGAGTGCCTGCATTCTGCTACTCGTGTGGTGAGGCTGTCACGACCCGCTCCCGAATAATCGGACACGAGTCGGACACGCCCAGCCTTCATTGTTAGACACAATGAAGTAAGCTGTACCAAGCTAGGGAAACTAACCAGATAAACATGAAAGTATAGAATCACAGCAACTATATAGTGTCCCAACCAGAGAAAAGAGTACAATATCTGAAATTATTACAATTCAACTATAAAGAGTCTGCTAGTCTCAATACATGGAAAGATAAAGGAAAACTAATGAAGTACTAGGCCTCTGCAGCCTCTAGGTCACAAGCAGCTCCAGCTGGCTCAGTAGGGAAGGCAGTATCCTGTCCATAGTATGTGTCACACAAAGCCTCCATCTCACCTATCATAACATATCCAGTCAGGAGCGGAGCAAGTACAATTCTAGGTAATGAATAAGACATCATGAAATGAAAGTACAAGGGAACATGGAAAGTACAGGAAAATACAGGTGAATAAGTACATGAAGAACAGGGTAAAGTACATGAAAGAACATGAATGTAAGAGCATGAATGAACATGATATGTAAGCACCTGAAAGAACATGATATCACAGGAAATAAGTACAAGGTAATCTCCTGAACATGTGTGTAATGCATTTGAAATATAACTAAATATGTGACCGGCTAGGGTAAGCACCTGAAAGCACCTGAAAGCACATGAATGGTGACTTAGGACCCGCGTGCACGATGCAGGGTCTAAGCTAAAACACACCTGAGTTGTTACTTGGGATTGGTCACATAGATAGCATATTTCCCCCCCAGATACAAGTAATAAGCACAAGAGAACAAGAGTACCAGAAGAACATGTCGTGTTGCAATTGTGTCACTCAAGGAAGTACAGAAAAGATAATGTAAAGTACAAAACCGTAGAGTGTACTTGCCTTGCTCCGGGTGATCAAGAAAGGGTGTATAGTAAAACTGGATGTCCACCTGTTATATGATTTATAACTAATAAGTCTACAATGAAAGTTGAATTTAATCTAGAAAAACTCACTTAGCAAAACCTTGGCTTAAACTAGCTATTACTAAACCTATCCTGTATACAGTGACATAACCTAATCATGAAACAGTCTTATTACTATTCCTGTACTTGCACTCTATTAATATTCTAAGTGCACTAAGACAGGGAACTTGAATCCAAGTTTACTTGGTTTAGCCCACAATTCCTGAGTCACTTAGAACATTAATATATAATGCAATAGGATAGTTACTGGATAAATATAGGCCAAGGTATTTCTTAAAATAAAAGACACATCATAGAATGGGTTATCAAACTCTTAACATAGACTATGTATAGATAAAAGCTTAGCTAAAAAGGTTTTCAACTCATGGTAATTCACTACTGGACTGATCTAAATCAGTCCAGGCAATGGCACTCCTAAGTACACCATCAATTATGATTGATCCATTTCAGTTTCCTGAATCAACTGATTCACCTTGTTTCCTGAAACCTGGACTGACCATTCTAGCTTCCTGAAACCTGGACTGATAATTCCAGTTTCCTGAAACCTGGACTGGTCATTCCAGTTTTCTGAAACCTAGTTCAGTCCACAGATAACTCATATTGCAATAGCTAACAGTTAACTCCCTACTCTATAGTTGGAAAAAACTATTCCAGAGATTACCCACATCTAACTAACTAATCATAACATCAATTTCCTGAACTGGACAGTCTAATACATCCTGGTCTGTCCTTAACACAAAACTGATACCCATGTAAGTCTACACTCAATATCTACTGTACTCTAGAGGTTGCAAATCATGAATGAACCTAAACCATCTTCCAACTGCTGTCAGCCAATACCCTAATAACAGTTCTTCCTATGAACTTACCTATCAGTCCTCGACTTAATAGGGAAACCAGCCAACAAACTTAGGACTTATGAGCAGACTTAAAGCACTAAGCTTCCAGGCTTCCATATTATTTAACTTGGGTCATTTAGAACAGGACAGGGAAAATTAGTTCAGTTAAAGAATTAAACTGATACCCATTTAATCCCTGATGAGACTGACCTAGTTCAGTCCTCCATCAGTCTGACCATGGTTCAACTCTATTTGCAGTGATTTCCTAAAGTCTGCAACAAGGGTAGGGATATCCACATCTAACTCAGAAACTCTGAACTCCTCTCAAACTATTTGTACAGGATTCAAAAGAAGAAAACACAAGAGCAAAGACTATAGCTCTTAACCTGCAGTTCAAGGATTGCTGACAACTCGAATGAGTGCCTTGGCTCAAACAGTTTCAGTTCACCCCTCAAATGCAGGATAATCCAAACATAGCTTCTTGTGCCCCAGTTTTACTCTAACCACTGAAACACTTGCTATCAAAATAGTCTAAAATCCCCAGGTGTAAGGTCAAGACTGCTATGTAATTAGCAGCATTACTCTCAGCCAGGGCCAAACCAGTACAAGGCCTGGACCTAAATCCCATCACAATAGTTGACCCTAGGGTGTCCATAATAGCTCAGTCCTATATTAGCAATAGGACATTCACAGCTACTAGATCACACTAGTTGATACAACCCTTAGCTTCAGTTCACTTATCATAGGTGCTCGAATGATGGCTTGATTCAATCAGTAAACACCCTCAATTCTATATGCAGGACAACTTCCAGCTGCTCCTAACTATTATTCTATTTTAGCAAAGTGGACTAGATACTAGTTAGATATCAGTCTAGGAGGAATTCCCTGTGAAACTAAAATGGAAAACATTGATGTCCAATACTGAAAACCAAATGAGTTCATAAAATGAGATCAATCCAGTCTTAATAGCAAATTACTGATTTCAGGGAACAAAACATTTGTCTGAACAGGTTTGTTCTTAAAGGTTCAAGGAAAACACATCCAAATTGATAATTTCAGAAATGGCTATTATGATACTCCATTCTCGATTTCATTGAATAAGGTATCAGTGGTTAGACTGATATCCCCTTCGATTCCATCTTTACCATAGAGTATCCACAAGATCCTACATCATACAATCAATATGAAAAATTACTCAGGAATAAGGATTTACCCAGAAGAATCAACTCAGCGGCCTGGAATCAGTCACTGGTTGTACAGGATATCCCTGTTCAACTGAACACCAAAACATACGACAATAATTTATCATACATACTGAGCCACAGGGTTCCAAATCAATGGTTAGATTGACAATCACCCTGCCAAATCAACGAAATCAGAAATCGAGAGTCCTTGAATCCAAGGACTGAACTGGATCTACCTATAGATGAGACATGACAAAACTCAGAATGACTCATGATTTCTAACTTCCAAGGAATTTAGAGGGAATTGGAAAATTAGATCATCACCTTGATCCATTCACAATTGCTCTTCCTAATCAACGATCTCCCAGATCTGTGAAGAACACGCTGGATCCAACCGTTCACGAAGGCTCAGAACAAGGAGATCTGTTCCAACGAAATGTTGATTTAAGGTGAATTATTCCAACTCGATGACGGTCAAAACAGACTTGAAAATAGTTGTTTAAACAAGACACCTCAATTAGAGAAATCAAGGAAGGATTAATGAAGAAGTACACGAAGAAATCTCAAACTAACTTCGAGGCTACCTAATTAATTGTTGGAAATGGTGGATCTCTGTCCTTCAGATCTAAAACGTGCGATGCATCATTGTCCTCCTCCTTGCTTGATCACTCGAGAGAAGAATCGCCATAATTCAGTCTACTGCAGCATTCCTGTCACGCCCCGAGTCGACAAACCGTTCGTCCCCGGTGTTACTTTGCCGATTCGATCGTCCTCGCTAAGGCGTGATGCCGCACGAGCCTGGAGTTGCGCTCGTGCAAGGCAAGATGACAAGTTCTCAAATGGTTATCGTTAAATTTTGATATTAATACGCCAAGTCGAAACTTCACAATTCACATCAGAATATAAGACGCAGTATAGGAAGATAGAAATGCTTTTCATTCATAGCTTACATCGAAGTACAAGTCATAATTTACATTGGATGCCGTTGCGGCTACATTGATTGAAAACAGAAAGAAGATACATTCGACAAGTTGCCTGAACTAACGTTTGCCGTTCCATACATTCGCCCCTTTATACAAAGCCGTCGACTTGAATTGGCTTCAAAATACTTCAGCATAGGAAGAGCTTCAAAACGCCTCTCCGTACTTCAGCTCCAGTTTAGTTGAGCGCGCCCGTCGCACCTGGGGAAATTGGGGGAATGGGATTAGCACACTTGCTAAGTGGACGAGACGAACCCACTCGTCTAAACCGACTCTGATTGTTAGGGTAGGCATGCTTTAGAGTTGTCTTTCTATTAGAACTAAATGAATTCAGTTCATATTCGATAGCCATCTTTGCGTAATAAAGCATACAGTGAACCATAGCAGTTTATCATATTTCTTACCACGGCCGTGCTCGTCCCTGCATAAAAACAGAGATAATATTCACACCTACATAAGACAATAGGTGAGCATGCTACTATCTTATATGCGGTCATTGATGTTACACATCACGTGGGACTATTCTCAACGGCATTTCGGCCCGCTCAGTCTAGGTTGCAAGCCTGACTGACGGTCCCGCAATGCATCAGTGCCGAAGTACGATTATTCATTCCCCCTAGGTCGAGTCGATTCCGATGCCCCGGATATCGATTCGAGGAAAATATCAACTTGTGCACAAGCCGTCCATGACCATGCCAATGCGTGAACAGTTTATATATGCAACCAGTTTTGTATAGCGCGGACAGTATTGAACGACATTATCATTTCCCCCAACTTATGCAACGTTTCATTTTCCCCAAGACGTACTCCGATTTAGCGTCCCGTAGGCACCAAATTGTCCGAGGCATCATAACCCACGATCGACGTTTCATAACATTTTACAGCACTTGAAATAGTCTATCTTTTTACTAGAACCTTAAACTTTCTGGTTTATGTGATAGACTTGTATTTTCAGAGTGAATTACTCTAAATTTATACATTTTCCCGAGTTCTTGGACTTAGTGGATTGGCATGTAATTAACTTGGCATCGTTCGATTTGAATGAATTCGAAGCAAGGAATAAGTTTGCGGGACAGAGTAGAAAAGAAGGGGCCGAATCACCCACCGATCACTTTGCTTTGTGCAGGTCGTCGAAGCGCTGTGCAACGTCAATCCTTAGTTACGCGAGCTCCTGCAATGCATCAACACTTTGTTAGATTTCCTTCTTTTCCCCTTGCATCGAAATTTGTAATTGCATCCATGAAAACGACGCGAAAGCACTTCAATCAAGCCTAGCGGCAAAGCTCCAAGAAAACCATACAGCGGTCCGGTCCCGTCGAAGGGACTCTTATAGAGAGCTCACTCGCCGAGACGCAGCCCGCTGCATCTAGGACTTATTCCAACAGAAGTCGTTCCATTAGTTGGATCGATTCTCGTAACTTCCGTCCAAATCGATTTGAATCGATGCCGCAAGGCGTTAACGTTTACCAAGCTTAGCGATCGAGTCAGATGGCCATCTAAGTTCTCGGCCGATCTGACTCGGCGCTAGCATATTATGAAGTTCCGTCGCCTATCGAAAGCGGGGCGCTACAATTCCCGCCATTGCCAATCTTCAGAGCTTGAAAAAGGGGAAGAAGAAATTATTGAAGGAGGGACAGCTGGAAGAAATGGAATGGTAGAGCTCCTGCAGGAATTTGTTAGAGAGCACCTCCTGAGTTTTTATAGGCGGTTAGGGAAGTTTGGAAGAAAAGGAAAATGGGCTGGTTGCACATGGCTAGCTGGAAACGAATTTGAAAGAATTCAAATGCTTCTTGCTGAGAAGAATGAGAAGTGGTTGGTCCTAACAGAACAAAGTCCATTGCTAAAGAATGGAAATGGCTAACAAGGTGACTGTCTATTAGATTCTAGGAAAGAGAGTGGTTTTTTTTTTTAAAAATGGATGGGTGATACATGGGCTGGTTTCAAAAGCCCACAACAGTTAAGAGAGGAAACCCAATTTCAATTGGGCTAAAAATAAATGGTTTAACAAAATAAAATCAGTAATTCATTTAAGAATTTAAAATAGAAAAATTTCAGAGAAGTGGAGTTACAAATCTCTCCCCCTGAAAAATTTTGCCCTCGAAATTCAGATATAGTTCAAAATTGATTTACGGAACACCCTGAATTATTTATTGAAATTGAAAATTCAAAATACAAGAGTAAAATCAAGTGAACAATGTAGGGTAGCGCTCTCCGCATCTCATCCTCGCGCTCCCATGTGGACTCTCCCGGAGAGTGGTGTCTCCACATGACGCAGACAAGAGAAATGGTCTGGTTCCGCAGTCGCTTCTCCCTCCGGTCCAGGATCTCTACTGGCTGCTCCTCGTAGGTCAAGCTCGGACCCACCTCTAACTCTGAGTAGTCCACTACATGGCACGGATCCAGAATGTAGCGTCGAAGCTGGGACACGTGGAAACGTCATGCACTCCTCCAACTGGCTGGAAGCGCTAGTCGATATGCCGCCTCACCAATCCGCGCTGTCACGTCGAAAGGTCCGATGTACCTCGGTCTGAGTTTTCCGCCTTTGCTAAATCTGATGACGCCTCTGGTCGGTGAGATCTTCAGGAATACTGTATCTCTAACTGTGAACTCCAGTGGCCGTCTGCTGCTGTCTGTCCAGTGATTTGCCGATCCCATGACGCTTTAAGCCTTGAGACCAGTATACACAAGAAGTTTGAGATATCACGCTTGACAAAGGTCGAGGATCAAAACAGTCACGAAGTGGAATGAATTTCAATTACAATTTAGAGATGAGTCGTGAAGCACTATCTTCCGGGCATGATTGAAATTTTAGCATGATAGGAGAATCACTGTTAGGTAGGTATGATCAGATTGAAGTTTAAACAAACATGATCAAAATAGGTATGATAAAATCTGATGGAATAGATTCCAAGTCTAGTAAGTCAAATGATCTAACAATAAAATACAAGAAGAGAATTTGCAACAGTCGATTTGAGTAGTCAAATAGAACTACCCGAGAGGTATTAGTATCAAATCAAGGAAACGTACAAGGATTTACGATTTTTGAAATATCAATAATCAAACGAAAAGAAATATAGTCACCAGGGTGTCCGAAAACATATAGCCATTTGAAATCCCAGTATTTAGAATCCTGCCTTGCCAGTGTACATCTGGCTGCAGCAACATTCAGTTCCATGACTCAAACAACGATATGTTACCGAATACTCTATCAACTTTATCAATTCAAACAAGTGTTACGAAATAACTCAAGAGATCAAATATGAAAGTTTTGGACAAAGTCTCGATAATACTTGAAAACCAACAAATACCTAAAATTATTTTGACTTAAAGTTCCCGGCTCGCCAGTGCGCTGCTGGCTGCAGTGAACCCGTAGTCTCCATAATCCAGAATGATTGCAGTGTGCAACTGCCACGCTCTAGTAGGTCATTGAGTAGTCTCGACGTTATCCATAGGAATTTCAAAAAATTTCAAGGAATTCAAAATGGGTTCTCATAGTCCAAGTCATAAAATAGTATTATCTATAGAATTCAAGGGTTATTAGGTACTAGAAACAAAAGGGATTTCCTGAAATAGATCTTGAACACGAAACGAAGTTTCGAACAATAACCAGAATCTCAATTGGCCAACAACCTCTAGGAATCAATGCCCGAATAGATAACAAAATCTCGGAGGATGAACAGAATGTAAAGTATAGAATAGAAACAAAGTCTCGAAGCAAAATTTCATACCAGAAACAGAGTTCAACAAAATCTCAAATACAATGAAATCTCAACAGAGTTCGAATGAAATCTTCAATAGAATACAAAGTCACAGATGGAAAATAATTCTCGAATAGAAGATCTCGAACAAGAAGCAAGATCACAGATAATGAATAGAAAACAGTGTATCAATTAGGTAGTGGTAACAAGCATGGAATTCGTGAATATAAAACAAGCAAAATCTAAATTAGGAAATGAGATCAAATAAGGTTGAACAGAAACAAATTTTTGAACAGGAACAAGTAATAAATAGGAAACAATTTCTCAAAATAGCAACCAAAGTCTTCAAACGAAGTCTCGAATAGAGACTGAATCTTAAGCAAGTGTTAAGATAGGAGTGAAGGTTCAACAATGTTTGATTGGAATCAAGTTTCAAAATGAAATTTCGAATAGGAATAAAATCTCAACTAGCACATGGTTCAAAATAGAAAACTTTCAAATAGAATCAAAATAAAGTCATGAATATGAAACAAGGTATCGAATAGTGAATTTCAAACAATTATCAAATTGTGGATCTGAAACAAGCTTACCGAATAGGAAACATATCTCGAAATAAGTTTCGAATATCACTCAGGATTTTAAACAAAAAACAAGAAGTTTCGAGAAATGATTTAGATGCTAGAAGGAATTTAAAGGAAGAGGGTTACGAATCACAATACATGGTTTCCTCCAACCATGCAAAAGAAGCCTTCTGCCTTCAATCAGTCTTTAGTATTCCTCCGGGACTGGAATTACTTCCATCTTCTATACTGTTCTGACGTAGACTGGTTCCTGCGGTAGTGCTCCAAGTGATTGCTGAATCCGAAGAGGTGGGTCCCTTGCTGTAGTCCTGGTGCTCCTCGTGCTTGCTTGGACAGTGTGATCAACGATCTGGGCAATCTTTGACTTGATGGGCAGGCGGTCCGTAGTGCAGGCGTAGCCTTCGTCTCTGGCGGCACTCTTTTTGATGATAACCTGGCGATGGCAGAAA